>OW388289.1:100365165-101565165 GCA_936450465.1 Gibbula magus | reverse complement strand
TTGACAATTTGAATTTGTTAATGTATATAAAGATTTCTGAGCTACAGAGCCAATGGCTCTTTTTTAACACTGCACTGAGCTAAGCTACCTCAGTGACATACAGTCATCTTAGAACTTTGTGCAACATGACCCTGAAGAAACATGATATGAGTTGTGATGTTGCAGGATGTAGGAATGGACGGATCGCGTGCGCGGAAGACGGACAGTGCATCATGCGGGAGTGGGTGTGTGACGGGTACCCTGACTGTAGCAATGGTACCGACGAGCTCAACTGCAGTAAGTAGATCTGCCCACTGATAGTAATGTTAATAGTGCTTAAGTATAAAGCTCTCATATTCATGTTTTGAATCATGTTCATGTACATTGTAATAGTAATAAGAAGTGGGTCTTTGAAGGGCATTAGAAGTGGTATACATAAGAACAGGAAGATTTTCTGGATAACAACTTCTTTAATGTGAAAATACACGACGTTTCGGAGTACATACTCACTCCTTCATCAGGTGGAATGTAATTCCTTACATTCCACCTGATGAAGGAGTGAGTATGTACTCCGAAACGTCGTGTATTTTCACATTAAAGAAGCTGTTATCCAGAAAATCTTCCTGTTCCTAATAAGAAGTGGATTTAAATAGCAATAAAACATTCAAGGCACTAAAAATGATCACATCAAAGCACAATTCTTTGAGGCAAGCATCATTCTAACTGAGAAAATAGATCTCTTCTTTTTATCCTAACTTTATTGTCATTGTTACTGATTCTTGCTCCAAGAGTGAATTTAAGCTCAAATTATAAAAAATGACACAAGCAATATTTTTGTGTAGCAATATTTTAACGTAAGTGACTTCATTAACCCTGGAGCCTGGTATTGTAAAGACAAATAGGATTCTTTTTCACTCAGACTGACAGACAGACAGACTTTAGTAGACAGTAGTTTAGGCCATATGACCTATTTGACTCCACTCTCTGGAGTAAGACAACAGTATTAACGCATTTTGTGAACTATCATGTTGCCATTACTCAAAAAATTCAATTAAGCCTGTAGTTTGTCATTGTTTAAACATAATTTATTTTTAAAATTTGTTTTTAGGCACCATTGTATAGAAGTATTATAAGGCTAAAGAATCCTACAAAAACTCCAGGACATTTTTATACCCGCGCTACGACGTAGTCTGGGGTATATAGCGCTCCGCGTGTCCGTCCGAAATCGTTTCCGGAGCATATCTCAAAAACTCATTGACTTGAAACTTCAAATTTGGTATAGAAGTAACCACTATGGTGCTGTTGTGCCTTTCTGGGGTCTCAACTCCAAGGTTCAAATAATTTTTTAAATTTCACCAAAAACGGTCCGATTTTTGGACTTTGTCTCGTTTCCGGAGCATATCTAAAAAAGATTAATTGACTTGGAAACTTCAAATTTGGTATGGAAGTTTAATTTAAATACCTTGTTACAATACCTAAAAATGTGCTCTAAGAGCTGAGACAATAATTACCTTCATGTTCCTGACAATGTTACAGACACGTGTTCAGAGACGGAGTTCACGTGTCGAGACTACACGTGTGTGGGCGTGTCCAGGGTGTGTGACGGACAGTTCCAGTGTAGCACCGGGGAGGACGAGGGCCAGTGTGGTACGTGATCTGCTCACTTCAACCCGTCACTGAGTTCCAGTAATTCAGTAGGACAACCATTCTCTTTCCATTGAGGTTACTTGATCCCGTCCGATTTTATATCGTAAGCCTTGTTTTTATTTAGGCTACTTTCTTGGCTTGAAATAGAGAATCCCGATTGGTTGCATCAGAAGTTAGTTGTGCAATTATCGAAGTTGTCTCTAAGTTAGTATTACTGTTGAAATGACTAGAGTTGCTTCATCTAATATACGATGCAAACATATTGTTTTCAGGACAGAATTCAGTTGCAGATGTAAAACGATGTTTGATTGGACAAAGATAAGGATGTTACCAATGTTGTAAACTTTCACTGCCAGGGGACTATGTGAGAATAGTGAAATATCACCCAGATATAACAGAGGTTATGATAGGCCATCTGAAGGGAGTAACCTTTGAGAAGAGAATGTAGGAATTAATAACTATTCTTGGACCAATTCAGTTTGCTTAACACTTCAGTGATCAATTATATGACATTATAAGGCTATTATAGCTAAAATGGATGGAATTATCATGAAACCACCCACTTGTTATCAGAAATGAGCGGGCTGCTGCAAATGATAACGCTCCTCTCAACGCTGACGACGGGCCATTATCACTTCGTTTCTAAGTGACGGCACTTTTTAGAATCTCCTCTTGAAATTTCAACAAATATGGCGATCAAATGAGCATATCGACTCGGAACATTTAAAAATGTTTTACATGTCTTTCTTTGAAACGAGGACACGTAATTTTGCCAAATACTATCACAATCACGATGTGACAATACAACCGCACTGATTCTTAAGTGTTTTAAACAAAATAAAGAAGAATATCGTTCTCAGTCACCTCCGGTAGACCTTCAATGTTAGATTTAGGTAGCCTAAGTATGCATGCATCCGTAACTTGCTAAATATGTAATGATTTGTTGATTTTCATTATTTCACTGTTTGGTTATATAATTTAACACGACTTTGCATCAGTATGATAATCATTAGATATAGACTGCTTTCGTTTTCCCGAAAATGGCTGAAATTCCGTTCATCAGCCGTGAAACGCAAGCGACTATGGCGTCATTATTCATTTGTGACGTCACAGTGGTTCTCGGCGGTAACGCGATGCAGTTTTTGCTGTTTTGTTCATATACAACTGTTATTACAACTGTAATTAATTCCGGTACAAAAGAACAAATCCCATCCATTTGAGCGGGCAGTTAATTGAAGACCTCGGGCTTCTGCAAATGATAATGCCCTGCAAAACAACGTTACCCCTATACTACCGGAAAAAACAGTTAATTATCTTCTCCTACTTATCACTCTACATTGTAGAGTCTACAGGATCTCTGTGAAAGCTTGGAACATAATCACCAATGAAGTTCAATCATGACAATTTTAATTACGGTACAAAAGTTAAAATGTGTTTGGTCATATTTCGTCATTACACATGAGCTGTCTGAATAATGCTTTTACTGATTTTGAATAAGATGCATATAATAAAATCTCTATTCCAGTTCACCTGACCAGTACGGGGGAACCCAGCAGTGCGTCATCACTCTCAGTACAGATCGGAGTAGTGCGGTACAGTGTGTGTGCAGATGAATGGTCAGATACCCACAGTCACTACATCTGCAGACATCTCAACAAGTACGTCAAGCCACCACTCACACAGATGGATTAGTAGTTGTCTTTGGAGAACCAATATTAGACATAAGTTTGGATATTTACTCAGATTTGATAATGTGTTGTGATAATGTTTTTTTTCTTTATCTCTCACATTGCCTTAGCAAGGTCATATGTCAGTTAAATGCATTATATTGCAAAGTAGGTGAAATTATAACAAGATGTAATAGTCCAAAGACCTGACGCCCTGTTTAATATATTGTCTCAGATTGGTATGCCATTGAATCAAGCACGAGTCACTTCTAAGAAAATTGTCTTGGTTGTTACCAGAAGTTGAGGTATCATCAGTGTCTGTACTGCTAGGGAAGTCCTTTTATATTTGACAAGCAATGAACTCTTATGTCTTATATTTTCACTGTCACAAGTGACGGATATAATTTGACATCATAAAGCAATAAAACAAATTATATTATAATGTCACATTGTTACTATGGTGACGTGTGAACGGCTGCTCTATAATGAAAACGACCTTGTTGTGGCATAGTTACAATTAAGGGTAACATCATAAAAACAAATTGAATATCTATCAATTCTTAACATTTTTGTTCTCATCTCGTGAGATAGAAAAGTAATGGGCTGTATAAGTATGTACAAAAATTTTTCCTGACAGTTAATTTATCAGCACTTAAGTATGAGACATCATAGTGCATGTGGGAGGCGGGAGGCGGGACAGCACAGTGGTTAGTGCACTAATTCGGGGCTGCTATCAGTTTTTGCGCAATTTCTGTCACCGCCACGTTTTGTAATGGCTATAACCTTTTTCATTTCGTTTTGAGAACTCATATACATAACTTCTTACTTATAACCCTGGGAAATTATTTTGACATGCTCACATTCAAGGTGAAAGGTTAAGGTCATGAGTTCTGAAATCACTACAAAATCCTTGTAAACACGATAACTTTGTGCTGTCATGCTCTCACTTAATATATATGAACTTTGGAGAAAGACCAAGATGTGGAAAGGTTTTCGCTAAAATCTGTCAAAGGTCAAGGTCACAGCAAGGTCAACTTAAGCATGCTTTTGTGAATATGCCTTATTTTAACTATGAACACTTTGAGTCTCTGCATGATTGTCATACACAATGAAAAGTGACCATTGATGGTGTGACCTTGAAGGTCAAGGTCATGAGATATTGGTTAAGGCCACGTTAATCGTTTGATCCAATTTTGAAATCAGAAATAGGTTTTAAGAACAAACTTGTGAAAAGTGACCCCAGTGATGTTTTAGCTTGTCGAATAACAAATGAACAAATTTTTGTTAAAAAATTTCCATTTTATTGATGCTGACGTCAAGGCGCCGCGAACAGGGGAAGGCAAGACCCTAAGTTTCGGGGCTGCTCTGCTTTTGCGCTGTCCCGCAAACACTCATCTTGTGTTAATACAATAATTACAATTGTTCACATGACTACTCAATAATTACATGTACTGTCTCCTCCCCAGGGGGTACCAGTTCACAGAGTACCAGGACCTGCCGCCCCGCCCCCCTCCTGTCTTCCTGTCTCTCCAACCTGCTGCTGTCTTCAGTAGGGACCAACCCTTCAACACTTTCTTTCAGAAGAGGTAACTATCACTTGTTTTATCTTCATGCAGGGTTTGTCATGGTCTAAATTTGTCAGAAAAGATAGCATTGGAAGTGTACCCTTACACTGATCTCATGAGCTTTCTTGTTAAAGCTGAGAGAAGGAAGTGTTGGGAACCAATGATGACCAGGAAATACACTCCCTAGGCCCTCTTTATCACCATATGGTTGAAAATAACCGAGTATTTTCAAAACGAGGACATCTGCACATATCACGTTTGCCTAGCAACCATTATTTCAGAACGACTTCATCTGTGACATAATAAATTCTTGTCCGTGATGTCATTGTAGCTTACCGTCACAAGAAAAGGGGTGCTGTTTACTCACTATTTTATGTGCAATTCAAATTGTATAGAATGTGTAATAAAGAAATTATTACAGTCGTAAGTGTGTCGTATAATGTTTATGAAACTTGTGCAATGTTTTGTATAACTTTTGCTCTCACTCTCGCTCTGTTATTAAAACAAATCACACTCATTTCATAAAATTCATATGACGCACTTCCTCGGGTAATAATTTCTATATCTAGTATCTCTATAATATCCACCATCAGATATATAATGCAAAACAAGTAACTCACAGACAATCTAGTCCTTTGCATGTTGGAACTCGTTTAAAAGGTATCTGATTAAATCATCAAATTAATCTGCCTTATTTTCAGGAAGAACTGTAATATACCAACATTTATCATATAACAAGGTATTAATCCTTAATCAAATATTATATCCAAGCATCTATAGAATGGCAGAGTGGAAGTGTTGATTATTGAGCTGGTTCTAGGTCGGAATGTAGCATGGGAAATATATATCATACTATCCTTATGATTATATATATATTGAATATTACACTGCTACTATATAAATATGAAGCAGAGTGTAGCATGGAGTGTTGAAGTGAACATCTATTCTATTATTCATAATTTCTCCATATTATCCATCATGTTTATATATATACATATATATATACATCAATGCATGGTGCTTTTTCTCCTATTAGCAAGAAGCATGTCACTCCTATGATTGGCTGCAATCTAGTTAGAAATAAGCTGTTGTATTAGGCGATGTTGTTCAGATTTTACATCTCGTAAAATCTCATCTATTACTAGTGAAAACAATGTATCTTGATTTTTTTGGATGGTTATTGAGTGATGTCATTGGGCTGGTCTAATTTCAGCTTGATTTGATCGAAAAGATGTTTTACAAGTTGTAAAATCTGTCCCACTCAGAACTTAAATGTACAGCTTTGTTTCAACTAGATTGGACTGGCTTACACTGATGCCTGTTCAGGGTTGTACCATCCTATATATGCTCCGCTACTCTCCACTATATCACCAATGGGAAATTTCATCAGAGAAATCTGTACTCAAATTACCCGCCCTTGGCCGGCGTGACAAAGACAGTAACCAAAGAAAATACTCAATACGATAAGACGGAAATGGTCAAGGGAGATAACCGGTGACGGATGGCTAACAAAATGACCTCGCGTGCTTTGCAATGAAGTGATATGAATTGTCATTGGCTCGCAGGTCCAAGCTGCATAGCGGTTTGAATGGCTCAAGCCGGCCAAGGGCGGGTAATTTGAGTACAGATTTCTCTGATGAAATTTCCCGTGGGTGGTATAGTGGAGAGTAACGGAACATATATAAAACCATGGGTAACCGAGGATGGGGTTGTACATGCTTATAAGCAAACCATTTGCCAGGTGATTTCTTTGAGAGTAAAGACCTCCAGTACTGGTCACTGTTCCGCAAACATTCTGATGATTAATCTGACTCCATCTTCAGTATCAGCTATGACTGGTTTGTGGAACAAAGATCTCTGTACAAAGCATGTAATGTCACGACCTTTGACCTGTCTCTCTCTAACTGCATGTAGGTCGTCCTGTCCGTCCAACAAGACTGTCGCCCTGTCATGTGCTCCGCAAGGTTAGAATCTCTTCCTCTACCGACTTCATGTCGGACTCTATCTATTCTTTTTCGTTTTCTTTTTAATTTTGAAATGTGCAAGTTTATATTACCTTTATGTTTTGTACATATTTCTATGAACTCAGCAACTGAAGCAGAAACTTGTAAACTTACATATCTCGCAACCAACATACCAAAGTAAAAATGAGTTCTCTATCAAATACTCTTCAAGACAAGTTTTACAGCATAAACATTGTATCTTCATTTCTTATACATAGTTGTAATTTGCATTTAATCCAATGAAGTACAGTATATGCACCCATTAATCTCGATGTTGTATTGACCAGAATGTGGTACTAGGAAGGCTGGTGTGATGATCCCCTACGTGGCTGGAGGAAGTGTTGTCACTGAAGGCAGGTGGCCATGGGTTGTCTCCCTTACCTACCTCGGTCAGGCTCGGTGTGCAGGTGCTCTGCTTGACCCCCAGTGGGTCATCACAGCTGGACATTGTGTTGTCAGGTGGGTACAGACTTCCCATCTTCAGTAGAGCTGCAATGTTTTGGTTTGGTGCACCGATAACTAGCCGTACCAATTACATCTTCAATCTGCAAAGTTGAAGGTTGAGATTATTGTTACTCTATCTCTCAATGGAATATTTAATCAATATTTGTATGAAATACTCTCTGATAATGGGTGTAATATGGCCCAAGTGCGGTTAAACAATAGCTCACTCACTCACTGAATGTAAATGGTCAGGTTTTGTTAATTTTTCAAGCAAAGGTTTAAATATATATAATTTTTAATATTTTATTATTTAAGATTATATGGTCACCTTATTTATGTGAAGACATTTTTCATGTAAGCTAACAGAGCAATACTAATGATTAATTGAGATCAGGAAATTCTCTATAGCTGACCATTTGTTTTTGTAGTGTAGTGTAACTTTATTACCTCCCTTGGCTGGTATTTCATCCAATCAGCGGTCTACGCTGGGAAGTTGAGCGGACCAATCAATAGTCAATAGACTGCTAAAGTGACACACCTACGTTTAGCAGATGGAGCGATTTTGATGATGTATTTTCTCGCTTTAGCGTCGAAAAGTTTATTCAATTACAGTTACACTGAAAGTGACGGATGTTTTCTTGTTAATATCAAAACCAAGATACAAGAAAGTGCGTCATAGTTTTGGCCGGAACGTTTATATTAACATTTGACTTACCGAAGGGGTTGTTTACATGTGAGCTCATTCAACTGAATGGTATTTTTGCAAAGTGTCATCAGGCATGTCACGTAACTCAGATTTTTTAATTATCCTTACTGGACGTTTGTACTCGATAGGATTGTGTCATGAACTGGGTCAGCTTGCAAGTGTGATTTTCTTCCTGCATTGTAGTTATGATAATCACTTGTTTTCTTAATTTTCTTCAATGTTGGCATTTCGGATCTCTTTGTTGGATTTCACTCAATCAAAATAAATTTCAGAAGTTCAAACATTTCATGCCGAATGCCAATCTGTCTACACGATTCCCTTCCTAAATATCCATCTCAAACAGCGAGCAGAGCTGACGAGCTGTCACTCACTTTGAAAGGCGGACCCGATTGGCTAGTGAGAAAATGCAGGCGAGTCAAGGGAAGTATGGGCTTATCGGACTGAGCCATGCATGCGTCCAGAGTGTACGGAGTAGATTGATCGGAGCGTATACTCGGGATTATCGAGAATCCATGTAACAAATTGTCTCAAACATCACCCTTTTCCATTGCAGACCAGGCCAGTTCAACCTGACGAGTACGCCAGGAGTTATAGAAGTGATGGCTGGCTCAGTTAACAGACTAGCCGGGGTCTCGTCAACTGTGCAACGCGTCCGGGCGGCGAAGATCCTCCACCACTCGGGGCTAGCTGAGATAGTGTCCGGAGTGTTGGACTGGGACGCAGCCCTGGTGAAGCTTGAGAGACCAGTAGCGTACTCAGAGTATGTCCAACCCATCTGTCTCCCGTACTCGGGTCAGGGGGTGCCCGTATCCTCCTCCTGTTACCTCGCTGGTTGGGGTCTAGTCAACGGTCAGCAGAGTGAGTATCTCTAATGTGAAGTCATGATTATACATTTTGGGATTAAACTCGTCAGGTCATTTTATATTATTGAATCATTTAATTGGAAAAGTTAAGATTTGTTTCCTTGGCCCTAACAGTGTTTACTGTACGGTTCATTTGATCTATTTTATATGCAGTAAAGTTTTGGTTCAATGCTTTATTATAAAAAAGGTGTTGAAGCAAACTAAATATAAATACATTCATGTGTTCGTGGAAAAAACATTTCAACATCAATTTTGAGTATTGCAACAGTCTTTGAACTAAAAGAATCTTTATTCTCCACTGTTTGCCCCCTGTAAGGCAATGGTAGAGATGAATTACCCGTAGCAAAGATGTTGAGGGCCTTTACCTGATGAAAAAACTTTAGTTGAAATTGTATGCATAATTAGCTTTCTTCATCACTAGACCTATTTCCTGTACGTCTGCGGGAGGCCAAGATGTTGGTGTGGGGTGAAGACCGGTGTGAGACCAACACTATCAGACAGGAGATGAGGGTCAACACGAACTCCACCCTGTGTGCAGGCTACATGCGTGGTCTCCCCACCGGCTGTCAGGTGAGTCTCTCTACTCTGGAAATCATACCTGTAACCTTAGGCAGGTATATTCAGTAATTAACCACTGACCTGAATCAGGGTTTTGTAATAACTGATTCATGAACCTCAGCCCCTTAGGAGGGGTTCGGTAATAACTGATTCATGAACCTCAGCCCCTTAGGAGGGGTTCGGTAATAATTGATTCATGAACCTCAACCACTTAGAAGCGGTTTGGTAATAACTGATTCAGCAGATAAAAAGTAAAAGATCTACAAGTGAGTGATCATCTCACTTTTCCCCCTTCAGTTTTACTTTCGTCTTCATTTTGTTCTGGTAGTTCCCTGATTTACAGTTCCACATACTCATGACTCATGACTTTAAAATGCTGGACCTGGAATTTTGAAGCTCTCTTAATGCTCAGACAATCATAAGCCAAGGTGATTGTATATACAATAATTCTGATAACTTAAGCGCTTAGATGATCATAAGCTAAGGTTATTATATAAAGTTTTAGGATCTAACCTAAACGCTTTGAAGATATAGGAAAGGAAATTTCAGGAAAATTGAGATAAGTTCCAATTTTGAAGTTATTATGAAAACCTGACTTTTGAAGTCAAACAATGTGACTTGTTGCCAGGGAGACAGTGGCGGTCCGCTGATGTGCCGGGAGAGTCCGGGGGGGCCCTGGTTCCTGGCAGGCATCATGAGCGGAGGAAGTCAGCAGTGTGGCAACTCCTTCTCCGGACAAGCCAACAGGTTTGCTCGTGTGGAGGGATTACTGCCCTGGATACAGCACCTCGTGTATGGGATATAAGATATTTGTGAAGTATTTAAAGATTTACATGTTTGGTAAAACAAGTGAAGCGAAATGATTTTTTAGTTAAATGTCTTCATTTGAAGTGAAGATGTTACTGGTACGTATTAGTTAGATGTTGATGTTTTGTTAAGTTGAGATGCTGGTAACCATTGTGAGCTATTGTCTATGTACTAATTGAGTCACTAAAACTAACATATCATTATCACTTGTGCAGTTTAAAAGACAGATCTAGATTTGACTTTCTACGATTTTTTAAATTCATAAATTCCATGCTGGACATGGGTATACCAGGATTATTGAGTCATTTAACCCCTTACATGCTGCTTCATGTCTATGGTTGACTGAGATACTTGAACATAATGTGAGTCGCTGTCGAAGGGTCTAATCATTATAGACCAAGGCTAATTAGCCTGCCCGCTGAGCCGAGCTACGCCTACTGCTGATTTTGTGAATATGGGTCCCATGGAAAAAGATGATGGCGACTTGCTTTAACTTAACACCAGGAACACAATTATAAAAAAAAAAGGTTTTTGCCAAAACTATCGTTGTAAACTCCTAGGTGTTCCCTTTCTGTATCCCCCTGTCACTGAGTTTGAGTCCTGAAAAGTTTCCATGCAGGACAAATGAAGGGTTAAATGAGGAGGAAACCACAGAACCACCATGGAAATATATCAATCAAAGGGAGATAACTTGTTAACTTTCCAAACATTGCAGGAACAGTAATTTCTTTGTTTTATATTCCTAAAATGTTGTCAACTTTTATGAACAATGGAATCCATTGTTGATTGTCTTGTCTGTGAACTTAGGAGGAATTATTACTAGCTGTTTGATGTATCAGCAACATTATGCAATATCAGGTTCAGCAATAATGTGAGTAAATAGAGAATCTCACCCAAGTGTCTTCTGATATCAAATATATCAGCACAAGTTGATAAAAGTAACAAATATCTCAGGCTGGCCGATATCACCCAAAACTTAGTTCCACAGGAGATATCGTTTTGGCAGTAGATTTTGCACAATGCCCTGTCACCGTCAACTACATGACATCACAATGCTTTTACATCACTGACATCACTATGCTATCCTCACCGCACTGGAAGTCAAATATAGAGATGTAAACTATTTTCACTTTAACGTAATATGAATGATTTTGAATGATAAATGGAATCTCACTCTAGGGTTTTCTGATATCAAATATATCAAAACTCGTTGATAAAAGTAAAAATATTCTCGGCAAGTCTCATATATTTGTAACCTTTATCAACTTGTGTTGATATATTATTTGATATCAGAAGACACTTGGGTGAGATTCTCTATATATTATTCAGCATCTAATATCAAAATAATAGGATGATAGATTACGATTTGCTTATGAGTGATGAATGATGATTTGAAATACCACTTGCAGGTTGTTACTGTATTAGTTTTTATAAGCTGTCACCTTATTTATAATGATAATGATGTTTTACCTCAGTAATTATTTGAATGCCTTCTTGATATTTATACTTTCTGCAAATCATGATTCTTCCAAGACACTGAAGGTGCTGAACAGATTATGGTGCAACTTTAAGATACTGCTGAACTCCTGTGACATCGTTTTGCAGCTATGAGCAATATCTGGTTTATGAAAGATTTATGTTTGTTAAGGTTGAATTCAATATTTTTACTTAGTTTGTTGATACAGTAAGTATAAAGTGTGTTTTTTTAATCTATAAACAGGTTTAATACAAACTATTTACGTAAATTGTACGCCATAACGAGTACATTTCAAGGTCTTCCAAGATACAATTATGCAAATTTGACAACCATATTTAGTGATAATGTTTTGTATAGTCATTTGTAATGATGTTGATTCTCTTGTCAAAACAAATTGTGAAATCAAAATATTTCTAAGGATGTTTTTCCTGTAATGTAAATGTAATTTCAATATATTGGGATTATTTTCTTATTTCTTCATGCAACATTCTGTGTTCCTTGTTACACTTTACAAGAGGTTGTGTTTGACATCCGGCTCCATCAGCGTATCTGTATCCACAACTTCAATCCCTTCATTGTCTAAACAGCTTTGGCTTATATTCACTGCAAATAAAAATGAAAAAAATAAAAAAATGACTTAAATCAAGTAATATGAATATCAGTACCCAGATGAGCAGGCTGATAAAAGATCATCAACTATCTAATCACTCTTTCAATGACTGCAATGTACATTCTATATAAATCGATGAGTAACCAACCTTCATTGATACGATGCAAAAGTTGCTTAGAGAATCTGGGGGTTGAAGTAGCCTTGTGAATACAAGTACCCTGATGGAGTAGGAGGTGGTTTTGGTTGTGTTCTCTCGGTTGTGTTTTTCTGTATATCGGAATCATTTTACATTTGTTGTTGTTTATTTCTTGTGATGAATGTCATTCCTGACGTTGTAATGAGGAGTCATCTTTGTTGTCTCTGTTGTGTTAAACTGAAATCGTTTTATTCACCTGAGGCTCCTTTCACAAATCAAACCTTTACTAAGATTAACCTTAACTCCCATTCTTTAACACTGTACTAAGGTTACCTTAGTGACTTACGATCACCTTTGTGCGTTGTGCAAGGACTTTTTCTTCTTTTTTTTTTCTTTTTTTTCTTTGTTTGTGCAAGGAGGACTTGACCTCTATGGAGGTTGTTGATTACAAAATATGTCTTAACAAGAGTTGAAGAGGAAACCTGAGAAATTAAACTTGTGTTTTATTCCTGTTTGATTATTTTGACGAGTTGTCATAAACAATACTAAACATTTGAAATAAGGTGTTTATGATGCCTCAGGACTGGAAGGTGTAGCATAATAATTGTTTACAGACAATGATATTTATTCTTAGTATTTTGTCTTACATCAAACACCTTTCACCACTCAAGAAGTTGAGATGAAGAATGAAGAAAAAATATATGGATATACAACTTTTTTATTTAGTAGGGGGCCATGTTACAACAAGTGATCACTTGCTTCACATTTTATTTGTGTCATAATGTCGCCAATACGGAATAAAGAAGATGTATATGCATAAATAGAAGTTGTATATGCATAAATTATGTCTTCGTTCTTCATTCAAAAACCTCTATTACATTTATATAGCCTGAATTTGTTGTCTTATGTTCGGTAATGTCATATCATAAAATTATTTTAAATTGTTGAAATTTTTGGTGAAGTTTTTGTAGCATAATACATGAATTATTTACCTTTTTACTTACATATTTATGTATGTGTTTGGTTGATTGTTGGTTGTTATTGTTGCATATCTTTCCAACGGTTGTGTCTCACGAGATCTCTGCTACTATGTTATGTTTGTATAGATATTATTCAGCTTGTCTTAATCTTCTTATGGTTGTGCTTCCAAACCCTTGTATTATGTACCCAAGTCTTTCAAATTCTGTTGTGAAATTTAATTTGTTTGTGTTGAATTCAAGATCAAATTGGAGCTGAAAATCAGATGTCTACTTTCATTGGCTGTAAGTTTTTGAATCAGTAGTGTTTCTCCAGCTTCAGAAGTTTTTTGCTTCACAGATCATTGTATCACCATTTTCCCATTGTATATTGTTAAGATATTTCTCTTATGATTTACAGGGATATCAGCACTATTTTCAAAATTAGAATGGAATATTTATCACTTTAATATCTATTTGGGCAATGCTGGACTTATTATTTGTTAAGGCTGTCAGTGTCTAAAATGTTAAGATCGCCATAATCACAATAAGATACTGCACATATCCACACAATGTAAGACTCAGTCCCACACAAAAAGGATTTGGAAAAAAGGTGCAAATAGAATTACTGCAAATTTGTCTGAACTTGAAACATGTCACTATCACAAGCACAATAAGTTTCAGTGGTCTGTTTATGAATAATTACTATTTATTATTTACATTTAAAACGATAATTATTTGTAGGAGTTAAACTTATCATTGCGAGAACCCTTGTTGCTGCCCTTTACATCAGTGTCAGTGGTGACCCTCATATCATTGAGTTGTGATCAACTTGGTCTAATTGTGCTATGTACAAGCAAATCTTGGCCTATTTTGTTACTTGTGTGTAGTAAATGCAACCAGAATTAGATTGTATGATCAATATTGTAACCTCCAGTTTGAAACATTGATAAGGACTTTGTTACTCATCTTTTATGTAAGAATTGCAGTTTTATTTTCAGAGCAAGTGTGACTTTTAATATTAGTGTTATTTTAGAGTTGAAATAGATGAACACAAATGCAATGTCATGTCAAGAGGATGGCAGGTAGTATATGATGCATGGTCTTATATCCCTGATGTTTGTATGCCCTATGCACCATTGTATAAAACATAATAACATTATACTCTGGAGAAATAGTTGTGTTTCAGACATTTATTTAGTCACTCATCTTGATTTTTTTTTACTAGGTACTTCTCTTGTAAACACATTGTCTGTTATATGGCAAATGCTTGAGTCAAGTCATTGACAGGCATTCTGATGCAAATCAACAAGTTTCTCTGAATATTTTTTAAGAGTAGTTCTCAACTATTCATGATCCAAATTTAATATCAAGTGCTTTAGGCTGGTTTTTAAAGCCACGTAACTTTATCAATGTTTTAATTTTCTATCAAATGAAATAAATTAAAATTAGGAATCTAATCTAAACAAAAGTGAAAGTAATGTCAGCTGTTGTTTCTTGTGATCACTGTCTTGTGCTAATGCATGTATCTAATGCTTTTAATTATGCTTAGTGCTTTGTTTCTTATGAATATTTTGTTTTGTTATTAATATGTTTATGAATGTTTATTTATATCAAATAAATTACAGTCAAACTATACTCTTGTCTTTTATCATTTATTTCACAAAGTGAGGTGAAGGTTGATACAGATGTACAATCTAAGGGACCGGTCATGTATTACAGGGGGGGGTGGGCCGTGGGTTTTCAGGGGAGGGTCATGAAAAAATATACAGCCACAAGGGGAGGGTCATGAAAAAATATACAGCCACAAGGGGAGGGTCATGAAAAAATAGACCATAATAAAACAATGTTTGTTACATACTTGAAAGAGAATCTGAAAAATGATTTTAAAGCAGTTGATAAAAAAGAATAGACAGCTGGATATTCAAAACTGATGCTAGTATTAAAAAATCCCCATGAGTTCTCTCCTTTTTTCGCGGAAACAAAAGTAGAAAAGTAAAACTGACACTTTTTTTCCATGCAGGTAGTTTATTTTCAAGGCTTTTGTTTCTGTTGGATATATTTTGATAGATACATATTAAAAGTCACAATATAAGCTAATAAAGTCAGTCAAATTCATAATCTCAAAGATGCAGTTATAAATATGATACAAATGAAATACGACACTTGTTAAAACTCATGAAACCTTTGAAAATTCCTTGATTTTTGCAAATATCTGCCAACAGACACACATTTAAAATATATTAAACAGGTACCGGTATATGTAAATGAATTTCAATGTCGATATTCCTATGAGGAATATTTGCCGTTTTTTGAGCATATATATTTGGGAATATTGTATGGACCATCATCCAACATCCGTTCATATTTGACATTTTTAACTTCTCCTCCAAAACCGTTGCACCCCTAAAACTGAATTTCTGTTGGGAGATCCCCCCCCTCCCCTAATCCTCAAATATTGAAGTGGCAGACATTTTACCTGGAAGAAATTTTCTGAATGACATCTTTGTTACATAGATACTTAAGTTTGTTCATTTGGTCTTGATCCCCCTCGAATATGGGCATCCACACTGAAATGTTCTTTCTACAACTAGTAAGTTAAGAAGCTAAAATTTGAGAATATCAACTTTGTTGGATAGAGACTAAGATTTGTAATTTTTGTTGCCCTGTACCAATACCATTTGGTCACCATACCAATTGTCTGTAAAGAAAAATCCAAAAATGAATCAAATCTTATTGTCAACAGTACACTTGTTTTCGAAAAAACAATAATTATTTGGGTGGCAGTTGTTGTTCAAAATCAGATTCAATATAGCAATCAATTTGGGAGCATTTGCTTCCTGTAATTTTGAGTAAGGAAAACAAAAATTCAGGGTCAGCTTGAAAATTCATATCTGAATTTAAAATAACCCATCTTTTCTTCAAAATGGTATTGACTATTAGCTACCTAAAATATGTTCCTGCTTTTATTCATAGATAAAGGTATTTTTAGCAATCTAACTTTTTTAGTGCTCCTTGAAATTTTATTTTGCTCTTAACAATGTGATTTACCTTTTTTACCTGCTATAAGATGTGCTATGTAGAGGTGTATATTGACTCATATTGGAGGGAAGGGGGGAGAAGGGTCATACCAGGAGGGCTGGAAAGTAGGGTTAACAGTGGTTCAGGGAATCAGTGATATATTTACCAAATACTCATAACATTTGGAAAGGACTCATAAAACTTGAAGCTGCGAGTCACCAGGACACAAGGGGTTTATTTTGGTTGTATTTGCCTAATTATCTAATTATTGAGGGACTGTCTTTAGTGACTGCAGGGACTCCCACTAGTTTGCAATAGCAAGTTCTTGGACTATGCAGTCATATTTGTAAATTTATCACTGGGGAGGGTGTGAGAAGTGGGGGAACTTAGAGATTATTGTAGTACCATTGTACAAACCTCTCACAGACAAAACAATAGAGGTTACATCTTTAAAATTTATGTGTAATACAAATTATTATGAATCTCAATTTCTGGTTCCTTTCCCCTTTATCAGGAAAATGGTGAACTTTAGAAATATATATTTGTTACTACTTCAAATGTGTGTGTTGACAGTGGGGATTATAAATTTGGTGACTCGGTAATGCCTTATCATTTAAGATGTTAATAGTTTTTATCTCAGAGAGATAATGTAATAATGTGTACCTGATGAGCTACATAGCCAATGAATCTGTTGTTTATACTTTTAACCCTAGATGTTACACATGTTAAACCCATAACTGGTATATATTCTATAACCGTTTTTTTTCGAGAGAGAACCTTTCTTTAAAGTGTAAAAAGAAAAATATTTCCAATGTAGAACCGAAGATATCTTCAAAAGTCCAATTTCAAGACGATTTATAGATGTATGTTGGGGAGGGTCGTGAAAAAAAATACACAAAAATGGGGAGGGCCATTAAAAAAATTACGACAAGCCGGGGAGGGTCATATTTTTATGTACAAACCCAAGTAAAAATCCCCCCCCCCCCCCCCCCCCCCTGTAATAAATGACCAGTCCCTAAGACGAGTCTGACTAAAATGGACCTGTTCCGAGGAATTAAATCTGCAAAATAGTTCATATCGGATACGAACTGGTTCCCAGTTCTATAGATTCCTCGCCGCAATAAATGTACTGTTTTCGTTGCAACTTTTATTCCTCGTAAAACTGTCAATGTTAATCAGACTGAATCAAAGATATTCAAAAGATTCATTGTGTACTTCAAATACATATATGCAATGGCAGTAGCACATCAACATGTTATGAACTATCTGGATCATCAATGATCGAGCTACATGTACCTTATTAACTGAATGCTATCATAAGTATACCTACGAAGTCACTCAAATCAAAGGTCTTTACAAAATGGGCCACAGTCTGTCTTGGTCCCCAAGGCAATATTTACAGACTTATGGAAAGATCAAGTCTAGATATAATATATGTTTAAAAGGTTACTCGACACTTCCATTCATTAGTATGATTTAGACGATGAATGAAGGTATAGGCACAAATCGATAGACAAAAGCAGTATGTTCTTATGTGCAAATAAGGATGTATACATGTATTGAATAAGAAATACTTTTTATAAATTCCAGTCGTGTGGTACTCTTTTCATACAGTATCTGGAGTAATGGAAAAGTGCACCCCATCTTTCTCAACAAGCTGTATCCGCCCCTTCTGTTTTCATGCTAATACTAATGAGTGGTATTTGAAGTATAAATAATGTTTCAGGGTCTGGATGTACGACTATGAATACGCATTGTTATCGTTTCCTCTGTTGGTTCTATGTGCATTGCACACAGCTAGTAGTTAGTATTTGTTTATCAATGCAAGCTGGTAGATCTACATATTCTCAACGTGTATCCACAACAAGTGATGAAATGAGACCCTGACCTTCGGACACAGTGCTCAGAGGTCACCGCCGGGTCAGCAGGGAACATGGCGCTGTCTGGTCCCCCTTTAGATATACCCTGTGTCCCACTGGGACGCTTCATGACTGAAAAGTTTGACCAACTTGCAGGACAAACAGCATTGGTATGTGGCAAATTGTTTTAAACTGTTATGTTCATTCAGATTGTATTCGATCTAGTGTAGCCTACCGTGTGTTATATTGAATAGTTCAGACAAAGTAGTAAATAGCACGTGCACGTAGACGTTGCAGTTGGTAGTTCAGACATTGCATGTAAGTGCATATAGACCAGAGACACTAAATCAATGTGCGGGGAGCAAAATAGGACACAAGGCTGTGTTGACTTGATCGATGTTTATTTCGTCAACACATGGACGAATTCGCATTGAAGCCGTAAGAAAAACCTAAAAATAACACAAATGTCCCATAATTACTATACAATATAAATGGTCAGAATCAACAAGACATCAATTCAACCGAAGAGCAAAAACATCACTACATTCAGGTAAAATCATCTTGTTCATTTAACATTGTAAAGTAATAATACACATCTTGTTATGTTCACATAATTCATACAAGATTGAAAACATCAAAAACTTGTATAATTATTACAATTTCTGACAAAATAAACACAATGTCAATATACTTTTTATATCTAATAATATAAACTACTGCATAGTGTAATAATAATTATATAATGTAAAATATTCATGAAAGAAATACAAAACTATGTTTTAATTAATTTTCTAAGACAGTAATTATTTATCCTTCAGATCACTCACGCCCAGGTGACGCTACAGAAATTATAATTTCTTCAACACATGGCCCATGTCCTCATCATATCTATTAAATAATAGAAATAACACTAAAAAGTACAATTTCTCACTATTTGGCACAACATGGAATGAAAGCAATTAAAACAATTATTGACTAGTTTAGTATAGTTGTTCACTTTAAATCACATCCAAACTTGGATGTAAACATATACCAGACGATTTCTACAACCTGAACATGTCAACCCCGTATTCCTTACATTAAACAGTATCAAAGGGAAGTAACTCTATTTAAAGACTGAATGTAACTTGCTTACTCTAATGGAACCGACCTTAATAATTCTGGTAACAAACAACAGCAGTGGATACACAACAGCTAGCGTAAGGGAGACAACTCGTGGAAGAAGGAATCACAATGGTCGAAGTATTGTTCCCAGAGAGATGAATTCTTAAGATAACTCTGATAAATTTACATTCTTTTGGTTTTCACATAGACAGAACAAATCTGACTCCTATAAGATATAATTTGCTATTTGCTAATACAAAATAATTATAAACTCTATAATTCAATTACAGAAATGACAATTTTTATAACTAAAATAAAAGACACCTCCTCTACATAAAAGTGATCTATATCAATGACATTGTCATCTCATCACATCTTTACAAAGTTACATATTTCTTTGTAAACACTTACACCAATGACAACATAAACATTCAAAACAATATCTAAAACAATTTCATAGCAAGGGGAGGTGAACTTACGGTTTAAAATTGTTAATAAATGGATTTTACATTCCGGCACACAGTTCCCCCTGTCTCTCTCCAAGGCCTCGGTACCGGAATGCCAAATTGTCACACACGATGTGAATTCATTTACAATACACTTATTTCTAAACAAAAACATTATCAGTTTCACATTTAAGAATTACAAGGCTTGAATGGAACATAAATAAAAGATAATGAGGATTAGGTTTCAGATACAAAGATAAGACTAACTGAATTGTACGGAAATTGCCGATGTACACAACCCTCTTCACAAAATGCAGTAGATTTGATGGTTCACACATTGCAGAGAGATGCTATAGTCTCGAGACGGCGTAAAGGACGGTTAAAACATATGTACGTACACTGTACCGGATAGTTAGGACATTCCTTCTCTGTTGGATACATGTAAATTGTATTGGATGACAGTATATATACATGCTGTTTCTGTGCTGACACACCGAGTAATTATAGGCTGAAGGCAACTCCCATTTCTCGAGAATGACATTGAGAGATGTTTAGATGAGCCGATGTTTTAGTTTTCTATTAAACTGGTTGTGAATGAATCTAACGACAGAAGACTATAAAGTTATGCAGTAAGCCTATCTTTACTATCATCGATATTCAAGCTATATTTGACATCGCGAAAACTCCATTAGCCCTTGTTAATAGTGTGTCCGACGAAATGTGATGGTTTGCTCAGTCTGTTGCAAACATGTTAACAATTAAAGTGCTGTGGCTCAAACTCCATTCACCTGAATATGACAATACATGATCTTTACAAAGATGTTGTTTATTACATCACTGAAAGTGACGTAATATTGTCACAGGAAACTCTAAACAATATATATATATTATATATATATACGTACCCACTCCTATGCCAATAGTCTATAGAGAGGTGTGTATACCTTATATACTTTGTTTACAGTAAGATGTTCTGTGAGTATTGCTTCTCTTTTCATACATATCACCAAACGTTTCCATTTTCGTAAAAACATGTTATGCAATATTAATAAATAACAAATTAATGAAGTATTCATTATACAACATTTGTTTAATATATTCTAATACATGCTGTTCATGTCAGTAATTTGTAACGAACAGTGTCCTTTAATATCAACCTCAAGATGACCTCTCTTTGACACGTTAAGATGACTCACGTCCATGTAGGCCTATGTGTAATCAAGGTGTACATACGTAAAGGTCAAAAGGACGTCGTCATCAGCAAATTGCTCATTAACCAGCGTTAAAAAATTTACATCACACATATCATTTAACCATAACAATGCACCTTTGAATATGTTACTCATATTTTAAATGTGAAAAATGGACACTTTCACGATGCTTATTAGAACAATATGTATAAGTCATTCCATACTCTTCCTCATGTTACCCTTCATATTATATCCTTAATCTTATAGCTAATTAACACGTTTGGCATTACGTCCATCCTAGTATTTAAAGCTTTGAAATTTCATATCTTTGAAAACACCCTAAGGTTTCCATAAAGGAAAATGTATTTGTTTTGATATACGATATTGTAGGACGAAGTTAGTCTGAAATGAGATATAAATGAACATGGGATGTTGTTTCTTTACGTCTTTGTTTATCGGGGCAGAATGTAATATCATGCAGTCTTATTTGAGATGGAAGGGGATTTGTCTAGTCTTTCCGACAGATTGAAGACACCAAGCTCTGCATCACAGTCTACAGGAAACCCAACCACACTGACCAATATCTCCACTTCACATCCAACCATCCTCTACAAGTTAAGAAAGGCATCATCTCCATACTTCTCCCTTAATAACAATAACATCTGGTCACAAACAGAAACCTGAACTGAACCACCTCCGTCATGTTTTCATCCACTACAACCAGTATCCACAGAAGTTAGTCAACAACGCCATCAGAGCCACCCTCGACCCAAGAGATACAGCACCCCGTCAACAATGAGCCCCCTTCACCGCGCCGTATTCTGTATGTTCCTGCAGTCAGCCTCCAGCCCCGACTACGACAGCAGCAATGAGGAATAGATAGTGTTCCCGAGGGCAAGTCAGTCAACCTCCTACAACCATCAGAAAAGGCACCATCCACCGTGAAGGTAGAGCCTACAGGTGCTTTCTACCTTATTACTTTAAGTGTAGAGACTGAAGCGCCAACCACTTCGAATAAAGGTACACCAACATCAGTCCTGACAGAATATAGACTCCTGGTCTTCCTTATCCGACCATACACAAGTCAACACTGACCTTACCATCCGTTGCAATGACATCAACACATTGAAGGTCAATTTTCACACATCAGTTTAGAAAACTCCTTGAAGCGATACAATTCAACGTTTCACCCGCCATGAATCGCGACGAAGTTGACTTCATCACCTAATCAAAGACAACCACTAGTAACTCAAACAGTTATCCATCTGGCCTCTACTTTTGTATTGTAATAACAGCAAGTTCCTCTGTTCATCAAGCCATCATCGTCTACTCACTACTCGCAACTGCCATCTCAGTGTACATCATCCTCGGCAATTGCATAGCCTCATTTGCAGTTATTTCAATGCTACTATGTTTTCCAAACCAACCCCTTCAACGTAACCTTATACATTTATTGTCTCGATTAAATTAGGAATCCAGTGTACACCACACTGGCGCTATGTATATATTCTCCTCCTGTCAGATTTATGTATTACCAGCTTGATTACGGAATTATCTATTCCGAAACGTCGCATCCATTGCAATAAAGAACTTGACTATCCATAGATCTGGGTATTCCTTCATCTCTACAACTTTTAAAATGTCTCTTAAAGACGTTATTCCCGGCAGTAAGGAATTGACGTCAGTAATATGCTTCATTTTATTTCCTCTTAGATCGAGTCTACAACTGGCCGGAGCTTCACTTTCCGTGAACTGTCGGACACTGTCCGGAGATGTGCCCGTGGACTGTCCAGTCTGGGCTTCAAGAAGGGAGATGTTCTCTGCATGTTCTCCCCCAATGTTCTCGAGTATCCGGTCTTATTCTACGCAGTTGCCTCCCTTGGCGGTGTCTTCCAAACAGCCAATCCATCATATACTGCAAGTAAGATAAACGATGGAAACACATACTGATTATGCCTTTATTCCCCTGCATGTATGTGCTAGTGAAATGTGTCGATTTCAATTACTAAACAAACCACCAACAAAAAGGCAATCCAGTCTTGAGGAGGAATTATAACACTGGGGGTCGGTCAAAGTGAACTTATCTTTATATTAATAATAATTCATCGTTTCAAACACTGATTTGAAGTATGATGTATTTACGTATATGAATATAAACGTTAAATGCACCATATGGAGGGACTAAGATCCTAATCAAGTATAATGTGTTTCATTCTCATCAGGTGAACTCAAGCACACGCTAGATATGTGCAAACCGAAGTTGATTGTCACTGTGCCGGAACTACTTCCTGTTGTCAAAGAAACACAGTTTAGATCAAAGGTGAGCCTATCAAAATGCTATCAAAGTTTAATTTCATTACCAATATTAGTTCAAGTTACCAATATTAGTTCAAGTTTACACCAACACCGCTGAAATTTATCGTGTACTGCAACAGGCGAATCATTCTGTGAAGGGAATAACCTCAGTGGGCAGATAATGCAGGCGAATTTCCCTATTGATCCGCCACTGACTGCATTGGTTAAAAATCGATGTCTGAGTGCATTTATTGAACTATGTTCATTGGTCATTCATATTTCTCCACTATATTTACAGGTGATTGTGATAGGTAAAGTTCGCGGCTACACGAGTTTCTCCCAGCTGGTCAGCTCCGGGTACTCGACACGACCACTCGACGACAGCCACGTGAATCCTAAGACTGATGTCGCCGCCATTCTGTTCTCCAGCGGCACCACCGGCAAGCCAAAAGGAGTTCAGATCACCCACTACGGACTTGTTGCAAACACGCTCCAGATGATGTTAGTAACCCTAACTCAAAAACTAGATACGCCTAAAACATTAATATCGTATTTTATACATTTTGTAAATAGTTTCCTTTCCACTTAACATCGATACGTGACATCAAGAAATGATTAAATCAAAATACCACAAACAGAAAACTCAGTTAGAATACCTCAAACATTATACCTGATACATAATTGAAATTCAATGTCAACACTTCTCTCACGTTCTCATCGTCCTGTTGGCGGATGACTATACGGTCTTCTGACCTGTATTGATTGTACACAAAGTAACATGTTCATGATGTGGAATCTCTGTATTCAACGGCATATCAAGGTGTAGATAGTGTGCATGGCCCAATGACAATCTTATGCTTGTTCAATATCTGTATCTAAACACGAAACCCTATTATTTACCAGTGACGAATATTCAGAGGGTGTATTATGTATTTATGATATTCACTATCTCCAGCTCCTCGGGCCTCATGACCAATAACGACTCGTTCGTCACCTTCCTTCCATTCTTTCACCTCTTCGGCCTGGGTCCTATACTCACAGGGGGACTGTACGCCGGGGGTAAGAACGTCGTCATGTCCCGGTTCGAACCCAAGGAATACCTCACCAACCTACAAAAATACAGAGTGAGATCTCACTGTCTTATCATTTAGTAGATTAATCATATTGAATCGTAGAGCTGGTTTCAAAAGCTGGTTTAAAAGAAGGATAAGCTAGTAATCTATAAAGGCATTTTGTCGAAGCTGTTTTAGCACTAAAATATAGCAAACAGTTTGTAATACGTACTGATGAAGGGTATATTACTTCTTTATTGCGGAAGGCGACGTTTTGACAACGATTCTAATTATCTTATTGATGCCGTACACAATCCCTGCTATTATTGCCACCTTCTTCGATATCCAGATAAAAGTGTTCCACACTGTCCATTATATTCATAGTCACATAAACTGAACCACCTTGTTTGTCTGCAAAATTAGTTTCACTTCTCCAGGAATTGTCTCCCTGCTTCCTAAGCATAACATGTGCCATAGCTTGTAGCCCGGATGACGGAGGTGTTCAGTGCATTCATATTCACACACTGTAGGTCTGCCTCAACTTGCCCCGCAAGTCATAACTCACGCCAGTCTCCATCACTGGCTAATTCAAGCCTTGCTGCATTTCGTTACCTTGTCCGTGCAAGCTTGTCAGCACGCTGTTACGCTAGCGCTGTAAAGATAACGAAATGCAGTTGTATATTCGCCATGCAGTCCTAGGAACTGGCCCTACTTGCGGGGGAAGTTGGACTGCCTATGATGTATACTTATTCCTCCCCAGACAAACGTGTTACACCTGGTTCCCCCGGTGATGGTGCTGTTCACCACGCTGCCCATGGTCCGGCAGTTCGACCTGAGTAGTGTCCGGCTGGTCATCTGTGGAGCCGCTCCTCTCAGCAGGGACATAGAGGCCAAGATCATCCAGCTCTTCAACATACCCAGCGTTACTCAAGGTTGGTGAACGTGTGCTCTCAGGTGCATATAAACTATACATAAGTTTTACCTAGAATGAAGCGAGTCCATACATACCTACTTGTGAATATCCACAACATCTACAGGTCGGAATGATTATCTTATAAGCATTTTGCTGTTGGATGTTTCATTCAATGAGGAGACACTGTGTAAAGTAAAACTGAGTAGCATCAGGTACAACATGTATGTATCGTTAATCGTGTAATGTGCTATGAAACTGAATGAGATGCTAGCAATATCAGGGAACCTGGATTCTGACGGTGCTGTAAAATGCAATTTAAAGGTATATCACACAAAGACTGTTTATGATGTTAGTCTGATACAACTTTTAATCATGATGATATGATTCAAGCGAAGAACAATATATATATACATATAGTCATCTTAGCAAATTAATGTAAATTAGATTTTATGGGATCGCCATTAGTTATATCATTTTACCTTCACAAACTGTCACATTAAACCTAGTTTTATATTCATTACCTATGACTCTGCTCTCCAGGATACGGGATGACGGAGACACTAGCAACTCACTTCATACCTCGGGGTAGAGCCAAGTTCGGGTCGGTTGGCACTCTCCTACCCGCTACGGAGTGCAGGGTACGTCAAATATAATCTTTAAATTTAAAAGAAATATTATTTAAGTTCACTTCTGAAAAACCTGGACATACTGTTCTATCCTCAGAGAGGTTACCTCAGCGTTATGTCAGGATCGAAGAACTGAATAGAGAATTGGACATACGCTGTCGGCCAAAAGAAACGCCTACATGATTTTCCTTAAGATGAAAGATAACAATTTCTAAAATATAATTAATGGTGGTCTCCACGTGATGCTGAAGCAATAATTAATATGGAAGTCTTTTGAAATCGTGGAAAACTATGATTCGAGTCAATAACATTCATGAAACTTGCGCCCAATGAAGACAGCTATTTCCGGTTGATTCACTTGCGCACCTTAACCACCTTAATCTGTAGCGTCATCACCACTTTAATGCGAATGCGTGCCTGTATTGTTGGTCGTGGTTGTATACAAGTCTTATTCAAATGTTTTTCTGATCAAGCACTAATCGAAAACTGAACCATTTCTGTTTTCATTTCTACAATCGCCATTCTTTTGTGACATGACAACTTCTGAAATTTAAATATATTTTGCAGAAATGGTGCAACTTCATAATGCTATAATATTGCTAAACTGTACATAGTTTTTACGAAATCTGGTATATATATCTGGTAGGCGTTACTTTTGGCCGACAGTGCACCTGTATGTAGACATCAAATGGCGTACTAGATCGTGAAAGGTGTAGTGATAATCATTTGTTGCATTTTGTATTCATTCGTGATTAATTGGAAATTCGTATAGTCATTATGATGAACAAGTGAAATTGTGTCAAAACTTGCCTTGTTAACTCATTTAACTCAGATTTTTTTCTGGATGATAATTCAGTTCGATTACTAACATAGTCCCATCATTGTTGTTGTCGAGTAGATAGTGGATCCAGAAACGGACCGGATCCTGCCAGTGGACCGTGATGGTGAAGTACAACTCAGAGGACCGACCATCATGAAGGGTTACCTTGACAACCAAGAGGCAACAACCGCCATGTTGGGACAAGATGGCTGGCTTAAAACAGGTGAGATAATTAGAAATTACCATTTAGATAGTGAACACAAATATAACATTGTTACATTTGGGATAACATTACCTTCAATAGTAAAAAGTCTTGTACCTTTTCGGACTTTGCGGGATTCGAACCAACACCCTCAGAGTAAGGCAACTATCGCCAGCACTGACCGCACCAAAAGCTTACCACACGACCACCAGCCTCGACAAAAATCGACAATTAGAAATATGCATTCAGCCTTGGGAGCTGCGCCAATTTACGTCTATCAGAGGGGTACTGAATGTTAAATTAGCTTAACTATCGATTGTTGGACCTCGATCCGAAAGGTTACAGGAATTTGTACTATTGATGGTAATGTTATCCCAAATGTAACAATGTTATAGGCGATATAATGCTACATTGAATCAATATCTTGGATGTCCTCTATCAATCGAACTTGTGTTTGACCATGAAATATTATACATTGATTGAAACACAATGGTATCCATCCATTAACAACATTATCATCATTGTGAATTAAGGACAAGCTCACTGCTTGACTGTCAAATTCAAATGTAACAAATTGTATGGCAATGTACTAGCTGATTTTGCTTTGATAAATTTGACATTTTCAGATTGATCATTTTTTTTTATTATAGCGCGTCGCACCTCTTGTCATAACACAAGTTTTCGATACAAGGTAGAGTTATCTGTTAATCTGTATTTGGATGAATGATGTTGAATTACATTTGTCTCAATTACTCAATGTTTCAGGTGATATCGGTCACATGGACAGTGAGGGGTTCCTCTACATAGTGGACCGGATCAAGGAGCTCATTAAGTACAAGGGGTTCCAGGTGCTGATACTTCTCAATTAATGAAATCTCACAGACAGAGTAAAGAGTAGAGTAACACGCTCTGCTCCACTTGCATACCCTGGGCTAGAATCCACTCAAAACTTCGCGCTGTGATCTATGCTCCAGCCGATCAAATAATGTTATCGCGATGGTTCGCGATACAATTTCAGCCAACCACAGAGAGCCTTTCAAACTGCTGTTGGCTTTCATGCCCGAGTCCATTTTAGCAATCTTGTTGTGTTAAGTACAGCAGACCATGCAGGTTTTACAATGAAATGTTCAATATTCCAGTTTCATCAAAGTAGATGCCTCAAACAATGGGTTCCAGGTGCTGATTCTACCGAATAAATGGATACCCATCATTGACTCAACCTTACATATCTCCAGGGGTCAACACCGAGAACTGAACACTGACTTCTAGATTCGAAAGGGTTCTTATCAATGATTTTTACGTAACTGAAACATAGACTTACACGCCACTGAGAACGAAGCTCTAACACTAGACATGGTGCAACGGTTTTTAACATCTTACTAATTTCCGATTTTATTCTCTCGTCAGGTGGCGCCAGCAGAGTTGGAAGATATTCTCCTTAGTCACCCGGATGTGGCTGACGTGGGTGTAATCGGTGTCCCGGATGTAGAGGCAGGTGAACTCCCTAAAGCGTTTGTTGTCAGGAAAGCGTCATCTAGAATCTCAGAGCAGGAACTCGTCGAGTTTGTTGCAGGTAATAAATCCCAAGAAACGTAACTATAATGAGTGTATTGTACACATTCCATCGTTGTTGTTGATGCATGCTCAAAAAATGCTTTGAATCAAGTGTCACTAACACTAACACACCTCTAAACTGTTTACCTGTTGCTCTATGTCGAGGCATCACTTACTATATGTCTCTTTTGTAGTAAGCATATTTATTCTTCCTGATTCTATCCGTTAAAACCGTAATATTATCATAAGTAATCTTACAATGTAATTATGGTATCTCAAGTTGACAAAAGCAGGATTTGACAGCTTGGGACTGTCATCATGTATTTAAATTTTTTAAATAAATGTGTAATTCTTTCACTTTAATCAGTCTTGTTTTCGTGTTGTTCTCATTGTTGCTCCTCATGTCCCAGGTAAAGTGTCCGGCACGAAGAGACTGAGAGGGGGCGTCACCTTCATGTCCGAGATACCCAAGAGTGCCAGTGGCAAGATTCTCAGGCGTATCCTCAGAGACATGGAGAAGAAAAAGTCAAAGCTTTGAAAGGAGAATTACAATATCTATAAAACAAGACTGACCAAAGCACAAAATATACCAAGTACAAATACAGACCGTTAGCTTACACAAATAACAATGAAATAGAAAACTGGACTTGAAATCAGAATTCAACATACATTGGATTTATCTCTTTGAACCAATATTATTATTTAAACGGATGGAAAGTATGACAAGTGATTTCCTAGAACTTAGTATAATCATTTCCCATGCTGTTGCCATACCCATTATGACAAGCTTATTGACTAGAGGTCTTAATATTAGGAGTGAGGTGGGGGTGTCTTGGGAGCGAGAGACGTGATGTGAGCAGCAGTGTTCTGGACACCCTGAAGCTGATCCGTGATGTATGCTGGAGATCCTGCCAGGAGACTTTTGCAATAGTTTATCCTGGACAATACTAGACTTAGATAAAGAGTTGTGGATGTCTCCATGATGAGGAATGGTCTGACTGCTGATATTCCGTAGGTGGACGTTACAGATCTTGTCGATATACTTGACTTGTTCTACCATGCTGAGGTCTCGATTAATGAGAACACCAAGATCCTAGCCGGAGGAGGCAAGCTGAATGGTGGTGTCACAAATTGGAGATGTTACATCTGTTACATTTTGCAGGTTAACCAAGACGAATAGACTACTTTTGTCTCCATTCAGTCTCAGAGCTTTATTGTCCATCCACGATGTGAAACAGCAACACGAGTCAGATATATGTGAACAATATTGCGTTTTATTTCTAGAGCAATTGTTCCTTTAAACACACTTGCAATAGATTTGCAGTTGAGTTGCAAGTCGAATAGAGTTGCACAAATGGGTTTGGGGATAATTGTGATAATTGTGATTAAATGGTTTCTACAACAATAATCTGCGTGCTCTGTTTATCATTTACTGTATATATAATCATTCATGTATATGCATAATGCTATTAAAAAATGTTTAAAACAAGGTCCATTTCCAATATATTGCTCAAAATGGAATTTTCATGAAATAATTGCACAAACATGCACACCGTTACCCTCTGAATGAAGACGACTCCTGTTTTCAACAAGGGTGGCATAATGTCTGTATCATTGCTCATTTCTATTTTCGTCAATGGCCTGAAAGTTCATATGATCTTCTGTAAGGAACTTCTGGCTCAAGTTATGTCTACTGACCCTTGGCGAATGTGATTATAAAGTGTAGATTTGGTGTCATAAGGCGCAAAAATAAGGACGAGAGAGACCATGCCCAGACCAAAAAGCCATTGAAAGTGCTCTTATTGCCAGACTCTTAATAAGAGCTTCACCCAAAAAGCCCCCAAACGCTAAAGTCCTGTGTTCAGACTCCTTGAATAATGGGGATTTCAAATGGTAAATTCCGATTCCTTGAACCATACATATATCTACTCCCTGAAAATCTATTTGCATTTATTTCTGTAGTACCAACAGTTCCAGGAAGCTGAAGTCTCGTGTACTCAGCAACTGAGGATCATGCACTTCCAATCAAAGTCACATGAGCTACAGATCTAGAGCCTATTTTAACTCCCAAGAACCACTATCTCTAGAAAGTTAACCTCTTGTGTACACAAGTGTTTTTAACAAGCTTGTGGAATTGTAGAGTTAATTACTTGAAGCAGTGCCGTAATACACCTTTGATCTTCACCTCGAGAACCAAAAGGTTCATGCACATAAAGCAGAGTTTCCTTAAGCCCCAAAAAGCTTAAATCCAGTACGTCGCTATCTTACAAGAGGACATCCGAAATTATAGATTAGGCGATTGACCCTTGATAAGGGTCACGGAAGGTAAGTCCTGAACTGATTTTGTTCGTCGGCCCCTGCTAATGATCTCAGTGGTTAAATGGGAGTCTGTTATATATATATATATATATATATAGAAAAGAGTAAACATCAGATGGTTTTGACTGGATCAATCTTCTTTGAAAAGACCGATATACTGGTCGAAATGAGCTCATCGTATTGTATTAAAGAAGATTGATCCAGTCAAAACCATCTGATGTTTACTCTTTTCTATATATAACCTTACTTCACGTGAGAAGCAAATCATCTTATTTATATATATATATATATGTCGTGCCCAATTCCCGGAATTGCCCATTCCCTGGGTTTGGGCAACCACCCCTGCCCAATTCCCGGGAATGGGCAAATCAGATTTAAATTTGCCAAATCCCACGGAATGAGCAAGGATAAAAAACCAAATGAGAGCCAACAGTTATTACACTTGATTAATGTTTATTCTGTACAAACAGTTCTTGATACAATGTAACACATGGTAATCAGGCAGTTAAAATGCAACACTATATCATTAAAATTGAACTTAATCTTTATTTATTTATTAAAAACTTCAAACAAAATTTAAATACTCATTATTATCAATATTTAACTTATTCTAACATTAATAATTTTAAAAATCCAAATTTAACAAATGAACTTAAAAGTAAGATCATTAACATCAAATCATTATTAAGACTGAAATGTGTATAAGGTAAACAATCTAAATTATCCAAAACCAAAACAACTGTACTAAAAATACATTATTAATAAAATTTAAAACCAAACTTATTCTGACATTAACAGCAATTAAAATGATCCTTATTACACAAATAAATGAAAAGTGACAACATTTAACAATAGTTCATGACTAAAATAGAAAATTATTTAAACAATTTAAAATAGCAATTTCAAACAAAGTTAAAGCAGCTACTTATTTTTGCATTTAGCATTTCGTGGATGGCAATGACTAGAGCACTTATTTCCAGCCTTATTTCTTCTATTGTAATGTCATATTCTTCTTTTAAAATAACTGAGAAGGTGTTCGTGTTGACTAAGCTATCGAACTTTACCTTTTGCTCCATGGTCCAGATGTTATGTGAAGCAAAATGACAAATACATAGTATATAAAGAGGCTAAGGAAAGTTCACAGCCCAGCAATACAATCAATCAGCTTGTGTAAGCGTAATCATCCAATCCCAGGGAATGAGCAGTCGTTAACACTGCTCATTCTCAGGGATTAGCTGACCAATCACTGGCATTGGGCAAGCCCCCGACCATTGACCGGGAATGGGCAACGTTGTTGCCCAAACCCAGGGAATGAGCAATTCCGGGAATTGGGCACGACATATATATATATATATATATATATATATATATATATATATATACACTTCTTATCCAGACCTAAATCCCTAGAAAGCTTCATTATTGTGGATCGTCTCAATGGCCGCGGGGGTTTGTAAAATGAAGATTTGGTGACTATCCCTTAAATACTTCTTATATTTTCTAGTTGAACTCTTGCTTAGTGAAACATTTACTGATGAGTATTATAAGTGTAAATGTTGTGCCACTGTAACCCCTACAAGGAGCACAGGGGCCACGCACTGAAAACCTCTTTGTATTTTCCTCAAGAACTAAACTTCTTAGAAAGTTGAATTATGGTGTGCAAACTCCTTGGCGACAAGAGTTTCAAGGTTGAAGATTTGGTAACCTTGTGGCTCTTTATTAGGACAAAAAGCACAGGGTCCTAAAATTATTTGAGTCTTAAAGATGCAGCCATTGTGTTTCATATTAATTATTTCGCTTTAATACGTGCCAACAAATAATATTTGCTGATTTCAGTTGAAACAATTTTATGCACATTAGTTATAAGACCTATTCAACATCATCAACCAAAATTGTCTTTTTGTCTGTTGTAAATAAGTTTCTAAAATTACGTTTGACTAATTGACGCTCGCCACACGCTTTGCATTGTCCGCTTTTCGATCGGAAATCGATACTTTTACCTTTATATCGTCGGTATACTGAGTCGACTATCATCAAAACGGCAATTTTCGGCAAAAGTCAGTATTTCTCGATACAATAACACAATTTATAACGTTTGGCACATTTTACCCCAAACAACACAATGGATGTACCTAATACCATTGAAAACTGAACTATGTGTTATAGGCTCCTTGGTCAATTGTAAGGAGTTGTTCTTTCAAGCGAACGTTCTCCAGAGTTGTCACTTTACCCGCCATTTCTCAACACGACAGTAGGGTAATATATGTTGGTCAATACACAGCTCTGTTCCTAAATGATTGAGTATACTTTTAGATCCTTCTGGCGCTGATGGCAATAATTACCAATTATAAATATTAGTCTCCAGGTATGTCACCCTCCAACACATCTAGTTAGTTGTCAATTTTACTGACCATGTGATTATAACCAAGGCCAAGTAGAACGTCGCTGCAATATCTGAATTGAGGCAGGTCATTGTCCGTCGCAATATGCCCTTATTCGCGATTTGCGTTTCCCCTCACATTGGACATTCACTTTAATACAGGTTTTATTTAATCTTATACACGTTCTCATGATGCTATTGAAAACCTTGTGTGTAAAAGACTGAATAAGTCTATTTAGAACTAGATCTAGTATCTACGGTAAAATGTAGGTCAAAATATGTTCTACTTTGAGTAATTTAACAGGGTTGTTATTTCGTCATGATTGAAATCTAAGATCTCACAATGAATACCTACAATTATCGTTTCCCTCATCGTGTGAATTGTTTGTTATAAATGCGTTGCAAATATTAATCATTATTTGTTTATCAAAACAGATAAACTCTCACAACGTTATGCAAAACAAACAACTCAAAAGGTGATCTTGACCTTCGTACCTAACAGGCTATAGATATCACTCCCTGGGCACAGCTCGGTGTACAGCCGCTGCAGTGACAAACTGGGTCAACAGGGAACATGGCGCTGTCTGGACCCCCTTTAGACATACCCTGTGTCCCACTCGGACGCTTCATGACTGAAAAGTTTGACCAACTTGCAGGACAAACAGCATTGGTATGTGACATGAAAGTGTACTCTTTTTTTTCAAATCATTCAGTGTATGTTATGAATGTAGTAGACATACATTGCGTGTGTGATAATTATTGTGTATTGTATTAAATAGTTCAAACATTGTAAAGTACTTCACAGTTCACTCATTGTAAATGATAATTCAGATATCGTATTGAATAGTTTAGACGTTGTTTCAAATAGTGCAGATATTGCAATGAATAGTTCAGATGATGTATTGAATATTAATAGTTCAGACACTGTATTGAATAGTTCAGATATTGCATTGAATTGTTCAGAGATTGCACGGAATATTCAGAGATACTGTATTGGATGATTTAGTATATCAACAGTACAGACATTGTATCGTATGTTTGAAGGGAGAGACTGAATTACAGAACATAGACTAACAAACAACATAATATGTCACATGCTCTGCGAAAAGCTCTCTGACATACTGAGTATAGTCAAGCCGCGATATGCCGGACACGGATAATCTGTAATGTAATTGGATAGGAACATTTTCAGACAAGAGTGCTCAGCTGAGTTAGTGATGTGAACGATGTAACACACAATGAGAGGCCATATTACAGATGTAACATGTTATAACACTTTACAAGAATCAAAAGGTATATTTGACACCGCGAAAAAACTTAATATGCCTTATTTATTGTATTTTTCTCCTCTTTACAAACTTAATATCCCCAGATATTTCCACGTTATGCGTTTATTGAATTGTAGATAACTAATGAATGAATTAATATTGTTTAACCCAAACATTAACCAAGCTATAAGTACTTTAATTACGACAGAAATATATGACAAACAGTGAAAGCTTAATCATCACCTGATCGATAGTTACCCTCTCTTGGACACGTATAGATAGATAGATAGATAGATAGATAGATAGATAGCATTGACACTTCACAATTGCATGCTTGCAGATCACAAGTACATGTACATGTTATCAAAGCCCAAATAAATAATGACCAATAGGCCATCGTTATCAGCACATTGCTCCTAAAATGGGCATCATACACATTATTTATTAATCATAAAACAATGTTGGCTTTTTTTCATATGTATTTAGATGGCGATTTAAGTTGGCATCATATTGCCCTGTACATAATGGTCATACAAATGCAAAGCCAATACAATTCCCTTTGAAATAAGTCATAGAGGATAAATATTGATTGGATATTTTCAATGATATAAGTTTTAAGTAATGGAATTTCTCTTATCTGAATGTCTCTCATTTTATAACCTACACTCGATCTAATACATCATTCTAGTGATGGACTTTCCAGTATGGTCACTTCTAGTTGACAAACGATTTTAAAGGATGGCATGTTTTTCCCAAACGACATTTTATCGAAATGAGCAAGATGACAAATGTTAACATTGCAAGCTTTGAAAAACCGCATCTTAAAAATAAATTATCCTATTCTTCACATCATTTTGTTTTCTCTTAGATCGAGTCTACAACTGGCCGGAGCTTGACGTTTCGTGAACTGTCGGACACTGTCCGGAGGTGTGCCCGTGGACTGTCCAGTCTGGGCTTCAAGAAGGGAGATGTTCTCTGCATGTTCTCCCCCAATGTTCTCGAGTATCCGGTCTTGTTCTACGCAGTTGCCTCCCTTGGCGGTGTCTTCCAAGCGACCAACCCTTCATATATTGCAAGTATGGGAAACACATATTGATCATATAATCTTCTGAAATTTGTCGATTAAAATTGAAAACAAACAACCATACGAAAGTCTAGAAATAAATCCAACCTTGAGCAAAATTTAAATGCTAAGAGTAGCTCAAGATGAATTTATTCCATACACTGTTTCAAACAGTCATCTTTAAATGCTATCTGAGGTATGAATATCGTTATAGGAGATAGCTAGAGGCGCTAAGATCCTAATCAAGTATACTATGCTTCCTTCTCACCAGGTGAACTCCAGCACACGCTAGATATGTGCAGCTCTAAGTTGATTGTCACTGTGCCGGAACTACTTCCTGTTGTCAAAGAAACACAGTTCAGATCAAAGGTGAGCCTATCCAAGTTTTACCGTATAATTTTACTCCGTAATTATATATATCCAACACCTTCCCGCTTTACAGTAAATACTAACAGTGTTTGCATATATTGTATATGTATATTTCTGAATGATGTTTTTGAAAAATCTGATCAAATGGAAGTTAGAAAGTCGCTTCTGGTGTCCACCGTCGTTGACGACAAAGGAAGTATCATTGAGCGCAGTGGTGTAGTGGTTAGCATGCTGGCCTCTCACATAGAAAGGCCCGTGTAAGTCCGATTTATCCCGGTGGAGATATGTGTGACCTGGACCTCATACTGTCTCGGACCTTGGTCAAGACGCTCCACCCACATTGCACTGAGTCCACCCAGCTGGTTTAAAGGGGCAGTAGCACGTTTTTTTCAAAATTTATTTTTTCAAATTTCCTATTTATAATGATAGTTTGTGCCATGTAAATGGCAGGCTGAAGTTAGTTAGTTATTAGTTATTAGTTATTCGTTATTCGAATAACGAATAACTAACTGGTTAGTTATTCATTATTCGAATAATGAATAACTAACTGGTTAGTTATTCGTTTTTCGAATATCATGCTGGCTGCTTATTCATTCTTCAGAGTTGAACAAAGAAGTAAGTATAGATATATATTAAGGGTGGAAACTGACAATATGGGGTGGGGAACCTCGTTCATCGATTACATCCAGTAAGCACTGGCTAGCTATTCAATATTCGAATAATGAATAACTAACTGGTTAGTTATTCGTTGTTCGAATAACGAATAACTAACTGGTTAGTTATTCGTTTTTCGAATATCATGCTGGCTGCTTATTCATTCTTCAGAGTTGAACAAAGAAGTAAATATAGATATATATTAAGGGTGGAAACTGACAATATGGGGTGGGGAACTTCGTTCATCGATTACATTCAGTAATCACTGGCTAGCTATTCAATATTCGAATAATGAATAACTAACTGGTTAGTTATTCGTTTTTCGAATAACGAATAACTAACTGGTTAGTTATTCGTTTTTCGAATATCATGCTGGCTGCTTATTCATTCTTCAGAGTTGAACAAAGAAGTAAATATAGATATATATAAAGGGTGGAAACTGACAATATGGGTTGGGCAACCTCGTTCATCGATTACATTCAGTAATCACTGGCTAGCTATTCAATATTCGAATAATGAATAACTAACTGGTTAGTTATTCGTTTATCGAATAACGAATAACTAACTGGTTAGTTATTCGTTTTTCGAATATCATGCTGGCTGCTTATTCATTCTTCAGAGTTGAACAAAGAAGTAAATATAGATATATATTAAGGGTGGAAACTGACAATATGGGGTGGGCAACCTCGTTCATCGATTACATTCAGTAAGCACTGGCTAGCTATTCAATATTCGAATAATGAATAACTAACTGGTTAGTTATTCGTTTTTCGAATAACTAATAACTAACTGGTTAGTTATTCGTTTTTCGAATATCATGCTGGCTGCTTATTCATTCTTCAGAGTTGAACAAAGAAGTAAATATAGATATATATTAAGGGTGGAAACTGACAATATTGGGTGGGGAACCTCGTTCATCGATTACATTCAGTAAGCACTGGCTAGCTATTCAATATTCGAATAATGAATAACTAACTGGTTAGTTATTCGTTTTTCGAATAACGAATAACTAACTGGTTAGTTATTCGTTTTTCGAATATCATGCTGGCGGCTTATTCATTCTTCAGAGTTGAACAAAGAAGTAAATATAGATATATATTAAGGGTGGAAACTGACAATATGGGGTGGGGAACCTCGTTCATCGATTACATCCAGTAAGCACTGGCTAGCTATTCAATATTCGAATAATGAATAACTAACTGGTTAGTTATTCGTTGTTCGAATAACGAATAACTAACTGGTTAGTTATTCGTTTTTCGAATATCATGCTGGCTGCTTATTCATTCTTCAGAGTTGAACAAAGAAGTAAATATAGATATATATTAAGGGTGGAAACTGACAATATGGGGTGGGGAACTTCGTTCATCGATTACATTCAGTAATCACTGGCTAGCTATTCAATATTCGAATAATGAATAACTAACTGGTTAGTTATTCGTTTTTCGAATAACGAATAACTAACTGGTTAGTTATTCGTTTTTCGAATATCATGCTGGCTGCTTATTCATTCTTCAGAGTTGAACAAAGAAGTAAATATAGATATATATAAAGGGTGGAAACTGACAATATGGGTTGGGCAACCTCGTTCATCGATTACATTCAGTAATCACTGGCTAGCTATTCAATATTCGAATAATGAATAACTAACTGGTTAGTTATTCGTTTATCGAATAACGAATAACTAACTGGTTAGTTATTCGTTTTTCGAATATCATGTTGGCTGCTTATTCATTCTTCAGAGTTGAACAAAGAAGTAAATATAGATATATATTAAGGGTGGAAACTGACAATATTGGGTGGGGAACCTCGTTCATCGATTACATTCAGTAAGCACTGGCTAGCTATTCAATATTCGAATAATGAATAACTAACTGGTTAGTTATTCGTTTTTCGAATAACTAATAACTAACTGGTTAGTTATTCGTTTTTCGAATATCATGCTGGCTGCTTATTCATTCTTCAGAGTTGAACAAAGAAGTAAATATAGATATATATTAAGGGTGGAAACTGACAATATTGGGTGGGGAACCTCGTTCATCGATTACATTCAGTAAGCACTGGCTAGCTATTCAATATTCGAATAATGAATAACTAACTGGTTAGTTATTCGTTTTTCGAATAACGAATAACTAACTGGTTAGTTATTCGTTTTTCGAATATCATGCTGGCGGCTTATTCATTCTTCAGAGTTGAACAAAGAAGTAAATATAGATATATATTAAGGGTGGAAACTGACAATATGGGGTGGGGAACCTCGTTCATCGATTACATTCAGTAAGCACTGGCTAGCTATTCAATATTCGAATAATGAATAACTAACTGGTTAGTTATTCGTTTTTCGAATAACGAATAACTAACTGGTTAGTTATTCGTTTTTCGAATATCATGCTGGCTGCTTATTCATTCTTCAGAGTTGAACAAAGAAGTAAATATAGATATATATTAAGGGTGGAAACTGACAATATGGGGTGGGGAACTTCGTTCATCGATTACATTCAGTAAGCACTGGCTAGCTATTCAATATTCGAATAATGAATAACTAACTGGTTAGTTATTCGTTTTTCGAATATCATGCTGGCTGCTTATTCATTCTTCAGAGTTGAACAAAGAAGTAAATATAGATATATATTAAGGGTGGAAACTGACAATATGGGGTGGGGAACCTCGTTCATCGATTACATCCAGTAAGCACTGGCTAGCTATTCAATATTCGAATAATGAATAACTAACTGGTTAGTTATTCGTTTTTCGAATAACGAATAACTAACTGGTTAGTTATTCGTTTTTCGAATATCATGCTGGCTGCTTATTCATTCTTCAGAGTTGAACAAAGAAGTAAATATAGATATATATTAAGGGTGGAAACTGACAATATGGGGTGGGGAACTTCGTTCATCGATTACATTCAGTAATCACTGGCTAGCTATTCAATATTCGAATAATGAATAACTAACTGGTTAGTTATTCGTTTTTCGAATAACTAATAACTAACTGGTTAGTTATTCGTTTTTCGAATATCATGCTGGCTGCTTATTCATTCTTCAGAGTTGAACAAAGAAGTAAATATAGATATATATATATAAAGGGTGGAAACTGACAATATGGGTTGGGCAACCTCGTTCATCGATTACATTCAGTAATCACTGGCTAGCTATTCAATATTCGAATAATGAATAACTAACTGGTTAGTTATTAGTTTTTCGAATAACGAATAACTAACTGGTTAGTTATTCGTTTTTCGAATATCATGCTGGCTGCTTATTCATTCTTCAGAGTTGAACAAAGAAGTAAATATAGATATATATAAAGGGTGGAAACTGACAATATGGGTTGGGCAACCTCGTTCATCGATTACATTCAGTAAGCACTGGCTAGCTATTCAATATTCGAATAATGAATAACTAACTGGTTAGTTATTCGTTTTTCGAATAACGAATAACTAACTGGTTAGTTATTCGTTTTTCGAATATCATGCTGGCTGCATATTCATTCTTCAGAGTTGAACAAAGAAGTAAATATAGATATATATTAAGGGTGGAAACTGACAATATGGGGTGGGGAACTTCGTTCATCGATTACATTCAGTAAGCACTGGCTAGCTATTCAATATTCGAATAATGAATAACTAACTGGTTAGTTATTCGTTTTTCGAATAACGAATAACTAACTGGTTAGTTATTCGTTTTTCGAATATCATGCTGGCTGCTTATTCATTCTTCAGAGTTGAACAAAGAAGTAAATATAGATATATATTAAGGGTGGAAACTGACAATATGGGGTGGGGAACCTCGTTCATCGATTACATCCAGTAAGCACTGGCTAGCTATTCAATATTCGAATAATGAATAACTAACTGGTTAGTTATTCGTTTTTCGAATAACGAATAACTAACTGGTTAGTTATTCGTTTTTCGAATATCATGCTGGCTGCTTATTCATTCTTCAGAGTTGAACAAAGAAGTAAATATAGATATATATAAAGGGTGGAAACTGACAATATGGGTTGGGCAACCTCGTTCATCGATTACATTCAGTAATCACTGGCTAGCTATTCACTATTCGAATAATGAATAACTAACTGGCACGTTATTCGCTTTTCGAATATGCTGCTGGCTGTAAGGCCGCGAGCCTTGTGGGCTCGTAATAGGTCAATCCATTGCCAAGTTAGTTACTTGTTCGATATTGGTGATTTATGCAGAATACATAGGTTTATATTTCATTAGTAATTTTTAGGTATTTCCCAGTTATGTCTCAGCTGAAACAATGTTCTATATATGGCTGCGATCGTGCACTATTGGCCGGGTTCGTTATAGGTCAATGTGAATCCGTTGCTGAGAGTGTGAAGTTAGTGACTTATTCGATATTGGCTGTTGCAGAATACATACTTTTAGTTTATCCTAGAATAAGCATATAATCGAAAATTCTGTCTCAAGGTTAAATCTCAGCTACAACAATTGTTTATAAACGGCTACGCAAGTGCAATGTGGGATCTTAAAACTGAATCCGTTCCTATGGTTTTCAAGTTCTTTACTTACTAAAAATTGTATTCTTGTGTATGGATCACGTCGCTGACAACGTTTCAGATTATATTGGTTCATAATGAAATTCGAATTATGTTAGGTCCTACCGTAGGTACAACATCAATCCATACATTCATTAATATAAACATACATATATTCATACATTCATTTGAAATTTGCGAGTGTGCATGCGTATATACGTCGGTACATGGGTACAAGCTTGCGGCGTGCGTCCATAGGCATACGTGCAACGGTGTATAAACACACGTACATGAATATACTTACATACATGCGTGCATTGGCATATGTGCGTCTGTTCATGTATAAGCATACGTACATGCGTACACATTCATACATGGGTATGGATAAGCACATGCGTACTCATTCGTATATGCCTTCTCATTCGCATATGCGTATGCTTACGGGCTAGCATGCGAAAGCTGATGTACCTGTGTACGATAACTTAATAAGTAAGTGCATACGCGTTTTAGGGTGAGCATGCGTAGTCGATACATAAAACCCACATGTGTACATTTTTATGTGCGTCCATGAGTGCGTTTGTTCATATTTGTGTGCGTGCGTGCATACATATGCGTTCGTTTTGACTTGGTTACTTGTCTGCGTATTAGCATGTGTATATGCGCATATGTGCATGCTTGTATAACAACTGTAGGTTCGTACACATATGTGTATGCAAATATAAGCACATGCGTGCGTAAGCATATGTTTGTGCATACGTGTATAAAAGTGCGTTTACACTTGCACGAACTTTCCATCCGCATTTCAAGACCTCAGTGTGTGCCAATGCGTGAAGCATTGATTATATAATTTGTTTACATAACAATGCGCACACCTCCGCATTATTCGCCTGACATTACACCTGATGTATATGTTGCACATTTGACTCGTAAAATTGTACACGAAGTGCCACGACTATGTTGGGTTCTGTGCACGCATATATTGCGTCTATAATCCGATGAAGTTGCGTTTTGGTACGGATTATGTGCAAATGCAGGCACATGCATGACTAAATCATGCATGCTTGTAAAGATTATGACCTTTTTTTATTAACGCTTGGTGTACGGTACTGCCTGCATTGGAAGTATCTATAAAGGCAGTACCCCATCTTAAATTAGTTCATCCTCTACTTTCACAAAGTGAACACCATGAACAACTCACAAGATATCGCCATTATTGAAGAGAAGAAAAAGGCTCATGTATCTGACATCGGCTACAATTCTTCTTCTTGGAGAAGAAGAAATAATACAGGAAGCAAGAAGATGTCGCAACCTCACCTCGGAATAGGAAAGCTAGAACATTTTGGTTTGAGAATTATTGACCAAAGACACTCTTTCGGATACTATGAACAGTTACTCACTGAACTTCTCCGTGGAGAAACAAAATGGTTCTCCGTAGGACCTTTAACCCAGGAATTTTTGATAAGTTAACTCCTCACTTGGAGAAGAAAAAGACTTGCGTGAGAGAACCACTTGAGGTTGGACTAAAACTAGCAGACACATTCCGCTTCCTTGCCACTTGTGATAGCCACACAAGTCTACAATACAACTTCAGAAGTATTGTTTGCAGAGTCTGCAAGTTTCTACCCGGGGTTTGCAGAGTCTTCATTGATGTGTCCAAGGTGGAGGTACTAAGGTGCCCCAGAACCCCACAGGAAAATATAAAGGGTTTCATGGTTACAGTTCGAGGTGGAACTACCACAAATGCTGGGGAGCTTTGAATGGAAAATATGTTGCCATGAAGAAGCCGGCCAGTGTTGGGTCCTTCTACTACAAATACAAGGGATTCCACAGCATTGTACTTATGGCCCTTTAAGCTTATATCTACAAATTCTTATATGTTGTCCATTCCTGGGACACCTATGTATACGGGGGTGATGCATGCTCATTTCTGATTGGTTCGGCCATGTTATTGAAGAAGACTTTGAAAAAGAGACTGAGTACTGAAAATGAAACATCATTGAAGTGCTTTTACTGGTTCGATGATATTCGTGTCATTAGCACGGAAAAATACTCACGAATGTTGTCAATTGCCTGAATTGCGTGCCAATTGCTTGACATGCTCAACCTAGTCTTGCCTTTATCGTGACACAAGAAAACTGTACACGTATTACACGACACCACAGGAATAAGATACGAACAAGTTGATACAAGTTCACGAGTAGATTGCACAATTGGCACGCACTGGAGTGGGTGAAGGAATAACAAAACATATGGTTATTTCTTTACGCATGGGTACTTACTCACGTACAGTTAATGAATTATTCACGCCGGTTTGCGATTCAGGTACGCATTGCCACGAATTAATGCGTACACATACGTACATTTGTATGTTTTCGCAAGTGCTTACGCATATGCGATTGATTAAGTGCATAGTACACAAATGTGCATACGTGCATATGCACACGTACGCGGTACGCATACGTCATTGTCTGTATATGCATTTATGTGTGTGTGCTGTGATGCGAGTGTGCTCACGTACATATGTGGTTGCATACATACTTTCAAAATTAAATACGCATGCATGCCGACAAGCATATACCTATTGACAGAATCAAAGTGATGCGTCGATGCACGCAAGGACGTATGTTTAATTCAAACAACATAAACAAGCATCTTCGCAAATATCTAAGCTAGCAAACATGCATGCACACACACTTCTGTACACTGATCGAAAGCATGCACTCACTCACGAGCATAATTACACCAGTCTGTGCATATGCATGCATCCACGAATGCAAACGTACATGCATGCACATATGCACTTATGTCCGTAAGCGTATGTATGTCCGTATATGCGTACGCATGTGACTATACACGCACGCACATGTATAGTCTTTTAAATGCACGCACAAACATTTACTTTCTTACGCAAGTATTTTTCCTTATGCAGGCATGAATGTATGTGTATGCAAGTACGTATGCTTACATATGCATGCATGCAAGTACAAACGAATGAATACGTAGGCAAGCACGACTGCATGTATGAACATACTTATGGAAGCACACACGCATGTACGCATACACTCAACTTAAGTAACCTTTTGCAAGTACGTAAGCGTACACAGGTACATAATTGTACGCACGTACATCCTCTTACGCACACATGCACGTAGGCATCGGATGTACGCATGCATACCCATGTATTTATCCGTAGCATTGTAGTAGCTGTGATATACCCCAGAGACAGACCTAACATGTGCTTATATACCTATGTATTCTGAAACGGGTGCCAGTAACGTTTTATATGCATACATCATCAATAATGAATAAGTTATTAACTTCACACTCTCAGTAACCTATATCAGGGACCTTATATAGAGGGATTAGAAACTAATCAATTAGCTCGCGGAGCTTCCCTCGTCATGGTCCAACGCACATCTTGACTTGGCGCCCGTATTGCGCTAATTACTTGCGTAGCACACTAGTATATCCAGTTAATCAATCCGCCATCTTGTCTGTAAGGAGTTTAGATAATATGTGTAATGGTTCGAGGGGGGTCCAAAACTTTTACTTTTACCGGAGACAATAAATTCTAAAATATTATATGCGGTTAAAATAGCGAGTCAGTCCGCCATCTTGTCTGTACGGATTTTTGATTATATGTGTAAAGGTTCGAGAGGGGTCCAAAACTTTTACTTTCACCGAAGACAATAAATTCTAAAATATTAATTTAGCGAAAGATGAATAGTTTTCTGATGCATCTGCGTCAAGCTGGTATTTTAGGGGAAAGTAGTCAGCATGTACTACGCTCGTACTTTGCAGTTAAAATAGCGTGTCAGTCCGCCATCTTGTCTCTAATGAGCGTATATGATATATGTAATGGTTCGAGGGGAATCTAAATTACACTTTTACTTTAACCTAGATCAATAATTTCTAAAATATTCATTTAGCAACCGTTTAAATAATAGATCATTACTGTTTGTTTTTCTCTCACGACAATAAACAGTAATCAACTCAAAAAATAACAGAATAATAGGCCTACATGTGGATACCATCAAGTATTCCAAAGCACTAGGAAACCTAACATTATTTGTAAAGTACATATAGTATCATATAAATATAGAGATTATTACCCGATGAACTGTGTCATATTTGCACAAATTTTGTAAAAGTCATATAGCACACTTTCGAGTATAATAATTTCTTTATTAAACATTTTATTTGATTTGATTCACGTAAAAGTAGTCTGAGAACGAGTCACTAAGCAAGGTTTGGTGACGTCAAGAATATACATATATGGGTAATAAATACATTTTTCTCACATTGGTATATTTCATATATCATTACAACAATCAACAGTCTCAAAGGGAGGTTACACTAGTGTTTCTTGACTATACAAAGATTGCCGATTGCCGCACGAGCGAGCCGGTGTAAGATTGAAAATATACCCGCGTTGAAAACATACCTGGCGGGTACTTTTTCAACGTTGAATAATGACCCGGAGTCACTTTTCAACGCCTCGGGTCTTTTGTCAACGTTAAATGATTACCCAGACGGATAATTATTCAACTTTGAAAATACACCCAAGGTGTTGAAAAGTGACCCTGAGTCATAATTTAACGTTGAAATTATACCCGCCGGTGTGTTTTCAAAGCGGGTACATTTTCTGTCTTACACCGGCAAGACTCGGAGACGTCAACTGGTAACAACAATATACTGCGATAACAAAATAAGCGCTTATGCAAGCACCCAGTCGCTTGTGCGTTGAAGCGCGACGAGCATTTGTCAAATTGCATCGCTCAGTAAAAATGATCATGAAAGTAGCAGAAGAGACGAGTCCCTCTATTTAAGGTCCCTGCCTATACAGATTGACCAAAATGAGCCCACAATGCACGTTTACGGCCGTATATAAAGCAGTATCAAAGCTTAGATACACCGCAACGAAAGACCTAACATGTGCTAATTCAAATATGAACCTATATTTTTCAACGGACGCCCATGCATAAATCGCCTATTTCGAATAAGTAGTTAACTTCACACTCTCAGCAAATTATTCAGATTAACCTATGACACAACGGGCGTTCGAGGCCATAACTAAAACTTTATTATAGCTAAGATGAACCCTAGAGACAAAGGTAATATATGCTGATTCAATATAAACCTAAGTATTCTGAACGGGTGCCAGTGACGTATTCTATGCATAAATCGACATTATCGTAAAAGTAACAAACTTCACAGTCTTACAGACGGATTCAAACTGACCTATAATTATGTTCGCGGAGCACGTTCTTCATCCTTTATACATCATTATTATAGTTCACATGAACGTTTTAGTAAGTGTTACATTTATTGTATTGAATCAGATTTAAACAAAACAATTTTTAAACGGCTACTGTACATCGTGAAGAGCTCTGTTCAGCTACTACGTTATTGACTGTCTGGTATAAGAATATCTATACACAATATAGGAACGTTAATATCGTTCACAGTATCTAATATTGATTAATGAACTAACAACAATTATAAATTCAATTTGCTAAAAACTGTTTTCGCTAGGTTCACATTTCGAAAAACACATAAGGAAGTGTAAATAATTCGTTAACTTCACAGACCAAGTGCTTACTGAATGTAATCGATGAAGGAGGTTCCCCACCCCATATTGTCAGTTTCCACCCTTAATATATATCTATATTTACTTCTTTGTTCAACTCTGAAGAATGAATAAGCAGCCAGCATGATATTCGAAAAACGAATAACTAACCAGTTAGTTATTCGTTATTCGAAAAACGAATAACTAACCAGTTAGTTATTCATTATTCGAATATTGAATAGCTAGACAGTGCTTACTGAATGTAATCGATGAAGGAGGTCCCCACCCAATATTGTCAGTTTCCACCCTTAATATATATCTATATTTACTTCTTTGTTCAACTCTGAAGAATGAATAAGCAGCCAGCATGATATTCGAAAAACGAATAACTAACCAGTTAGTTATTCGTTATTCGAAAAACGAATAACTAACCAGTTAGTTATTCATTATTCGAATATTGAATAGCTAGCCAGTGATTACTGAATGTAATCGATGAACGAGGTTCCCCACCCCATATTGTCAGTTTCCACCCTTAATATATATCTATATTTACTTCTTTGTTCAACTCTTAAGAATGAATAAGCAGCCAGCATGATATTCGAAAAACGAATAACTAACCAGTTAGTTATTCGTTATTCGAAAACGAATAACTAACCAGTTAGTTATTCATTATTCGAATATTGAATAGCTAGCCAGTGCTTACTGAATGTAATCGATGAACGAGGTTCCCCACCCCATATTGTCAGTTTCCACCCTTAATATATATATATCTATATTTACTTCTTTGTTCAACTCTGAAGAATGAATAAGCAGCCAGCATGATATTCGAAAAACGAATAACTAACCAGTTAGTCATTCGTTATTCGAAAAACGAATAACTAACCAGTTAGTTATTCATTATTCGAATATTGAATAGCTAGCCAGTGCTTACTGAATGTAATCGATGAACGAGGTTCCCCACCCCATATTGTCAGTTTCCACCCTTAATATATATCTATATTTACTTCTTTGTTCAACTCTTAAGAATGAATAAGCAGCCAGCATGATATTCGAAAAACGAATAACTAACCAGTTAGTTATTCGTTATTCGAAAAACGAATAACTAACCAGTTAGTTATTCATTATTCGAATATTGAATAGCTAGCCAGTGCTTACTGAATGTAATCGATGAAGGAGGTTCCCGACCCCATATTGTCAGTTTCCACCCTTAATATATATCTATATTTACTTCTTTGTTCAACTCTGAAGAATGAATAAGCAGCCAGCATGATATTCGAAAAACGAATAACTAACCAGTTAGTTATTCGTTATTCGAAAAACGAATAACTAACCAGCAAGTTATTCATTATTCGAATATTGAATAGCTAGCCAGTGCTTACTGAATGTAATCGATGAACGAGGTTCCCCACCCCATATTGTCAGTTTCCACCCTTAATATATATCTATATTTACTTCTTTGTTCAACTCTGAAGAATGAATAAGCAGCCAGCATGATATTCGAAAAACGAATAACTAACCAGTTAGTTATTCATTATTCGAATATTGAATAGCTAGCCAGTGCTTACTGAATGTAATCGATGAACGAGGTTCCCCACCCCATATTGTCAGTTTCCACCCTTAATATATATCTATATTTACTTCTTTGTTCAACTCTGAAGAATGAATAAGCAGCCAGCATGATATTCGAAAAACGAATAACTAACCAGTTAGTTATTCGTTATTCGAAAAACTAATAACTAACCAGTTAGTTATTTATTATTCGAATATTGAATAGCTAGCCAGTGCTTACTGAATGTAATCGATGAACGAGGTTCCCCAACCCATATTGTCAGTTTCCACCCTTAATATATATCTATATTTACTTCTTTGTTCAACTCTGAAGAATGAATAAGCAGCCAGCATGATATTCGAAAAACGAATAACTAACCAGTTAGTTATTCGTTATTCGAAAAACGAATAACTAACCAGTTAGTTATTCATTATTCGAATATTGAATAGCTAGCCAGTGCTTACTGAATGTAATCGATGAACGAGGTTCCCCACCCCATATTGTCAGTTTCCACCCTTAATATATATCTATATTTACTTCTTTGTTCAACTCTTAAGAATGAATAAGCAGCCAGCATGATATTCGAAAAACGAATAACTAACCAGTTAGTTATTCGTTATTCGAAAAACGAATAACTAACCAGTTAGTTATTCATTATTCGAATATTGAATAGCTAGCCAGTGCTTACTGAATGTAATCGATGAACGAGGTTCCCCACCCCATATTGTCAGTTTCCACCCTTAATATATATCTATATTTACTTCTTTGTTCAACTCTGAAGAATGAATAAGCAGCCAGCATGATATTCGAAAAACGAATAACTAACCAGTTAGTTATTCGTTATTCGAAAAACGAATAACTAACCAGTTAGTTATTCATTATTCGAATATTGAATAGCTAGCCAGTGCTTACTGAATGTAATCGATGAACGAGGTTCCCCACCCCATATTGTCAGTTTCCACCCTTAATATATATCTATATTTACTTCTTTGTTCAACTCTTAAGAATGAATAAGCAGTCAGCATGATATTCGAAAAACGAATAACTAACCAGTTAGTTATTCGTTATTCGAAAAACGAATAACTAACCAGTTAGTTATTCATTATTCGAATATTGAATAGCTAGCCAGTGCTTACTGAATGTAATCGATGAACGAAGTTCCCCACCCCATATTGTCAGTTTCCACCCTTAATATATATCTATATTTACTTCTTTGTTCAACTCTTAAGAATGAATAAGCAGCCAGCATGATATTCGAAAAACGAATAACTAACCAGTTAGTTATTCGTTATTCGAAAAACGAATAACTAACCAGTTAGTTATTCATTATTCGAATATTGAATAGCTAGCCAGTGCTTACTGAATGTAATCGATGAACGAGGTTCCCCACCCCATATTGTCAGTTTCCACCCTTAATATATATCTATATTTACTTCTTTGTTCAACTCTGAAGAATGAATAAGCAGCCAGCATGATATTCGAAAAACGAATAACTAACCAGTTAGTTATTCGTTATTCGAAAAACGAATAACTAACCAGTTAGTTATTCATTATTCGAATATTGAATAGCTAGCCAGTGTTTACTGAATGTAATCGATGAACGAGGTTCCCCACCCCATATTGTCAGTTTCCACCCTTAATATATATCTATATTTACTTCTTTGTTCAACTCTGAAGAATGAATAAGCAGCCAGCATGATATTCGAAAAACGAATAACTAACCAGTTAGTTATTCGTTATTCGAAAAACGAATAACTAACCAGTTAGTTATTCATTATTCGAATATTGAATAGCTAGCCAGTGCTTACTGAATGTAATCGATGAACGAGGTTCCCCACCCCATATTGTCAGTTTCCACCCTTAATATATATCTATATTTACTTCTTTGTTCAACTCTGAAGAATGAATAAGCAGCCAGCATGATATTCGAAAAACGAATAACTAACCAGTTAGTTATTCGTTATTCGAAAAACGAATAACTAACCAGTTAGTTATTCATTATTCGAATATTGAATAGCTAGCCAGTGCTTACTGAATGTAATCGATGAACGAAGTTCCCCACCCCATATTGTCAGTTTCCACCCTTAATATATATCTATATTTACTTCTTTGTTCAACTCTTAAGAATGAATAAGCAGCCAGCATGATATTCGAAAAACGAATAACTAACCAGTTAGTTATTCGTTATTCGAAAAACGAATAACTAACCAGTTAGTTATTCATTATTCGAATATTGAATAGCTAGCCAGTGCTTACTGAATGTAATCGATGAACGAGGTTCCCCACCCCATATTGTCAGTTTCCACCCTTAATATATATCTATATTTACTTCTTTGTTCAACTCTGAAGAATGAATAAGCAGCCAGCATGATATTCGAAAAACGAATAACTAACCAGTTAGTTATTCGTTATTCGAAAAACGAATAACTAACCAGTTAGTTATTCATTATTCGAATATTGAATAGCTAGCCAGTGCTTACTGAATGTAATCGATGAACGAGGTTCCCCACCCCATATTGTCAGTTTCCACCCTTAATATATATCTATATTTACTTCTTTGTTCAACTCTTAAGAATGAATAAGCAGCCAGCATGATATTCGAAAAACGAATAACTAACCAGTTAGTTATTCGTTATTCGAAAAACGAATAACTAACCAGTTAGTTATTCATTATTCGAATATTGAATAGCTAGCCAGTGCTTACTGAATGTAATCGATGAACGAAGTTCCCCACCCCATATTGTCAGTTTCCACCCTTAATATATATCTATATTTACTTCTTTGTTCAACTCTTAAGAATGAATAAGCAGCCATCATGATATTCGAAAAACGAATAACTAACCAGTTAGTTATTCGTTATTCGAAAAACGAATAACTAACCAGTTAGTTATTCATTATTCGAATATTGAATAGCTAGCCAGTGCTTACTGAATGTAATCGATGAACGAGGTTCCCCACCCCATATTGTCAGTTTCCACCCTTAATATATATCTATATTTACTTCTTTGTTCAACTCTGAAGAATGAATAAGCAGCCAGCATGATATTCGAAAAACGAATAACTAACCAGTTAGTTATTCGTTATTCGAAAAACGAATAACTAACCAGTTAGTTATTCATTATTTGAATATTGAATAGCTAGCCAGTGTTTACTGAATGTAATCGATGAACGAGGTTCCCCACCCCATATTGTCAGTTTCCACCCTTAATATATATCTATATTTACTTCTTTGTTCAACTCTGAAGAATGAATAAGCAGCCAGCATGATATTCGAAAAACGAATAACTAACCAGTTAGTTATTCGTTATTCGAAAAACGAATAACTAACCAGTTAGTTATTCATTATTCGAATATTGAATAGCTAGCCAGTGCTTACTGAATGTAATCGATGAACGAAGTTCCCCACCCCATATTGTCAGTTTCCACCCTTAATATATATCTATATTTACTTCTTTGTTCAACTCTGAAGAATGAATAAGCAGCCAGCATGATATTCGAAAAACGAATAACTAACCAGTTAGTTATTCGTTATTCGAAAAACGAATAACTAACCAGTTAGTTATTCATTATTCGAATATTGAATAGCTAGCCAGTGCTTACTGAATGTAATCGATGAACGAGGTTCCCCACCCCATATTGTCAGTTTCCACCCTTAATATATATCTATATTTACTTCTTTGTTCAACTCTGAAGAATGAATAAGCAGCCAGCATGATATTCGAAAAACGAATAACTAACCAGTTAGTTATTCGTTATTCGAAAAACGAATAACTAACCAGTTAGTTATTCATTATTCGAATATTGAATAGCTAGCCAGTGCTTACTGAATGTAATCGATGAACGAGGTTCCCCACCCCATATTGTAAGTTTCCAGCCTTAATATATATATATATTTACTTCTTTGTTCAACTCTGAAGAATGAATAAGCAGCAAGCATGATATTCGAAAAACGAATAACTAACCAGTTAGTTATTCATTATTCGAAAAGTGAATAACTAACCAGTTAGTTATTCATTATTCGAATAACGAATAACTAACCAGTTAGTTATTCGTTATTCGAATAACGAATAACTAATAACTAATAACTTGCTAACTTCAGCCTGCCCATGTAAATTTACTTTTGAGGGTAAAACATCTTATTACACAAACCAGTTATCTGTAGTAGTAATAACGGTGTTGCATACAAAGCAAAAATTGCATGGCGGCCATTTTATTGTGAACATATTTTATTATTTCGAATGACAAAAACGATTTCCATGGCTTTACTGAGTCATGTACACTCATTTTAAGCTTGATTTTCCGAGGAGAGATGGGTGTTTTACGATTGGTGAAATTTTTTCTCAAATACATTTGATCGACTTATTTGAGCGAAAAAACGAGCTACTTCCCCTTTAATGGGTACCCGAACAAAGGAAGTATGGAGCTATACGGTTGCGCTGGGCCCGAAGTAGCTGCACCGAAAGTACACTTCCTTCAGGGTCATAATGTACATAATGCAGCGCTAGTGAGCAGCAGTTAGTTTGATATTAGGCATTGGAATTAGCATTAATTTTATTAATAATAATATCCAGTCTAACTGCGATGGGGGTATTGAGTTTAACACTACTTTCATTACTTTTTCACTTAAATCAACGCCACGGACTTCCATGTCTTGCATTCCACACGATTTACTACGAAGAACGCAATGAGGAGGATTCTCGAGGCTACCAGAGTGATAGCCTCAGAAAATAACGTAGGTAAATTACACACACGCATTGCAGTCGATCATGTTGCTATACTTTTCTTCTTGTCGTCAACTGTGTTCGCAGTGTGAGAGTCAACTGTTTCACTTGGCACTTACTGGGGAAAATAATAAAGATTCTGTCTATATATAAACTGGGAAATCATTTACTAAACTCCGCTTATTTTGGTTAAAAACATCAACAAAAATCATGTACATAATATTTCGTGCAATGTGATAGAATTTAGCACTTTTTTTAATAATTGTATCAGCATACTCATTGACTCATTGTTCACTGCAGCAGTGGAACATAGATTCAAACACAGACAGGTTGATATCCTCATGTAAATGTTATGTATGATTTCTCAAGCATATCTCTCCACTATATTTACAGGTGATTGTGATAGGTAAAGTTCCCGGCTACACGAGTTTCTCCGAGTTGATCAGCTCCGGGTACTCGACACGACCACTCGACGACAGCAACGTGAATCCTAAGACTGATGTCGCCGCCATTCTGTTCTCCAGCGGCACCACCGGCAAGCCAAAAGCAGTGCAGATCACCCACTACGGACTTGTTGCAAACACCCTCCAGATGATGTAAGTTCCAACAACCTTTAGAGAAATAAAACGGATAGACCAATATTCTACACTTTCATAGCTTTATATCGACCTTTTGCGTACAAGTACTAAAGACTTGATTATGTCACGATGTCAACTATCATAAACAAAACTATTTTGATAACAATTTCTTTATTGTGAACATACACGACGTTTCGGAGTATACGATAAATCCTCCATCAGACGAAATGCGGGATATAACAAGATGGGATATATGTTTACAGAATATTAACAATTGTGGGGGAAATGTATGCTTTATTGAAGTAGTGGATACATGATTGTTAGGGGTGATTACAATAGAGATCTAGATTTGCAGTACAGAGGTTAACTGTTGGTAGTGGTTGTGTTGATTGGTAAGATAGGACAACAGGGTAGTTAGTTGCGACTCCCTGGATGGTTGTGTGGGATTACAGCCATCAATCACCCATACAGAAAAATAATATTCATCGAATCCAGTATTTTGTTCTGGTCCCCAGTGATTTTGATTCGGAAGGCGTGTACACTCAACCGCAAAAAGAACTTCGCCATACAAAATACAAGAGAATTCAATCAACGAGTGATATACACGACTGAAACAGAGTAACATCATGTCATCTAAACTCAATTTTAAATTTCAAAACATTATCTGTTCATATTTCTGAGAAACACACGTTTTAAGAATTCTAGAAATGGTTTCTTCCAAGATAAAGGAGTCAGAATGTTTTTGCTTGTTTTTGACGTCCAAGAGTAGAGACGCGTCAACAAATTTAAGTCCAAGAAGGTTATTTATGTCGACATAATCTTTTATAATTAAAATCTACATTTTATGAATTTTTTAGTTAATTGTCAAACATTCTGGCCAAAAACATTTTAAAAAAGCGGTTTCAAAACCCCATGTGTACTTAAACAGACATAACAATATTAGTATTATATTTTGGTGTATGAAAATGCGGGTACATCTTTATAAAGCATTAAACATTTCTTTCTCTGTCGTCTTTTACGCTGTTATTTTGCAGTTGAGTACACTGTACATGTATTTTTAAACGTTCACTGTCCCCAGATCCTCGGGCCTCATGAACCCTGGCGACTCCTTCCTGACCTTCCTGCCCTTCTTCCACATCTACGGCCTGGGTCCTATACTCACAGGGGGGCTGTACGCCGGGGGTGAGAACGTCGTCATGTCCCGGTTCGAACCCAAGGAATACCTCACCAACCTACAGAAGTACAGAGTGAGATCTCACTACCTTATCATTTAGTAGATTAGCCAGATTGAATCCGAAAATATATTTCAAAACTGTTTAGAGAAAGGCCAAGCACCTGGAAACCAGGGCCTATATTAAAATATATTAAACGCTTAAATAGTTAATGAGTGCTTCGAAAACGTTGACCAGATCGATTTCGGATGGTTCCAAAAACCCTATATTGGTAAATTTGTTTTACTACAACCATAAATACTACCACTACTACTGATACTACTACTACTACTACCACTACTACTACTACTACTACTACTACTACTACTACTACTACTACTACTACTACTACTACTACTACTACTACTACTACTACTACTGCCACCACTACTATTACTATTACTACTACTACTACTGCCACTACTACTACCGTACTTCTACCACTACTATACTACTACTACTACTATTACTACTACTACTACTACTACTACTACTGCCACTACTACTACCGTACCTCTACCACTACTATACTACTACTACTATTGCTGCTACTACTACTACTACTACTACTACTACTACCATTACCACTACTACTACTATTGCTTCTACAACTTCTACTACCACCACCACCACCACTACTACTACTACTACTACTACTACTACTACTACTACCATTACCACTACTACTACTATTGCTTCTACAACTTCTACTACCACCACCACCACTACTACTACTATTACTGCTGCTACTACTACTACTACTACTAGTACCACTACTGCTACTATTGCTGCTACAACTTCTACTACCACCACCACCACCACAACTACTATTACTACTACTACTTCTACTAGTACTACCAGTACCACTACTGCTACTACTACAACTGCTACTCCTACTACTACTTCCATTACTACCTCCTCTGCTGCTACTACTACTACTAAAACTACTACTTCCACCACCACCACCACTACTACTACTACTACTACTACTACTACTATTACTACTACCACTACTGATTCTATTGACTACTAGTGCTGCTGTTGTGGTTGATAACCGTGCTACAATCTGTTCCAATGCAGTTCAGTGCTTTCATATCAATATAAAACGAATCAGACGTTGCATATCTGCTCTTGCACTACCAGTATTATTGACTTCCTATCTCAGTAAAATAATATCGAACAAAGTCTATCACACGCCCCTTGTTGTGTTTTGATCTGAGTACTGCTACGCATGGGACATGTCACGCACCGACTGTGAAATCAGCTCTGCTGTAAAGCGCTCGTTAAATCTCCAAGCAGAGTTAGTAAATGTCTCGCGATTTTTCTACGACGAGACTAGGAAATCGTAGGCGCAGTTCCATATGAATAAAGGCTTTGGAAAATGAAAAGTAACAGAAAGGTCACGAGCTATGACCCATGCAGAGCAGTATTCAGATCAAAACGGGGCATTGTCTGAATGTACGTTCAGCCTGATGTTAGTTAGACCGATTGCCTACTATCCTCCCTCCCCAGACAAGTGTGTTACACCTGGTTCCCCCAGTGATGGTGCTGTTCACCACACTCCCCATTGTCCGGCAGTTCGACCTGAGCAGTGTCCGGTTGGTCATCTGTGGAGCCGCTCCTCTCAGCAGGGACATAGAGGCCAAGATCATCCAGCTCTTCAACATACCAAATGTTACTCAAGGTTGGTGGAATTTTGTTATAAGTAAGCAATCAATTTATAGCTTGAGATGAATGCAAGGTATAGTGAAACATGAAACGTTATTGATATTATAATACAATATTGATTGTGACTTTTTTTAGACAGACACTACCTAATTATTTCTAATTAACTCACTGGGTGCTACCATATGCCACAATGATTCTTTCCCTAGCTGTAGTCATGTCTACTTGGATACTGACCACAATCCTTTACCTCTATTGTACTCTGCTCTCCAGGGTACGGGATGACGGAGACCCTGGTGACACACCTCATACCCCCGGGTAGATCCAAGTTCGGGTCGGTCGGCACCCTCCTACCCGCTGCTGAGTGCAGGGTATTCTCACTTTGATACTCTCTGAGTACTCTCATAAACAGAAGTTCAGTTCGTTAAGACCTGGACAAGTATTGAATGATTTACATGAACGTGAATCAAGTCAAAAAGATTAACCCAAAACATATTTACTTTTATGGACATTGATGACGACATTATGTACTTTACGTTGGCTATATGCTGTACTGTGTCATTTGTTGTATTTTTAAGTCACGGTGATATGGGGAGTTATTAAGGTGAACTTAAAACTGTGGTGTAAATCACTCAAGTGAGTTCTTTCATTGACCAGCCGCTTCCTTGATGCGCAGAATGGTTTTCTATTCCCATCCATCACACACCAGATAATCAACAAAAGACGATTCGCAAAGTAATGCTTCCATCTGAATAATTTGTTTCTAGATCTAATTCAGTTCGATCGCTAACAAATTGTCATCACTGTTGTTGTCACGTAGATAGTGGATCCAGAAACGGACCGGATCCTGCCAGTGGATCAAGATGGCGAGATACACCTGAGAGGGCCGACCATCATGAAGGGTTACCTTGACAACCCCGGACAAACCGCAGCCATGTTGGGGCAAGATGGCTGGCTTAAAACAGGTGAGATAATTAGAAATACATACCATGAACAGGTGAGATAGGGGCCACATTCAATCTGTCAGTTATATAGTTTTTTCTTATGTTGATTGACAAAACAGATCCACGTTATAAAATGAGAGTGAAATACTTACAGATTCAGTTTTTGCGTCCATGTCAAAAGATTAAACTAGTGCGACTTACCATGTCCCAGGATTTCGAGATTATTATCATTTATCAATAATTGATACTATGGTTCAACTTTGAATACTACATGTTTCAGGAGATATCGGTCACATGGACAGTGAGGGGTTCCTCTACATAGTGGACCGGATCAAGGAGCTCATTAAGTACAAGGGATTCCAGGTGCTGATACTTCTCAATTAATGAAATCTCACAGACAGAGTAAAGAGTAGAGTAACACGCTCTGCTACACTTGCATACCCTGGGCTAGACCCCACTCAAAACTTCGTGTTGTGATCTATGCTCCAGCCGATCAAATAATGTTATCACGATGGTTCGCGATACAATTTCAGCCAACCACAGAGAGCCTTTCAAACTGCTGTTGGCTTTCATGCCCGAGTCCATTTTAGCAATCTGGTTGTGTTAAGTACAGCAGACCATGCAGGTTTTACAATGAAATGTTCAATATTCCCGTATCATCAAAGTAGATGCCTCAAACTTTTGATGAAACTGTTTTTAGAAATATTTCCGTAGTGATCCATCTTAATATTGTCGATTTGTTTTAAGCACTGTCATTGGTTGTCTAGTTTTAAATAATTCTAACCCAGGGTATGAAAGTGAAGCGGAGCGGATCGTTGTTAGCCTGAGACAAGATGATCTCATTCCGTGAACACTACACTTAACCCTGGAAAGGGCATTTACTGAGAAATACTAATGCCTCGCTTGACGAATGCAAGAACTTGATGTATGTCTCAGTCAGAACGAAGCGTTAATACAAATAACGTATAACTTCGACCCCGACTTAATGATAAAAATTACAAAATCTAAATCTAACCTTTTGCCAACATTCTTCATGACTTTCCGACACAGCACATCACGTTGATTTTTTTTTCAGATTAACTAACAATCATTTCGATAGAAATTAAAAGATAATGTCGTTTTTAAACTATCATCAGGTCGCGCCAGCAGAACTCGAGGACATACTCCTGAGTCACCCGGATGTAGCTGACGTTGGTGTAATCGGTATCCCGGATGTACAGGCAGGGGAGCTCCCTAAAGCGTTTGTTGTCAGGAAAGCATCATCTAGTGTCTCGGAGCAGGAACTCGTCGAGTTTGTTGCTGGTAATAAATGTCAAGAAGGCCCTTCCCACCCTGGGACCATATTTTCGAAGCTCTCTTAGCGCTAAGATAGTCATAAGGCAATGTTAATGTATGGCACTTGCGATTATCTTAGCGCGAAGAAGGCTTCGAATATATGGCTCCAGGAAATTACATACTTGAAACTCTTACAGCAACCCAGCCCCTCGTCTCTTTTTCGGGAGGATCATTCGAGAATATGTTATTGTTTGTTTTTTGTTGTTCTATTCTTGCATATACAATAGTTTCGTTATTATCACGAGCTATTTATTCCAGAAACATTTTCATAAATGTGTAATTCTGTCACTTGTGAGCTCTTCTGGCTTGAGAAGCCCGATGGGATTTTGGCACTTGACGTTCGTCCATCCGTCCGCAGTCTGTAAACTTTTCGCTGGTTCTAGAGAGCTGAAATATTTTGTGCAGACACCTTTGCTAATAGGGATTATAAAGTATAGATTTGGTGACCCTGTGACCCCTCTTAATACCAATTTTCATATCCTTCTCATGGAACCAACGGCTCTAGAGAGATGGAACGTTGTGTACAAACCACTTGGCCAATTCAGATTATAAATTGTAGATTTGGTGAACATGTGACCCCTAACAAAGGTTAAAGGAGTCATGACCCAAAATGCTATTTTTGTTTTTTTAGGAATGAAAGGGCCTAGAAAGCTGTAATCATTAGTACAGACTCCTCAGCCAATAAGGATTATCAATAGTAGATTTGGTGCCATACGGGTCATGCCCTAAAACCTATTTTTGTCTTCTTCTTTAGAACTAAAGGCCTAAGAACTGCACTAGTGCTCACAGAGTGTCAGCAAATTCTTAGGCTACACCCTTGACAAGTGCTTCCGCTTTCTTTTCAAAACTAAACCTTTTAAAAACTGAAAGTGAACATTTTGGCCGATGTGGTAAATAAATTGTAGATCTGTTAACCGTCTGGCTACTAAAGCTTGATGATCTGATAAGCTACAGAGCCACTGGCTCTATTGTTACAGTTTAAATTGTTTTTCTCATTGTTGTTCATCATGTTCCAGGTAAAGTGTCCGGCACGAAGAGACTGAGAGGGGGCGTCACCTTCATGTCCGAGATACCCAAGAGTGCCAGTGGCAAGATTCTCAGGCGTATCCTCAGAGACATGGAGAAGAAAAAGTCAAAGCTTTGAATCGAACGTTATAATCTCTGCAAGCACCATGATATGTTAACTTATTCAAATAACAATGAATTTGTTCAAATGGGTAATAACTGTTATATCAAATGTAAACAAAATATTATATTCTAGCAACGAAAACAAAGCAAATTAATATGACTACTGGGCAAAAGAAACTTTACTAACAAAGCAAGGCAAGCATAATAATCCAGGAGAAATACAAACGACAGGAACATAGTTACATCCAGTCTCCAGAAGCCAACTCAACAAAATGTTCAAGATTTGAAAACATTTTGTTTATGTATTTGAAAAACGGCCTTTAACTGTAAAAGGTAGGATAGTGAAATAGGACGTTTAGGCGTGTTCCATCGCGTCCTACATCAATGGTGCGTAAGCGAATAAACGTCCAAGAAAGCGTAGTGTGTCGATAATATCACTTATCTGCTTAATTCATTTCATCAAATTGAACTTCAGTGCCAAACGATATGTCCACCACCACATGTGTGTTTGAACAGAAATATGAAAATTAAAGTATTAGACATTAGACGTTATCAGGCTGTGTTTGTCACTGTTGACAATTTCGTATCGTTTCTTCTGCACGCTATTGTATATTGGCTGACTATTCCTCATCGATTTGCTTCTACCGATCAACATAAATATTTCGTATTTTGAATAATCACCAAATGTTTATTATTTTTAATTAAAAGCTGGAATCAATACGGTCACTGAAAAAGGTCCAATGTGTAGTGTGAATGTATATGGAAATAAATGCTTAATATGAACGTAGCTTCATGTTGATACATGTGTGTATTTAATAAGATCTGTTATTATGTGAGCATATTTTTCAAGCGATCTGATTGGTCGAGAGGCGGTCACGTGACCGTCGACAGAAAAGCATATTGACTCCAGCCCAAGTCCGACCAAAAGCAATATTGACTTGAGTGACGTCAAACGATTGTTGCATGACGTCAAACGATTGTTACATTACGTCATGCTTTTGTAACCATGACGTCATCTGACCGTAGTCCCAGCTGTTCAAAGCAAATTACATTTTTGACCGTATTTCATTGTTTTCTTTTCGTTCCTGTGTCAAATACATAATAAAACAATTATTGACTGGTGTTTCGGTCAATACCTGTTTTTATGGACCCGAGAAAACAATATTGACCGCGGACTTCGTCCTTGGTCAATATTGTTTTCTCGGGTCCATAAAAACAGGTATTGACCTCATCACCAGTCTATAATTGTATAATATTTCAACACACGTTTATAGATATGTAGTAGTTCCATGTCAGTGAAATTGATGATTGTCTATGACGTATTAATATTTTGATTGTGCAATAAATCATCAATGTGTTTGCAACGTTTTGTTGTGATCTTACAGAAATTAAGCGGTTAACAATTACATGGTGAAAAAATTACCTTTTCATAGATTGTAATTTAAGTGTGTTACAACCAAAGGGTTATTTGAAGATTTAAATTGTCTCAAATCATGCTTCAAGGCATATTTATAAACAACAATGAGTGGAGACAGTCAGAAGAACGCTTCGTCCAAGAGACGATGATAGTCCTACTACTAGTGCAAAAGGAATATTTACATGTAAAGACGCGGCACAAATACACATGGTTTTAAAGATAAATCATAGAATTCATAAAAATTCCTCACTACCTTCAGTTTTCGAGTTATGGTTTAGAAATGAAACAAGGTCTGGATATTTGATAGTTTAAGGTCAAAATTTCGAATGTTTTGGCACCTTCAAATTGTATCCATATAGATGTACATCAACACGCAGGAGCAATTTCAATTTCTCAAAACAAAGGTGTTCGACAGCACGGAGTTACGGACGCACGGAAACACGGCGTTACGCATAGAAGATAAATAATAAATTGTCACCTTACCAACATTGCCAGCCAGAAGACATACAGATCCTCAATTTCAAATGTACCAACTTTTATGTCAACAAAGATGTTACCTTAGCATATAAATGTTCTTCTATAGTTAATAAATAAATAGTTTAAGTTTGTATTTGGTTAACAAACAAAGGGCGTTATTTATCTTATCTTATCTTATCTTCCCTCAGTTTTAGAGGATTGGAACTAGGTATATTGATACATAATAGTTTTTAATTATTCCATATTATCACCTGAAAATAGTTCCCGATTTAATCTGTAGGATCTGGCAGTCAGATTTTAACTATATTAAGTTGATTGCAAGCATAGCAATACAGATTTGGCTGATGTTAGAAACGAGATGAACAAGCGGACAGAGTCGGCCATATCCCCCGCCTTTGGGAAATTTTTTAGAAGAATAGTTGTTGAATAACAGTGACTATGAAACACAACACACAACATTTCAGCTCCTTAGACAAAGTGGTTCTGGAGAAGAAGACAAAATGCGAAAAGTTTACAGACGGCTGGACACCGTGCAATACCATAAGCCCATCGGGCCTTTCAGGCACATCTACACATGATGATTGTTCCACATACCAAGTTTCGTTGAGATATGTCTTATAGTTTTCGAGTTCTGTTCCGGAAATGAATTTCTTAGTTACATTTCCATGGAAATGGTCAAAAAAAATAACCCGAAGAAGTTGAAAACCCCAAAAGGCACATCTACACATGATGATTGTTCCACACACCAAGTTTCGTTGAGATATGTCTTATAGTTTTCGGGTTCTGCTCCGGAAACAAAATCGGGACGGGCGGACGGACGGACGAACGGACTTACAAGGGACTTACAACAGGAGGGTTTACACAGACAGTTGTAAACACTGTTAGAAGGAATTATAATGATTGTAAACCCTAATATATTTGCTAAGATGACGGCTTGAAAGTAAAGATCTGAAGAAACTAAGACTAATTTTGAAAAATTTCTTAAATTTACGACAGAATATAAACAGCAAATGTTTTGCAGAAAGTGCGTCTCGAACCCGTATCCACTATCACCTTTAGTAAATGAGTTAACGCCTTAGTCTACTGCGCCAACGGGGCAGACGAGATTTCACGGTACAAAATAAACTCATATGTTAACAGGTTGACATCACCCAGGGATCCTCAATATAACGCCAGGGATCCTCAATATAACGCGATAACAAGTAAAAAGCCTGTTTTACACTTAAAAACGGTTGATAATATGGAGAAACCATTCTTCCTCGGATATGGTAAGGTTGTAGACCCTGATAGTCAGATATACCTGCTTGGTATATAGAGTAACAGTTTTGTTGGCTTGGTGATAGAGGATATTTCCTCCTAATTTGTCAATGCAGATTATTCAACAAGTGTTCGAAGACAGAAAGGAAGTCTCTTGTGGTCCTTTTCCCCCAAACAGGCCTGGTAATTATACTTCTGCTGCCCATTGAATATCGTGTTCCCAAACAGGCCTGGTAATTGTACTTCTGCTGCCCATTGAATATCGTGTTCCCAAACAGGCCTGGTAATTGTACTTCTGCTGCCCATTGAATATCGTGTTCCCAAACAGGCCTGGTAATTGTACTTCTGCTGCCCATTGGATATCGTGTTCCCAAACAGGCCTGGTAATTGTACTTCTGCTGCCCATTGAATATCGTGTTCCCAAACAGGCCTGGTAATTGTACTTCTGCTGCCCATTGAATATCGTGTTCCCAAACAGGCCTGGTAATTGTACTTCTGCTGCCCATTGAATATCGTGTTCCCAAACAGGCCTGGTAATTGTACTTTTGCTGCCCATTGAATATCGTGTTCCCAAACAGGCCTGGTAATTGTACTTCTGCTGCCCATTGAATATCGTGTTCCCAAACAGGCCTGGTAATTGTACTTCTGCTGCCCACATGATGTTAGGCCAAAGCTGTTGATGACGTCACAGTAACGGAAGTATTTAGCAGATTTAAAGTACGGAGGTGTAATTTTTCTTTGGCGTTGATGACCCTCGGTTTTGCTATTCTTTGCCTGTAATTGGTCTGGCCTGTTTGTATCCTTCGTTGCTGAAGCAACCAGGGCACGTGGTGCTCCCAAGTTGTAAGGTACACATTTCCGTCTCTCGCGTTTGTGCGTGCAACCTTGTATAATGTAGTTCTGACAGTGGTGCTTAACATTCTGATTAATTGGTGGTTTTATACCCTTAACATCCATTTTATCGTCATTCGGGTGCACTACATTTTGTATGAAGTCAATATTAAGGAAGATAAATGATTTATCACTGGGTACATTTAAAGTTCAAGTGATTTTGTTAAATTATAAATTTCCCCATGGACACACTAACTTGGTTGATTCAGACAGAAACGGTTATCTGTCTGATCACACACCAGTCTGATTAAAACCGACCTTGTTCCGAGGAATAAAATTGGCAAAATAATATATCTACCGGGATACGAACAGGTTCAGTAGAGGTCTGAGAATACACCGTATAGGAGTGTGTTCCGAACCAGTTTAGCGCAGCCAAAGCTTAGTCGAATAGCTGACCAATCACATTATAGTTTTAAACGGTCGCTGTTTTGAAAGCATTCGGAAAAGGCAAAAGGATAGCTGTTGGAGTTTTCTGCCCCTAGCTTCTCGCACCGAAAGCTTTTGTTGGACGACTTGTGATTGGTTTTACTGAATTGCGTCAGAACATGGGAGTCTACGGACTGTTACCAGACGGTTTGGCGTGGAAAGCTCCGAACGATATGAGTTCGTATCCCGGTAGATGCACTATTTTGCACATTTTCCCCCGCGGAATACCGTCGGTTTTAATCAGACTATACGGGGCGAAATCGCCGATTGGTTGGTATGAATTGAGGGTCAAGGCCGACCTGACAGCGAGTATTGTTGGGTTTAGTTCATCTCATGATAGTTACAGCTTGGTTCCGTTCAATAACAGCGAGCGCTTAAATTGCTCATTGATCGCTAAATGTAGCGCTCAAGTAGCGCTCACTCTCTCTTGAACGATACAGTTGAGCAATCGCGTTCAAGAGAGGTTTAATGTAGCGCTCAATGAGCGATTATTAAGCGCTCGCTGTTATGGATGTTATTGAACAGAGCCCAGGAATCCTGCCAAACTCTTGTCATGTTTACGTTTTTAAGATGCTTGTGAGTCTGTGACTCTGGTTGACAGTGCCATCGTCAATGTCCGACTCACTGTACGACTCACTGTCCGACTCACTGTCACTTGAAATGCACGCTCATTGTCATGTTGTTCAGTGTCTGGCACGCTTCGTTTTAGAAAATAAGACAGTCGAATCTGTTTTTAGGCATAATGAGGATGGTTCAACTTAATGTCACTTCATAAAGATATACGCAAGCAGACAGCGTACTTCGATATCACGTGGTGACAATATTTTGACAAGAATTACGGGAAAACCCGCAGGTTAATGCAGCTAGTAATATGTCGTCACAGAACGCGTGACTACTGAATCTAACTCTCATTGGATACTGACAAACGTAATCGTATATTCTTAGCAATTTAATCTCGAACAAAGTTCATTAATGATCGTTTTCTAAGTTACAGGATATTGATAAAACCGAAACCGGTTAAGTAATAACGGGACGTAACTCTAAATGTGCCGATACATGCATCGTTAGCAACTGAAACCGGTTTCAGAAAGTTTTAGTTGTAAACTCAGTGACAAGAGAGCTAGGAAAATTGCCGATCAATGTGATTAAAATTATTTCTAGCAGTAAGTTACACGTTATCTATGCATTATTTGTGCGGGCCAATGCCGCATTAGGTGATTTTAATGGGGATATTTGATTTTTATGCGCTGCATTGCCGCATGGCCGCGCTCTTTTATATGATTCATGATTTTTACCTGAAAGTAGTTTCTGATTAGAATCTTTAGAATGGCATATTCATTTCAATGAAACATTAACAAAAAGTTTATCAAAACGATATGGAATTGGTGTGCGTGAAAAATAACACTTATCTCGACACTACATATGGTGTCAGCAAAGAACTCCATACCTGCAACAATGCTTCTGATTGAAATACTGCTTCCCACTGTGTGTCTGAGGTAGATTTTTCTCCAGAACCACATTGGCGATTCTATGGATTCGGGTTCAGTGTTATTAAAAATTAATATGAAATGCATTTCTTTAAACATTTGATTGCAGTACATTGTTATTTCAACCACTCAAATAAGAACTTGTAGTTGTGTATTCAAGGCAAAGAGCTGTCATTAATAAAACTCATTCTTATCTTATGACCAACCTCATATTGAACTCAAACAAGATATCAAGTACATGCATGCCTAAATGTAATCACTGCTCACTTTAGTGCCATGGAAGTAATATACTCGAGGTCCCCCAAAAGTGCATTATTTGTTGACAAAGTTTTATTGCCTTGTCAGCTGTATAAATAACAGTTCCTTAACGGAATGGTAAGCCTATAAATACAATATTTCCAATCCAGGTCCAGAATACGCTTAATGGTGTGTCACCAAATGTTTTTCTCTCCCTCAGTGTGCTGGTACAGGGAGGGACTACGCGAGATCGTCCTCTCATCATCTCTACCCTGTTCTACAGGGGGGCATGTTCAGGAGGAGCGACCTCGATCCACACTCCCCTGGGTGCCAGATCAAGACTCGACTGCGCCCATCACTGCGGGTTCTCCAGACAGTGTGTCATGTTCTCCCACATCTCGGGATGTCTTCTTTACTCTCGGTCCATCAAGACAGGAACAAGTGGCAAATACTGCCTCGTCAAGGGACAGGCTGACTCCGCAACGAAAGGTTTGTGTTATCATGCATACTTCAAGTTGTCCATGTTTTACTGAATGGTAGTTTGTAGTTGAAATCATCAGCATTATGCTGGTGGTGAAACCCCTGTCCACGACAGTAAGGAAGAACAAGACGTAGTTTGCGTCGGATAATCTTTTATTCTCTTCCATATCGTAGACAACCCACGGTGTGTTGTGGATTTATGTAGGGTGAAAAGCTGTAATAAATAAAATTACAGTCATAAGTCACAAGCACAGGAACTCGATATCGTAATTAAAACGTCGGTAAAACGTAGGTATAAACAAATCTACACCCCGCCTATATAACAGAGTAAAGGAGCAAGGGCAGCCATGTTGCCGATCTAAGGGTCCATTCAAAATTAGGTCAAAAGTTACGCTAAGAATTGGTGACATTCACAAATGAACGCACGTACCTATCAATTATACATTTCTCCACAAAACCTGGCTGAAAAAGATTCAAGGTCTCTAAACCCGTAAAAATAATGTTTCGGAACTTACTTTCGCACTCGATAAAGAGTATGGCCAGGAGTACTCACATTTAAGTTTTCGAGAGATATGTTCCGATACAACTGATCCTATTGAACACTATCAGCCTATGTCCAAAATGTGACGTTTCTATGGAAACTGCAACAAATTTAAATCTCAAGGAAATGAAAATTGACCATACATGATACGAAAATGGTTAAAAACTGCACAAGGTTTGGTTGATGTACATCTAACTGTTGAGAAAGTTGAACTGACGGAAGGACTTACATACGGACTTAGTAGCAGGAAAAGGTGATTATTCATGGTATGCCAAAAGACACAATGAAACATGTGAAAATCAATAATCTATTTATTGGAATTCGCTCAAAGAAGGCAGAATGCAAGATGGAGGTAAATCATTGTGTCTGGCTTCTACTCAACATTTGTACATCGAGCCTATCTACTGATAGTCTTCATGGTGTGGCACGTGGTCCTGTGCAAGCTCAGTCGACCGCTTTCAGTGAAGTTCAGCAACAATTGGCGGGGCTCGCCGCATGGGTGGGTTACCCGCTTCATTGCTGGATAAACTGAGAGTTGAAGGGTTATTCCCTGCCCCACACTGATACATAAGTTGAGAGACTTAGTTCGAAGGGTGCCCCTGTCCACCCAGCAGTAAATGGGTACCTGGTATGATACGATGGTACTAGTCTGAATTTGAACCTTGAGCGCCTGAGTTGTATTCTCCTCAGGGAGTGTCAGTTTGTTTCGTCATGAACCAGTAAACCAGTCAGTTTATTTCGTCTTGAACCGGTAAACCAGTCAGTGTGTATGGTCTTGAACCAGTAAACCAGTCAGTTTGTTTGGTCTTGAACCAGTAAACCAGTCAGTTTGTTTCGTCTTGAACCAGTAAACCAGTCGGTTTGTTTCTTTATGTCTTGAACCAGTAAACCAGTCAGTTTGTTTTGTCATGAACCAGTAAACCAGTCAGTTTGTTTCGTCACGAACCTGTAAACCAGTCAGTTTGTTTCGTCATGAACCAGTAAACCAGTCAGTTTGTTTGGTCTTGAACCAGTAAACCAGTCAGTTTGTTTCGCCATGAACCAGTACACCAGTCAGTTTGTTTCACCATGAACCAGTAAACCAGTCAGTTTGTTCCTTTATGTCTTGAACCAGTAAACCAGTCAGTTTGTTTCGTCATGAACCAGTAAACCAGTCAGTTTGTTCCGCCATGAACCAGTAAACCAGTCAGTTTGTTTCTTCATGTCTTGAACCAGTAAACCAGTCAGTTTGTTTGGTCTTGAACCAGTAAACAAGTCAGTTTGTTTCGTCATGAACCAGTAAACCAGTCAGTTTGTTTCTTTATGTCATGAACCAATAAACCAGTCAGTTTGTTTGGTCTTGAACCAGTAAACCAGTCAGTTTGTTTGGTCTTGAACCAGTAAACCAGTCAGTTTGTTTGGTCATGAACAAGTAAACCAGTCAGTTTGTTTCGTCATGAACAAGTAAACCAGTCAGTTTGTTTCGTCATAAACCAGTAAACCAGTCAGTTTGTATGGTCTTGAACCAGTAAACCAGTCAGTTTGTTTGGTCTTGAACCAGTAAACCAGTCAGTTTGTTTCGTCATGAACCAGTAAACCAGTCAGTTTGTTTGGTCTTGAACCAGTAAACCAGTCAGTTTGTTTCGTCATGAACCAGTAAACCAGTCAGTTTGTTTCGTCATGAACCAGTTAACCAGTCAGTTTGTTACGCCATGAACCAGTAAACCAGTCAGTTTGTTTCTTTATGTCATGAACCAGTAAACCAGTCAGTTTGTTTCTTTATGTCTTGAACCAGTAAACCAGTCAGTTTGTTTGGTCATGAACCAGTAAACCAGTCAGTTTGTTTCGTCTTGAACCAGTAAACCAGTCAGTTTGTTTCTTCATGTCTTGAACCAGTAAACCAGTCAGTTTGTTTGGTCTTGAACCAGTAAACCAGTCAGTTTGTTTGGTCTTGAACCAGTAAACCAGTCAGTTTCTTTCGTCATGAACCAGTAAACCAGTCAGTTTGTTTCGTCATGAACCAGTAAACCAATCAGTTTGTTTCGTCATGAACAAGTAAACCAATCAGTTTGTTTCGACATGAACCAGTAAACCAGTCAGTTTGTTTGGTCCTGAACCAGTAAACCAGACAGATTGTTTCGTCATGAACCAGTAAACCAGTCAGTTTGTTTCGTCATGAACCGGTAAACCAGTCAGTTTGTTCCGCCATGAACCAGTAAACCAGTCAGTTTGTTTCTTTATGTCTTGAACCTGTAAACCAGTCAGTTTGTTTCGTCATGAACCAGTAAACCAGTCAGTTTGTTCCGCCATGAACCAGTAAACCAGTCAGTTTGTTTCTTTATGTCTTGAACCTGTAAACCAGTCAGTTTGTTTTGTCATGAACCAGTAAACCAGTCAGTTTGTTTCGTCACGAACCTGTAAACCAGTCAGTTTGTTTCGTCATGAACCAGTAAACCAGTCAGTTTGTTTGGTCTTGAACCAGTAAACCAGTCAGTTTGTTTCGCCATGAACCAGTACACCAGTCAGTTTGTTTCACCATGAACCAGTAAACCAGTCAGTTTGTTCCTTTATGTCTTGAACCAGTAAACCAGTCAGTTTGTTTCGTCATGAACCAGTAAACCAGTCAGTTTGTTCCGCCATGAACCAGTAAACCAGTCAGTTTGTTTCTTCATGTCTTGAACCAGTAAACCAGTCAGTTTGTTTGGTCTTGAACCAGTAAACAAGTCAGTTTGTTTCGTCATGAACCAGTAAACCAGTCAGTTTGTTTCTTTATGTCATGAACCAATAAACCAGTCAGTTTGTTTGGTCTTGAACCAGTAAACCAGTCAGTTTGTTTGGTCTTGAACCAGTAAACCAGTCAGTTTGTTTGGTCATGAACAAGTAAACCAGTCAGTTTGTTTCGTCATGAACAAGTAAACCAGTCAGTTTGTTTCGTCATAAACCAGTAAACCAGTCAGTTTGTATGGTCTTGAACCAGTAAACCAGTCAGTTTGTTTGGTCTTGAACCAGTAAACCAGTCAGTTTGTTTCGTCATGAACCAGTAAACCAGTCAGTTTGTTTGGTCTTGAACCAGTAAACCAGTCAGTTTGTTTCGTCATGAACCAGTAAACCAGTCAGTTTGTTTCGTCATGAACCAGTTAACCAGTCAGTTTGTTACGCCATGAACCAGTAAACCAGTCAGTTTGTTTCTTTATGTCATGAACCAGTAAACCAGTCAGTTTGTTTCTTTATGTCTTGAACCAGTAAACCAGTCAGTTTGTTTGGTCATGAACCAGTAAACCAGTCAGTTTGTTTCGTCTTGAACCAGTAAACCAGTCAGTTTGTTTCTTCATGTCTTGAACCAGTAAACCAGTCAGTTTGTTTGGTCTTGAACCAGTAAACCAGTCAGTTTGTTTGGTCTTGAACCAGTAAACCAGTCAGTTTCTTTCGTCATGAACCAGTAAACCAGTCAGTTTGTTTCGTCATGAACCAGTAAACCAATCAGTTTGTTTCGTCATGAACAAGTAAACCAATCAGTTTGTTTCGACATGAACCAGTAAACCAGTCAGTTTGTTTGGTCCTGAACCAGTAAACCAGACAGATTGTTTCGTCATGAACCAGTAAACCAGTCAGTTTGTTTCGTCATGAACCGGTAAACCAGTCAGTTTGTTCCGCCATGAACCAGTAAACCAGTCAGTTTGTTTCTTTATGTCTTGAACCTGTAAACCAGTCAGTTTGTTTCGTCATGAACCAGTAAACCAGTCAGTTTGTTCCGCCATGAACCAGTAAACCAGTCAGTTTGTTTCTTTATGTCTTGAACCTGTAAACCAGTCAGTTTGTTTCGTCATGAACCAGTAAACCAGTCAGTTTGTTTCTTTATGTCATGAACCAGTAAACCAGTCAGTTTGTTTCGTCTTGAACCAGTAAACCAGTCAGTTTGTTTCGTCATGAACCAGTAAACCAATCAGTTTATGTCGTCATGAACCAGTAAACCAATCAGTTTGTTTCGTCATGAACCAGTAAACCAGTCAGTTTGTTTGGTCTTGAACCAGTAAACCAGTCAGTTTGTTTGGTCATGAACCAGTAAACCAGTCAGTTTGTTTCGTCATGAACCAGTAAACCAGTCAGTTTGTTTCTTTATGTCTTGAACCAGTAAACCAGTCAGTTTGTTTCGTCTTGAACCAGTAAACCAGTCAGTTTGTTTCGTCATGAACCAGTAAACCAATCAGTTTATGTCGTCATGAACCAGTAAACCAATCAGTTTGTTTCGTCATGAACCAGTAAACCAGTCAGTTTGTTTGGTCTTGAACCAGTAAACCAGTCAGTTTGTTTGGTCATGAACCAGTAAACCATTCAGTTTGTTTCGTCATGAACCAGTAAACCAATCAGTCAATTTCGTCATGAACCAGTAAACCAATCAGTTTGTTTCGTCATGAACCAGTAAACCAGTCAGTTTGTTTGGTCCTGAACCAGTAAACCAGTCAGATTGTTTCGTCATGAACCAGTAAACCAGTCAGTTTGTTTGGTCTTGAACCAGTAAACCAGTCAGTTTGTTTGGTCATGAACCGGATATGGATTTATCGCCGAAATTTTGTTTATATCATGACCTCCGGACAACATCAGAGTCTTTCTTGGGTTACTTTAGTTGTTTATCCTTGTTTTCTTGACACACTATTAATTTTACTCTATTAATCATGAACAGCTGTGACATGTGATTTCGATTTCCAACTGTCGACTTCCTGCTAAGCCACCCCCTTTATATTGCTCGCCGCTAATTACTGGGATACTGCCGTAGCGGTGTTAAACAATAACTCACTCACTCACTTACTCGCTCACCTTTTACATTGATAATTACCTCAGAAATATATTTTCTAAGCTCTGTATCAGAGTCATAAAGGAGCTTTGTTGCTGATTGGGGGTGTTCTTGGCAGCAGGATTCCATTTCTGAAGTGAATATTCCTGATCAGCCTGCAAACATTCCACAGTACACATTTCAACATGTTAAGAAAATAATATCCTACGCTAAGGTGAGGTTGGAAATCATTTGAGAATTTATCCAAATTAATGAACGAGTTCTTCATCTACAAAGCAAAGTCATGTGACAGTTACACTTTCAGCATCAACTCGCTAGCTATTACAATGACAATAAGAAAATAAATATAGATATACACATAAGACATCTTTAACATATTTATGAACGTTCTCTTTATTGTCAGTAGATCTTCTGCCGATAAGGGCGAGTGAGAGTTAACTCTCTTTTGACAGGACATTTATCAGAAAGGACGACATTGAACTGGCAATTCCTGGTAACATCGATGCAAAAAAGAGTTGTAGGTAAAATTGGGTCCATAATGTAAATCAATTTACTGATTTTCGAAAAAGACACATATTGTTTCGTAAATATTCGTATTTCTGTTTGGACATAGAACATTTATCTCATCTTTCTAAAATAAGTTTAGTTCCAGATAGTTCTAACTAGTATTTTTGTACATATGGAGTTTATAAACTATTTTATGTATTCTGTTCAAAACAAGGGATTTTCATATCAGTTTATCAATATTTGACCTGAAAGAAGCGTGTAAAGGAGCAAAATAGCCGTCAATTTTGAAGACACCATTAGTTCCAAACTGTTTTATGTCCATGTCACATGATCAAAGGGTGCTATTGGATTGGGTGATGATACATAGAACACTTTGGATGTGAGCAATTGTATGAAATATCTGGAGTTAGAACCACGAAAATACCAAGACAACCATTTCTAAACTATATACTGCTTTGAATCTTGCTGTGGAGATAGGGTGTTCTGAGTACTTCTAGTTTATTCTAACTCGACCAAAAGTAGAGATAGAACAACGTGGTTCTTATGGGACGATACTCTTATGTGCTCAAAGACAATATTACACACAGATCAGTTGATCTAACCAGTAAACTTTCACTCAAGACATGGTATTGCTCATAGTTTTATTACCAAAGTGAACAAACTCACTAGACCTAGTTAGCCATTGATGAAATAAATGTGTTTGCTTTCAGTAGATGACTTTAATACCTTTTCAAACAAATATTGGTCGAGAACAAATAGTTATCTATCTCACCACACGGAATAACTTTCGAAACAAACACCATTATGATAATTTCTCCAGGAAATATAGCAACTGTTGAGAAAAAAAACACATTTCAATGTGTACCCTCGTCGGAAAGTTTGGCTAACCTTTTTTATGTCATTTGTACGACATTGTCTTATATTATTTTGTATCTCAAGTATCGAAAAAATATTATACATGTACATGTTATTTAAATTATTCATAATTTTCACCTAAAATTGTTTCTGATTACAGTCTTTAGAATTGCATAATAGAATTTATCGTTTCGATGAAATATTGACAAGAAGCGTTATCAAAACGATATGGAATTTGTGTGTGTGAAAAACGTCACCTTTACTTTGACATTACTGCATGTGTTGTAAGGAAAGGAGAACACCATACCTGCAACAATGGTTCTGATTGAAATAATTTTTTTATTCGGGCTCAAGGTTGTGACAAATTTCAATCCTTAAAAGTTTGATTTCAGTATCATGAAATTGTTGTATCAAATATCCACATAATCAAGAAAAAAGAAGCTGTTATTATGAATCTGATTGATAATGATTTGTGTAGCTTATATAATGATGCTTCTGGGAGCATTTGTCATTGCGAAACCTTAAAAATTTGGAATTGAAATAGAACTCTTGTTTGGTGACTGTATACTAAAAAGATAAACTTTTCAAAATATTTGATTTTATGGCATCACACTATTATGTTTTAATAAATCAAATATCTGCATAAAAATATTCTTATTGAACAATATATGTCCAGAAGAAACAATGAAATTGAAATATTCAACAATAAATGGAGGTCACTCATACCTTTACGCAGCAACTCATTCACGTTGTAATTACATGAATCAATCAAATAGTATTCAGCAGTGTTTGTATCTTATATATATATATATATATATATATATATATATATATATATATATATATATATATATATATATATATATATATATAGGTAAGTTTATATTCGTGTTCATTGATCCTGTAACCATGTAACTTTTGAGAACAAATAATGTTTTTATTGAGATGATGCATTAATGAAATGTGTTTGCTTGTGCAAAGCTTATGACACCTGCGCTATCAGAGTAAGCTTGGAGCTGATTACTTATTACTTATGTTCATTAAACCTTTTTGCTCACACTATCAATTGTCTCTGGTTTTGATCTGGGCCGTTCCATTGCATAGTAAGAGGTAACAAGCTAGGGGTTAGGAGTGCGGTGGACCGTTAAATTGTTTTGATAACATGTAGGGATTATGCTGTGAAGGGGTTATGGGAGACTACCGTCAACGAAGGCACACTGTATTTATATATTAACGTCCTGGAAACTTTCTTACAAACAAAAAACACACAAACACGAACTTTTAGTAATTATCCGACAATATTTGTAAGGTCAGTTGTTTACCGCCATTCAACTGTTGAATGGTCTGATATTACTAAAATAGTTATTTCAAATCTATGCAGATTTCGTCAGCACGACAATATGTTTATAAATCTGGTGTTTAATCTGTTTTCATATTTGTAATATACAACTACAAATTGCTCCAGTATATAGACAGTTTATTGGGATGATGATCTACGGCCCCTGTACGAGTAGGATATGTCGTTATATCCCCGGACATTCGGGATAAGCGGACATTGCTGAAATTAAACCACTACATTTACGTTTTCTACTTTAATTTTCAGCCAGAAATCAACTGCCCATTTGAGCGTTCATTAAACTTTATCCATTATTTGACAATATTTGCATGTTGTTACACGTCATTCGATTGTTTTATAGTCCGAGATTAATAAAGTTTTGTGAAACGTTCATTTATACAGATTTGTTCAACTTAAACAAACAGATATAGCTAGTAAATATACTGAACAATCATCATGGCGCTTTATTCACTTATAAATCCTAAATCACTCATTAGTAATAAAATAATGCTACACAAAACATCTACATATGATGACTGTTCCACATACCAAGTTTCATTGAGTTAGGCCTTACAGTGTTGTTTAGTTCTGGTCCGGAAACGAAACCCAGACGCGTGAACACGGACGGAGGTCATTTCCATATCGCCCGACAACTTCGTTGGGGATAAAAACAAAGCTTCTATCAAAGTTCATCTCCTCGAATAGACGAGTACAGATCGATTTACCCACGTTTATTATTTATGGCACTGCTGAAGAGGGTTGACACTTGGTAGTCCTCATGCACAGGAACTCGATATCGTAAGTGAAACATAGGTAAAACGTAGGTAAAACAAACCTACCCCCTATATAATATAGAGTAAAGGAGCAAGGGCGGCCATGTTGTCGATCGCAGGTTCCATTCAACATTAGGTCAAAAGTTACGCTAAAAAATTTTGACATTCCCAAATGAACGTACGTACCTATCGCCTATACATTTCTCCGCTAATCCCGGCTTATTTCCACCATATGTCACCCCTACGATAAGTTTAAAATCTCTTCAAACTCGAAAACCCACCACAAAAACCTCTCCCGTGAACGTAAGACCGCGGTCGAAACACTTTGTACGATCTGATTGGTCCGTTGAGCTGGCTCTGTTGTTCACATTTCAAAGCTTCCCTCTGATCAGGTGTTGAATTCACAGTGAAGCAATTTTCGAAATATCCTGTCGTCTCGCCACGCCGTCGTGTTTGTTTACGGATACTATATTAAAAGTTCAACTCAACAGACCAATCAGATCCTTCGAATGGGTAGCGACTGCGGACTAACGTTCACGGGAGAGGTTTTTGTTGTCAATTTTCTAGTTGGGAGAGCTATTAAAGTTATTCTAGGGGTGACATATGGTGAAAACCAGCCGGCTTTTGCGGAGAAATGTATAATTGATAAGTACGGGCGTTCATTTGTGTATGTCACCAATTCTTAGCGTAACGCTTGACAAAATGTTGAATGGACCCTTAGATCGGCAACATGGCTGCCCTTGCTCCTTTACTATATATTATATAGGGGGTAGGTTTGTTTTACCTACGTTTAACCTATGTGTTACTTACGATATCGAGTTCCTGTGTCCTCATGTCCACAGTTGTTTCAATTCTGTGTTTATTGGAGATGTGCCGAACATTTAAACTAAACGATTTATTATTACGTTATGAGGCATAAAACATATACTATACACTTTTAAAAATACAACAACACCAAAACATCACAACAATTTGATTACAGTTTCCCGCACATTCAACATAATTTTTCACTGATGCAGACATTTTGGATTTTTGTAAATATGACATGATAATGATAGGTTCAGTTCGATAAGTAAGCTAATTGAGAAATAATAATTTCGGGTCATGTCACAACACTAGGAATGCGTTGTAAATGCGATTAACCGTCTAACTTCGCCCACAATGCCTAGCTAGCTTACGCAAGTCTCTGTCTAATAGTTAACGCATGCTGCACGTGTTCGTGTTACACACTAGGTGCAGCACACGGCTACGGTGGTACAGAACAGCTGACGAAATGCAACAAGACGATCGAGACTGTGGTGAGTTATGCCTTTTGACATCGGCCCTTTTCACTTTTGGACACGACCCATTTAACTTTTTATTTTGGCCCTTTTGTCCTTCGACCCTTGAACTATATATATATCTCCGCTTGAGACAAAGATGAAAAAAGCGAAATGTTTAAAGACGGATGGATGGATGGACGGACGGACGGACAGACGCTGGACCCCATGCCATCTCATACAAGTCAGCCCATCGTTCATTTACTGAATCTGCACATTTTTCACATATATATGATGATTACTGTTTAAAAATATGTAATGCTTAGCTCCACTATTTCCCCAACACATATAATAATAAATTTTCTCACCCATATACCATTACACTCCAAGTGTATACAGTACATTTAATATATTCATATGCATGTATAATGTGTATTATGTAAATCTACAACTGCCTGTGTTTGAATTCAAACCTATTACATTACATTAACCTTCTTGTAATTAAAGACATTATTTCTGCATAATAAACGTAATTGAAAAGAAACAACCGAAATGAATTGTTGAAAACGGAAGACCATTCCCCCCTCCAGCTCCCTCCCCCATGAGAGGGTTGCTATAAATAGGTCAAAATTAATCTGCTATAAAGCACGTCGGACCTATGACTTTTCCACGTGACATAGTTAACCGAATGCATAATATTATCTTAAAAGCTCAGTGTCCCAGGTGGATGTGTCCAGCGAAGTAGGAGTTTCTTGTGATAGGACACACTGCAAGTCTTGGTACTTTTACTACACAACACTCGCCATGATCTTCTCGGGAGGGCCTGTCAACATCCCCTGTCTACCGCTGGGGCAGTGCATGACTGAACGATTCGACCAGTTCGGGGACAGAGAGGCTTTAGTAAGTTGTATGGGATCCAGCTGATTACACGAATATTCAACTTGAATGATAAGGTAGATTGTTGACCTACGTAAATGAGGTCCATGCACATTTTGTTATTGAGTCAAGGTCACCCTATAATACATGTGTTGCCGCGGAGTGATATCAGAGGCGTGTTCAGGATCGCGAGTTCTCGCTTGGCGTCTACGCGCGTACCCGCGAACGGCTCCTGAACGGAAACCTGAGGTCGCGAGTACTTCCCAAGATAATTTCAGTATATCATCACCTTTTTTGAAAATATAGATGCCTTGCACTTAGCAATCGACCAAATATTAATTGAGGGGGTAATAAAAGATAGAAAAATGAGGTAATCAAACTTTATGACACCATTTTGGCGTGAGGCGTGTTCAGAATCGCGAGTACCGGTACTCGCGAATATTCGCGAGTACCCTCTTCTGAACGACAACGAGTTCGCGTGTACTCGTGAATACACGCGTGACCACTTTGGAGCAGTCTCGCCAAGCGAGTATTTACGATCCAAGATGGAGTCGCGTGTCACAAAGTTTGATTACCTCATATTTCTTTCTGTTATTACCCCCTCAATTGTAATTTGGTCAATTGCTATGTGCAATACACCTATATTTTCAAAAATGGTGATGGATATTCTGAAATTATCTTGAGAAGTACTCGCGACCTCAGGTTTCCGGGTACGCGCGTACACGCCAAGCGAGTGCTCGTGGTCCTGAACACGCCCCTGGATACAGCTGTGTAGAGGGGTCGGCTCAAACTGCATTCACCATCAATACCCTGGTGATCAGCAATGTTGTTTCTGAAAACTTTGTTTGATTACCTCATTGATGAAGATTAGTTGGTGAGTGGGAATAGGGGAGAGTGATCAGTTGTGTTCATACATAATATTAGGGCCTGCATAACCAATTTTGTATATGAAACGACTAAATGTATGAGTGACACATTATGAGATACACTCTCTGTAACTTTCTGTTTTAATCGATGTAATTATGTAATCAAAAATGTTTTGCTGACGTACATAAATAAATAAATATTATCTTCATTTACCAACTGGAACTACAAATAAAATGTATGTCATGCACCCGGCGGCATTTATATTATTCAGAACTAACTTCTTATCAACTAATATCACAATCTCCTGGTAAGATAAGAGAGATAAATAAGTACTGTTAATCGTACATGCTTATCATGCTTAACATCAAAATCGTTCCCAATGTTAGTAAAGAGCGTAGGTCTAGTCAACAGGTAACTATAAATAATTACATTTAATCAAAAACGTACTATTATTTAAATACCTATATGTTGATTAGACCTACTGTGCCTAGAATCCCACTGCACGGAAGCGGGTCAGTATCTACATGGGAAGACGAGACGAACGACAAGCCCTGAGTGTAAGCTAACCTACGAGTCCTCCAGACTGTGGTGAGGATAAGGTACATGCCAGGAGACACAATCTCTACCGTTAAGCGGATCGAAGAGACAACCCAGGGGTCAAACCGAAGTGTAAAAAGAACAACAGACAAAGTCAAACGATGTGATCCGAAGTTTATTGCAAGAGCATCGAATGAACGCAAGACCATCCTCTTTAGAGGACTGTCCCCTTCTGGGTCTGGCAGGGAGGACCACCTTCGCCTGAGCGAAAACCTGTGGACCCAGCCTAGAAATGCCTTCGAGATCTGCCGTGGACACATCTCGTAGGTAATGGTTGGCGAAAACGACTGAAGACCGCCAATAACATCCCGCCATGACATCCGAGACTGTAATGTTTCAGTGGTAAGCCATCGTCGCCGAGACTGCTCGGATCTTATGCGGTTTGGAATGTGACGGGGGTTGCAGGTCAGCGGCCTTGTAGGCATCGATGACTGCTGACCTCAGGTACACACCCAACGCTCGCTTGCCCAACTCTATCGTGCTCCTCGGCGAGTGAGGCAAGAACAGACGATGCCTGCCATCTCTCAGCTTGCAAGTATGATGCACGTATACCCTGAAGACCCTAACCGGACACAGAGTGAGATCTATCTCTCCAGGGTCAGACCCCAGTGCCGAAAAGGAGAATGTACAGCCAGCCTCGTCAGCTGTTAGTTTTTTAGAGACGAAATCGGGAGCTAAACCAAGCAAGGCTGACCCCACCACCTAGAGTTTCCTAGTGGTTTTCCTATGAGAGGTAACTATGGCATTGGCGACACACCTTGAGTAACCACTGCTCCTTAACCCTCTTTTAAAATAAACCAAGCATGAAGGCAGAACACCTGAGGGTTCTCATGTAACCTTCCGCTTGACTTGCTGAGAAGCAGTTCTCTCTCAGGCTGAATCGGAACGGGTTCCCGAAGACAGAGACGACGGAGGGGAACAAACCACGGTCGAAGGACCTGAGTGGTCCCGATCTTGGCTACCATCTGAGAGAGGATGGCCGAAGTAAGAAAAGCATAGGCGTCCATCCCCACCTACCCAAATGAGAGCGTGTCTAAGCCAAGTCAGGGGGGTCCCGAACTGGAGACACAACCCCCTGACGATCCCCGGGTTCAGTTACCACTCCGTAGATGTTTTTGGCACCTGTAATGTAGACTGCCCGAATAACCATGTCCGCATCATCCACCAGCTCGGAGAGCCGGAGCGATTCTCGTAGCAGAGACTCGGCCCTGGTGGACCCCTGCTTGTTTATTGACCAATCAGCTGCTAAAATGTCCGTGATGACTAGCAGGCACTGGCCTCGCAAGGGGACTTGCCAGTGTTGAATCTCTAGGCAGATTGCATCCAACCAGAGTGGAGGCGTCTACGAACAGGTGAGCTGATGGGGGACGAGCCGGAATGGAACCCCCGAGTTGTGAATGAGCCGGGATTTCTTTTTAGTTCCTTTTCGGTATAACAAACACTCCTGAGTAGAACAACAGAGTTAGATGTGGGCCCGAGACCTCCTGCACCGCCTCCATTGAGATTAAAATCTCCACCTGTTCCAAGGTTAGTTGGAGCCGGTCCCGTGACAAGGGACATTCCTTTAGAGCACAGGTAAGAGGAGGAAGAGACGAGATGGAAATGCAGAAACCCCGACCCAGTATCCAACAAACGAATTGGTCTAAACCTAGCTGCTCCCAGTTGCTGAAGCACTGAAGCTGGCCCCCCACCGCGCCCTCCGACAGCAAAATGGAGCGGAGGAGGAAGCTGAGACCACGAGTCACTTCCTCCGCTTCACATTCTGAGTGGTACGGCTCTCGGCCCTAGGCCAGGGGGACATTTGAGCGAGGTCCCGAACAGCGGACCTGATTAAGTGGCACCTCCGCGAAGGAGGCTACTTCAATCAAAATGGTGACTGGTCCGTAACCGGTGGGTCATCCGATGACCCCGTACCCTCCGCATCCGACACTTAACTGATGAACAGAGGGTCTGACACATCCACGAAACGGCCTCTCGGTCATCCAAGTCTGTGACCCGACACATAGGTGTGTGAGTAGAACGCGAAGACAAAGCCAACATGGAAGTCCCTAAGGTAGTGTGACGCGAGACGTCCGAAATGTTGTCCGCTCTAGGTCTCGACCTACAGTAGCAGCGGGGGTGGTATGGCTGGGTGAACCAACTGGACGCCCATGTCCTTAATCGATGCAATCTGGATTGAACTTGTCAAACTTAGCTGTCTTCTTCTTCTTCTTGCACTTGGGAGTGGTCGGTTCGATGGTTTTGGTGGGTTCCAATGAGCCAAAGTCTACGACGCGCGTGAGATAGATGAGGCGAGTGACAAGACGAGTCACTGACGCAAGACCTATGAAGAAAAGTGTCGGAAACCTAAGTCCTGACACTCAGTAACTAAGCCTTCTGATAACTAATAACGTGAAACACCAAAATGCCTAACTCACAAAATGTTGAACGACGAGACACTTAAGTGAGAAACGCCCAAGGGGAGACGATGAAGGCTATCGGAGGGTCCAAATACCGTAGGGTACGACTATGCAAGAGAGTAAAAAAATGAAGGCCGCTCACCGGGGTGTACTAAGCAGAAACCCTAACACCGGAGGGTCCGACTAAAAGTTGTTCAGACTACGAGTAACAAGACGAGTTGGGTATGAAAGGTCTCTCACCGGAGGGTCCGATAATCAGATACCCAACCGGAGGGTCCGACTATCGTAGGGTCAGACTACCAGTGGGTCCGAAATCCGAACACCCAACCATTGGAGGCTCCAAAACCGGAGGGTCCGAAAACAAGAGATTAGTGTAAGTCGAAGGTGAAGGTCAACCAAATCAGACTGCAAACTATCGGAAGACCCACCTGACAATTTACGACAAAGGACTGCCGGAGCCTATGAACAAAGTACGCACCAACCACCCAGTCGCGCGAAGAGGCAAGAGAATCAAGCGACCTGGGTTGCACGTACAGAAGGCTTGCAGCGCAAGGTTGGTAGAGCACAGTCTAGCACATGTCAACAAGGTCACCCAACTCAACACCAACAATAAACAGTCTGCCTAGGGCAAACTGTTTACCGACGAAAAGATATTAGGACGTAGAATAACCTCTTAAATGAATTAGAAGCAACGAGGGGTTTCACGGTTGGAGGGGAGTTATATGTACCATATATTACTCACTAACTATTGATCAAGTAAAATGGCCAACATTGCCATCGATGCGCCAATAACTCAATTTTAGAAACATATTTACAACAGATATGTATGGATGTTTAGGTTTGGAGTGTAAATTTAAAACTTGTAAACATATAAGTGGTCGAATCCATTGTCATATATGTCATATGAGAGTGAACATGTTAAATGATTTGACCATAAATTAGCACATATGTTATTTTATCAACGAATCAACGTCAAATATGATTTTATGAAATATACCCTACGTCGCTTAAAAGGTTGACCCTACAACTGGCCGGAGCCTGACCTTCCGTGAGCTGTCGGACACTGTCCGGAGATGTGCCCGTGGACTATCCAGTCTGGGCTTCAAGAAGGGAGATGTTCTCTGTATGTTCTCCCCCAATGTTCTCGAGTATCCAGTCTTGTTCTACGCAGTTGCGTCCCTTGGAGGAGTTCTACAAACAACTAATCCCTATTATGTTTCAAGTAAGACATGATTTATGTTTTTGGATAACACAATGTGATATCCATTAAAACATGAAAAATGGAAGATTTTAAAACATAATTTCTTAACATCCCTTTCTTGTTTGGGAAATTATCACATTATCCATTGATTAGAAAGTAAGAAAACAATTAATCCCTATACACACACTTGATATACAAGTAAAACAATCTTTAACAACATGGAATTCTTCAATTTATAACCTCCATTATGCTAAAGTTATATTATATTATATATCATATTTTAGGTGAACTGCGACATACACTAGATCTGTGTAAACCAAAGCTGCTAGTGACTGTGCCCTCCCTGCTGCCAACTGTGAGAGAAGCCGAGTGGACTGGTCTGGTAAGTGCTAGTGACTGTGCCCTTCCTGCTGCCAACTGTGAGAGAAGCCGAGTGGACTGGTCTGGTAAGTGCTGGTGACAGTGCCATCCCTGCTGCCAACTGTGAGAGAAGCCGAGTGGACTGGTCTGGTAAGTGCTAGTGACTGTGCCCTTCCTGCTGCCAACTGTGAGAGAAGCCGAGTGGACTGGTCTGGTAAGTGCTGGTGACAGTGCCATCCCTGCTGCCAACTTTGAGAGAAGCCGAGTGGACTGGTCCGGTAAGTGCTGGTGACAGTGCCATCCCTGCTTCCCACTTTGAGAGAAGCTGAGTGGACTGGTCTGGTAAGTGCTGGCGACAGTGTCCCACCTGCTGCCCACTGTGAGGGAAGCCGAGTGAACTGGTCCGGTAAGTGTGTCCTCCCTGCTGCCCACTGTGAGGGAAGCCGAGAGGACTGGTCCGGTAAGTGTGTCCTCCCTGCTGCCCACTGTGAGGGAAGCCGAGAGGACTGGTCCGGTAAGTGTGTCCTCCCTGCTGCCCACTGTGAGGTAAGCCGAGTGGACTTGTCCGGTAAGTGCTGGTGACAGTGCCATCCCTGCTTCCCACTTTGAGAGAAGCTGAGTGGACTGGTCCGGTAAGTGTGTCCTCCCTGCTGCCCACTGTGAGGGAAGCCGAGAGGACTGGTCCGGTAAGTGTGTCCTCCCTGCTGCCCACTGTGAGGGAAGCCGAGTGAACTGGTCCGGTAAGTGTGTCCTCCCTGCTGCCCACTGTGAGGGAAGCCGAGTGAACTGGTCCGGTAAGTGTGTCCTCCCTGCTGCCCACTGTGAGGGAAGCCGAGTGAACTGGTCCGGTAAGTGTGTCCTCCCTGCTGCCCACTGTGAGGGAAGCCGAGAGGACTGGTCCGGTAAGTGTGTCCTCCCTGCTGCCCACTGTGAGGTAAGCCGAGTGAACTGGTCCGGTAAGTGTGTCCTCCCTGCTGCCCACTGTGAGGGAAGCCGAGAGGACTGGTCCGGTAAGTGTGTCCTCCCTGCTGCCCACTGTGAGGGAAGCCGAGTGAACTGGTCCGGTAAGTGTGTCCTCCCTGCTGCCCACTGTGAGGGAAGCCGAGAGGACTGGTCCGGTAAGTGTGTCCTCCCTGCTGCCCACTGTGAGGTAAGCCGAGTGGACTGGTCCGGTAAGTGCTGGTGACATTGCCCTCCCTGCTGCCCACTGTGAGGGAAGCCGAGAGGACTGGTCCGGTAAGTGTGTCCTCCCTGCTGCCCACTGTGAGGTAAGCCGAGTGAACTGGTCCGGTAAGTGTGTCCTCCCTGCTGCCCACTGTGAGGGAAGCCGAGAGGACTGGTCCGGTAAGTGTGTCCTCCCTGCTGCCCACTGTGAGGGAAGCCGAGTGAACTGGTCCGGTAAGTGTGTCCTCCCTGCTGCCCACTGTGAGGGAAGCCGAGAGGACTGGTCCGGTAAGTGTGTCCTCCCTGCTGCCCACTGTGAGGTAAGCCGAGTGGACTGGTCCGGTAAGTGCTGGTGACAGTGCCCTCCCTGTTTCCCACTGTGAGGGAAACTGAGTGAGAAAAGTGCTGGAATGAGGTGACCGTGAAATCTTTTGTTACAATTCTGCGAATGTGTTTAGCCACTTAATACTTTCAATATTTGCGATAGCATTTGTAATGTACAGAGACCATTTAGTAAGCTTGTTAAAAAGTAACTTTAAGCTTAAGATTTACTTTTTATTACCTTTATTTACACATTACACAATACAACTCTTTACCTATTGTCTTAATGCATGCGTCTATTGAAGGGAGTATTTACATTTGACTAGATGTTGATGACTTGTTTATATTATATAAAATCACGACGCTGAACCATTCCAATTTAATTGTTTGGTTAAGGAAGCATATTCTTGTACTGTAGGATATGGTAGCTTGTTAACCATGTCAGTACCTTGCAGGTGGTTACTCTTGGCAGAGCTGCAGGCTGCATCAACTTCTCAACTCTCACAAACAAGAGGATTTCTTCTGAACCCATCCCCGATCCAGGGATCAACCCAAAAGAGGATGTCGTTACGCTTTTATTTTCTAGTGGAACAACAGGCAAACCCAAGGCGGTGCAGTCAACGCACTTCGGAGTGATAGCGAATGCTTTGCAATTAGTGTATGTTCATTATGTATATTAATTTGTCCCTCTCTGCAACGCTTGACGGTCGGAGAGTATGTATTTAGCGGCGTCCGCCTGTCCGTCCGTCCGTCCGTCCTCCCGTCCGCCCCGGTCTAGCAGCCAATGTCTCCAGGTTTTGTGATGGCCTATATTTACATATTACAAAGACAGCAGTTAAATGTCGGGACCTTGTCTTCATTTACAAGGTCACCACGACACTTTCACCACTTTTCTAAATCTTTTTAGCGCGGTATCTCATGGCCCGTACTGTTTTCAAATTAAGTGACAGTCTTCATCGGAACTTAGTGCAGACAACGTTCGACTTCGTTGACCTTGGCGTTATTTTCAAGGTCACTACGACACTTTGACCACTTTTAAAAACTTTTTTAACGCAATATCTCATATCTTTAAGGCGTCATCTTTGGTGACCTTGACCTTGTTTCAAGGTCAAGCTGCTGTTACTGTGATATCTCATAAATCTTAGTGCCCAATATTTTAAAATGTTGTGACAACCTTCATTGGGGGATTATGCAATAAAGCTGAAAATGGTATCTTACTGGGAGAGCAACATTTGGTTTTACAGTAAAAATCGTTTGACGTTTCACCGAAGGCTATATATGTTGTTGTAAGGGATTAAAATGTGAACGTAATGATAAAATCACTGGCATCGTCAATATCCAACTGTATGCACAAGGTTTCTATAAATGTTTTCCTTACTTTTTTCTACACTTGGTTGAGTAAGTATTTCTTCTTCCGGGAATAACTTTGCATTATGCATATTAGTTAAACACATTATAATATACTCGGTCTCCCGTGTAACTATTAACCTTATATTGCCAGGGATTCTATGGACACGACAGCAAATGACGTTTTTGTTACTATTCTACCATTCTTCCACGTGTACGCCCTTGGACCAGTCACAACATCGGGTCTCTATGCAGGCGCCAAGAGTGTCATCATGCCCAGGTTTGAACCCAGAGCTTACCTCAACAACATTCAGAAATATAGGGTACATATTTTGATCATATACTAAAACATTTTTAACAATTTTATTAAAATCATCTCCGTCCGAAGTGCAAGAATTGCATATTTTTGCATCTACCGGGATACGAACGTATAGTGACCGGTGGTTGATAAACCATTAGATGATATATTTTGCAATGTTTATTTCTCTTTTATTCAGACTGCCATTTTCGATATCCATCTACCTAAACTTGACCTACTCGAATGGCCATAAGGTTAAATGTGTTTGTGCAACGATCCCTGGGCCCTCCTTTCATAAATCAGCCTTTACTAAAGTTAACCCCAACTCCCATTCTTTAACATTGCACTAAGGTAACCTCAGTGATGTACGATCACCGTAGAGCTTTGTAATCATTAAAAGAGGCCCATGGTCATTCATTTATATTTTTTAATATTCATTTAATGGGTTTGTTTCTCTGTCTTTGTTCGTGTGCCTGCTATTTTTCTTGCACAATGCACACTACCTGTACAGTTAATAATGCATAAGTCTATTTCAAAGGAAACTGGTAAAGCATCAGTTGTATAACCTAGAAAATGCATTATGATAGTTAAATCAGTTTCTAAAGTTTATATCAGTAGGTTCCTTTCTTGCTCCAGGCGACGATGTTGCACACGGTCCCTCCTGTACTCGTGGTGCTGTCGTCATTTCCGGACATCCACCAGTACAATCTGCGCAGTGTAAACAAAGTCATGTCTGGAGCTGCTCCGCTCAGCAAGGAGATAGAGGCCAAGACCTGCAAAATCTTCGGGATTGAGCATATATCACAGGGTATTAGAAATTTATATTCAGTTACAAGAGCACAAATTTTGTTTGGGATATGCATCGTCACCCAAACAGTTAAACAGTCATCCACCCACCGACAGGGTGTCTATGGTTAAGTCTATACGTGTAGAACCACCATATTAGGTATATTTCGGTTGCAGATCTCGTCTATACCGTGGGAAGATGTTAAATAGTGATCGTTATACTTTGTGGTTGATTGCTGTTGATTCGACCGTATCGTTTTGGCAGACAAATCCATGGATTACTGTAGTATATGTGGGCTCGTTGTTTACAAATATAATATAATGTTTAGCAAAAGTTCCAAAGTAATCAACTATGTAGATCAGGTTCAATCGTTAGATTTTATAATATCAAGTCTCAAAATAAACAATACGATACCTGAAATAATTTTATACAAATGTTGCTACATTTAATTATTTTCTTTTATAGGTTATGGTTTGACGGAGTGTCCGACAACTCACGCCATACGGGCTGACAACTTCCGGTTCGGCTCAGTTGGAACTTTACTGAAGGGCATGGAATGCAAGGTAGTTTGGACTAGTCATTATTTCTGAATTTATGTATATCTGCATTAAATTTTGTTGTGTTTAGATTCATGACCCCCAACATATTTTGAGTCAAATATAAAGCTATGCCTTTAATTTGTAATCGACGTTATTAATTAATAGACGTTATCTTCTGTAAAGGCGTTGGCGCTTAACATATACTGATATGAATATTCATGAAATGCCCGTTACACATACGCTGAATAATTGAGGTCATTACAGATTATGGACGTGAATGCAACTCGGATACTTCCGCCTGGTACTGATGGCGAGATCTACATCCGGGGCCCTTCTGTTATGAAGGGTTACCTTAACAACCCACGAGCGACGTCTGCCATGATAGACAACGACGGATGGATGAGAACAGGTCAGAAATAAATTCATTGGATAATGTACAACATAAATTAGTTGAAGAATGCATATTGCTGTTGACACATTCACTACACCCTTCAAAGAAGGAACGCATCACACATTTCTAAACTTCTCGTGCAACATGTTAATATAAAAGAATTTAAACTTGTTGCGTTACATAATGTGACCTATGCCTTGGCAAATGTACATGTTGACATAACGGAGCAAATTTCAATTTTCTTGAACCATGCATTTTCTCGTTTTCTGTTGCATTTCTTATCTGGACGGTAGTATTAATTGTGATCACAGAACATTCACATTTGGAATGGCGTCTCTTTCAATGACATACTTCTGGTTTGTTCAGGTGATATTGGTCATGTGGACAGTGATGGATTTATGTTTGTCGTGGATCGGATCAAGGAACTCATTAAGTTCAAGGGATTCCAGGTATTGAAACAGATTGTGTAAGAAAATGTCGTAAAATCACCAACATAACATTATTATTTTATATCACGTGTACGATAAAACGGTTGCTTATAATGATAACAATTGTTTGCAGTAAGTCGACTTTACTATTCACTGTGCTTCCTTAAAGCCCCGATTTCAATGAAACTTTCTTATCTTAATCTTCTTTAAACTGTAAACTGAAAGGAGTATTCCGCTAGGAATAAACATTCCATGAATTGGCTTCCATAGGTTGCGCCAGCAGATCTTGAAGACATTCTGTTGAAACACCCGGATGTAGCTGACGTCGGTGTAATCGGTGTCCCGGATGTAGAGGCAGGGGAACTCCCTAAAGCGTTTGTTGTTAGGAAAGCATCTTCTAATGTCTCAGAGCAGGAACTCGTCGAGTTTGTAGCAAGTAAGGCATAGCTGTTTTTTCTATTGTATGATACTCAATGTAGAAAATAAATTTGTATAATATGTTCGCTTGATTTACTTTGAATAGTGACTGTTAAGTTTTCCATATATCGTAAATTCTTGAATAATCGCCGGCTCTGAGCCCTCTTTGAAATAAATCATCGCCTGTCTTCACAAATGTAAATAAACTAATCGGTATCTCCTTTGCAAACATAATTCCGGCATAAGCATATTAATGTGAGTATAGCCTCATGACATGCACTTCGTTTAAAATATTAATTATTCAAAACCAATGACCTTTTTGTTTTTAATTTTACCTGCTTTGAATTGTATCGCCTGTCTTGAATAATCGACGGGTCGAATCGGTGTTAGAAGTTTGTAATCGTCCCGCGATTATTCAAGGATATACGTTACTTGATAAGGGCATACGTCTCTACACCGAAACGGCGCCATTGTTTGATAAATAAATTGATCATCCATAATTTCCTTGTCTGCTTTTACAAATAAAGTTCCATTTAATGTATCTAACGAATGATAAAGAGAAGCTTTCAAAAAGTTGCACAATTACAGTCACCTATGCAAATGATATATAATATATGGATATATGCTTCTAATACACTTTGTTAACATATCGTACATATTAACATATGTATGTGACATTAGGGGAACGATATGATTTTATAACATTATTTCAAAGAGTACTATTAACCTTAATTCCCAGGTAAAGTATCCGCCACGAAGAGGCTGCGGGGCGGAGTGACCTTCCTGTCGGAGATACCGAAGAGTCCGAGTGGCAAGATTCTCAGGAGAATTCTCAGGGACAGGGAGAGAACCAGGGCCAAACTCTGAGATGAACACTTCGATGGTTATGAGAGGACATTTATTTTAGATTAAATGGGTATTTGAGAGAAACAAATATTTCATGGAAACAAGAGGTGATCAGTTACCACCATTGAGAGCTATTGCAATAAGGAAATGGTAATGCTGTGGGGGTTATAAAGTCAGATCCTTACTATCACAAGTGTACACGTCTTTGCAATGACTCTTTCAAAAACATATTTCTAATTTCCATCAAATTAATTTCTCAAGAAGAGAATATAGTGAGAGAATAATAAAGGTGTAGTGAATAAATACCTGTGTTGTTTATCGTTATGGAGACCCATTACGGAATAAACATCTGCAGTATAAGGCTCCGTTTGGAGAATTTTATCAACATATGTTCGCTCCATTGACAGAGAACACAGATCAAACTATGACTGCCTCTGATTACGTTTCTCAACGTAAAACGAAAGATTCATACTCAATGCATTGATTTGGAAGAAAAAGTCTCAATTAAAAGTTCATCTTAAGTTGTGTCTTTTAAAGAGTAAATGCACATCTACTTGTACATCAAACATCAAACTCAAGTGTATTTGTTCAATGAAAACCTGTTAAACGTCCTGATTACAACGATAATCTTGTATAGGTCACACAACACATGTGAACCTGCATCTAAACACACTTTCTGGAATAAAATTGGATATACAAGGTGACATGAATTCCTATATTTATGCAATACAATAATGACTTTTGATTCTGATATCCTACAATCGAAAATAGAAAACTTGATACGACCAAAACCTCAATTTAAACATCACAAGAGTCATCACGTGGAGTAAGGTAATACACAGATAGAATAATTGATGAACTGGGCTTCCAGTCAGAGTCTTACACTGAAGCCCGTTTCTGGTACCACGAGTAAAGTCTACTTTCTAAATTCCAATGAGTTGTAAAATAGAAAGAGTTTTCATTCTAACAGCATAATTTGGTTGCATTAAAGGAACAAGTCAATTGGGGAAGATTGTTACGTAGCGAGGTATGAGCGTTTGGGAAACCAATCAAATGTGACAGGCTTACAGTGATCTAGATACATGAGATAACTGTAACCGACGACATTGACATTCATTACCTGTAGGTGCATGTGACATCGCCTTACTGCCCGGATTATCAAGGTTACTGATAAGCTACTTGTGTTATTACAAAACATACATCTCACTTTCTTGCATTACACTGCAAGTTACACCTGTTAGTTATCAAGTCAGTGTGGACTTTCTGCAAATAAATTTGGAACAACTCTCTCAACATGATCTTCTCCGGGGGTTTTATCGACATACCAAATGTAGCACTGGGGCAGTGCATGACTGAACGATTTGACCAGTTCGGAGACAGAGAGGCTTTAGTAAGTAATGCATGTTTATAGTTATACAGATGAGAATACGACAAAAGGGTATTTCGAAACTGTGAGTAAAGTAAATCATTAAGCATGGAACGCGATGAAACATTTCATATCATCCTTACGAAGTACTACAGTATGTATACCGCTCGGTCTTATTTGTCAGTCAGTCATTATACTTTGCATATCATCAGGACATTTTGTCAAAAACTCTTGAATTTTTAGCAACAAAACTTTCCCTTAATGATTAATGCCTTTAGGACAGGATATAGATGTCGTCTTTGAAGACATTTCTCATCCATGATCTCCTCAGAATATGTCATGCAATCTTGCTGCTGCATTATTCACCTCTTACATTTCTCTCAGAAACTCTTGTTATCATCGGATGTTCCAATATTCACTAGTGCAGTTATGTTATCGAATAAACTTTTCTATACAATTGAATATATTATGGAAACATTCCATTTATTACTTAAGATCATGCATTAATCTATTATTGATGTTTACATAATAGCATTTTAACATTACAAAGCCATCGAGTACAAAACTCTGTCTCATTTAAAGATCTGCGTACCATTTTCGCTTATTTTGCGACTCCCGAAAATTGCGTCGAAAACTTATTAAATAGAATCTAAAAGGGCAAATAATAGATCGAGTCTATATAATTTTCCCGCACAAAGCATTTTAGAGATGGTAACCAAAGAACAATCAGTTTTAGCAACATTGATTTACTGCCTATGTTATCTCAGGACATTTGGTCAGTTTCCCGACATTTTCGCTTCAAATATCTGTGAATTAAAAAAAAAATGGAGATAAGTTCACTTTGTTCTTGCTGTGACAACAAGCGTGCTTATGAATTCAATATTTTATTGGCCCAGATACTGCAAAGGCGGTCAGATCGACCGGCAAAGCGCGTCCCTTAACTTTGCAAGCCTAGGCATTTTTTTAAAACTATACAATTTTCAGCTGCGTATCTTCAGACCTTCGGGAGAACTTAGTTATGGAATATGAAATTAACACACTCTTTAACTTCACGCCACAATCGTTTTCGGCCAAGAAAGTAAAATATTTTTTTAAAAACATGGCCCACTTTGCCCCGTGGTCTGGGGCAAAGTGGCCCATGGTGGGCACTTTGCCCCGTTTTCTTAATGTGGGTTGAAACGACGTTGACGTTTTTTGAAACGGTAAACTGTACAGAAACATAACTATTACTTTAAGTCGAGTGCCTTCTACTTCAGAAACAGAACGAACTTTTGGATAAACGGATTATAGGCCTATATGCCGAGAACAGAAAAAAAAGAAAACTGACACCTTAGTTTATAAAAAAGAAAAAAACTACTGACGTGTAAAAGAAACGTATCAACATTTTAAAAAGAGTATAAAATGAACTATTGATGTCGTAGAAAGTACATTTTGAATGTATTTGATAGACACGAAGTCCTTAGAGAAAAAGGAATTGGCATAGCCAATGACTTAACACAGTACCAGCGAAAAGAACTATACAGGCTTAGAACGGAAAATCCAGACAACCGATACTATTATAAAGGTAGCAAGATACAGGAGCAACCCAAGGTAGATTCGAACTCAGACCGTAGAACCAGGAACGAGGAGATAGCAGGTGGACGGAGAGATCGAGTTTTAAGGTCTAGTTCCCAATCACAAAACAGAGGACAGACTAGATAACTTGTGGGCCAGGGTCACCGTGACACAGACACAAACACTGACAATCGGAGTACAACACGTGAATTTGTTGACTTTCTATTTTGGAATATTGCAGGTATTTACAGAAAGTTGTGTGATAATGACTTTATTAGCTATATCAACAAATTTGATATTATTGGGTTATGTGAAACATGGACCTCTAATTCTGTCGATATAGAATCTACATTTCAAGATTATGAAGTCATTTGTAAACAAGCAGAGAAAATATCGTCAAGTGGACGCCTCTCGGGTGGAATATCTGTCATGGTAAGAAAAAAGTTTAAACAGTATATCTTATCGACAAAAATAACCGAAAACGCAGTATTTATTCTTTTTGACAAAAAACTGTTTAATCTTAATCTTGATTTACTGTATACTTGTACATATATCCACCCAGAGGGATCCACTTTCTACCAAAAAAACAGGTTTAAATAGCAAAAATGGTGTAACTCTTTTCCAAGATAGTTTATTAGAGGTTTTATCAAACATGTCAGATGTACATATTTTATGCGGAGGAGATTTCAATGCTCGTACGGGTACTAAATCTGATTTCATTGAAGATGACATCATAAAGCACACAGACGGACAAGACCATTCAATGTGGGATTACTTACTAGACGTTTTCAGCATAAAAAGATTCTCAACTGACAAAATTGTGAATGCTTATGGGAAATGTCTGTTAGACCTATGCTCAGTACTTAACATTCATGTTATGAATGGTCGGTGTGGATCCGATTCAGAAATAGGCGATCCCACTTATATTGGCCACAATGGAACAAGTGTAGTAGATTATATAATAAGTTCATCTTCAATTTTTGATAAAGTTCTAAATTTTGCAATCCCCTCTCGTACAGAATCTGACCATCTACCTCTTACTGTAAGGTTACGTGCGCTTCACACGTATCATACAAAACCAGAGAATCAGTCTTATAAATTTGTGTGGGATAACGATAAACTCGAGCTTTTTAGATCGAATATGTGTTTAGAAAGTATTCAAGATTTACTAATCCAGTCAGCAGACTTGGTTTTTACAAACATCGACAAAAGTATAGATCTTATTGTACAAGCAGTGTGTACAGCTGCCTCTGATATGAAAAAACAAACTGGGAAGAAACGAACCCGAGCTCAAACTTGGCATGATGTAGAATGTGTCAAACTGAAAAAAGAAAGAAGTAGATATCTTAATAGGTTTCGCAAATGTAAAGACTCCCGTGCTTTGAATGATTACCATTGCATTAGAAATAAGTATAATGCAGTTTGCAAACAAAAACGAAATGAATATATGAAATTGAAACAACAACGGTTAGAAAATACCATCAACGATTCTAAACAGTTCTGGTCATCTCTGAAAAAAATAAACGGTAAAGCTAGCCAAACAAATGATATTGATATTAACGAATGGTACTCTTATTTTAAAACATTGTTTTCTACATTTGAAAGCAGTGTTATAGTTAATCAGATCAGTAACCTGTCTGATAAAAAAGGTGACGAAGTATGTGATAACTCAATGATCAGTGACATTCTAGACGCTCCTATAACACGAGATGAAATCCTTTATAGTATTGGACAATTAAAACTGAATAAATCATCCGGAATAGATAACACCCTTGCAGAATTTTTCATACATTCATCGGATATTTTACTACCGCATCTTGAATTATTGTTTAATGTCATTCTTGAGAATGGGTTTTTTCCTCAGTCATGGTCTGTTGGTATTATTGTACCTATTCATAAGCATGGGGATAAAAATGAAACCGGAAATTATAGAGGCATAACTCTTCTGAGTGTATTTAGCAAAATATTCATAGCAATTATAAATAAACGTTTAGTGTTCTGGGCAGATTCCTGTGATAAGATAACTGAAGCTCAAGCTGGTTTTAGGAAAGGTTACACTACTACTGATAATATATTTGTTTTGTGTTCACTTATACAGAGATACCTAAATACAAAAAGTTTTAAATGTTATGTTCTTTTTGTAGATTTTGCAAAAGCGTTCGACTCTGTTCACAGAGACAAATTATGGAATCTTCTAGATAGCCATTCCGTAAGCAGTAAAATGAGTAAACTGCTAAGAAGTATTTATAAGAACGTAAAGATGTGTGTGAGAAACAACAATGAAATATCTGAAACATTTGAGAGCCAAATAGGAGTTAGACAAGGATGTATCCTGAGCCCATTTTTATTTTCATTCTTTATAAACGAATTAGCAATACAAATCCACGAAAAGTGTTCTAATGGTATCCAGCTACATTCAGATATAATACAGCTATTTCTCCTATTATTTGCTGATGATATAATACTCTTCTCGAGCACCATACGAGGACTACAAGCAGAGATAAATGAATTGGAAACATATTGTAAGGAATGGAAGCTAACCGTTAATAGCAATAAAACTAAGATCATTGTGTTCAAGAATGGGGGGAAACTTGCTGCAAGCGAAAAATGGTAATATAAAGGTGAATTGATTGAAACAACTACATGTTATAAATATTTAGGTGTATATTTTACAAACCACCTGTCGTGGTCCTTACATGCTAGAAATGCAGCTATGCAGGCAAAGAAAATACTGATTGGGGTAATGAGATACATTTATATTTTAGGCGATATGTCACATAAATCCTTCTTTAGAATTTTTGATGCTAAGATCAGCCCAATTCTTCTCTACGGCTCTGAGATTTGGGGACTTCAAACATTTGATGTAATAGAAAAGATACATTTGTATGCTATTAAAAGATTTCTCGGCGTGAAAGTTACTACTTCAAATATAATGGTTTATGGTGAATGTGGCAGATTTCCGTTATACATACAATCAAAAGTAAAAGTAATAAAATATTGGTTGAAAATACTAAATATGCCATCCAATAGATTACCAAAAATGTGTTATAATATGATGATTTTATATGATAAAAATGGAAAATGTAATTGGGTTACAGACGTTAAAAATTTGTTATTTTCAAGTGGTTTCGGTAATATATGGATGGAACAATGTTTAGACTCTCATTCAAAGTTTCTAATATCCTTTAAACAAAGGCTACAAGATATATATTTGCAAGACTGGCTTAACCTCTTATCCGTATCAAATACATGATTTTATTACAGAATGTTTAAACAATCTATATATAATGAAAGTTATTTATCCTCGTTAAATGTTCGGAAATATAGACTCTCCCTTACAAAATTTCGTTGCTCATGTCATGATTTACAGATAGAAACAGGAAGATATACTGGATTAAAAAGAGAAGATAGAATTTGTAAAATGTGCTATTTGAATTTAATTGAAGATGAATATCATTTCCTTTGTGTATGTCCAGCTTATCACTCTTTAAGAAATAAGTATATTTAGAAATATTACTTTACACATCATAGTATTCATAAATTTGTATCATTATTATCCTGTTCTAGTAAAACTCATTTAGAAAATCTGTCAATGTATGTATATCATGCCTTTAAACAAAGAAAGAATGTACTCTCAACTACCTAAGATATCGTTTGTATATACATGTATGTACTATAGGCCTGTGGCCTTTTAAGTGCAAATAAAGATTGATTGATAGACACATGTTTTGTGGGGCGTTTCGCTCCTTCGCGATTTCGTTTCGCGCATGTTTCGCTCCTTCGCGATTTCGTTTCGCTGTTTCGCGATTTCGTGTCGCTGTTTCGCGATTTCGTGTCCCTGTTTAGCGATTTCGTTTTTATTTTTTCGCGATTTCGCGATTTCGTGTACGAAAGTTAACACGAAATCAAATGGCCCCTCTCAGCCATCATAGGTTACGACTGTGTGAATGGTTATCATTCATGCTCATAATGATATATTTTCTCTATAACCTTATATAAATGAATGATGTAGGCCTAATAAGAAATATTTTCCAGTGAAGAGTTATCTTCCTTTGCCAATTGTTATTAATAAATCTTGAGTCTTCAGTAGTACATTTTCATATTTGAATTAGTAATTGTTTTCATATGTGAATGGTTTATCATTTATTTCTATTCATAAACAATACTTTGAAGTTATTTCTGCAGAATCCATTGTCGATATTGTATGTTAGCATATAAGGTTGACACAATTAAACTTACAAATTACATAAATCCCTTTTCTATTCTAATAACATTCCATTTTTTGAAGGAACAACACTTACTCAACAAAACAACTCTGAAGTAACTTACAAAATCAAACAAGCTTGCTCTGACGGTTTTGAGACATTATTTAAACAAATATGATTTTATAGAAACATTTCCGTAACATGCACTTTTCCTTTTTGAGTTTTTAAGAATACATATTCAGCTTGTACCATGCCAACTTACAGCATTTTCCCATTTATTTTGATAGGTGGTGGGAATAGTGGCCTTTAAAAGGTATTAAAAGGCATTTAAAAGGTGGGGACGGCACGTTTTGCCCCAAAGCATATTCCTTTTTAAAACTGAAATAGAAGAAATTCGACCGGACACTAAATGCATACAAACAGGAAGACTGTAAGCTGAGATATTCTATTTTCACCTAGAAAGTGATTTTTTTAGCTCCGATGATAGATAAATTGTCTATCAGTTATGATATTTTCTCCGGATTTTTTACATGACAACGTTCAATATCAAGGTTTTCGCCATCCTGTCGATTTGTCGCTAAATACTCATGACGTCATCAACTCGAACGTGCTTTGCGTCATTTGTGATGGTAGATAGAAACGGATAGTGCCATCTGTGCCACTTTGCCCCTGTCTCCCCTACATGCCGTAATGGAGCGATATAGAGGCTAACGTTCGGGGTGGTTACAAAGGTTTCAGGGACAATAACTGACATGCACATATCTTGCTGCTTGTCTTAAGACAAATCACTTTCAATGTGTTCCAAATAAAATATATTGCTATAAATGACAAGGCAACTTATTTGAAAATGAGAAAAACCTGAAACCCTCTTTAATATTGAAAATCCTTTTTGGCAGGATGTTCTTAAAGCCTGGAAAAGGTTTCACATGAAACATTATGTTGACTCAAACAAGATTAAAGATATTATATCCCAACCACTTTGGTTTAACCACAATTTTAAAAATTCATTTCATTTTATACAGAATTGGGCAGAGAAAGGAATTGTGAATATTAGTGATATATGTGATGAAACTGGTCTTTTATCAATAAAATCTTTAAAAGAGAAATACAGTATTAAAGGTACATTTTTGGATTTTAGTTACTTACTTCATATTATACCTGAATCTTGGAAACATGCTCTAAACCTTTGTTTGTCCATCCCAATCAGATGCATACATGTTTCGGAATGCCAGTTAAATTTAGTAAAAACTTCAAAAGGTTGTAGATTATTTTATGACATACTTAATACCAAAGACAAATACCCTAACAGGTGTAACAAATGGCAACTTTTATTTCCTGAAACAGACTTTGATTGGAAAAACATATTTACAATATACAAAAAAGGATTACAAGATACAAAACTTTTAGATTTTCAATACAGATTCCTCCATGGTATTATTTACACAAAAAGACAATTACTCAAAATGAAAAAAGTTGATAATAGTATATGTTGTTTCTGTAAAGAAGTAAATGAGAGTGTTTGTCATGTATACTGGGAATGTGAGGAGACTCAGATATTTTGGACAAACTTGCAAAATTGGATTAACAATTTATATCCTAATCCTTTGATGTTTTCAAAAGAGCTGGTTTGGTTTGGTACTCTGCATCAAAACAGATTACTGAATCATATCATCATTGCTGCAAAAAGACATATCTACATTTGCAATATCAATAGTATATCTCCCAATTTTCATTCATATTTAAAAACTCTTAAGCAAATATTCTTTGTGGAAAATCATATTGCAACCAAAAATAATAAAATTGAAGAATTTACTCACAAATGGAGCCTTCTCTTCCCAGTACTTAGATGATTACAAAGTATGTTCATTCATTACCATGTACCTAATTTATGCTGCAAACATGTTTTATGTTTTATATGCCTCATTACCTGATGTATATACATGTAATCTTTGGAACCAATAAAAAAAAAAAAAAAAAAAAAAAAAAAAAAAAAAAAAAATTATTTGAAAATGAAGCATTGCTATTTAAAGAACAACGACGAGTTGAATATTATGAGTGGTAATTGTGTCGTATAGTTATTTGGGCCCCTCCAGTCAGTTGACGGTAATAAAATAGACAATCCATTCCAGTTAAAATTACTTGAAGCAAGATTCAATGTGATTGAAAGTAGGAAAAACAGCTGAATTGTTTATACTTGAACATTGAATGAAAATTGTAATAACGGTATTTGTCTCAATACATACAATACATTTCTGTTTAACGTGCAACTTAGGATTTCTTAACTTTAGAAAAACATTTTCCCCATCAAATTACATTTTGATAACAAAATAAGCATGTAGATGAATATTTGATAATTATTTTTCATGCAACCCTAATTTTTAGAAAAAATGCTACAGCATTCTGCTGTGGCATTTACCAATGCTGCATAATTCTGCTGTAGCATTCATCAATGCTTCAGCATATTAATTCCTTCTTCACAAACAGCTTATCTCAAAGCTACCCTTTGAAAATCAGTAAATGAAAATCACATGATCATCTTAAAAGGTTGACCCTACAACTGGTCGGAGACTGACCTTCCGTGAGCTGTCGGACACTGTCCGGAGATGTGCCCGTGGACTGTCCAGTCTGGGCTTCAAGAAGGGAGATGTTCTCTGCATGTTCTCCCCCAATGTTCTCGAGTATCCGGTCTTGTTCTACGCAGTTGCCTCCCTTGGTGGGATTATACAACTTGCCAGTCCATTTTATATCGCTGGTAATTATTAAATATATAACTTGTAAAATATTACGCAAGCGTTTCGTTTTTCCAGTGTGTTTTGGAAACTTACCAATGTTGTAACTGCAGGTGTACATATCATGCATGCTCCGTGTTTGAATGTCCCTCTATGCAGTAACTGCAGGTGTACATATCATGTATGCTCCGTGTTTGAATGTCCCTCTATGCAGTAACTGCAGGTGTACATATCATGTATGCTCCGTGTTTGAATGTCCCTCTATGCAGTAACTGCAGGTGTACATATCATGTATGCTCCGTGTTTGAATGTCCCTCTATGCAGTAACTGCAGGTGTACATATCATGTATGCTCCGTGTTTGAATGTCCCTCTATGCAGTAACTGCAGGTGTACATATCATGTATGCTCCGTGTTTGAATGTCCCTCTATGCAGTAACTGCAGGTGTACATATCATGTATGCTCCGTGTTTGAATGTCCCTCTATGCAGTAACTGCAGGTGTACATATCATGTATGCTCCGTGTTTGAATGTCCCTCTATGCAGTAACTGCAGGTGTACATATCATGTATGCTCCGTGTTTGAATGTCCCTCTATGCAGTAACTGCAGGTGTACATATCATGTATGCTCCGTGTTTGAATGTCCCTCTATGCAGTAACTGCAGGTGTACATATCATGTATGCTCCGTGTTTGAATGTCCATCTATGCAGTAACTGCAGGTGTACATATCATGTATGCTCCGTGTTTGAATGTCCCTCTATGCAGTAACTGCAGGTGTACATATCATGTATGCTCCGTGTTTGAATGTCCCTCTATGCAGTAACTGCAGGTGTACATATCATGTATGCTCCGTGTTTGAATGTCCCTCTATGCAGTAACTGCAGGTGTACATATCATGTATGCTCCGTGTTTGAATGTCCCTCTATGCAGTAACTGCAGGTGTACATATCATGTATGCTCCGTGTTTGAATGTCCCTCTATGCAGTAACTGCAGGTGTACATATCATGTATGCTCCGTGTTTGAATGTCCCTCTATGCAGTAACTGCAGGTGTACATATCATGTATGCTCCGTGTTTGAATGTCCCTCTATGCAGTAACTGCAGGTGTACATATCATGTATGCTCCGTGTTTGAATGTCCCTCTATGCAGTAACTGCAGGTGTACATATCATGTATGCTCCGTGTTTGAATGTCCCTCTATGCAGTAACTGCAGGTGTACATATCATGTATGCTCCGTGTTTGAATGTCCCTCTATGCAGTAACTGCAGGTGTACATATCATGTATGCTCCGTGTTTGAATGTCCCTCTATGCAGTAACTGCAGGTGTACATATCATGTATGCTCCGTGTTTGAATGTCCCTCTATGCAGTAACTGCAGGTGTACATATCATGTATGCTCCGTGTTTGAATGTCCCTCTATGCAGTAACTGCAGGTGTACATATCATGTATGCTCCGTGTTTGAATGTCCCTCTATGCAGTAACTGCAGGTGTACATATCATGTATGCTCCGTGTTTGAATGTCCCTCTATGCAGTAACTGCAGGTGTACATATCATGTATGCTCCGTGTTTGAATGTCCCTCTATGCAGTAACTGCAGGTATACATATCATGTATGCTCCCTGTTTGAATGTCCCTCTATGCAGTAACTGCAGGTGTACATATCATGCATGCTCCGTGTTTGAATGTCCCTCTATGCAGTAACTGCAGGTATACATATCATGCATGCTCCCTGTTTGAATGTCCCTCTATGCAGTAACTGCAGGTATACATATCATGCATGCTCCCTGTTTGAATGTCCCTCTATGCAGTAACTGCAGGTATACATATCATGCATGCTCCCTGTTTGAATGTCCCTCTATGCAGTAACTGCAGGTATACATATCATGCATGCTCCCTGTTTGAATGTCCCTCTATGCAGTAACTGCAGGTGTACATATCATGCATGCTCCGTGTTTGAATGTCCCTCTATGCAGTAACTGCAGGTATACATATCATGCATGCTCCCTGTTTGAATGTCCCTCTATGCAGTAACTGCAGGTGTACATATCATGCATGCTCCGTGTTTGAATGTCCCTCTATGCAGTAACTGCAGGTATACATATCATGCATGCTCCCTGTTTGAATGTCCCTCTATGCAGTAACTGCAGGTGTACATATCATGTATGCTCCGTGTTTGAATGTCCCTCTATGCAGTAACTGCAGGTGTACATATCATGCATGCTCCCTGTTTGAATGTCCCTCGATGCAGTAACTGCAGGTGTACATATCATGCATGCTCCGTGTTTGAATGTCCCTCTATGCAGTAACTGCAGGTGTACATATCATGCATGCTCCCTGTTTGAATGTCCCTCGATGCAGGTCAACTACACATTATATTGTCTTTTAAGGAACCGAACGAATACCGCGTTTGATATCAATTCGTATATGTAACATCGTTTTATTTTGGACCATACTATCTACAATAGCAAAAATGTTTGTATTTTTGGCATTTCAGGACGCGTTCCTACCGGGTTCGAACCCAAGTTTTTAGAGTCAGGCACCAACTACAGGCACCATCCGTAGTTGTGATATAACAATTTTACACAGTTCCTGTAGTTTACATGTTACACGTATGTAGTCATAGTTCATACCTTGGTAAGAGAAAAACCCTCAGCTTATTTACGATTGGCTGCCTCGTCATCACTGCAGCACCTGTATTTATATGTGTACGACAGCAATGATGTGGTTCAATATCCTTTGTGTTTAGATGAGTTGCGTCACACATTTGAATTGTGCAAACCGACGATGATTGTCACAGTCCCCTCCCTGCTGCCCACGTTCAGACAGAGTAGGTGGGAGGCGACGGTATGTACAGTACTGTCTCACAGTGATCTTTGAAAGTAGAATTTGATACCATTGAACAGGATGGAAACATAACGTTATGTATCCACTTACAGTGATGTTAGAAACTGTGAAGGAAAGGATAATTTGATACCATTAAACAGTATGGAAACATAACGTTATGTATCTACTTACAGTGATGTTAGAAACTGTGAAGGAAAGGATAATTTCATACCTTTGAACAGGATGGAAACATAACGTTATGTATCTACTTTCAGTGATATTAGAAACTTTGAAGGAAAGGATAATTTGATACAATTGAACAGTGTGGAAACATAAGGTTATGTATCTACTTTCAGTGATGTTAGAAACTTTGAAGGAAAGGATAATTTGATACCATTGAACAGGATGGAAACATAACGTTATGTATCTACTTTCAGTGATGTTAGAAACTTTGAAGGAAAGGATAATTTGATACCATTGAACAGGATGGAAACATAACGTTATGTATCTACTTACAGTGATGTTAGAAACTGTGAAGGAAATGATAATTTGATACCATTGAACAGGATGGAAACATAAGGTTATGTATCTACTTTCAGTGATGTTAGAAACTTTGAAGGAAAGGATAATTTGATACCATTGAACAGGATGGAAACATAACGTTATGTATCTACTTACAGTGATGTTAGAAACTTTGAAGGAAAGGATAATTTGATACCATTGAACAGGATGGAAACATAACGTTATGTATCTACTTTCAGTGATGTTAGAAACTTTGAAGGAAAGGATAATTTGATACAATTGAACAGTGTGGAAACATAACGTTATGTATCCACTTTCAGTGATGTTAGAAACTTTGAAGGAAAGGATAATTTCATACCTTTGAACAGGATGGAAACATAACGTTATGTATCTACTTACAGTGATGTTAGAAACTTTGAAGGAAAGGATAATTTGATACCATTGAACAGGATGGAAACATAACGTTATGTATCTACTTACAGTGATGTTAGAAACTTTGAAGGAAAGGATAATTTCATACCTTTGAACAGGATGGAGACATAACGTTATGTATCTACTTTCAGTGATATTAGAAACTGTGAAGGAAAGGATAATTTCATACCTTTGAACAGGATGGAGACATAACGTTATGTATCTACTTTCAGTGATATTAGAAACTGTGAAGGAAAGGATAATTTCATACCTTTGAACAGGATGGAGACATAACGTTATGTATCCACTTTCAGTGATGTTAGAAACTGTGAAGGAAAGGATAATTTCATACCTTTGAACAGGATGGAGACATAACGTTATTTATCTACTTTCAGTGATATTAGAAACTTTGAAGGAAAGGATAATTTGATACCTTTGAACAGGATGGAAACATAACGTTATGTATCTACTTTCAGTGATATTAGAAACTGTGAAGGAAAGGATAATTTCATACCTTTGAACAGGATGGAGACATAACGTTATTTATCTACTTTCAGTGATATTAGAAACTTTGAAGGAAAGGATAATTTGATACCTTTGAACAGGATGGAAACATAACGTTATGTATCTACTTTCAGTGATATTAGAAACTTTGAAGGAAAGGATAATTTGATACCATTGAACAGGATGGAAACATAACGTTATGTATCTACTTTCAGTGATATTAGAAACTGTGAAGGAAAGGATAATTTGATACCTTTGAACAGGATGGAAACATAACGTTATGTATCTACTTTCAGTGATGTTAGAAACTTTGAAGGAAAGGATAATTTCATACCTTTGAACAGGATGGAGACATAACGTTATGTATCCACTTTCAGTGATGTTAGAAACTGTGAAGGAAAGGATAATTTCATACCTTTGAACAGGATGGAGACATAACGTTATTTATCTACTTTCAGTGATATTAGAAACTTTGAAGGAAAGGATAATTTGATACCTTTGAACAGGATGGAAACATAACGTTATGTATCTACTTTCAGTGATATTAGAAACTGTGAAGGAAAGGATAATTTCATACTTTTGAAGAGGATGGAGACATAACGTTATGTATCCACTTTCAGTGATGTTAGAAACTTTGAAGGAAAGGATAATTTGATACCATTGAACAGTGTGGAAACATAACGTTATGTATCTACTTTCAGTGATGTTAGAAACTTTGAAGGAAAGGATAATTTGATACCATTGAACAGGATGGAAACATAACGTTATGTATCTACTTACAGTGATGTTAGAAACTTTGAAGGAAAGGATAATTTCATACCTTTGAACAGGATGGAGACATAACGTTATGTATCTACTTTCAGTGATATTAGAAACTGTGAAGGAAAGGATAATTTCATACCTTTGAACAGGATGGAGACATAACGTTATGTATCCACTTTCAGTGATGTTAGAAACTGTGAAGGAAAGGATAATTTCATACCTTTGAACAGGATGGAAACATAATGTTATGTATATTCTACTTTCAGTGATGTTAGAAACTTTGAAGGAAAGGATAATTTCAAACCTTTGAACAGGATGGAAACATAACGTTATGTATCTACTTTCAGTGATGTTAGAAACTTTGAAGGAAAGGATAATTTGATACCATTGAACAGGATGGAAACATAACGTTATGTATCTACTTACAGTGATGTTAGAAACTTTGAAGGAAAGGATAATTTGATACCTTTGAACAGTGTGGAAACATAACGTTATGTATCTACTTTCAGTGATGTTAGAAACTTTGAAGGAAAGGATAATTTGATACAATTGAACAGTGTGGAAACATAACGTTATGTATCTACTTTCAGTGATGTTAGAAACTTTGAAGGAAAGGATAATTTGATACAATTGAACAGTGTGGAAACATAACGTTATGTATCTACTTTCAGTGATGTTAGAAACTTTGAAGGAAAGGATAATTTAATACCATTGAACAAGATGGAAACATAACGTTATGTATCTACTTACAGTGATGTTAGAAACTTTGAAGGAAAGGATAATTTGATACAATTGAACATTGTGGAAACATAACGTTATGTATCTACTTTCAGTGATGTTAGAAACTTTGAAGGAAAGGATAATTTGATACCATTGAACAGGATGGAAACATAACGTTATGTATCTACTTTCAGTGATGTTAGAAACTGTGAAGGAAAGGATAATTTGATACCATTGAACAGGATGGAAACATAACGTTATGTATCTACTTTCAGTGATGTTAGAAACTTTGAAGGAAAGGATAATTTGATACCTTTGAACAGGATGGAAACATAACGTTATGTATCTACTTTCAGTGATATTAGAAACTTTGAAGGAAAGGATAATTTGATACAATTGAACAGTGTGGAAACATAACGTTATGTATCTACTTTCAGTGATGTTAGAAACTTTGAAGGAAAGGATAATTTAATACCATTGAACAAGATGGAAACATAAGGTTATGTATCTACTTACAGTGATGTTAGAAACTGTGAAGGAAAGGATAATTTGATACCATTGTACAGGATGGAAACATAACGTTATGTATCTACTTTCAGTGATGTTAGAAACTTTGAAGGAAAGGATAATTTGATACCATTGAACAGGATGGAAACATAACGTTATGTATCTACTTACAGTGATGTTAGAAACTTTGAAGGAAAGGATAATTTGATACCATTGAACAGTGTGGAAACATAACGTTATGTATCTACTTTCAGTGATGTTAGAAACTTTGAAGGAAAGGATAATTTGATACCTTTGAACAGGATGGAGACATAACGTTATGTATCCACTTTCAGTGATGTTAGAAACTTTGAAGGAAAGGATAATTTGATACCATTGAACAGTGTCGAAACATAACGTTATGTATCCACTTTCAGTGATGTTAGAAACTTTGAAGGAAAGGATAATTTCATACCTTTGAACAGGATGGAAACATAACGTTATGTATCTACTTACAGTGATGTTAGAAACTTTGAAGGAAAGGATAATTTGATACCTTTGAACAGTGTGGAAACATAACGTTATGTATCTACTTACAGTGATGTTAGAAACTTTGAAGGAAAGGATAATTTGATACCATTGAACAGGATGGAAACATAACGTTATGTATCTACTTTCAGTGATGTTAGAAACTTTGAAGGAAAGGATAATTTGATACCATTGAACAGGATGGAAACATAACGTTATGTATCTACTTTCAGTGATATTAGAAACTGTGAAGGAAAGGATAATTTGATACCTTTGAACAGGATGGAAACATAACGTTATGTATCTACTTTCAGTGATGTTAGAAACTTTGAAGGAAAGGATAATTTCATACCTTTGAACAGGATGGAAACATAACGTTATGTATCTACTTTCAGTGATGTTAGAAACTTTGAAGGAAAGGATAATTTGATACAATTGAACAGGATGGAAACATAACGTTATGTATCTACTTAGAGTGATGTTAGAAACTTTGAAGGAAAGGATAATTTCATACCTTTGAACAGGATGGAAACATAACGTTATGTATCTTCTTACAGGGATGTTAGAAACTTTGAAGGAAAGGATAATTTGATACCAATCAACAGTATGGAAACATAACGTTATGTATCTACTTTCAGTGATGTTAGAAACTTTGAAGGAAAGGATAAGTTGATACCGTGGAACAGGATGGAAACATAACGTTATGTATCTACTTACAGAGATGTTTGATTGTTTATTTCCATACGGTACATGTAGGCCATCGGCCCATGGTATACATTTCAATGGTCCACAGACTTAATACGATATTGGGTAGCGTAGAAAATATACATTGCAACACGCTTCATTAATTCGACATTCGTAATGGATAACAGCAAATTGAATTTGTGGATAGAAGGATTGAAAAAGTACTTCGGCGGTATAAATTGTTTCCTAATATTAGAGTAGGCAGTACATACAAGCATGAAGTGGTATTCACTTTCAATATTATCATTGTTGCAAACATTACAGACTCTTAGGTTTCTAGGAATAATATAGTACCTTCCCGTTTCGATGTTTAAATTGGGGAACTACATCGAAAACGAGCCAAAGCTTTTCTAAACTTATCAAGATCTAACGATAGGAGATATGGTTCAATGGTGAACACAGTTTTAAACTGAGAGTACGAAAACATTTTAGAACTATTCCTCAAGGCGGAGTGCCAATTCTGAGATGTTAGAAACTGTGAAGGAAAGGATAATTTGATACCGTGGAACAGGATGGAAACATAACGTTATGTTTCAATCATCATGCTCTCTCACAGTATATTAACCTGTTTCACTACTTATTAAGTACGTGTTAAGTAGTATAACGGACTAAAGAATCACGAGGGGCAGGACGTGTACCAATCAACTGTCGGATATCCTTCAACCCCTAAGTTCAAATGATTTCAATAACGATGATGATATTGGATGAAGTGAAGGATATAAATTCATCATTGGTTTCTTGTTCGATTCTTGCCATGTTGGTCGTAACGGAAACGATTTTGAAACAAACTGATTTACAGACATATTACATTTGTGTTATAACATTCAAACGCTGATTGGGACGCAAAACATATAACTTTTGACGAAATTCATGTTTGTAATATGTAAAGCATCATTCTAAATTTAGAATCACACGTATTGTTTGATTGCCAACAGTCAGCTTACCAGAAAACTACGTACAGCTATTCGAGTGATATGTTGTCAGATAATGGAAATAGTTTGTATTTTCTAATAATATTTCAATATACAGTGAGTACTAAACTGTGTTGTTATACGGGTGACAACGAGTGTTGTATCTTCAGGTGGTTGTTGTGGGAGAGGCGCCAGGCTGCGTCAGTTTCTCTACTCTAATAAGCAAGAACATTTCTGCTGAACCCATCGCCAATCCGGGAATCAAGCCAAAAGAGGATGTTGTCGTTCTCTTATTCTCCAGTGGTACGACAGGCAAACCCAAGGCTGTACAAGCAACGCACTATGGAGTATTAGCAAATGCTCTGCAATTTAGGTATGCACTTTTTTATTTATAAGTCAATATATACTCGCCAACATTGGTAAATATACATGCAATTTGGAAGAGTGTACACAAATGACTATGAACCGTGATTATAATGTAACATCCTCACAAGGACTACGGATATTGATATTGTCGGATATTGAATTGCACCTAACAGTATTGTATCTTGCGAAAGAGAGGCAATGAACTTATTTACCCAAGACTCTAGCCTTTTGATCTGCCATTCTTTGATTGTTTCCTACCCTGTATGTGCCAGTGACGCCATGAACACCAGAGAGAGTGACGTGTTCATCACAGTCCTACCACTATTCCACTCCTACGGTATGAAACCTGTCACCACTTCCGGTCTCTATGCTGGGGTGAAGAATGTCATCATGACCAGGTTCGAGCCCAGAGCTTACCTCAGCAACATTCAGAAATATAGGGTACTTATAAACATCTAGCTGGCTTGAATAAATTTTATAATTACATGTTTATCATATCTACCCGCCTCAATATAACACGAGAGGGTGACATTACTCCCTATAGCGCTTAATTTTGGATTCAATAATTATAAAATGTATATGTTGACACTTGACGGTTATAAATTGAAGAAAACATATCTCCTCGGTCTTCTCCGCTAAAACAAATGTCAAGGTCGCTATAAGTCGCTGTGTCACAAGTTCATATACATTTCGCTCTTTTATTGATTGTGTTCATGAAGTCTTTGTACTGTGTCAGTTTATAAGACAGATAAAGCATTTGTTCATGATCGGGCGGGTTTCTATCTTCAACCAAAACCTGAAAACATATGTTGTACTCGACATATACTTGTATTCATGTTCATCAAAGTACATACAACTCACATACATATAACACCTTCATTAAACCATCAATGATTGAAATGTTAATGGTGAAACCCTTATTTTAACAATTATGTCTGTAAAAAGTCTCTCTCTCGAAAGTCCCTTCCTAACAGGGACCACCAGACACTTCCCATGAAACCATTGTAACGAGCGTTATGTTGTGAAGCATCATTAGCAACAGTCAAAGAGAGTTGTGCAATCAAACTATGCATTAGGTCTGTATCCGTCACCAGCGAGAAGACTAGAAATTCGTCACCTGTACGATAAGCACATATTTCTTACATGAACATGCAAAAGGAGTTTTAATCGGATCGAAATTAGGACGGTTATCCACTTTTTAAATTTTCAACTATGGTCGATTTGCAAGTGGGAAGATATGAGTTGCTTAACATCTGTGGGAAGAGCATGTCTGAAATAATATTAAAATTATCCATTATAATTAACATCGGGTAATTTATTCATCATCTTTTCGTGGGATTAAGGTTCTCCTCTGTCTTCAGGCAACAGTGCTGCACGTGGTGCCGCCCATACTGGTAATGCTGACCTCTCTGCCGGAAGTTGAGCGGTACGACCTGAGCAGCGTGCGCAAACTCATGTCTGGAGCTGCTCCCCTCAGCAAGGAGATAGAAGCCAAGACCTGCAAAATGTTCGGGGTTGGCCATATATCACAGGGTGCCTATAATGATAATTAAACAGTACCGATTATTTACCGCAATCTATTGGCTGTATTTGCCCCCGATCTTTAGATCATGAAATTATAAGTGAAATTTCGCTTCTCTCGTTCATGTCTATTTACTAGCATATATATATATATATATATATATATATATCAGGCCCGTAGCACCAATTTCGGGAGTGGGGGGGCTGGAATTTGGAATGTGTAAGCTCAGTGGGGGGGGGGGGGGGGGTTCAGACACGATGTCTCCTTGTTAATATTGTATACAGTACAGCTTCGTACTTAAACTTACTCATCCTCAAAAGGTACTCTGGGTAAACGTAGCAATAGGCCTACATGTTTACGCAGATTGCGTTATTATACTCAAACATCCCAGTGTAGGAAACTTACCTGTAACTTGACCAGACTTTGAAAACTTACCAGCCCTCCTCAAAAGCTGCCAGTCCTAATAAGTGTCACATTTCAGCTCAGCAATAGTGAACAAAAGCAGAGATGCATTCGGGTTTTCATAAATGTGGGCTAATACGTAATGCTATCTGAACGCTTTCTGTAAACAAGCTACTTTCTTTCGCTCGCTTTGTTTTTAAATACTATGTCAAGATAGTGAAATAATGTTTCAGTTTTACAGGGCGAGCTAAATGGAAATCCAGTGTGATGTTGGGAGTCACTTATGCCAAACGTTATAAATGGTGATTTTGGTTGTTAATATTATGTAAATGAGAATTGGAAGTTTCGGTTTCTGCACATTTACACTGTATAAGGGTGCTGCTCAATTTTCATTGATTTCAAGTATTAATCATATATTTGGCGATTTGGGATGAATATGCAAGTTGAGTGAAACTATTTTAAATGAAAACACCACATATGGTGGTTTGGCACTTATTAAAGCCGAAAACAATATTATGAAAAACCACGGTTTTCATGACGCTGATTATTTTCGCAGTAGGATTCAACCATATGATAAAGCTACCTTGTAAACCAAATATAATGATTAATGACACATGCATTAGATATTATGTTAATAATAATTGAAGAAAATATATGTTCTTTTTTAAAATTATTTCTTGAAACACTTCTCACACATACGCATTTCCTAAATCACTAGAGCTGTTTCATGCATTCCAAGAAATCATTTGGAACATAATGAAAATGATTTTTATTACCATTGCAAGCTACGACTTTCAAATTTAAATATTGTTTTCTCTGTTAACTTACCTTAACTGTAACATTTTGTGGCATTAAGACAGTTGCGTTGCTTACCATGTTAAAGGTACATCCATTGTGTTGTTGGGGGTCAAATATGTCAAACGTTATAAATGGTCTTACTTTATCGAGAAGTACCAACTGTTACCGAAAACTACCATTTTGATGATACTCAACTTAGTATATTGACGATATGAAGGTAAAAGTGTCGATTTCTGATCGAAAACCGGACAATGCACCGCGTGTGGCGCGCGCCAATGAGTCAAACGTAATTTTGGAATCTTATTTAATCTAGATGAAATAGAAAAATTAGGTTGATAATGTTTAATATGTCATTTAACTACTGTGCGTGTAAATAGGACGTGCACTTTCGGTTTCTGCACATGCATAATGATGTTACTCGATTTTAATTGGAAACTAAAAATTATGACGTATTTGGCGATTGGGGATGATTATGCAAGCTTAGTGAATTTGTTTGTATTGTAAACAGCACATATGGTGTGTTGGAACGTATTAAAGCCAAATACAAATTTATGAAACACAATGGATGTACCTTTAACGTATGCTAAACAACTCTGGGTAATTCCGCTCACTAGGGTAATTCCGCTTGGTTACTAAAAATCTAACATTCAAGTTTTATTTCTACTAAAATAGTTTGTCTTAATACAAGACATGAATGTAACACAGATAAATAAACCAGCCCGACCATCGGGCTGGTAGGAGTTATATTTTACCAGTCCCCAACGAAATTAGCCCGTCTCGGGCGTTCGGGCGGGCAGCTGTTTCCTACACTGAACATCCACTTGCACTATCAGAATTTTCCAAAAATAAACATCCTATCTTCACTTCTTACAAAGTATATACAGCTAGTTGTGTTTATTGTCATTGTCAATTTAGATACGTCAGACACGATACTTGTGACTTACATGCAAACGTTACGTACACCATCAGAATTTTCTCTCACGAAGTTATTTGCAATGTCTGTCAGGTTGAAAAACTCTTTGGAATAGAGAGCCAAAAAAAAAAAAAGCCCCCCTAGCCCCCCCTGTTGCTACGGGCATGTATATATATATATATATAGTGATTGTCTCATGTTGACAAGGTAATTATTTCAAACTTTCCTCTAATGTTTGCAATATTTTTGTTTATTGCCGCATAAACCCGAATACGGATTTTAAAAAAATTCAACAGTATCCATTTCCACTTTCGTTCGACCTGCCTCTCGCGTCATTTAAAAATAGAATATGACTTAAAGCACATACGGAATTATTCCTGCAAATATGCAATTAAAATAGAGAAAGCCAGGTTGTTATGACTCCATATGGAAAATAACGCAGACACGATGGCAGACTCGCTGATCGTAACTATCGATGGCGCAGGTTCCAGATTGAACGGTCTATTCGAGTGGTCCGATCTTATGATGACATTTGCAACATTACGAATTAAAATAAATTGAGTGCTTAAATGAAGCCATCACTGAAAAGTGTTTATTATTTCTGTTTCATGTCATTTGATCGCTAGCACATCTCTTCAAAATCGCAATACCACCAATACGCTTCCTTCCTAATCAAACTGTTATCGCTCTCTATGTCTGACATGTTTCAAACCTAAACATAAGTGACAAAAAGTTTACTCATTGCTTCTAAAGGATATGGAATGACAGAGTGTCCAGTCACGCACACTGTTCGGGAAGACAACTTCCGGTTCGGTTCTGTGGGGACGTTGTTGCGAGGCACTGAATGTAAGGTAAATTTCAACTCTTGTGGACACCTCTATTGTTATCATATAACTATACGGCCATAGTTCAGATAAATACCACAGGCGCTAAACTCTCGAACCACATGTATTACAGATTATGGATGTTGATGCAAATCGGATCCTGCCGCCTGGTAAAGATGGCGAGATCTACACGCGGGGTCTGTCGGCTATGAAGGGTTACCTTGACAACCCTCAAGCTACGTCCGCCATGATAGACAAAGATGGCTGGATGAGAACGGGTAAGTGATGTCATACATTAATGTTTTTCGTACGATATACATATATGTTTATTTAATTGTCTGTTGACAATATTCCATGAAAGGAAAAGGTAATGACATCATTTGATGATCGACATTTACATATTGTAAATGCCGTTGCACAAAGTTTGTTTTCTGTTTGAATTTTGAATCGCTCTCCGGATACATTCTAAGCTCATTACACTAATGTTATATTAGACTTCTTGTTAAAAGAACGCTGAAGTATGGGCTTTCCTTCTATCCAAGATTGCATGTGCCCAGGTTCAAGAACATTTGTTCATTGCAGGTGATATCGGTCACGTGGACAGTGATGGGTTTCTTTTTATTGTGGGTCGGATCAAGGAGCTCATTAAGTACAAGGGATTCCAGGTATTTTGATATTCAAACGGATACATTGTATCTGATGTAATATTTGTTCAGATAGTTAAACAAATGACTTGATGGGAACATCATGTTGTTCCACAGGTGGCGCCAGCAGAGCTTGAAGATATTCTGTTAAAACACCCGGATGTAGCTGATGTCGGTGTAATCGGTGTCCCGGACGTTGAGGCAGGGGAACTCCCAAAAGCGTTTGTTGTTAGGAAAGCATCTTCTAGTGTCTCGGAACAAGATTTAATGGAGTTTGTGGCTGGTATGTTCCATTCACATGTCGCTTCACATTTCCGACATGAAGAATTTTGACGATATCTGTTATATACCTACCCAGAGGAAAAAACAAACAAACTGTAATGTACGTTTTGCTCAGTGACATGTCTTTCATCTTTTTGGCTTTAGTTAATAGTTTGCCCTCATATATATTTAAAAGAGTAAACATCGGATGGTTTTGACTGGATGTCTATTTTAAATAGTACCTAAACGTACTATAACATTTGTAACTACCCATAACCCCAACAATCCAGCTAATACGAGACAACTTAGACATACTAACACAGGACAAAAAGCTGAAAGCTAATAATAGAACCACTATAATTAAGAGCAAACGGCAACCAAATAACTTGAGGAAAATACTCAATAGAGCAAAATTAAGCATTAATGACAATCAAGCTGAAGTTGTAAAATGTCAAGATAAGAGATGTGGTACCTGTCGCATTAATGGGCAATATTTATTGTTAAAACAACATGAATTGCATATCTAAAAATGTAATTTACACAATCCTCAGTCCGAAATGTAATAAAGAAATAGATTTCATAAAGTGTTTGTTAACTGGCTTATAAACGGTTTGAAAGGTGCAAGTTAAACTGGTATAAATGCCGGGGCTTGTCGACGTTTACTCTTTTCTATATATAACACTACTTCACATGATAAGCAACTCATCTTATTCATATATATCCCCCATAATATTCAGGAGTAGTGTATCGCTAACCTACACTACATCATTGATACAACGTGAAGATTCTAAACGAAGCAGGCGACGAACGATTCAGTATTATTCATTGGTTAGAGGCGCGAACGCCTCCATCATCATACATAAACTTTCAACCAATCATGCTTGGCCTCTTCCTATTTTGGGAAAATATCTGATCAATGAACACAGCGGTAGCAAATTATGAACCACACGACCATATGGGTTATCCAAAATAATATCCTATTTTACTGCGAAAATGTTGCTCAAACATCTCAAATTGAAACGAGCGTAGTGTTATTTTGTAGTTTAATGTAGTGTCATCAAACATATGATTTACAGTGTATGAAGATTACAGCCAAACAACATGTATTTTACGTGACATCAGATTTTGACATTCCCAGGTAAAGTGTCCGCCACGAAGAGGCTGCGGGGCGGAGTTACCTTCCTGTCGGAGATACCGAAGAGTCCGAGTGGCAAGATTCTCAGGAGAGTTCTCAGGGACAGGGAGAGAACCAGGGCCAAACTCTGAGATGAACACTGATTTCAAAGGAGATACTGAATTGCAAAATCTTGAAACCAAATTCGTGTTGTCGTGTACAATAAAACACAATATATATATATATATATATATCTTGTGATCAGCATAATGAAAAGGACATGAACCATGAAAAGGACATGAGAAGGACATGAAAGTCAATATTGAATTTAGTGATCTATGCATCAATAAAAATATGATTGATTATGGTTTGCTGTGATGGCGTATTAACTCTTTTATCTTTACACAGTACCCTTTTTAGTGAACGGCAGCCTTATCATCAAACTAGCGGCTACTATTTAATTGAGCAGCGTGTCCCAATGTTTTTTGTTTCATAGTTTGATAATTACCTATTAAGACATTTTGAAATTTGCATGTGTTCGTCTCAAATCTGTCACCTCTAATCAATGTAAGATTCATTCTTGATTTATACAGAATTCTTTTCAAATGACATTTAATGATCATAATTTTGTGGTTTTAATGTGTAAACGTCGTTTATTGAAGCATCCATTAACAAGGGTAATCACGACATGTTATGTATTTAGTACTGAAACATATGCTGACTGAACAATAGGTATCACAATGTGGCAATTAGTAACGAGGCGCGGATGCGTTGTAGACTCGTTATGTGCTAATAATAACAGTTCACAGATGTAGGAAACTGGAATAGGGGTCAGGGCTGTGTATTGTTTATTATTGGCTTATTGAAATTTGATTAGTTCTGGCCCAGTCACGTGACCAATTGTCGAGTGACATTTAAACCGATGACGTCTTGCTGTCAACACTTGTATTTGGAACCACACTGTGAGTAGGAGGGTGTTAATTGATATCACATACACATGTACAACAATATACAACAATGTACATACATCTAAATTTGTTAAAATTATTTTACAGTGCATCATCCCGATATGGATATGTTATGTTGTTATAATTCGAGAAATGGGAAAACAATACGAACATTTTTACATGTATGTTTGATAATTTACATCTAAAATGACGAAGTCATTAAGGAAGAACAACGGTTATAGATATAAACATAACGATAAGTATTTGTAAAATATTGCATCAAAAGCAGTGTTTGTTTGAAATGTATTGAAGTGAAAGTTAAATACGGCTGACAATAAATTGTTATATTTTAACAGAACAAGGAAAGAGTAACACATTTTACTTGATTGAAATTTCAGAATAGGATTCGTATCATATTTTATATAAGATACCTACCAAAATACACCATTCACTTATCTGTATACACTTATGACATAGTATTCAGTATATGAAGTACCCTAGACTTGGTGACCAATGGTTCCCCCCTTCTTCTGCAATAATTATAATAATGATATTTCAATGTCCAAGTAACCCGTCGTCTTGAAAATAATGGAACCGGACGTTAGTAAGTAATGGACAGCTGGGACATTATTATAATGTATACTATTTAAAAAAATTATATAATCATACTCGAACTCTTGTCGACTTTAATTGTCGAAATCTAACCTCTTTTCATGTGTTCACCAGTTATGTAAAACAATATACACATATGGTTTTCTCAGTGCTGAGTTCAAAACATTATCGGCCAAAATATTCATTTCATCATCGTCGTTGTTGACTTGATCAGGGTTGCATTATTTGAGCTATCACCCATTTAATTTTCCAAACATTGGTAGTGCACAAAAGAGCCAGGATACGTTAAATAGCAGTCAATTTATGAACACTAAAACATGGGCGTGGCAGGGGGTCCATCTTAAAATCTTTAAACGACTTCTCCTCAAGAAGGGGTCTTCATCATCAAACAATAACAATTCTGATCATTATATAAAGTGCTTACATAAATGTCAAACAGATCTCAGTATCTTGCTATTTATAAACGTGTCCCTCCTGGTTACAAATTCACATAGGTAACAAGGTAAAACACAAAAGGAGGTGGTATAGGAGTAGTTTACAATGAGCAACTCTATTGTAAAAATCTGAAAATCCACCATACAATTTTCGAATTGTAGCCATTGTAATTTATCTCGGAGAATCAATGTATTAACCTCATCGTCATATAGATGCCTCCAATCAGCAACTCTTCATTTTATGAGGAATTTGGAGCGCTACTATATTGCTATCTACAACTCAAGGTAAAGTGTTGATATGCGGAGATTTCAACTATCACATTGATGATAGTTCTAATAGTGATGCTGTGAAACTTCTGGATGTGCTAGACGCACATGGACTTGAACAGCGGGTGGAGGAACCGCCATGCTCCTCTCCTATCTTGCACCACCATTGATCATCTTGAGTCGCTATAGTACAATGAGGAAATTCGTACAGCTAAGAGAAAGCGAAGTAAACTCGGGAGGCTGTACAGGAAGATGAAACTGGTCGTCCATAAGCAATTGAATGACATCCAGAGAAACATCATTGATTATATTAGTGATAATGTAAGTCACTATTCTTTCAACAAGCTCTTGCTGGTGCCGACAATCAGAAGGAAGTCTTCAAAATATCCAACAAACCCATGTTCAAGGACAGTAGTGTAAACCTTCCTAGCCATACATCACTTGATGAACTATCCGAGCGTTTCTTCTACTTCTTCTATGATAAGATCCCCAAGATACGTGCATCTTTACCATGCACTGATACAGGTAAGTTACACTTTCTCTGCTGTTGTTTGTTTGACCACTTCACGCCAGCTACAATAGCTGAAGTAACACAGGTGACTGAGACGTCCCCTAACACATCCTGCATACTGGACTCAGTGTCAACGTGGTTTCTGAAGGAAAACCTTGCCACCCTGGCACCTATGTTGGCACACATTGTCATTCAATCGCTTTCCGAGGGATAGATGCCAGACCCTCTGAAAACAGCAGTCATAACTCCCCTTTTTGAAAAAGTAGAATCTCGATCCTGAAGTTCTAAAAAATTATCACCCTGTTTCAAATCTGTCCTTTTCTTCCAAACTGTTAGAGCATGTGGTTTCCTCAAGACTAAAGGAACACATGACTCTGAATGACTGGATAGCTTATAGAATATCTCGTAGCACTGAAACAGCACTATACTATAGTGAAGGTATAGAATGACCTTCTCAGGAGTGTTGAAAAGGATGGAGCTGCCATTTTGGTTCTACTCGATTTTGTCAGCCGCATTCGACACGATAGATCATCATATTCTATTAACGGCACCTGAACACAGGATTGGAATATGTGGCACAGCTCTGGAAAGCTTTGGATGCTACATTTCTGGAAGAAACCAGTCAGTTCTCACCAAAGGCCACCGTTCCTCTCCACATCATCTTACATATGGATTCCCGCAAGGATCTGTACTTGAACCACAACTCTACATCATCTACACATCTCCCCGTGGTGACATTGCCAGATCCCACAACCCCAATCTCCATTTGTATGCAGATGAAACGCAGATATACCTAACCTTCAGACCACGAGACCAATCCTCAATCACTTCATTTTCCAAGGTACAGGAATGTGTGGACAGCATTAAGTCATGGGGCGGAATGACCCGAATCATCAACAGCCCGTTTCTCTACCAGACTTTGTCATCGGTGACAATACTATTGTGCCGAGTAAGGTAGCCCGAAACCTCGTTGTGATATGTGACTATAAGGATAACCCATGATACCGAGGATACGGTAAGGTTGTAGACCCTGATAGGAAGGAAAATCCCGAGGATGCGAAGCGAAGAAATCCGAGGGATTTTCCTGACTATCAGGGTCTACAACCTTACCATATCCAAGGTAGAATGGGTTATCTGTATTATCAACCGTTTTTAAGTGTAAAACAGGCTTTTTACTTGTTATCGCGTTATATTGAGGATCTTGCGGATCCCTGGCGTTATATTGAGGATCCCTCGGTGATGTCAGCCTGTTAACAGCCGCGCTTTATGAGTTTCTTTTGTACCGTCAATTCTTGTCTGTCCCCTTAGCTCAGCAGTCTGAGGCGTTGACTCATTAACTACAAGTGATGGTGGATACGGGTTCGAGACGCACTTTCTGCAAAACTTTCTGCTGGACATATTCTGTCGTAAACTTATGACATTTTTCAAAATTAGTCTAAGTTAGTTTCTTCAGACCTTTACTTTCAAGCCGTCATCTTAACAGATATATCAGGGTTTACAATCATTATAATTCCTTCTAACACTGTTTACAACTGTCTGTGTAAACCCTCCTGGAGGGAATTACAAGGTTGTAAGTCCCTCGTACCGGGTGATACGGTTTAGAAAGGTCGTTTCAAGTATCACGTTATATGGCTGGTAGGTTGATAATCCAGTTTAAACACTGAGGCACATGTTAACAGTGTGTGTAGAGGAGCCTACTACCATATGCGAATCATCACCATGGTTAGAAGGTACCTTGATGGAAAAACTACAGCAACTCTCATCCAAGCATACGTCACCTTCCGTCTCGACTACTATAGCACCCAAGTTACAGAAAGTCCTAAATGCTGCAGCATCGTATGTAGACTCTATGTATTCTACTTACTCCGTGCAACCATATGTAACTACAAACTGCCAAAGAACGTCTATCATGTCTTCCATATGCCGCAATGTGGGCCGACCTACCATTTGTTTCGCGAACATACACAATTAGTTTTTTTGTCAATCAATTTTACATCAATATGACGATACAAATAAATATTAGTTAAACTTGGCTATATCAACATATTTGTAATTGAAAATTATATTTCGAAAATTATAAAATGTTTCTTTAATGTCAAGAAGAAATTAATTCCGTTGACAGGCGATTACTGGTGTGTTGAATGTAATCGGAAATGCAACTAATTGTCGACCATATGTCTAGTTATATTAGCCAATCTAATAGCAGTACAACAAGTTTTCCAAAAAGTGATAATTAAACGTACATATATGATCAAATGAAAATTTGACTGACATTTGTAAAATAGGCCAGCTGTGTATTAGTGAAACACAAGGCACAAGCACAACCAGTTAACGTATACACGTTTGGTACTTGTAGTAGGTTCTATGTGACTGCTGGAAACCGGACAGGTAGGTTTTCATCCAGATTGGTAGTTTATGTGGTGTGAATATTATACACATGCACACATCTATATGTTGATTTGATTATATATTTTATAAACCATATATACTTGTATACTATATAGACTTGTACGTGTGTATGATATGTACAATGACTTTTGATTAATCTTGTTTAAATGATGAATGGTTCATAACGTGAGGTGTCTTGAGTTTTATCGCTTCTTTCAAGAGTATTTCACTTATATCACTTTTACTGGTATGCTTGCAGGGACAAAACAATGGTGAGGAAACTCGATGATATACCAATCGATGATATACAAATCGAGTGTCCTCACCATTTGTTTGTCCTATAAATCTATCACACTTTGTTATTTCCTTACATTCCACCTAATGAAGTAGTGAATATATATTCCGAAACGTCGTGTATTGTCGCATTAAAGAAGTTGTTATCCAGAAATGATTCCTGTTCTTATGTATGACAGTTCTAAATGCCTTTCAAAACAATGGTAAGAAAACTCGAATGGTATATCATCGATTGGTATTTTCGCGTTTTCTTGCCCTTCTAAAAATTGGGCCAACTTTGTCAGAACGTATATTTTTCATAAACATATATGTAATTTTTTCCAGGCCTAAATTGTCTTTGCCCATGAGTGTATATTCAGTGTACATTGACAATGTAAAGAAATACAAATTTAAACAGAAATTAGATAATATAAAATAAATAATTCCAATGTATCAAACAAAGTTTGAGTGGCATTGTAATAACAGCGCAGATTGTATTTATACCAAAATTCTTTAATCAGTAGTTTGTAAATAGATTAAGTTAAAATAATTGGGTTATCGAAGTAAATCAGAGATGTGAAATGACATTGTCATGGTCCATGCATTGGGTGTGTCACTGCATGGCTTTCACGCTGGTACACGAAACACTGTAGTATTCTACAATACATGAGACGAATGAAGCACAGCCCACGTACGCCGTCCAGAATATACCTGTCTTCGTAACTATATCACGTGCAACATGTGACATGCTAGATGATAGTTCAACGATTGAACATTCAATCACTAATGAACACCGATTATCACATTCTGATTGAACAGGTTATATAACACATTGTGTGAAACGAGGAGATCATGTGCCTAATTGCCACCATACAACCAACCATAGTATCATAAGTGATACAATGCTGGATTATGTTTGACGAGATGAGAATCACTGGTTCAGTTCATTTCAACGTATTCAAAAGGTTCAGTAATAAGCTGCGGTCAAGACGGGAGCCAGTCACCTCGAGTTGACCTCGATCGTTCCGCTTGGTGTCACATAGGAGACTAAGCTTGACATACAAAATGTAGCCGTGATTGGCCCTCAATGTAGTGTAAAGCAAGCAGATTACAGTGTTAGAAATATGGAGGACGCAGTAACACGCCCCTTGTGATAGTATTTCATTGGGAATCTAATACAACGCTTTACTTCGCTTCTTGAATATAGTGCGACAGTCATCCTTTGCTTCTGAAACCCGGTGCAGCAATAACGATGGCAGTACGTGGCGAACATATCGACATTCCCTGTGTGCCTCTGGGTCGCTTTATGACAGAGAAACTGGATCAGCATGGTGACTTAACTGCGCTGGTAAGTAAACACTGGATCAGCATGGTGACTTAACTGCGCTGGTAAGTAAACACTGGATCAGCATGGTGACTTAACTGCGCTGGTAAGTAAACACTGGATCAGCATGGTGACTTAACTGCGCTGGTAAGTAAACACTGGATGCACCTCGTCCTGTATTCTCACTTGGTGTGTTCCTACAATTCTGATTACTAGTTCAGGTTTGATGCAGTCATGCATGGTATTACATGGGTTAAATTAAAATTATGGGTTAAATTAAATGCAAATGTCCGTTCTGGGGCAACTGACAGTTAGGTTGCATACGTAACTTTCACTATAATATCATTTATGTACATCAAGGGTTTAAACTTGATTGGAAACTATCAATGAATAACACGTGCTTCATAGGCGGTTGGACCATCTAAAGTTATGAAACTAATCATGATTTGGTGGCACATCTTCCAATCCCTGTCCGCTTCCCATATTCTAAAGCACTCTTATCTGTACACGCGATGCGTCAGCAGACCTTTCAGCAACAACTGATGCGTGTGTTAATGAGTTGTGCACATGTGGTTGGTGACAGCATGTATACGTTATGTCGGCCTGTCTGCATGAGTCGCGTGCATTTGGACTACATACACTCTTCGTCAACGTATCATATGTTGGTGTTAGTTTAAATAGAAAGATTGTCATCAGGAAATGTCATACAATGCTCTGACGTCATAAACAGGACCTCATAAAATACAATACTACAAGGTATGTCGTCATAGCCCTGACGTTAGTATGACTGTTCTGTGAGATGAACTTATTTAAGAGTAATGAATGATTTTGGATCATAAATACAATCCCATACTCTTGTCTTCTGATATCAAAGATATAAACACTCGATCGTTGAAAAAAGTAAAATGAAAAGATAACTTTTCCCAATTAGCAATGTTTATCAATTCGCGTTGGTATATTCGCCATGAGAGACATTCTGTTTAGTAGCAAGGGTAGAGGCTGTCCGTGGTGTCAACGGTAATGTGGATGTGTTAGTGTTAATTTGGACATTCTTTTCAATTCGTTTGCACATTTAGGTGTGAGAATTTTACAAAGGTTATATACATTAGGATACAGGTGAAATGAGCTTGGGATATATAAAATTCTGGCTTGGAGAAGAGATTCACATCTAAAGATATAATGGAACTCATCTCCCATTTCATTTTGGTTGCATAATTTACATAAACGTTCCTCCCTGATAATTCCCTGGCACCGGCCAGTCTCTATGGGTAGGTTATGGTTTAAAGTGCGGAATCTTAAAAATGGGAAAGAGATTCCTTTTGGTAGTAATAGATATCGTTCAAATTGAATTGATCTTTTAAAATGTAAAATGAGCTGCATTCAATGTTTTCTCTCCATTTTTGATAAATCTAAAACTGACATGATGTAAATATACACAAAGTAGAGACAATGAAGGCACGTTTACAACTCGTGCTAGAGTCAGGTTCGTGAGTGCCCGGAAGGGGACTACCAACATGATCTGTTGAAGACTGGGTAAAGGTCAACAGCTAAATGGTTACACGTGCATGATTAGTCATTATAAACCTCCAGTGACGTCACTCTATTGTTCTTCGGGGACACTATTTCTCGTAATTTCCCCTAAGTCTGATACAATATTGCTTCCTCGGGCAATTATCTTAATAATGCCCCTCTGCCCCGGGAAATTATCTTGATATTGCCCTATTCAAATATCTATATCTAAACACTGAAATGGCAAACTTTATATGTGTGATGTCTAACTCTGATGCAAATGTTTTGCCGATAACTGAACTTAACACCAAACCCAGCGTTCATACCACTATACCAAGGCGGCTGTGATGAAGGTTGGGTGTTCGTAAACCCATACTTTATATACGGCCTTTAAGCAACGGCGATATTTTACTGAAGACTCTTTTACTTTATCGGGTAATCAATTAATTTGATTATTTAAATTTTAATCTGTAGCTGTCCCCCTAGTTTATAATTGATTAAACTATAATTAATCCGCTTTTTCTGTCGGTCTATAAGTTGGAAAAACCTTCCTCCTTGGAAAATGGCCGTGGACCTTCGGCCCGTGTGTATTTCCCGCGGAAATCGGGCATACTTCTAAATAATGCCAGCGGGTCATGTTTTATCCTACACTTAAACAATTAAACACAAGTTCAACAAATGTTTTATTTTGCCTTGAACGTCACAGGCATTCTCCAATAACATAGGTGATATCTGCATGAGATTTGTGCATGTTGAGATATTTATATATGTATTGACTGAATCACAGTCGCAAACGTACTAGTCAAAATATTTTAAAGTAATATTCACTTTTTAAAACAAGTTTTAATGTAACTTATGTTTCCCCACAGCAGAAGCTATCTTCATATATTTACAGATAAAACATGGATAAACATGGCTGAAACCTACAGGAAACTTGATAAAAAGGAGATGCATTTTTATTAACGGTTTCATACACTTAGACTTAAAGAGTCATCAAGGATGTTGATGAAAATCTATCTCCGTGAAATATATACACTTAATTTTTCAGTTTTTATCGACCCAAAATAAGCTAGGAAATTGCACTAATAAGTAATAGTGTTTTTCAGTCTAAATATAGATCCAGTCTATATTTTTTCAAGCGCAAAGCATTGTTGTCTTACTCACACACTGTATACAAAGACACGAAACAATAAAAAATGTTTATGAGCAATGAAAGAAATTGAAAAATATAGTTTTTGGCGGTTATTTAGTTATCATTTAATTTCATTATGTATTTGCTACAGATATTAAAATAATTCTTTTAACCAACTAGCTATTTCGCTTGAATTTTATAATTAATGTCAATAAAAATTTGTCATAATTTGCTGGTCTTATCTCAATAAAAAATACATTAAACAGGCAATAATTTGTATATTCTCAGGACATTTAGAAACATTGTTTATATAGCAATCGTCACATTCAGTAATGTGTGACAAGGGTAACTTGCAAGAGAAGCACGTGCAACATGTGCAGCACATGGGTTGCTATGGCGACTTGCGCTAGAGACGAGTCTTCACGCTTCGGAAACGGTGGTTGTGTAGTACGTTTTATGCAATAAAGGGGATTCTGTTTATATGACGTCAGATACCCTTAACGCGCGTTACATCTCTTTGAAACCAAATTGCATTACATTGTCATGATATGAAAATTATTTATCACATGTCATGTTGTAGATAAAATATTTCTCTGGCGATTGACGTTATAAGTATAGTTTCCACAATTTATTTGTTATTTGAAACACTAACATCCTTGATGGCTCTTTAAGTAAAGGTTAAGGTACTCAGACTCGGTCTTGGTGCCTGTATATAGACCGCAGGGGGAGTCGGGTAGGACAGATAGACCGCGGCCGAAGGCGGTCTATCTACAGGCACCAAGACCGAGTCTGAGTACCTTAACCGGCTTATGAACTGAGGGAATATATACTTTTAAGGACAAACCTGCAGAATTCACATTTGAAAAATACCCCGCACCCCTCTATAAAAATGACCCCTACAAAATTGTTTCATTATAAGGCAACATCGTTTCAAATAATTTGAGTTCGTTAAAAAATAATCTTTAGTGATAATTAGCTATTTTATTAAACATTTGCGAAATTCTTTTCATTTAATACTGTATCATAGAAGTTGACAGTTTATACAAATGTGTCATCTCAGGCGACGCCGGGTATAAGGACGCGTGTCGCATTTTTCACGTGCACTTCATGGTTTTCGCGCACGTGTCATCGGGTGCGGCACGCTGAAATGTACACGCTTGCACACAAAACTGCTCGACCAATGTCAACATGATCAAAGTTATCCCAAACACATCACATTTTCTATATTTACAAGACTTTTTGCATATTAAACGTAAAACTACATTAATGAAAATAAGTATACAGAAACCGTCAATTTTACACGAGGCAATGAAATAGTGTAATCAATTGGTCATGAAAAAATCATTCTTATTTCAACTGGCTTCGTAGCCAAATGGTATGCACACTTGGTTGCAAGCCGAAAGGTCAGTGGTTCGATCCCCGACTTTCGAGTGATGATTTGTGAAATTCTTGTGTTGGAATTCTAGGATAAAATGAATTTTATGATGGAAAATGTCTGAGATTTAAAAAGAAATCAGTTTAAAAATCAATTACTAATGTTTGCGGTCTATCTGTGATTTAGAGACCTCATATGGGGTCCCAAAATCCCAGATAGACCTCATATAAGGTAATTAAATCCCAGATAGACCTCATATAAGGTGTTTCAATCACAGATAGACCTCATATTAGGTCTTTAAATCACAGATAGACCTAACCTAACGCACAGAGAGGTCATGGGATGACACCAGATGTTTATAATTCCACGTTGTGGAGGCAGTGGCTACGAAATTATATCGACAAAACAAAGTGGGTGATGGCAAATTGGAATAACCTGTTATTTTGCTTATACAAGCGTCAAACGACTGGTACATAATATGCAAGGGGGATTAACTAGCAGAATGACGTATCTAGTGCAGGGTATTCATATTCACTCAGGCAAGCAACGCCTCTATAACAGAACAAGGCACACGAACCTTGGCACACATTACAAGTGAAACTTGAGCGTGTTGCAGGGAGCCACGACATTCCGAACCGTTTAGTCAGGAGACGTGGTTCATTGCATTGCGATTCTTTAACCGTCAGTAAAGGTTTCTTTATACTTTCACGAATTTTCCACCCGCATTTCAAGACCTCAATGCGTGCCAATGCGCGAATATTTTTTTATATAATGTGTTTAACATTGCTTCCAAAACAATGTGCACACCCCCGTTCGTGTATTCTTTGCGAACACCTCACGTATATGTTGCGCATTTGACCCGCACAATTGCACACCAGAGTGCCGCGAATTGACCCCGCAATGCACGCACAATTCGCGAATAACCACGACCATGTTGCGTTCTGTACACGTATTCGTTGTTGCGTTTTTGGTACGCAGTATGCGCACATGCACGCACAAGTACGAGTAAATTACGCATGCTTGTCAAGATCGTGGCCATTTTAGTCACGCTTGGTGTGCGGTACGGCCCGCATTTGAAGTGTGTATAAAGGCAGTACCCCATCTTAAATTAGTTCATCCTCTACTGTCACAAAGTAAACACCATGTACTTCTCACAAGATATCGCTTAAATGAAGAGATGAGAAGTCTCATGTACATCTCGATAACATAACACAATTTATAACGTTTAGCATATGTGACCCAAACAACACAGTGGATGTATCTTTAACGAAGTGGGGGCGGGATCTCGCAGTGGTTAGCGCGTTCGGCTTCAGATCAAGAGGTCCGGGGTTCGAATCCCGCCAGGGGCATGGCAACTTTGTCTGCAGTAGAGAACTGTTTCTACACGCAGTCAGGTGAACTGAATTTCAGTACCAACCATGGTTCGCTAGTTCCAGCCGTTGCTCGCAGGTTTCATAGCCACATGGCGTTGCGGGCTTTCTCCCTGCCATAATACTAGCATCCGTGATATAAGTGAAATACTCTTGAAAGCGTCGTTAAACCCTAACTCACTCACTCACTTTAACGAAGTATTCCTTACATACGCATTGTCACGAATTAAAACGTGCCAATTCGGATTCGAAAATCGTGCAAGAAAACGCACATTGAGCATACTTTTGAAGGGCATTTAAAAAGTGATCTGCACAATAAAAACATTGTTTTACGAATATCGACAAATATCGTGAGATCAATCTGATGTAGATTATGTTTTCTCTTAGATCGAGTCTACAACTGGTCGGAGCCTGACCTTCCGTGAACTGTCGGACACTGTCCGGAGATGTGCCCGTGGACTGTCCAGTCTGGGCTTCAAGAAGGGAGATGTTCTCTGTATGTTCTCTCCCAATATTCTCGAGTATCCTGTCTTCTTCTACGCAGTTGCCTCCCTTGGCGGTGTCTTCCAAGCAACTAACCCTCTATACAAACCAGGTAAATTGGTAACATGCATGTATCAATAAATGCATACTTACGTTCATTCTGTTCCATCGGGGTTTATGTATCCGGAAAGCTCCTTCAGTGTCATTGCAGCCTTTGCCTCATATCGTCGGATGCTGGTTACTCATCTCTTTATATTATATAGCACCATATGATGTATTTTGTCAGCAAATGAAACGTCGTGATTTGAACTCGCCGCTAATGGCTGCAATACTGCCGAAGCGGCGTTAAACAATAAGTTAATATCGTACCATAACATAAATATTGGACTATGGTTTAAAATGTTGACTTATGTAACTTCGTACTCGCCAGATGAGCTACAGCACGCTATAGACATCTGCCAGAGCAAGTTCGTCGTGACTGTACCAGCTTTATTACCTGTTGTCCAAAAGACGGAACATAACGCGCAGGTAACTACAGGCGTAAATAAGTATGTTATTTTGTTCGTCCATTTCCCTCACATTGTATCAAATTACACTTCTTACGTCGCTCTTTTGTTCTCTTGCTACCTTTTTCTGAGCAAATAAGCGATGCAAACTTTTCGCTTTGAAAGTTAACACAGCTATTTAATTTGTTCCGATACTCAATGAAGGTTATAGTGGTGGGGGAGGCGGAGGGATGCGTCAGTGCTGCCTCCCTGATGAGCAACAAGTTTTCCAGCGAGCCAATCAACGACGACCACATCAATCCAAAGGAAGATGTTGTTGGTATCTTATTCTCCAGCGGAACGACTGGCAAACCAAAGGCAGTTCAGATCACACACTACTCTATCGTTGCAAATACTTTACAGATGAAGTAAGTAATATTCAATGACGAAACCTACCAGTAATACCTTCCATGCACCTTTTTAACATATTTGAATGGGAATTAATGGATGATACAGGTAATTCCCTTTGGTTTCTCATGACCTAAACATGTTTTCAAATATCTTTGTAATAAAGTTAATCGCTAATACTAGTGGTACCTTCTCTCACATGTTTCAGTTATATGACGATTAAACATCTATTGATGCTTCAATTGCAATGCCAGCATTGAGGTACTGACGGATAGACGCAGGAAATCCACATAATCAACTTATCACTTAATATTGCCCTTTAAAATATCTCTGTATCATCTCTGTCCTAGGACGATGACTAAAGATTATGATAGGGAGACCTATGTGACGTTCTTACCATTCTTCCACATCTACGGGTTGAGTCCCATCCTCACCACAGGACTGTATGCTGGCTCGCTGAACATCATCATGGCTCGATTCGTCCCCACCGAGTACCTCGACAACCTGCAGAAACACAAGGTGTCATTGCCATCATTGCCAATGGGAGGGCTTGTATCATTCAGTTTTGCATAAGTTTTGAAAACTGCTTTTCAGTCAAGTGAAATACCTATTAAGGTATTTCACAATGACAAATTTAAAGAATTTAAGCCATTTAAGCTATTTCTGCTTTGCTCCATAGTCCCCTACCATTCATTGTTGTAAATGTGGTCTACTCATGGACGAGCATCATACGTGTCATTGACATTGTACATATGTACTCCATTGCATATTGTCAATATTTTACCATTTATTTGTAACAATATCACAACCATTTGGTATAATGTTATCAGTATTGACAGTATTGAAGTAATTATACAACTCCACATATGACATAACAAGAGTATGCAGCCTTGATGCCACAATGGTCTTACAGCCGTCACAATGGTACGTCATATGACGAAAAGCGTAGTTTCAGCACACTGTCGGCAATTTCGTTTAATTAATTTGGACAAGTTATAAAACTGAATTTTCTTCCATATAATATCATTGTTATTTAACTCCTGAATGGTTTGGTATCACTCATTAAAAATCAAATAATTGACTCGTTTTATAAAAATGGTATTAAATGAAGGTCTTAAAGTATGCTCTATATCTCACACAAGCGATATCTACTGTGGGAGCCAGTTTTGGATAAATAATGTTACATTCTACTGAAACTTACCATTACTTTCCGTCCCATCCAGGCGACTGTGCTCCACGTGGTGCCCCCAGTTCTCGTGTACTTCAGTAAGATGGCCGACAGAGAGAAGTGGGACCTGAGCAGTGTGCGTGAAATCACGTGTGGAGCCGCTCCTCTCGCCAAGGAGGTGGAGAACCAGATACTCGAGCTCTTCAAAATCAAGTTCATCACTCAAGGTCAGTACACTGCTTGATAATTATGCATGTACGACAGTGCTTTGTATTATATATATGTCGATGGATAATAATAGTGCACATTTCTCGTGCGCACAAATCCACGCTCAAAAGCATACTCATATAACAATGGCTTTCGTTGGAATGTGAATTAAAGTAACAGGTGCTTGATCCCGATTACTGAACAGTTCTTCTAGTTGCCTAGACTGTTGCATTGATTTCGACAATACGTATCACACGTCTTACACCCGTGTTCAATCTTAGCCAACAGCGAAACAGCGAAAGATGGATTCAAGATTGATGTCATAAAGGGAAAGGAATCATGTTGATACCGTTTCTTACGGTTTCTAAGTTAACAGCGTTTAACTACCCTTATTAGGAGACACATTGCCAATTTCACATATTCAATAGAATAGCTCTTCAATAGCAATCCAAATGAAACATATTAATCAAATGTTGAATATTATTGCACTTATGTATAACCCGCAACTTGAGGGATGTTTATCCCGATGGTAAGGGTTTTAAATCTCATAAACACCCTTTGCATGTTTTATCAAGCTTACAAACCGACCCCGTGGTTAAATTTTATGTTAAATCTATTATAATTGATAGTGCGAAAAAGTAAAGGAGTCGTCCGTAAAATATTCCCCTTTTTGTGAAAGGCAGTAGTGTATAAAGGGAACTTAGGAAACAACCTCATCAGCCTTGTCACTGTAGCACAGTGGTATCATCGCTGCGCTTGGTGTGTAGGAGTATGGAGGTTTCGGGTTCGAGACGGGCTATTGCAAAAACAGATTGATATTTGATTTACAATTGTTTGCCAATAGAGTTAGACATAACATACACTAACTTTCATCTTAAACTTAAAATCTCAGTATTAAAAACAGATATTTGAAGAGGGGCATTATTAAGATAATTGCCCTGGGTAGAGGGACATTACGTTAAAATCCCGGGGATTATCTTAGAATAATACATCCACATAGTAATTATTGAGTATACTGTTATAGGCAGTATAGTGGTTTGACGTCACTGGAGGTTTGTAAATCCAGTTAGTTTCCAAGTCTATTGCATTGCTTTGTTCTTCGGATCTGTAGTGTTGTCACAGTGCAACGTAACAAGACAATCAATCACATTATAGTGTCGATTCTTAATTGTTCACTCAACATTTAACACAATGGGTTAACAGTTCTATTTCTCCTTGTATAGAAATTGTTGCAAACTGTAATGATCATCTTCTTGATAATGTTCCAAGGTTATGGTATGACGGAAAGCCAGATAAGTCACGTGATCAGAAAGACCAACTTCCGATTTGGCTCAGTCGGCCAAGTGCTGCCAGGAACAGAATGCAAGGTACTGTAGCTGTGCCATTAACTGTTTCAGTGTTTCTAGTGCACATTTATTTGGTTTACGTGAGAATCGAGCTCAAAAGTTTGCGCTGGGAAATAATAAACTCGGTCGATATTTGGACATCATTTCCAAATTATAAAGTGCCATTTCTTCGTGTACTTGAGGTCGTAAGTATCAACGGAAAATCATGTGTATTTATTAATTTCGATGGGATTGAACAAAAAGAGAAGTATAGATTTAAAACATCAATATTCAAAAATCTTTGATGGCATTAAGTTTGTTCATAGATTTATGTATAGATTAATCGTATGAATCTATTTTGTGTCTTCTGTCAGTTTAAGTAGATGTCAGAGTATATATTTTTTCATTGTTAAACGATGTAAGATTGCAAATACAATGTGCACCTATGTATCTAATTGCAACGTACATAAATTCATCTACTGTTTACTTCACGGAGAATACTTGCAAGGGATGTTTATAAAAAGCTCGTCTTCATGACATATTTTCAACGCTTTTCATCGAATATTGCACTTAATAAATTTCATCTCTAAATGCAAATCAGATTCAAATGATGAAAATCTCATGTCAATAAGTCTTCTTCTTTTTACAGCAGCTTTCTATCAGTTTGTTATCATTTATGTCACTTAAGTGTTTAATCATCTCCAGGTAGTGGACACTGAGACGAGTGTGGTGCTACCCCCGGGCGAGGATGGGGAGGTGTGTCTGAGGGGGCCGGGCATCATGAAGGGGTACCTGTCTGATGCGGGGTCGACTGCCGCTTTGTTCGACGAAGAGGGGTGGATAAAAACAGGTCAGTTCATCCGATATAAGTTCTCAAACTTCAGCTAATTAATAACTGAACGTTTTAGGGTAAATCGAAATAATTTCAATTTTTTTTTTTTCAAATTGTTTTTTTATTATGATATTTTGAGATATGCGGTACGATAAATACGTTATAACATTCAGTTTGTTCGGGTGACATCGTAATTTATCAGACTCTACGGCTCGTTGGATAAACACTAACGCGGTCTGATAAATTACGATGTCACCCTCCGCTGAATGTTATAACTTATATAGTATGCACAATTTATGTTTACAAGGACATGCATCCAACAGGTAGCGGGTACCACATAGAAAGTTATAAAAATAGCAACTATTAAATGTTTGTGTCTGTAAATGAAGGTATGTTTAATGTTCAATGTTTCAAATTTTGTTCGACTGTCATACTGGTATCCCACAACCATAAAAGCTACAATACAAAAGATAATCATGTTGGACATTAATAATGTCATGCTACAACCATTTACGTGTCCCCTTAACGCAATAGCTTGTTTAGGACTTTCCTTCTTCAATAATGATTCAACTTATATACATATGACACATGTATGTGAGAAAGGATTCAAATTAGTAACTAAATGTTAACATAGGTTTTGGCTTCCAAACAGCGTCAACAGTTCGAGGTCTATTGTCTTCATATAAACCAAACAATTCTCTTTAATGAATGTTAACTGTAGCATGAGGTTGTCACCATTTTACTTCTTGTACATCTTGAATAAATATCACTTCAGGACAATCCGTCACTCACCAGGAATCAATTGACAAGCTTTTGTCCAATTTCTGTTTTCCAGTTTTACGAGAAATATTACACCCCTAGGTGGGCGACTCATTTGTCGTAAACCTCATTTACCATACATTTCGGAAATGAACTTAGATACAGAAATCCTACTTCACATAACATAAACCATAGGGAGAATAGTTTAGTCGAATACTTTTGAGCCACGCCTCGTACGATGTAACATTTGATGTTATGTAACTTACGTTATTGATTTAAATTGATGCGGAATATGTTCAATGAAATGAATTCGTTAATAAATATTAGACTTGGTTAAATTGGAGACATTACAGGCTATCTGAACTGCTCGTGTATTGTTCATTAAACATTGCTATTCTCATACACGTGGTACTACTTCCAGGTGACATTGGACATCACGATGAAGATGGGTTTCTTTACATCGTTGATCGTCTCAAAGAGCTTATCAAATACAAGGCATTCCAGGTAAGATGCAATAGCTCAACAATCTGCCACATGATTTGAGTATGAACAGAGCCAACATATCATTATTGTACTTTATTACCTACGATGGCAGTCATATCGGCGTGTATATTTTTATACGATGCTCTAGGGCAAAATATAACTTTGTAAACAATGCTATGACGTCACGCTTCATATATGACGTTGTGTTCTTAATGCGGAGACGGCGGGTCGCCAGCCTGTGGTTGAAAGTGGATTTTAGCGTTATTCATTAATTTCACGACTTCGGTAATAGCAGAATATTACATTCGTGTTTACGACACTCCTGCTTGAAAATCGGTATATCCCTCGCTCTCGCTCTGGAATCTAATAGTCAGGCACTCGTGCCGTAGACAAAGTATGACATAGACACTCGTATAATATCCTATGTTCGACTATGGAGGCCTCAGTTCATGTGTACAACATATTGCATGTTTACAACTCTATTGAAGGTGGCGCCAGCAGAACTTGAGGACATTCTGCTGAAACATCCGGATGTAGCTGACGTGGGTGTAATCGGTGTCCCGGATGTAGAGGCAGGGGAACTCCCTAAAGCGTTTGTTGTTAGGAAAGCATCATCTAGTGTCTCGGAGCAGGAACTCGTCGATTTTGTTGCTGGTGGGTGATTATTTTTCCAAATTCTAATAATGATTTATTTTTATCAATGTACACTGGGTTTTTTTTTCAGTAAGAATATACATGATTGCGAGATAAAAACAGCGTAAAAGCTCGAGGTTATGCTAACTTTTTAAAAACATCTTTGTTCCGTAAACATATGTGACAGAATAAAGATGTATCTTACACTTCGACTTTAAGTCTTCCTTCTAAACCCCGTTAGTTTGATTTTAAGAGTAAAGCTCAGGGTGATCAAATGTTCGCCATTATTACAAATTATGAACAGGATACCACTATCGGTCTGGGACATATTTCAGAAGCAATTAAATTGATAAGTATATTTCATTTTCAAACATACTTATATGCCAATTCCACTCATTAACTGCAACCATTGAACTGATTGCTGCAGGCAAAGTATCAGGCACGAAGAAGCTGCGTGGAGGAGTGGAGTTCCTGACGGAGATACCCAAATCTGCCAGTGGGAAGATACTCAGGCGTCTGCTGAGGGACAGGGCAAAGAAATAAATTGTGGGAATCTATTTTCTTATAGCCCATCCTCTGTGACCTAACAGGGCAATCAAGACTGTTAATGATTTACTTATTAAACGTTTCGGAGAACCAACATTTGCCAGTGAGAAGATACTCGGACGTTTGCTGAGAGACAAGACAATAAATACATCATTGGAAAGTATCTTATTTTACCTCATACCTCAAAATAATCCTCTGTGCAGTTTGACCTTACGTTGACAGATTCTCACATTAGAAGACGCGTTCCCTAGGTAACCGAGGATGCAGGCGATCAGAAGTAACAATTATTAACATCTCCAGGTATTCAGGTTTGTACATGTTATTGTTCTGAGAATGGCAGTTCAAGGAATATGACATATGAATTAAGATCCATCTTTAGATACAGTATTTACAAGAAATATATTTTCATATATTACATACTCGACAAAATCATCATGGACCACTTCAGTATTGAAGTATTTGATATTTATATGTATTAATAGAAGTATTTAACAGTGCATTGTGATGATCTATATGGCGTTTAAATATAGAGTTTAAGGTGATCCATATTTCCTTGTTGAGTGTATCTACTATACATACACAGATATATACATATTCTCATTAGAATCTTTATTTCCAAACGTTATGCTCAAGATACTCCCTTGAGTTTCAAATATATATTTACATATATACGTTGTATTATTTCACATCAATAAATGGAATATTTTGTTTGTCGTGTTGTCTGATGTTTTTTTATAGGATGAGATCGTTGTGATATGATAGGATATCGTAAGTGTTCACAGTTTGTATATATTTACAACTCAAATGTTAACATGAAACGAAACGATTGTCAAGAAAAGATACAATATACAAATGAATAAACTATAATAAAAAAAAAATCTTTGATCTTTTGTAAAAGAAAAGCTGAATAACCGAAGTAAATAAAATTACATAAATCGTTTCTTCAAATGATTAAAACATACATTTAAAATAATGATGACTATCAATCACAACTATTGCATAATATTGATATGACTCGATATAATTATTTTGGTATTGTACTGGATGTGATTTCATCACGAAAGTTTCTTGTACACTGCTGCCAGGACTGAGGCCACCCCTGCTCCAATAACGAAGCCCATGGCCAGATTACTCGCGGACGGGTTGAAACTGAGGGACGCGGCCTGCAGAGACAAGGACATACCTTTAATACAAGACTTGCTGTCAATCATGTTGGCTACACGTGTACGTCTTAATTAAATCAAAGTTCTAACATAGAAGAGACCCATCAATCCATTTTAAGCTTTTGAAATATTATGAACTGTGCAAGAACGTGAACGTTTGTAGAATTCGTGCATAATATATATATAAAATATTGAATATTCAAACAAATTTGAAAATATTCAAGAGAAATGATGTCGTATCTATAGGATGACAAGAACGTTCTTAAATGAGTAAACAGTCTAAAAATTGCTTGAATATTTCACAGAGATACTGAATACATTTAATTTTTAATAATTAATAATTAATTTACATTATGAGATAATGAATTGAATCATTGGTTTCATGCCAATTTGTTTATTGTTTATTGCCATGTTTAACATATAAGAGATTATAAACAAATGAAACTGTGTACTCACCCAGCCCCCGTTTCGAGTTATCCAATCAGTGATCTTCTTTAGGATAAAAACCTGCACTATAGATGAGACGAGGGTAGAGAGAGATCCCCGGGGCAGACCGACGCTTAGCGCCTGAGTTAACATCCGGAAGCCGAAGCAGAGCAACACTAGAATACGTCCCCAACTGATGCCGTCAGAGATGGTTCTGAATTAAAAAAAGTTATGATTTCTTCATTCCTATCATGAAAATGGATTTTAATTCTTAGTGTTACCTAAACTGATACTTTGATTATTTTCATTTAACAAAATTAATGATCAGCGAACAAAACATTTGACCATCGCCAGGGACATCCTTGTAATACCCAGGGTTTATATATATATGCTCCGTTATTCTCCGGTATATCATATAGCGGTTTAAGGGAGCAAATATAAAACCCTGGGTAACCGAGGATGCGCTAGGAAAAGTAAAAGGGCAATAGGTTAATTCGAAGTATGTCACTTTTACTATCATGATATTGAACGTATTCATCGTCTATCCATAGGGGAGGGTGTGCGTCGTCAACATGCATCACCACCTCGGTGTATTTCTACATGCACAGTGCACTCACACATAAAATACACCTCCAGCTTTCCTTAGTCCAGGTGGTACCAGCATGAACATTGATTAGAATACCTACTTAGACGCGATGGTCGAGAATACTTTGAACACGTTGTCCTTGTTTGGGTTGAGACTGTGAATGAGATAGTCCATCTCCCTGCCGTGTCGGTCGTAGATGTCGTCTCCGATGTGGGCCAGTCGCCGTCCGATATCCGCGCTTAGACTGAAATTGACGGATAGAAATATAGGTTCAAAATGACTGTTCATATTTCTGAATTGTCCTAAAGGTGAGTGTTACGGACACTGCTAGTTAGATATGGTTGATACCACGGGTGCGTAAAACTGTATTTATGTTTAGCGTAAAAAACACGGCGAAATACAAAGGGGAAAAAGTTACATAGCAACGATGTTACCATTACTTACAATCTAATACCTCCGATATAAATCTTTCAGGTTTATGTATATTTCAAAATTGCAAATCAACTTGTACTTCGAAGAGAGGAAATGTCTGACAGTCAATGAAGTGACATAAAATATCAGCGGGAACTTGATTGACGTTATATATGTTTCCTACCCGTCATGTCTCGGCAGATTCTGAAAGTCCGGTGCATAGGGCGCGTCGTCGTATTGTTGTCTGCTGTGTACGTGCTGGTAGAGGTGACACATGAAGCCGCTCACCACACTCTCAGTGTCGTACTCCACCTCGTACCTCCCGTCCGTTGTGTCCTGGGCGTCCCCTGGTGGTGGGGCAGAAGATGTATGGGTATCCCAGGGGGTTGAGAGAGATGTAGCCTGGGTCCCTTCCTGATCTCCAGTAGGCGTGGTAGCTTGGTGTGAGGCAGTGTCCTGACTCCCTGGCCGTGTCATCAAGGTCTCATTCCTGTCTCTGTCCTGGGTGCTCGCCTGATCCCCCTGGGGTGGAGTAGCCTTAGTCTGGGTGGTACCCCCATGCTCTTGGGGCGATTTGGACCCAGACATCTGGCCGACTCCTGATTGAGTCACGTCCATTATTTGGGTGATTACCTATAGTGAATCTGTTGAACTGACTGCTGTTTTTGTCCGCATTTTATTGGTAGGTTACATTTCTGGAAGAAAAGGCATACTGCGCATCATTCTCTTCCTACAGAGGTTACTCCCTCCAGATTTCCGATCCTAACCTCTGTTCTAAATCGCTTGAAATCACGGACAGAAATGGAGTGTCCTGATTGGTTGCAATTGATTCAGTTGTGCAAACAGGGACTCCGTTGTAAAAGTGACATTTGACAATGACACGTTATATAATGATAAAGTAAACGTAAGATAAACGTTTTCTCGTTTAATGTGTTTTCCTCGTAATATGTAACTTGTTATTTGATTTGTGAAAACTAATGATCATAAACATGCTTATAAATAAAGAAGACCAAATACCCAAAATAGTTCATTTACTTGGTTCCATTTCCCCCGCTAGGGAATTTTGCTGGAGTCCTCGATTTCAAGCGATGTAGAACAGAGGTTAGGATCGGAAATGTGAAGGGAGTAACCTCTGTTGGAAGAGAATGATTGCCCATGGTATCCAATTAAATTATTGATATAGACAGTGGAATTTGGTCTTGTACTCTACGCATTTCGTCATAATTTTAGAATTTAAGTCAAATATATATAGAGTAGAGAAGCAAACACATAGACCCAATCATAAAAAACGAAACATGTAGTACAAACCAAACCAAACTTGATTAAACAGTCAAAGGGAGGCAACTCGTGGAAAATTTAATTTACAGGTGAGTGAACGAGCCGATCGACGGGCAGTACTTTTGTCGATAAGCCTGAATAGATTCAAGTCTAGACTTGTTTGGTTAAAACAATGCTCAAAAGACATCATGAGTCTATCAAAACGTGTACGAACATCTATCTGATAATTTATAGAGTTATATAGGGCCTAGGCCTACATGTTTAACAGTGTTAGTATTAAAGAAGCCATCGATCAGTACCAAGTAACCGAAACTGTAGGCCCATCTAGCTACTTCTTACATATCACCGAATTATAAACAAGTTCAAACCACACGTGAAAAAAAATAATGTCATCCGTGACATCATTTTAATAAACCGTAAATACTGTGACACTGTCATGCCACAATATACTCAATACTCAATTGGGAGTTTGTTGTTATCCTACAGGCCCCAAACCGGCATAATATAAAAACTTCATTTTACGTGGAACTGACTCTCTTATTATCTGATATCGCAAATCGTCAGAGAGAAAAACAAATGAACATGAGACAAGGACTAACATAAAGTTTCAGAGGAATGAAAACGCCGCCAGAAAGTTATCAATAGTTACGTGATGATCGAGGGACGATCACAGTCTCCCCTCATGTCCGGAAATTGACGCGGTTTAGTTAAAAGGCGAAATGATTTCGTCAAAAACGAAATGAGATTTTTCTAACAGAGTTAGTGAGTTAATGTTCAACGCCGCTTTGGCAGTATTCCCTTTTCCTCTAAGATGCTCTGCTGAAGTTGCCATTATGTCAGTAAATATACATAGTGTAAGTAAGTAGAAATCAGATCTATATGTAAACATTCATAACTGTCAAGGTATAAAGTTGATAATTTCATCAATCAGAACAATTATGGTTATTCAAGGTACATATTCGAGAATTTATATAATGATAAAACTTAGTCATACTAGTCTAACACCTAGAAGAAAAATAGTTATGTTTAAAGGAGCAGTAGCACGTTTTTTCGCTGAAATAAGCCGATGAAAGGTATTTGAAAAATAATGTCATCAATAGTAAACCACCCTTCTCTCTTTGGAAAATCAAGTAAAAATTTAGTATACAATGTACATAGTTCGGTAAAGCCATGGGAATCGTTTTGTAATTAGAAATAATAAAATGTGTTCACAAATAATTAAAAATGGCCGCCATGCAAAATGTTTCCTTTATACGCAATGTTCACCGTTATTATCACTACGGATAAATGGTTTGTGTAATTATACGATGTTTACCCAAAGTAAATATAAATGACATAAACTATATTTATAAATGTGAAATTTAAAAAAATAAAATTTCTAGTGCCCCTTTAAAATATCAACATTTCATCAAATATTGCACAGCTCTGAGAAATGTAAATTTCAGAAAATGTAAATTTAAGAAATTCTCTTCACTCAGAGGGTTCTTTACAAAAGTTAACAAAATAGTGATTTTTAAGAATAAATACTTTTTTTTCACAGTCTGAGTGTAAGACTGTTGGCAATATCTACTGAAAGCGTCTCTGTAGAAAACAACAACAACCTTCTAATAGGAAACGTGTGACAGGTAAACTAGGATTTATATCTTGATGTGACATGATCAGATATTTGTATCAACACATCGATAAATTATCGAAGCCTGTGTTCTACAGAAGGTATCGCTTCAGTGAGATATGATAAACGACCTTCCATGCCATATCAGTTTCATTAAAGTAGATATTGATAGTTCTGTACGCGTTTGATTCATCATTTCATTTGGAATCATTCACGTGTATAATTAGAATGGTATTATACGGAAGGAAGTTCAGTATTCTGAGTATTACTCGCCACGTTAATCTAATGCAATAATCCTTGAAAGTGTACTGAAACTTCAATGTCCTCATAGCTGATACCAGTGTGACGGCAGTACTAAACTATGATGTCACAACTGTACACTCCTATCGTCATACGTACAATACATATAACACTGCAGAATTTTCCCCTAGCGAGTTGATAATAAGTAAAAAATATAATTATTATGGGATGCCGTTTGAGACTGTCATTCTGTTAAGTACGCTTATTAATTCGTTCGATTCAGTAAGCTTACTTGATAAGTTAGTAATCTTAATAAATGATTTAGTAAGCTTACTAAAGAATGATCAAGCTTACTAAATACATTAGTAAGCTTTTTGAATAAATAGATAATCTCACCAAAGGGATCAATATCAAGTATATCAACACGAGTTGATAAATGTTACAAAGAGCCGAAGCTTGCCAATTAAGGATATTTTACTTTAATCAACGATGTACATGTATCATCCAAAACTGGCTCCCACAGTAGATACCGCTTGTGTGAGATCATTGAGCCGTACCTACAAGCGATATCTACATTGTAGATATGTTGCTAAATATTGTTGAATGATTTTGCATGATAAATAAAATCTCATCCTCTTGTCTTGCGGTTCCAAATATATACAAACACTCGTTGATTAAAAGTAAACATAATTATCCTAGACAAGACTCGAACATTCGTAACTTTATCAACTCGGTTGTTTTTTTTACAGCAGAAGGCACTTGGTTGAGATTCTCTATATCTCCCACAAACGATATCTCCCATGGAACAGAGTTTCGGATGATAAATTAATAAACTAATCAAATCTATATAACGATAAACTTGCAGGATGCATCTCTTGATAATAAACATGTAAGGCAGCTCCCCTCAAAAATAAAGAGAGGCTCTGTAACTATAAAAAAATTGAGATAATCACAATAATTCAAGAATTCCCATTCTCGTCATTCTCTTCCCACAGAGGTTAGTCCCTACAGTTTTCCGGTGCTACCCTCTGTTACATTACGCTTGAAATCGGGAGCGAAAAGGGAATGTCCTGATTGGTTGCAATTGAATCTAGTTGTGCAATCAGCGGCGCCGTTGTAAAAGTGACATTTGCCAATGACACGTCATAATGATAAAATAAACGTAAGGCCAACGTTTTCTCGTTTTCCTGTGTTTTCTGTGTTTTCCTCGAACTATGCTATTTGATTTTGTGAAAACTATTGATCATAAACATAATTATAAATAAAGAAGACCAAATCAGAGACAAATACCAAAATCATTTCATTTGCGTTATTTAGATCAGACATATTCGAATGACATATGCTAATGAGCAAGACCCTTCAGAGTAAAATGCCTCGATCTATTAAGTTACCCTGTCGACATGGCCAATTACAGATGAGTTTTCATTGGTTAAGAACCAGGGATACGGTATGAGATTTCTCTTTCCACCGCTAGGGGACTTTGGTTCTGCTCTCGATTTCAAGCGTAATGTAACAGAGGGTAGAACCGGAAAACTGTAGGGACTAACCTCTATGGGAAGAGAATGCATTCTCGTATGCTTACCAGTCTCCAACTTCCAAACGCAAGGCATAACTCTTGCCAGTCTGCATTACTGGCTGATTTAACCCTTGCAGTATTTCCCTCGCTTTGTTGTGTCAAGATAGTGACTCGTTGCACTAAAAATGCACAGCGGGCCTTGATTTCTAAACACAGATTTCTTAATGAAATACTGCAAGGCCTTAATCAGCCAGTAATGGAGACTGGCAAGAGTTATGCCTTACATTGGGAAGTTGACCAGTCTCATGCAGTAGCTAATTGTTTCTGACGGTTAACCCCTCCGTCTTAATATTTCAAAATCGACTACAGGAAAGTCGTGAAGCGTGATGAGACAATACACTTAGTAACAAACATATCTCTGTCTCACATTATCTTCTAAAAGTGCAATTGATTTAATTTAAAGGGACACAGCGTCGAGGATAAACATGAGATCACTTTTATCTTCCTATGCTGATCAACGTGTCTGCTAACGAGTTACGCTTCGCTTCACTGTCTACATGCAGTGGTATTATATTACTTATTACTTCAACTTTCTGAAATTTGGGGTCTGTGACTCGTTACCAGACATGTTAATCAGCAAAGGTAGATAAATCTGATCTCATATCTATCCTCGACGCGGTGTCCTTTAATTAAAGCAAACAAGTACTAATGACGTCAACATACATTGTGAAATGGGACAGCTTATTCCCGAACGCAAAACAAGTAATGAAATATGAACATAAATTCAGTTATGAGCCATTAATGGGAAGATTGTACATACTCCGAGACCACGCCTTACAAAACGTACGTTATATCTTGGATATAGTTCAGTGGAGTCCACACCAGGCAGTTGCCTTAAGTTTATGAAATACGTATTGGTCAATAGACGAATTCAGATATTTGACGAGATGTGTATAGATTACCAGTGTCGAAATAATTGGACATGACTGATTTGGACGAAATAAAGAGAACAGTAATTCATAGACCATGTTAATTAACCACTTTTTCTCATATAATTTCTCATATAATTTTACTGTGAATATTTGGAAAACGATATATATGTTTGGTTGTTATTATATTATATATTATTCACGTACCAACAAAAGATCAAATGATCTTATACAATTACTTATATTTTATCTTTTTATCATGTTTTGATAATGACTATAAGTGTATTCGAGAATCAATATAAGCTCACTATCTATTAGACTTGTTTGCCAACTTCCTCAACTCGCTAGATTTTTAATTATAAACCTCATCTATTTTTCGAATTTGTGTTTCGTACATTGCCAAGTAATATTATTTTAATAAAAAAAAAACACTTTTAAAATCTAAATTTCCGAAATTTATATTAAATTTTGTTAAATGCCAATGTCGATTGTTGTTGGGCCTATATCAATAATTTAAATATCTTCGTTGTCTTCGTTCCTCAGTTCATGCCAATTAACAGCATAATGACCTGAAATGTTAGCAGTTGCTGATTCTGTTGTGCCTTTTTCAGATTCTACTTAATACTATATTCCCAGCAAATTCGATAAACTATTGCAACAGACGTCTATTCAGCTGATTTATATAACTTTCTGTTAAAAACATGTTCATGGGTTAAAACTATTTGGTGACAAATTTTGCAAAGAATATCATCAGATGCAATTACAATTAAAAAAAAAAAGCAAGTACCATTTGACATTCTTGCCATGGCCACAAGTAAGACCTATATTTGTCCTATATATATAATTATATATGAAGGACATATAAATATGTCCTTCATCAGGTAGAACACAGGATAAATAATACTCCGAGACGTCATGTCTGTTAATCGTAAATAAGTTGCAACCCATGAGGCCGTAGTAACGTATGTATCGACATATTCAATAACAATCACCGTTTACTTTTCAATACATGCTAAAGTGTCATACCGCATTCTCTAGCAGCTTGCGTGTAGTTATAGGGCATGGCCAGTTGTAAACATTTCCTGCTATTCTGTGTAAAATATCCAGTTATAACAAAACTTCTGTCTGATAGCACTACAAATAAAAAATCTGAATCTGAATTCGAAAACCAGATGCTAAAGAGTCGGGTGAGGGTTTTGTAAACTGAAATAAGATGGCGGGTGTCAGTCCCAGACAATATTCACACTAGGGTCTTGATAGTTCTCAAGGGCGGATCCAGGATTTTTGAAAGGGGAGGGGGGGGGGGGGGGGGGGGGGGGGGGGGGGGGGGTCAGGACCCAAATCCCAACTTATACATGGATTTGAAAGGGGGGGGGGGGGGGGGGGGGTGAGGACCCCCTGGACCCCCCCCCCCCCCCCCCCCCCCCTGGATCCGCTAGTGGTTCTTGTAATCTAATGGAAGGTTCCCCAGTTAACCAGCCTTTTAGTTCCTGATAAATAAACCAGTCATGCGTTATAATCCCTTAAACAACAGGAATATGGTCAAATGTGATACCCATGGAAAAGGACAAGACCAATATACCAAATGTAGTTGCACTTTCAATCACTCTAGATTTCGCCATGATTTAGCTGGATGACACAGCATCGTTGTATGCCTGTTCGTTCTTGAAGAAGCTGATGGTATTTAAGAGATCGGCGTGGCATTAAAGGTACATCCATTGTGTTGTGTGGGGGCACATGTGCCAAACGTTATAAATTGTGTTATTTTATCGAGAAATACTGACTTTTGCCAAAAAGTGCCGTTTTAATTATAGTCGACTCAGTATACCAGCGATATAAAGGTAAAAGTATCGATTTATGATCGAACACCGGACAATGCACAGCGTGTGGCGCGCGTCAATTAGCCAAACGTAATTTTCAAAAGTTATTTACAACAGACAAAAAGACAAATTTTGGTTGATGATGTTGAATAGGTCTTATAACTACTGTGCAGGTACCTGGGGGTGTAGTTTTGGTTAAAGCACCTGTATAATGACGTTGTTCGAATTTATTATTGGAAAGTAGTGAATATGATAAATGTAACGATTGGGGATGAATATGGAAGTTCAGTGAAACTGAAATCAGCACATATCGTATAATGACACGTATTAAAACCAAATAAAATTTTATGAAACACAATGGACGCATCTTTCAGATAATACTGTCGTCAGTTTTCTGTGCCTCCGTCAATGTGATTTCTTGCTCTGGGACCGACAGTAGTGGTTCAACATATGACAACCAATGTCACCTTCAACCCAGGAGTTTGAAATTTTCAATTGATGGATATTCAAGCGGTGATTCGATGGAGTACAGCCACATGTCACTGAAATGTGCATTTATACTGATTCTGTATGATATGTCATTATAAGTTGAAAAAAATATCTATGCATTGATGTGAACTGATAACAACTCAAGCACTCTCACTACTGAGAGCAAGTATACGGAGATGATAAACAAATCACATGTCAAAATAAAGAACAACCCGTCACCACAGTAACACTGTGACGTCATAAGCCAATTCGCTGTGACAGACAATTGTTTTAAGACGTCAAATTATATCAGTCACCGGTCACAGTGAAAATATGAGTTTCACTGTACACATAGCTTGGTAGACAGTTTATTCACTGATAACTAGTAATATACCAACGATTCCGTCCGAAGACATTTTTTTTTACCTATCGATTACATAAAAACTATTCATCTCATCACTTTCAAATTTGGCTACAAGCTACCTCTGTGTTCTTGTTGATTTTACCTTTTTTATATTTCCACTGGTTATATTTTTGAAAAAGTTAAACTGTACATCCCTCACTGTGCTTACAGGAATGTACTTCCATGTACCTGTTGTTTCAAGTCACTCGCATCAATTATGACGAATTAATTTCCAAAATAAAGTTGAAATCGGTGGTAATTGTAGTAGTGTATTATGTTATCCCTATATTTTCAAGTTATTAATCTTAATGCTACATTTGTACTTTTCCAAAACCACCTTTATTACACGAAGAGACTTGTCCTACTCTTTCACATTAATCACAATTTAATACATTTCACAGCTTATCAATCAGACACCTCTCTCTATAAGTAAAATAAAAATGTCAAACTTAAACAGTCGGGAATATTAGTGAGCCATGATCACCTTTTTGCTTGTTTGGGTTTAGGATTAACTGGCCGGTATCGGTGAAGGGGAAATAGTAACCTGCAAAATTAAATCGATGACAATTTAAATCCATGAAAACATTAAGGCATCTGATATATTGCATGGGCAATTGTGTAATCTGAACCAGTGTTGGATTAATTGCTTTATATTTGTTTCAAAGTGATTCATTATATGTATATTGATAACTTTATTTATTATATGACGAGCATTGAAATACTCGGATTTATACCCCACTTCCGGTCTCGTTGCTATGATTTCTTTTGTTACAAGTGTAGGTGTATTAGCCGATGCACCTATACCTTTTTTGATATACCTACACTTTTTCTGATAAACCTACACTTTTTTAATAAACCTACACTTTTTAACAACTGAGAAATCAATGGAGTCAATTTTCAAAATTTCCAAATCTAGGTGATGATACTTTATAAAATGTTATATAAGAGCATATACGACACCTTGGATCGAACCTGTGTTCTGTTGTTTTCTGGCCGAAAGAACTAACCATTACACCACGAAGCCAGTTGAAACTGTGTACATTTGTTCATGACCAAATGAATAAGGTTCTTATAACGGTGATATAATATCACACATTTCTATGTTTCTTTTTATATAAGAATGTTATTTAATTTTGGGCGCAAACGTCTTAACATACTAAAAGTTAGTTCTGTTTTCTCTAAACTCTGGCCATGTTGACATTAGTCATTCAGTTTATGGCGTTGCAATACCAATGCCTCTTTATTAATCCCTATAAGATACATTTGATCAAAAACTTCCTAGAAGAGAGAATAAATCGTTACTATGAAAACACAACAAAAACTAACCCTTGAGTCCCGTGTTGAATCTATCACATTATGCAGTGTACATGTGATGTTTGGTCTTCACTGCATAACAGCAGTGTCAACTCACATGTGTTCCATTTTAAAAAGGTTCTGCTGATTTGCCAGCTGAAAAGGGTGAGGATGTTATTAAATACTAAGTTAAACTCAATATATTGCCTGACAGTGTATATTAAATCATAAACACTAACCTCTTCAAGTCTTGTTTACCAGATACAAACGGTTTCATCATCAATGTTGAATTTTCACGAAAGCCGCATTTTCCTTGTACAATACATCTATCTTCTCATTTAGTCTATAACGTTTCCACAGCGCAAAACACAACATTGTAGTTAGTGTGTGTCACATGTTTTATTCAGACTTAAATCACACACATATATATAACAATATATATATAGAAAGAGAGGGGCTGCACAGAAGGTCACTTCGTGGAAAACACATTCATTAAATGAAACCGGTAGGAGAATGAAACTCGGCGTTATGTTTTTAAGTATTTTGATAACTTGAAGCTGCCATACATCTGGACATTTGACTTTTTGTGCATTTGACTTATTGTTAGTACATCAATATTAAGTGCTATAGAAAAGTATGTTAGTATATCAACACCAAGGATCATAGTAAACAAGGTTTTGCGTCCACCAGGATTCAGGATCATAACAAGCAAGGTTATAGTACATTGATACCATGGTTATAGCAAACAAGTTTATGTGTACATCAGTACCAAAGGCAATAGCAAACATGATGGGTAGTCCATCAGGATCCTGGATCACAGCAAACATGTAATTGTTAAGTACACTAACCATTACACCATGGCAACCATGGATCTTATATTTCCTGGATTAAAATCGTCAGTTGTTTTAAACGGGGAACAAAATGTTAATGAACAATATCATTGAATGTGTGTTGTATGTTGTATAAAGTGGTGATATCCACACTGGCCTTACGGTCCTTCGTACATTTCGGCGTGTTGCACTTGTATCACGACTCGCCCAAGCTTGGCTGACACAAGTCTAATGGCATCGGCGTTCGCGACTCACGTGCGCGAGGGTTCATCTAACGTGAACGCATCGGTCTCAGTCATTTAATATTGTATACTCGCTATTTGCTCAAGCATCTTCACTTAGATTTTAGAAATGAAAATGTCAAAAGACAAAACAACAAAACGTATCGTAGCAAGTATTCATGGCCAAACCGGGTGTTCAACATGAATACATCATCACATACATAACAGTAATCAGTGTGAGTTAGTATGAGATTTGAACATCCGAATATAACAAAGGAGCCAGTTTGTAAGTTTGTTAGTCCACCAGGACCCAGGATCATAGCAAACAAGTTTTTTAGTACATCAATATTAATTATCATAGAACCAATCTGTTAGTACATCAACACAGGGTCACAAGAAACAAGATTGTTAAAACATCAATACCAAGGGTCATATGAATTAATCTACATGTATTAGTCAACCAAGATCAAGGGTCACAGCACGCCAGTTGGTGTTTACATCAATACCAAGGGTCATAGGAAACATATTTGTTAGTGTATCAACTCCAAGGGTTATAAGCTACAGATTGGCAGTATATCAATACCAAGGGTCAAAGGAAACAGGTTTGTTAGTGTATCAACTCCAAGGGTTATAAGCTATAGATTGGCAGTATATCAATACCAAGGGTCAAAGGAAACAGGTTTGTTAGTGTATCAACTCCAAGGGTTATAAGCTACAGATTGGCAGTATATCAATACCAAGGGTCAAAGGAAACCGAGTAACTTCAAAGATCTAAGTATTTGAATCTTAAGGGTCTTGGTATTTAGCATATGTCCTTTGAATATGTCTGGTCTTTTATCTTTTATTTTAGCATTATGACGTGTCATTGGCAAATGTCACTTTTACTGATTGCACAACTAGATTTATTTGCAACCAATCAGGACACTCCATTTTTGCCGGCGAATGCAGACCTTTTAGAACAGAGGTTAGGATCGGAAATGTGAAGGGAGTAACCTTTGTGGGAAGAAAATGCCAGTACCCTTAATCATAGAAAATACCTTTTTTAGAAGATCAATACCAAGGGTCACAGCAAACAAGTTTGGTCGTACACCGCGACCAAGGATCATAGCAAACAAGATTAATGGTTTTAGACGAGATATTCAAATGTCAATTTTGATGAATATTCGTTACTACTATCTTAGCATTACGAAAGTTTGGAAAATCCTGGTCCTGATAAGCTGGTCTATCAGAACTTGGTACCAGTATCTCTAGTCACTGAAGTGGGGCCACTCTGCCATGATGGGTTTCTCTTGGACCGCTTGTTGATGCCCAGGACCTGACCGACCCTGTCCCGGAAGGACTTGTTACACAGCACGTACAGCAGGAAGTTGATCGAGTAGTTGAGCTGCTCCATCACCTGCAGGACACACGCAGGATTCATGTGAACTAACTGTGCATTATCGGCTCTGTTGTGCATGATGTTATATCATGTATGTGAATCACACGTAAGGCTATGAAAGCTCCGAAGGACTAGAATATACATAATGTATGATGAAAAACTGAGTTATTTCATATGAAATCGAACAATATCAAGTTTTGTTAAGAAGATGAGGTTGTTCAAAACCGCCATCAAGTTAGGAAAATGATCCATTGTAAATTTGAAGCATTACATACTTATTAACGGTTTCATCTACTTTTAAAATTAAAGTTATTTTTCACTTTACTATAGACCAAGTTGATAATTTGAAGACAGGTATATGCATGATGTAAGCAGCCTACCTGAAGAACGGCTCTTGTTATGACCATGGACAGCGACTTATTCTCGTAGAAGTTGATGTTGAGGGTGAAGCAGACGTTGTGGGCTATGCCTGTGGGAGTTACCAAGATAATGTAGGCAATGGTTACCCCAAGCAACATCGCGTTAGCTCGACTAGTCTCGGAGGGTCCACTGTTCTTTTGAGAGAGTTCACGCCTTATATTGCTGTGCATGGCGATCTTGTAGCATATGGCTGGGGTAAGGATGATCAGCGTAGTGGCCGGGATGATAGAGAACACAGATGATCCTGCGATGAGGTAGGCCTTGGCTAGAACTGCCGTACTGGGAGTTGCGTAGTTGGGGACACAGATACCGTTGACTATCTTGGTGGAAAAGGTCCACAGGCCCACGAAGATTAGCATGGCAGTAGTGATGAAGAGGACGAGAAGGAAAGTATTTCTTTTCGTACAAATTATCTTTGCTTTGAGCGGGAACCAGACGGCGATAAAGCGTTCAATGCAAATCGCAACTATGAACCATGACGACAGCATCTTGGACGCCTTGTGGACGATGAAGAATATGTGACAGCCAATCTCACTGAGTGCCCTGGGGTCGTACCCTATCATATCTCTTACGAAGAGCTTGCTGAAGGGAAACACAATGCTGTATGTGGAGTCAGACAAAGCCAAGGCTATGAGGATGACACTGCAAGACAGGTTCCAGAACTTGTCGCTGAACATGACGACAAGAGTGAGACAGTTTCCGGTCAGACTGATCACCAGAAATACGGGCACGATGACACGGCCGATCATTTCCGTCACCCTCATTGCAGTCTTGGTGACTTCGGACAGGCTTTCTAGGGGAATGCATTGATCTATCCTCGAGTCAAACCGCTCCGTGTCTCCACACTGTCGAATCGTGCTGGTAAGGTTGGTGTCGTTACGGTGATATCCCTCCACCCCTTGACAGTCGCCTGTTCCGTTAGAGCAGGGTTCAACTTTTGGGTCCAATTCGTCCGATGTGCCATTCACCGGATTGCTCGAAAAAGTTACGTTTTTCACTTCATTCATTCCAACGAAACTTATTTGGAGAGTCAAGAATAGGCATAGATATTGACCCTTCATCTGTAACAATTTCGAAAAATAATCATACAACAAAGTCACCATGAGGATTAAAATTACTTGTGTATCTAAAAGTAGCTATATGTACAGTGTTATTAGACATATCATAAACACTGCGCAATATTTGATTTGCAAAATTAGTAGTAATAAAAATCGGGACTTGAACATTATTGTGCAGTAACTGAAACATTGGGATGTATAATAGAAATTAATTTCAATCGGGAAATATATATTGTTCACAACATCACTGAAACTATACGGAAGAAAAATACAGTTGACAGTTTTTGTCATAAATTGAGGTTTACGGTTTGTCTCGTTTAACTTATCGATGATAAAAACATGAACATAATCTTTCATATGCATTCTTCGATATCAAAATAGGAATGAGCTAACACAACATAATTATATTTCAACTAATATTTTTAGATAGTATAAACACGAGATCATAACGAGCAAGGTATTATTTCAAACTAAACATAAAGTGCAGTGATATCAAAACATTTCTGTAAGTAAATATAACATGTTGAAGAATTTAATGAAATCAATGAACCTAAGTTTAGAGAAAGATGTGTTGCTCATTTGGTAAAAATATAATATCATGATTCAAAAGAAATATGAATGACTTTAGACACTGTGAATAAATCAAGATATTTTATAAAATAGATAGAATATAAACAACTGCGAAGACGCGATGACTAACACCTATCGCTTACCTTCCAATTCAACAAGTTATCCAATATGGAATTACATGATAAAAGAAGTACGACTGAAGCATTCCATCTCGTTGACAACATTGGATGACCAGCTAAAGTTATTTTGGATGAACTGAACAATTTGAATGGATGAAAACCCACTAACATATAAGGAATTCATTAAGATATAACGTTTCATTTAATCAACCGTATACAAGTACAAACGCAAAACATCTTTAAATAAAAGTAATGCCTATCCGAATGTGTAGAGGGAAGAGATGAGCATTACAATATCGCTTACCTTTCTTCTCTTAAATTGAGTCCAGGAAGATGGAACCCTTTGAAGTGTGTCCGTGTGCCGACAGGTAAATAAAGGGCAGCAAGAGAATCAATAGGACGCCGCGACCAATCACCAGCCAGCAAGTCTTAAGGTAGGACACCGCGACCAATCACCTGCCAGCAAGTCTTAGAGGGCCGCTCCGTCGGTGCTCGGCCCTACGTGTTGACACTACTCGACTCCATTAGGACTATTAAAGGTGCTAATAAAGCTATGAGAAGGCGTCAGTATTGTATATACAGCACTATCGATGATGCGAGTGATGATATTCATTTGAACGTCTTGATTAGAAAATCAACATGAAAATTATTGCATTGACGTAAAAGTGTATCATACATGTAAGCGTACTTGAGCTTGACGCAGCTCCGATTAAGTGACCCCAAGACCTGAAATGAGGATTATTTGTATTGTAGTTTATTCATTTGTATATTGTATCTTTTCTTGACAATCTTTTCGTTTCATGTTCACGGTTTGTATATATTTACAACTCAAATGTTAACACTTACCATATCCTATCATATCATAACGATCTCATCCTATAAACAAAACATCAGACAACACGACAAACAAAATATTCCATTTATTGATGTGAAATAATACAACGTATATATGTAAATACATATTTGAAACTCAAGGGAGTATCTTGAGCATAACGTTTGGTAATAAAGATTCTAATGAGAATATGTATATCTCTGTGTATGTATAGTAGAAACACTCAACAAGGAAATATGGATCACCTTAAACTCTATATTTAAGCGCCATATAGATCATCACAATGAACTGTTAAATACTTCTTATATATATAAATACTTCAATATTGAAGTGGTCCATCACGACTTAGTCAGTATGTAGTTTATGAAAATACATTTCTTGTAAATACTGTATCTAAGATGGATCTTAATCCATATCAGAGAATCCATGTTTTAAATTGTAAAAGACAATATAAAAACTGTGTTAGAAGAAAAAAGAGGCAATTTAAAACTAAAACAGCATCTGAACTCTGCGAGCTGAAAAGGAAACATCCCAGCCCAGGGAATTCTGGAATTTCATAAATAGAAACAAGAAATCTTCTGTGGAATCGGAGTTAACTCTGGAGGACTTCTACCAACACTTTAAACTCATTCACTCTGACCAGACCTTTAGAAATGAAGCTGTAGAAGAAGAACTTAAGAACAACGTATCAAATGATTGCTATGAAACTTTAAATGCACCAATTACACTGACTGAAGTAAAGACAGCACTTAAAAATATGAGAAAAAAATAAATCCCCTCGAAAAGACAATTTTTTGTTAGAATATGTTGACATTTTGTTGGAGATTATGGACACAGGTATAGTGACTTATTTCAACAACATACTCGATTCGGGATGTTTCCCAACTATCTGGTCAATCGGACTTATTGTACCTATACACAAGAAGAACTCTGCTGATGACACTAATAATTATAGAGGCATCACCCTCTTGAGTAGTTTTGGTAAATTATTCACTAAAATTCTGAACACAAGACTTAGCATAGTTGCTGATATGTTTAATATGATTTCCGAAGCCCAATTCGGATTTAAGGCAGGATGTGGTACAATAGATGCTATATTTATTTTTGATAGATTAATAGATTATGTACTCCAAGGGAAGAATAAACTATTTTGTGCGTTTATCGATTATCAAAAGGCATTTGATAGTGTATAAATGGATTGTGGCTGCAATTAAGTAAACTAGGTATAGGGGGCAAGTTCCTTGATATATGTAGAGCTATGTATAATGATGTTAAGTCATGCGTCCGTTATAATAATGACATTAGTGAGGTCTTTTCCTATTGCACTGGTTTGCGTCAGGGTGAAATCCTTTCTCCATTATTGTTCTCGTTTTTTATTGAGGATCTCGAATTTAAATTACAGGAAAATATTACTTCTGGTCTAGATTTACATGATCTTATGCTGTTTTTCCTCCTCTTCGCTGACGATATGGTTCTCATGAGCACATCTCCTCTAGTTTACAATCTCAGCTGAATAGTTTGTTAGATTATTGCAATGTCTGGGGGCTTTCTGTAAAGTAGTCACTTTCCAGAAGTCATACATTTTACCAAAGCATGTTAACTATTATGGTTCAGTCCAACTTGAAAGTCTTACAGAGTTTAATTATCTTGGTTTATCATTTAAATTTAATGGAAATTTGTCACCAGCTATTAACCTATTGGCGGATAAGAGACTCAAGGCCTGTAATACTTTATTAAAAGAAATTAGAAAAAATAAGATTAATGTTAAAACATCAATGGAGTTGTTTGATGCTTGTGTTGTACCGGTATTGCACTATGGGTGTGAGGTATGGGGCTGGAAACAAAGTGATTGTATAGAGCGAGTTCATCGTAGATTCTGTAAAAATATCCTCAGTGTTAAGAATTGTACAAGTAATCTACTAGTTTATGGAGAACTTGGAAGATTTCCCCTTTATATTCAGCGAGATTTACAAATTGTTAAATTTTGGTTTAAAGTTGTAAGATCAGAAAATTGTATTTTTAGGGAATTGAATTCTAATCTAGATGAAAGTTCTGGTTTGTGACGCAATGTTAAGGATATTCTTGCTGTAAACGGGCTGCTCTATGCATGGTTGTCTCCCTTTGACGTTAATGTTCAAGTGTTCTTGTCATTGTTGAAGCAGCGACTCCAGGACAAATTCATTACTTATTGGTACCAGGAAATGAGATAATCTGCCACATATCAGTTATATAAGCAATTTAAGGAAAACTTTGGATGGAAAGTTATTTAGTTAATGTTTTGAATTTCAAACATAGATGTGCACTAAGTAAATTAAGACTATCGTCCCACACATTATTAATTGAAACAGGTAAATATAATAGCAGAAAAATTCCGAGAGATCAACAATCATGTATGCATTGTCATCTTCACGAGATCGAAGATAAATTTCACTTTTTACTACAATGTCCATTTTACTCTCATTTGAGATATGTCCACTTAGAGAAATATTATTGTAATCGCTATTCCGTTTATAAATGTACACAATTGTTGTCATCAGAAAATATTAATATTCAGCGCTCCTTTAGTAAATTTGTGTATGAAGATTTTCAATTAAGAAACAACAATTAATACATCATTGTCGATTGTTTACCTCAGCACCGTATCATGTATTATTAACAATGTATGGCCAGAGGCCAAACTTGGCTTGTGCTAATAAAATCTGTCTGTGTGGCTGTCTGTCTGTCATATGTTATAATCCTTGAACTGCCATTCTCAGGACAATAACACGTATAAACCTGAATACCTGGAGATGTTAATAATTAGTAGTTCTGATCGCCTGCATCCTCGGTTACCTAGGGAACGCGTCTTCTAATGTGAGAATCTGTCACCGTAAGGTCAAACTGCACAGAGGATGAATTTGACCGTTATGAGGTAAAATAAGATACTTTCCAATGATGTATTAATTATCTTGTCTCTCAGCAAACGTCCGAGTATCTTCTCACTGGCAAATGTTGGTATCTCCGAAAAGTTTAATGAGTAAATAATTAACAGTCTTGATTGCCCTGCTAGGTCACAGAGGATGGGCTATAAGAAAATAGATTTCCAACAATTTAATTCTTTGCCCTGTCCCTCAGCAGACGTCGGAGTATCTTCCCACTGGCAGATTTGGGTATCTCCGTCAGGAACTCCACTCCTCCTCGCAGCTTCTTCGTGCCTGATACTTTGCCTGCAGCAATCAGTTCAATGGTTGCAGTTAATGAGTGGAATTGGTATATAAGTATTTTGAAAATGAAATATATTTTATCAATTAATTGCTTCTGAAATATGTCTCAGATCGATAGTGGTATCCTGTTCAACATTTGTAATGTCAGCGAACTTTTGATCACCCTGAGCCTTACTCTTAAAATCAAACTAACTTAAGTGGTTTAGAAGGAAAACTTAAAGTCGAAGTGTAAAATACATCTTTATTCTGTCACATATGTTTAAGGAACAACGATGTTTTTAAAAGTTAGCATAACCTCGAGCTTTTACGCTATTTTTATCTCGCTATCGTATATTCTGACTGAACAAAACCCCCAGTGTACATTGATAAAAAAAAAAATCATTAATAGAATTTGGAAAAAAAAATCACTCACCAGCAACAAACTCGACGAGCTCCTGCTCCGAGACACTAGATGATGCTTTCCTAACAACAAATGCTTTAGGGAGTTCCCCTGTCTCTACATCCGGGACACCGATTACACCCACGTCAGCTACATCCGGATGTTTCAGCAGAATGTCCTCAAGTTCTGCTGGCGCCACCTTCAATAGAGTTGTAAACATGCAATATGTTGTACACATTAACTGAGGCCTCCATAGTCGAACATAGGATATTATACGAGTGTCTATGTCATATTATGTCTACGGCACGAGTGCCTGAATATTAGATTCCAGAGCGAGAGCGAATGATATACAGTCAAACCTCGATAATCCGAACACTTCCGTTTTTCATCAAAAACGTTCGAATAGTTAAATGTTCGGACTACTGAAATGAACCAAACAAGATGGAGTTACTCCCCTTTGAATCTACATACAGACAACAACATATTTAGAATAGCAAATGAGTTTTATTTCAAATACACATAACAACTGGGATACATATATTAATAAAACAATCATTGCACAAAATCATTTCTGGACATACATAATAATGAGGATACTTATATCGCGCTGAACTCCACAACACAAAGGGCCATGCTCATAGCGCTACACACATTTTTACCCTGGTGTAAGGACAAACATCGTTCCTTTTTCATTCTCAACTCCCTTTGGAGTATGCACAAAACATGTCAAAACATTCAACTCAATAGCTTGAATTTTGATGGAGCCCGTTGCATTTGCGCATAAGGCGACGGTAATTCTTTCTTTTGATCTCTTCGTACTAGCCACTTTTTTACTTGCCAGAAATTTATCAACAATTTATTACAATCACAAACTCCCGACACACAAAGTGAGACATCTCAATTTATTACAATCACAAACTACTGACACGTTCAACTCCCTTGTCAATCCCCTGTCATAGATGTTTACCGATTCAATCAGTGTGGTGCTGGCTTGTCTAGGGGATTAGCCCGACGCTTTGATCAACCGTCGGATTAATGAAACAGAAATAGCTGTGATTAACTATTCCGTTACAGCTAATTAGCGTTCGGAATCGGAAACAGAAGCAACGGATTAATGAATCCACATTATATAGAGATTAGTTTGGTTACAGCCTGCTACCGTTCGGACACTGCGACATTCGTATTATCGGTGGCCGGACTATCGCGACTTAACTGAAAATCCGTGTGCAGTTATTTCGATTTCATACACATTTCCATCACTATTAATACACCCTATAAATAATGAGTTTGTAGTAGAATTAGGAACTATCAGTGCTCATGACATTTTGTAAATGAAGTCACTGATATTAAGATTTCTTACCCTTACCCTTGTGATGAATGATGTGCAAGTCTACCACGTCACATGCAATATGAACTCTGTGTGCCTAATCTTATTTCAAATGGTATGTGCGCTTTCAGCTGCTACTCCTTCCATACTTACCATATAACAATATATTTCTCTATCAGTAAATTAACCATCTTCTCAATGTACATACTCACACTGTCTTATTGATGTAATATGCATCTAATCTCCTACCCAGGAGGAATTAAAGATGATGATGATGATCTGATTCTCTCATATATGTAAACAAAAAATTCATTGATAAGTTTCTGCAACAAATTGGACTTGGAAGTAAATTTAGATAAGTCAAAAGCATATGCTGTCGAAATGTTGGTTACCTGAAAAAGGTTGGAAAATGGTTCTACCGAGATATACAGATGGTTCTAATTAAACAATATGAATACCTTGGTATGACATTCACTTCTAGACTTCGTGCAACTGTTGTCTTGAAAGCGAGGAAAGCTTGTTTTCCTACATTTAAATTAAGTTTATTCAGAATACGTATACGTAGTATATTCTAATACGACATTTGAAACAGTTTTCAAAGTGTTTGACACTAAAATATCAGTAATACCCATTGGTTTATATGGTAGCGAAATCTGGCGTTATACATATCGAAAATCGATTCATTTGATAAAATTCAAAGTGCTTCCTTTTAACGTTACCGTGGTATAAATACATACTGCTCATCCTGAGTGTAACTCTGGTGCAAGTTTATTGTAGATGTATTCGCTAATGGTGCATATTGATCAGCATGGATACAACCACACGCTGTTGGCTATGGTGAGAGATCAAAATGAACACGGAAGTAAAATAGGATGTCACAAATCAGAACTATGCTATTTAAAACTGGATACTCATCTATATCACCAAAGAATATGGAAATATGAACTATTTCCTACGGTTGTTTAACCAATGTATAGGTTTAAAAATTTTGAATTTATGTAAAACATAACAGTTAACAGGTCTTAACAACCACTGTTAACTACAGAAATGTATTTATTATCAAGTGCGTTGTAGATAAAGATTTAAAAGTTGTTCTCATATATACAGTTTAGACAATTTCCTTTCCCATAACTTGAAGATTCAGAAACACCGAATAAGAAAGCTGGTAAAGAAAGTTTAACGTATCTATCTGTTTTCATATGCGAGAAGTGTCACAACACGAATGTCGAAAGTGACTGTAACTTCATTTTGAATTGATAATATTGTACTTTAAGCAGAAATCAATTCATCCAAAAATAGATTAATCATTATCCTACACGGAGACATGGGTTTTCAACATAAACTGTTTATAAAATAAAACTAGCGTTATTTGGTACCTGTGGAGATTAGTCAGTGACGGAGACTGGTTCCAGTTAAGCCTTGCGGGTAAAATTGTTTTCTGAATAAAAAACGACACTCTCCAATTGGACAAAGGTCCATAATGTAATTTAAAATCATCTTGGCAAAATGGAGAAACCATAGTGTGTTTAAAAATCATCCTGGCAAAATGGAGAAACCATAGTGTGTTTAAAAATCATCCTGGCAAAATGGAGAAACATAGTGTGTTTAAAAATCATCCTGGCAAAATGGAGAAAGCATAGTGTGTTTAAAAATCATTCTGGCAAAATGGAGAAAGCATAGTGTGTTTAACAATCATCCTGGCAAAAAGGAGAAACCATAGTGTGTTTAAAAATCATCCTGGCAAAATGGAGAAACCATAGTGTGTTTAAACATCATCCTGGCAAAATGGAGAAACCATAGTGTGTTTAAAAATCAGCCACACGTTATACAGGATTGATTTAAAAACCCATAGATTTCAATTCACTCGTTTTAAATTTAAAATGTACTCGCTTTAAATTTTAAAATATTCGCTATCAGTATTTCATTTTATTATAAGCCGACTGAACTAAACAACATTTGGCATTTTAATGGTGTCACTCATTCCAAGAGAAGTATTCAGTATGATATGGCCATATATAGGCAGCTGTTATGTATTTGTTTCAAACCAGGAGCACACAACTTTTGATCGTCAACAGGCTGTAGTGCCAGAGAGTCTCTCGAGAGATAGTTGTAGAACTGTTGCGTGTAGACGGGGCAATGGTTGTAGTTGTAGAACTGTTGCGTGTAGACGGGGCAATGGTTGTAGTTGTAGAACTGTTGCGTGTAGACGAGGCAATGGTATATGAGCTGATGGTGAGCATTAAGAACCGTTCATACAGTAAAACTGGTTGGTTCAACTTGCAGTATTAAACATTTAGTTGCGAGAACGTCCAAGTTGTACGAACTTGTCAACTGATCTTCATATACAATATATCAAGCAGGTTGATACTACAAGTTGTATATACTACACATTGCACAATAGGGATGTACCATGCAGGTTGATACTACAAGTTGTATATACTACACATTGCACAATAGGGATGTACCATGCAGGTTGATACTACAAGTTGTATATACTACACATTGCACAATAGGGATGTACCACGCAGGTTGATACTACAAGTTGTATATACTACACATTGCACAATAGGGATGTACCACGCAGGTTGATACTACAAGTTGTATATACTACACATTGCACAATAGGGATGTACCACGCAGGTTGATACTACAAGTTATATATACTACACATTGCACAATAGGGATGTACCACGCAGGTTGATACTACATGTTGTATATACTACACATTGCACAATAGGGATGTACCACGCAGGTTGATACTACAAGTTGTATATACTACACATTGCACAATAGGGATGTACCACGCAGGTTGATACTACAAGTTGTATATACTACACATTGCACAATAGGGATGTACCACGCATGTTGATACTACAAGTTGTATATACTACACATTGCACAATGGGGATGTACCATGCAGGTTGATACTACAAGTTGTATATACTACACATTGCACAATAGGGATGTACCATGCAGGTTGATACTACAAGTTATATATACTACACATTGCACAATAGGGATGTACCACGCAGGTTGATACTACATGTTGTATATACTACACATTGCACAATAGGGATGTACCACGCAGGTTGATACTACAAGTTGTATATACTACACATTGCACAATAGGGATGTACCACGCAGGTTGATACTACAAGTTGTATATACTACACATTGCACAATAGGGATGTACCACGCATGTTGATACTACAAGTTGTATATACTACACATTGCACAATGGGGATGTACCATGCAGGTTGATACTACAAGTTGTATATACTACACATTGCACAATAGGGATGTACCATGCAGGTTGATACTACAAGTTGTATATACTACACATTGCACAATAGGGATGTACCACGCAGGTTGATACTACAAGTTGTATATACTACACATTGAACAATAGGGATGTACCACGCAGGTTGATACTACAAGTTGTATATACTACACATTGCACAATAGGGATGTACCACGCAGGTTGATACTACAAGTTGTATATACTACACATTGCACAATAGGGATGTACCATACAGGTTGATACTACAAGTTGTATATACTACACATTACACAATAGGGATGTACCACGCAGGTTGATACTACAAGTTGTATATACTACACATATCACAAAAGGGATGTACCACGCAGGTTGATACTACATGTTGTATATACTACACATTACACAATAGGGATGTACCACGCAGGTTGATACTACAAGTTGTATATACTACACATTGCGCAATAGGGATGTACCATGCAGGTTGATACTACATGTTGTATAAACTACACATTACACAATAGGGATGTACCACGCAGGTCGATACTACAAGTTGTATATACTACACATTGCACAATAGGGATGTACCACGCAGGTTGATACTACAAGTTGTATATACTAGTACTACATATGACACAATAGGGATGTACCATGCAGGTTGATACTACAAGTTGTATATACTACACTTTGCACAATAGCGATGTACCATGCAGGTTGATACTACATGTTGTATAAACTACACATACCACAATAGGGATGTACCACGCAGGTTGATACTACAGGTTGTATATACTACACATTACACAATAGGGATGTACCATGCAGGTTGATACTACATGTTGTATATACTACACATTACACAATAGGGATATACCACGCAGGTTGATACTACAAGTTGTATATACTACACATTGCACAATAGGGATGTACCATGCAGGTTGATACTACAAGTGTTATATACTACACATTGCACAATAGGGATGTAACACGCAGGTTGATACTACAAGTTGTATATACTACACATTGCACAATAGGGATGTACCATGCAGGTTGATACTACATGTTGTATATACTACACATTGCACAATAGAGATGTACCACGCAGGTTGATACGACATGTTGTATATACTACACATTACACAATAGGGATGTACCACGCAGGTTGATACTACAAGTTGTATATACTACACATTGCACAATAGGGACGTACCACGCAGGTTGATACTACTAAGTGTATATACTACACAATGCACAATAGGGATGTACCACGCAGGTTGATACTACAAGTTGTATATACTACACATTACACAAAAGGGATGTACCACGCAGGTTGATACTACATGTTGTACATACTACACATTTCACAATAGGGATGTACCCCGCAGGTTGATACTACAAGTTGTATATACTACACATTGCACAATAGGGATGTACCACGCAGGTTGATACTACAAGGTGTATATACTACACATTGCACAATAGGGATGTACCATGCAGGTTGATACTACAAGTTGTATATACTACACATTGCACAATAGGGATGTACCACGCAGGTTGATACTACAAGGTGTATATACTACACATTGCACAATAGGGATGTACCATGCAGGTTGATACTACAAGGTGTATATACTACACATTTCACAAGAGGGATGTACCCCGCAGGTTGATACTACATGTTGTATATACTACACATTGAACAATAGGGATGTACCACGCAGGTTGATACTACAAGGTGTATATACTACACATTACACAATAGGGATGTACCACGCAGGTGGATACTACAAGTTGTATATACTACACATTGCACAATAGGGACGTACCACGCAGGTTGATACTACTAAGTGTATATACTACACATTGCACAATAGGGATGTACCACGCAGGTTGATACTACAAGTTGTATATACTACACATTACACAAAAGGGATGTACCACGCAGGTTGATACTACAAGTTGTATATACTACACATTGCACAATAGGGATGTACCACGCAGGTTGATACTACAAGTTGTATATACTACACATTGCACAATAGGGATGTACCACGCAGGTTGATACTACAAGTTGTATATACTACACATTGCACAATAGGGATGTACCATGCAGGTTGATACTACAAGTTGTATATATTACACATTAGGGATGTACCACGCAGGTTGATACTACAAGGTGTATATACTACACATTGCACAATAGGGATGTACCATGCAGGTTGATACTACAAGGTGTATATACTACACATTTCACAAGAGGGATGTACCCCGCAGGTTGATACTACAAGGTGTATATACTACACATGACACAATAGGGATGTACCAGGCAGGTTGATACTACATGTTGTATATACTACACATTACACAATAGGGATATACCACGCAGGTTGATACTACAAGTTGTATATTCTACACATTGCACAATGGGGATGTACCATGCAGGTTGATACTACAAGTGTTATTTACTACACATTGCACAATAGGGATGTAACACGCAGGTTGATACTACAAGTTGTATATACTACACATTGCACAATAGGGTTGTACCACGCAGGTTGATACTACAAGTTGTATATACTACACATTGCACAATAGGGATGTACCATGCAGGTTGATACTACATGTTGTATATACTACACATTGCACAATAGGGATGTACCACGCAGGTTGATACGACATGTTGTATATACTACACATTACAAAATAGGGATGTACCACGCAGGTTGATACTACAAGTTGTATATACTACACATTGCACAATAGGGATGTACCACGCAGGTTGATACTACAAGTTGTATATACTACACATTGCACAATAGGGATGTACCATGCAGGTTGATACTACAAGTTGTATATATTACACATTGCACAATAGGGATGTACCATGCAGGTTGATACTACAAGTTGTATATACTACACATTGCACAATAGGGATGTACCACGCAGGTTGATACTACAAGTTGTATATACTACACATTGCACAATAGGGATGTACCACGCAGGTTGATACTACAAGTTGTATATACTACACATTGCACAATAGGGATGTACCACGCAGGTTGATACTACAAGTTGTATATACTACACATTGCACAATAGGGATGTACCACGCAGGTTGATACTACAAGTTGTATATACTACACATTGCACAAAAGGGATGTACCACGCAGGTTGATACTACAAGTTGTATATACTACACATTACACAATAGGGATGTACCACGCAGGTTGATATTACAAGTTGTATATACTACACATTGCACAATAGGGATGTACCACGCAGGTTGATACTACAAGTTGTATATACTACACATTACACAATAGGGATGTACCATGCAGGTTGATACTACATGTTGTATATACTACACATTACACAATAGGGATATACCACGCAGGTTGATACTACAAGTTGTATATTCTACACATTGCACAATGGGGATGTACCATGCAGGTTGATACTACAAGTGTTATTTACTACACATTGCACAATAGGGATGTAACACGCAGGTTGATACTACAAGTTGTATATACTACACATTGCACAATAGGGTTGTACCACGCAGGTTGATACTACAAGTTGTATATACTACACATTGCACAATAGGGATGTACCATGCAGGTTGATACTACATGTTGTATATACTACACATTGCACAATAGGGATGTACCACGCAGGTTGATACGACATGTTGTATATACTACACATTACACAATAGGGATGTACCACGCAGGTTGATACTATAAGTTGTATATACTACACATTGCACAATAGGGACGTACCACGCAGGTTGATACTACTAAGTGTATATACTACACATTGCACAATAGGGATGTCCCATGCAGGTTGATACTACATGTTGTATATACTACACATTGCACAATAGGGATGTACCACGCAGGTTGATACGACATGTTGTATATACTACACATTACACAATAGGGATGTACCACGCAGGTTGATACTATAAGTTGTATATACTACACATTGCACAATAGGGACGTACCACGCAGGTTGATACTACTAAGTGTATATACTACACATTGCACAATAGGGATGTACCACGCAGGTTGATACTACAATTTGTATATACTACACATTACACAAAAGGGATGTACCACGCAGGTTGATACTGCATGTTGTATATACTACACATTTCACAATAGGGATGTACCCCGCAGGTTGATACTACAAGTTGTATATACTACACATTGCACAATAGGGATGTACCACGCAGGTTGATACTACAAGTTGTATATACTACACATTGCACAATAGGGATGTACCACGCAGGTTGATACTACAAGTTGTATATACAACACATTGCACAAAAGGGATGTACCACGCAGGTTGATACTACAAGTTGTATATACTACACATTACACAATAGGGATGTACCACGCAGGTTGATATTACAAGTTGTATATACTACACATTGCACAATAGGGATGTACCACGCAGGTTGATACTACAAGTTGTATATACTACACATTACACAATAGGGATGTACCATGCAGGTTGATACTACATGTTGTATATACTACACATTACACAATAGGGATATACCACGCAGGTTGATACTACAAGTTGTATATTCTACACATTGCACAATGGGGATGTACCATGCAGGTTGATACTACAAGTGTTATTTACTACACATTGCACAATAGGGATGTAACACGCAGGTTGATACTACAAGTTGTATATACTACACATTGCACAATAGGGTTGTACCACGCAGGTTGATACTACAAGTTGTATATACTACACATTGCACAATAGGGATGTACCATGCAGGTTGATACTACATGTTGTATATACTACACATTGCACAATAGGGATGTACCACGCAGGTTGATACGACATGTTGTATATACTACACATTACACAATAGGGATGTACCACGCAGGTTGATACTATAAGTTGTATATACTACACATTGCACAATAGGGACGTACCACGCAGGTTGATACTACTAAGTGTATATACTACACATTGCACAATAGGGATGTACCACGCAGGTTGATACTACAATTTGTATATACTACACATTACACAAAAGGGATGTACCACGCAGGTTGATACTACATGTTGTATATACTACACATTTCACAATAGGGATGTACCCCGCAGGTTGATACTACAATTTGTATATACTACACATTGCACAATAGGGATGTACCACGCAGGTTGATACTACAAGGTGTATATACTACACATTGCACAATAGGGATGTACCATGCAGGTTGATACTACAAGTTGTATATACTACACATTGCACAATAGGGATGTACCACGCAGGTTGATACTACAAGGTGTATATACTACACATTGCACAATAGGGATGTACCATGCAGGTTGATACTACAAGGTGTATATACTACACATTTCACAAGAGGGATGTACCCCGCAGGTTGATACTACATGTTGTATATACTACACATTGCACAATAGGGATGTACCACGCAGGTTGATACTACAAGGTGTATATACTACACATTGCACAATAGGGATGTACCATGCAGGTTGATACTACAAGTTGTATATACTACACATTGCACAAAAGGGATGTACCATGCAGGTTGATACTACAAGTTGTATATACTACACATTACACAATAGGGATGTACCACACAGGTTGATACTACAAGTTGTATATACTACACATTGCACAATAGGGATGTACCATGCAGGTTGATACTACATGTTGTATATACTACACATTGCACAATAGGGATGTACCACGCAGGTTGATACTACAAGTTGTATATACTACACATTGCACAATAGGTATGTACCACGCAGGTTGATACTACAATTTGTATATACTACACATTACACAAAAGGGATGTACCACGCAGGTTGATACTACATGTTGTATATACTACACATTTCACAATAGGGATGTACCCCGCAGGTTGATACTACAAGTTGTATATACTACACATTGCACAATAGGGATGTACCACGCAGGTTGATACTACAAGGTGTATATACTACACATTGCACAATAGGGATGTACCATGCAGGTTGATACTACAAGTTGTATATACTACACATTGCACAAAAGGGATGTACCATGCAGGTTGATACTACAAGTTGTATATACTACACATTGCACAATAGGGATGTACCACGCAGGTTGATACTACAAGTTGTATATACTACACATTGCACAATAGGGATGTACCACGCAGGTTGATACTACATGTTGTATATACTACACATTGCACAATAGGGATGTACCATGCAGGTTGATACTACAAGTTGTATATACTACACATTGCACAATAGGGATGTACCATGCAGGTTGATACTACAAGTTGTATATACTACACATTGCACAATAGGGATGTACCACGCAGGTTGATACTACAAGTTGTATATACTACAAATTGCACAATAGGGATGTACCACGTTGGTTGATACTACAAGTGTTATTTACTACACATTGCACAATAGGGATGTAACACGCAGGTTGATACTACAAGTTGTATATACTACACATTGCACAATAGGGATGTACCATGCAGGTTGATACTACAAGTTGTATATACTACACATTGCACAAAAGGGATGTACCATGCAGGTTGATACTACAAGTTGTATATACTACACATTGCACAATAGGGATGTACCACGCAGGTTGATACTACAAGTTGTATATACTACACATTGCACAATAGGGATGTACCACGCAGGTTGATACTACATGTTGTATATACTACACATTGCACAATAGGGATGTACCATGCAGGTTGATACTACAAGTTGTATATACTACACATTGCACAATAGGGATGTACCATGCAGGTTGATACTACAAGTTGTATATACTACACATTGCACAATAGGGATGTACCACGCAGGTTGATACTACAAGTTGTATATACTACAAATTGCACAATAGGGATGTACCACGTTGGTTGATACTACAAGTGTTATTTACTACACATTGCACAATAGGGATGTAACACGCAGGTTGATACTACAAGTTGTATATACTACACATTGCACAATAGGGATGTACCATGCAGGTTGATACTACATGTTGTATATACTACACATTGCACAATAGGGATGTACCACGCAGGTTGATACGACATGTTGTATATACTACACATTACACAATAGGGATGTACCACGCAGGTTGATACGACATGTTGTATATACTACACATTACACAATAGGGATGTACCACGCAGGTTGATACTATAAAATGTATATACTACACATTACACAATAGGGACGTACCACGCAGGTTGATACTACTAAGTGTATATACTACACATTGCACAATAGGGATGTACCACGCAGGTTGATACTACATGTTGTATATACTACACATTTCACAATAGGGATGTACCCCGCAGGTTGATACTACAAGTTGTATATACTACACATTGCACAATAGGGATGTACCCCGCAGGTTGATACTACAAGTTGTATATACTACACATTGCACAATAGGGATGTACCACGCAGGTTGATACTACAAGGTGTATATACTACACATTGCACAATAGGGATGTACCACGCAGGTTGATACTACAAGATGTATATACTACACATTGCACAATAGGGATGTACCACGCAGGTTGATACTACAATTTGTATATACTACACATTACACAAAAGGGATGTACCACGCAGGTTGATACTACATGTTGAATATACTACACATTTCACAATAGGGATGTACCCCGCAGGTTGATACTACAAGTTGTATATACTACACATTGCACAATAGGGATGTACCACGCAGGTTGATACTACAAGTTGTATATACTACACATTGCACAATAGGGATGTACCACGCATGTTGATACTACAAGTTGTATATACAACACATTGCACAAAAGGGATGTACCACGCAGGTTGATACTACAAGTTGTATATACTACACATTACACAATAGGGATGTACCACGCAGGTTGATATTACAAGTTGTATATACTTCACATTGCACAATAGGGATGTACCACGCAGGTTGATACTACAAGTTGTATATACTACACATTACACAATAGGGATGTACCATGCAGGTTGATACTACATGTTGTATATACTACACATTACACAATAGGGATATACCACGCAGGTTGATACTACAAGTTGTATATTCTACACATTGCACAATGGGGATGTACCATGCAGGTTGATACTACAAGTGTTATTTACTACACATTGCACAATAGGGATGTAACACGCAGGTTGATACTACAAGTTGTATATACTACACATTGCACAATAGGGTTGTACCACGCAGGTTGATACTACAAGTTGTATATACTACACATTGCACAATAGGGATGTACCATGCAGGTTGATACTACATGTTGTATATACTACACATTGCACAATAGGGATGTACCACGCAGGTTGATACGACATGTTGTATATACTACACATTACACAATAGGGATGTACCACGCAGGTTGATACTATAAGTTGTATATACTACACATTGCACAATAGGGACGTACCACGCAGGTTGATACTACTAAGTGTATATACTACACATTGCACAATAGGGATGTACCACGCAGGTTGATACTACAATTTGTATATACTACACATTACACAAAAGGGATGTACCACGCAGGTTGATACTACATGTTGTATATACTACACATTTCACAATAGGGATGTACCCCGCAGGTTGATACTACAAGTTGTATATACTACACATTGCACAATAGGGATGTACCACGCAGGTTGATACTACAAGGTGTATATACTACACATTGCACAATAGGGATGTACCATGCAGGTTGATACTACAAGTTGTATATACTACGAATTGCACAATAGGGATGTACCACGCAGGTTGATACTACAAGGTGTATATACTACACATTGCACAATAGGGATGTACCATGCAGGTTGATACTACAAGGTGTATATACTACACATTTCACAAGAGGGATGTACCCCGCAGGTTGATACTACATGTTGTATATACTACACATTGCACAATAGGGATGTACCACGCAGGTTGATACTACAAGGTGTATATACTACACATTGCACAATAGGGATGTACCATGCAGGTTGATACTACAAGTTGTATATACTACACATTGCACAAAAGGGATGTACCATGCAGGTTGATACTACAAGTTGTATATACTACACATTACACAATAGGGATGTACCACACAGGTTGATACTACAAGTTGTATATACTACACATTGCACAATAGGGATGTACCATGCAGGTTGATACTACATGTTGTATATACTACACATTGCACAATAGGGATGTACCACGCAGGTTGATACTACAAGTTGTATATACTACACATTGCAAAATAGGGATGTACCACGCAGGTTGATACTACAATTTGTATATACTACACATTACACAAAAGGGATGTACCACGCAGGTTGATACTACATGTTGTATATACTACACATTTCACAATAGGGATGTACCCCGCAGGTTGATACTACAAGTTGTATATACTACACATTGCACAATAGGGATGTACCACGCAGGTTGATACTACAAGGTGTATATACTACACATTGCACAATAGGGATGTACCATGCAGGTTGATACTACAAGTTGTATATACTACACATTGCACAAAAGGGATGTACCATGCAGGTTGATACTACAAGTTGTATATACTACACATTGCACAATAGGGATGTACCACGCAGGTTGATACTACAAGTTGTATATACTACACATTGCACAATAGGGATGTACCATGCAGGTTGATACTACATGTTGTATATACTACACATTGCACAATAGGGATGTACCATGCAGGTTGATACTACAAGTTGTATATACTACACATTGCACAATAGGGATGTACCATGCAGGTTGATACTACAAGTTGTATATACTACACATTGCACAATAGGGATGTACCACGCAGGTTGATACTACAAGTTGTATATACTACACATTGCACAATAGGGATGTACCACGCAGGTTGATACTACAAGTGTTATTTACTACACATTGCACAATAGGGATGTAACACGCAGGTTGATACTACAAGTTGTATATACTACACATTGCACAATAGGGTTGTACCACGCAGGTTGATACTACAAGTTGTATATACTACACATTGCACAATAGGGATGTACCATGCAGGTTGATACTACATGTTGTATATACTACACATTGCACAATAGGGATGTACCACGCAGGTTGATACGACATGTTGTATATACTACACATTACACAATAGGGATGTACCACGCAGGTTGATACTATAAAATGTATATACTACACATTACACAATAGGGACGTACCACGCAGGTTGATACTACTAAGTGTATATACTACACATTGCACAATAGGGATGTACCACGCAGGTTGATACTACAAGTTGTATATACTACACATTACACAAAAGGGATGTACCACGCAGGTTGATACTACATGTTGTATATACTACACATTTCACAATAGGGATGTACCCCGCAGGTTGATACTACAAGTTGTATATACTACACATTGCACAATAGGGATGTACCACGCAGGTTGATACTACAAGGTGTATATACTACACATTGCACAATAGGGATGTACCACGCAGGTTGATACTACAAGGTGTATATACTACACATTGCACAATAGGGATGTACCATGCAGGTTGATACTACAAGTTGTATATACTACACATTGCACAATAGGGATGTACCATGCAGGTTGATACTACCTGTTGTATATACTACACATTGCACAATAGGGATGTACCACGCAGGTTGATACTACAAGTTGTATATACTACACATTGCACAATAGGGATGTACCATGCAGGTTGATACTACATGTTGTATATACTACACATTGCACAATAGGGATGTACCACGCAGGTTGATACTACAAGTTGTATATACTACACATTGCACAATAGGGATGTACCACGCAGGTTGATACTACAAGTTGTATATACTACACATTACACAATAGGGATGTACCATGCAGGTTGATACTACATGTTGTATATACTACACATTACACAATGGGGATATACCACGCAGGTTGATACTACAAGTTGTATATTCTACACATTGCACAATAGGGTTGTACCACGCAGGTTGATACTACAAGTTGTATATACTACACATTGCACAATAGGGATGTACCATGCAGGTTGATACTACATGTTGTATATACTACACATTGCACAATAGGGATGTACCACGCAGGTTGATACGACATGTTGTATATACTACACATTACACAAAAGGGATGTACCACGCAGGTTGATACTACATGTTGTATATACTACACATTTCACAATAGGGATGTACCCCGCAGGTTGATACTACAAGTTGTATATACTACACATTGCACAATAGGGATGTACCACGCAGGTTGATACTACAAGTTGTATATACTACACATTACACAATAGGGATGTACCATGCAGGTTGATACTACATGTTGTATATACTACACATTACACAATGGGGATATACCACGCAGGTTGATACTACAAGTTGTATATTCTACACATTGCACAATAGGGTTGTACCACGCAGGTTGATACTACAAGTTGTATATACTACACATTGCACAATAGGGATGTACCATGCAGGTTGATACTACATGTTGTATATACTACACATTGCACAATAGGGATGTACCACGCAGGTTGATACGAAATGTTGTATATACTACACATTACACAAAAGGGATGTACCACGCAGGTTGATACTACATGTTGTATATACTACACATTTCTCAATAGGGATATACCCCGCAGGTTGATACTACAAGTTGTATATACTACACATTGCACAATAGGGATGTACCACGCAGGTTGATACTACAAGGTGTATATACTACACATTGCACAATAGGGATGTACCATGCAGGTTGATACTACAAGTTGTATATACTACACATTACACAATAGGGATGTACCACGCAGGTTGATACTACAAGGTGTATATACTACACATTGCACAATAGGGATGTACCATGCAGGTTGATACTACAAGGTGTATATACTACACATTTCACAAGAGGGATGTACCCCGCAGGTTGATACTACAAGTTGTATATACTACACATTGCACAATAGGGATGTACCACGCAGGTTGATACTACAAGGTGTATATACTACACATTGCACAATAGGGATGTACCATGCAGGTTGATACTACATGTTGTATATACTACACATTGCACAATAGGGATGTACCACGCAGATTGATACTACAAGGTGTATATACTACACATTACACAATAGGGATGTACCACGTAGGTTGATACTACAAGGTGTATATACTACACATTTCACAAGAGGGATGTACCCCGCAGGTTGATACTACATGTTGTATATACTACACATTGCACAATAGGGATGTACCACGCAGGTTGATACTACAAGGTGTATATACTACACATTGCACAATAGGGATGTACCATGCAGGTTGATACTACAAGTTGTATATACTACACATTACACAATAGGGATATACCACGCAGGTTGATACTACAAGTTGTATATTCTACACATTGCACAATGGGGATGTACCATGCAGGTTGATACTACAAGTGTTATTTACTACACATTGCACAATAGGGATGTAACACGCAGGTTGATACTACAAGTTGTATATACTACACATTGCACAATAGGGTTGTACCACGCAGGTTGATACTACAAGTTGTATATACTACACATTGCACAATAGGGATGTACCATGCAGGTTGATACTACATGTTGTATATACTACACATTGCACAATAGGGATGTACCACGCAGGTTGATACGACATGTTGTATATACTACACATTACAAAATAGGGATGTACCACGCAGGTTGATACTATAAGTTGTATATACTACACATTGCACAATAGGGACGTACCACGCAGGTTGATACTACTAAGTGTATATACTACACATTGCACAATAGGGATGTACCACGCAGGTTGATACTACAATTTGTATATACTACACATTACACAAAAGGGATGTACCACGCAGGTTGATACTACATGTTGTATATACTACACATTTCACAATAGGGATGTACCCCGCAGGTTGATACTACAAGTTGTATATACTACACATTGCACAATAGGGATGTACCACGCAGGTTGATACTACAAGGTGTATATACTACACATTGCACAATAGGGATGTACCATGCAGGTTGATACTACAAGTTGTATATACTACACATTGCACAATAGGGATGTACCACGCAGGTTGATACTACAAGGTGTATATACTACACATTGCACAATAGGGATGTACCATGCAGGTTGATACTACAAGGTGTATATACTACACATTTCACAAGAGGGATGTACCCCGCAGGTTGATACTACATGTTGTATATACTACACATTGCACAATAGGGATGTACCACGCAGGTTGATACTACAAGGTGTATATACTACACATTGCACAATAGGGATGTACCATGCAGGTTGATACTACAAGTTGTATATACTACACATTGCACAATAGGGATGTACCACGCAGGTTGATACTACAAGGTGTATATACTACACATTGCACAATAGGGATGTACCATGCAGGTTGATACTACAAGGTGTATATACTACACATTTCACAAGAGGGATGTACCCCGCAGGTTGATACTACAAGTTGTATATACTACACATTGCACAATAGGGATGTACCACGCAGGTTGATACTACAAGTTGTATATACTACACATTGCACAATAGGGATGTACCATGCAGGTTGATACTACATGTTGTATATACTACACATTGCACAATAGGGATGTACCACGCAGATTGATACTACAAGGTGTATATACTACACATTACACAATAGGGATGTACCACGTAGGTTGATACTACAAGGTGTATATACTACACATTTCACAAGAGGGATGTACCCCGCAGGTTGATACTACATGTTGTATATACTACACATTGCACAATAGGGATGTACCACGCAGGTTGATACTACAAGGTGTATATACTACACATTGCACAATAGGGATGTACCATGCAGGTTGATACTACAAGTTGTATATACTACACATTACACAATAGGGATTTACCACGCAGGTTGATACTACAAGTTGTATATTCTACACATTGCACAATGGGGATGTACCATGCAGGTTGATACTACAAGTGTTATTTACTACACATTGCACAATAGGGATGTAACACGCAGGTTGATACTACAAGTTGTATATACTACACATTGCACAATAGGGTTGTACCACGCAGGTTGATACTACAAGTTGTATATACTACACATTGCACAATAGGGATGTACCATGCAGGTTGATACTACATGTTGTATATACTACACATTGCACAATAGGGATGTACCACGCAGGTTGATACGACATGTTGTATATACTACACATTACACAATAGGGATGTACCACGCAGGTTGATACTATAAGTTGTATATACTACACATTGCACAATAGGGACGTACCACGCAGGTTGATACTACTAAGTGTATATACTACACATTGCACAATAGGGATGTACCACGCAGGTTGATACTACAATTTGTATATACTACACATTACACAAAAGGGATGTACCACGCAGGTTGATACTACATGTTGTATATACTACACATTTCACAATAGGGATGTACCCCGCAGGTTGATACTACAAGTTGTATATACTACACATTGCACAATAGGGATGTACCACGCAGGTTGATACTACAAGGTGTATATACTACACATTGCACAATAGGGATGTACCATGCAGGTTGATACTACAAGTTGTATATACTACACATTGCACAATAGGGATGTACCACGCAGGTTGATACTACAAGGTGTATATACTACACATTGCACAATAGGGATGTACCATGCAGGTTGATACTACAAGGTGTATATACTACACATTTCACAAGAGGGATGTACCCCGCAGGTTGATACTACATGTTGTATATACTACACATTGCACAATAGGGATGTACCACGCAGGTTGATACTACAAGGTGTATATACTACACATTGCACAATAGGGATGTACCATGCAGGTTGATACTACAAGTTGTATATACTACACATTTCACAAGAGGGATGTACCCCGCAGGTTGATACTACATGTTGTATATACTACACATTGCACAATAGGGATGTACCACGCAGGTTGATACTACAAGGTGTATATACTACACATTGCACAATAGGGATGTACCATGCAGGTTGATACTACAAGTTGTATATACTACACATTACACAATAGGGATATACCACGCAGGTTGATACTACAAGTTGTATATTCTACACATTGCACAATGGGGATGTACCATGCAGGTTGATACTACAAGTGTTATTTACTACACATTGCACAATAGGGATGTAACACGCAGGTTGATACTACAAGTTGTATATACTACACATTGCACAATAGGGTTGTACCACGCAGGTTGATACTACAAGTTGTATATACTACACATTGCACAATAGGGATGTACCATGCAGGTTGATACTACATGTTGTATATACTACACATTGCACAATAGGGATGTACCACGCAGGTTGATACGACATGTTGTATATACTACACATTACACAATAGGGATGTACCACGCAGGTTGATACTATAAGTTGTATATACTACACATTGCACAATAGGGACGTACCACGCAGGTTGATACTACTAAGTGTATATACTACACATTGCACAATAGGGATGTACCACGCAGGTTGATACTACAATTTGTATATACTACACATTACACAAAAGGGATGTACCACGCAGGTTGATACTACATGTTGTATATACTACACATTTCACAATAGGGATGTACCCCGCAGGTTGATACTACAAGTTGTATATACTACACATTGCACAATAGGGATGTACCACGCAGGTTGATACTACAAGGTGTATATACTACACATTGCACAATAGGGATGTACCATGCAGGTTGATACTACAAGTTGTATATACTACACATTGCACAATAGGGATGTACCACGCAGGTTGATACTACAAGGTGTATATACTACACATTGCACAATAGGGATGTACCATGCAGGTTGATACTACAAGGTGTATATACTACACATTTCACAAGAGGGATGTACCCCGCAGGTTGATACTACAAGTTGTATATACTACACATTGCACAATAGGGATGTACCACGCAGGTTGATACTACAAGGTGTATATACTACACATTGCACAATAGGGATGTACCATGCAGGTTGATACTACAAGTTGTATATACTACACATTGCACAAAAGGGATGTACCATGCAGGTTGATACTACAAGTTGTATATACTACACATTACACAATAGGGATGTACCACACAGGTTGATACTACAAGTTGTATATACTACACATTGCACAATAGGGATGTACCATGCAGGTTGATACTACATGTTGTATATACTACACATTGCACAATAGGGATGTACCACGCAGGTTGATACTACAAGTTGTATATACTACACATTGCACAATAGGGATGTACCACGCAGGTTGATACTACAATTTGTATCTACTACACATTACACAAAAGGGATGTACCACGCAGGTTGATACTACATGTTGTATATACTACACATTTCACAATAGGGATGTACCCCGCAGGTTGATACTACAAGTTGTATATACTACACATTGCACAATAGGGATGTACCACGCAGGTTGATACTACAAGGTGTATATACTACACATTGCACAATAGGGATGTACCATGCAGGTTGATACTACAAGTTGTATATACTACACATTGCACAAAAGGGATGTACCATGCAGGTTGATACTACAAGTTGTATATACTACACATTGCACAATAGGGATGTACCACGCAGGTTGATACTACAAGTTGTATATACTACACATTGCACAATAGGGATGTACCATGCAGGTTGATACTACATGTTGTATATACTACACATTGCACAATAGGGATGTACCATGCAGGTTGATACTACAAGTTGTATATACTACACATTGCACAATAGGGATGTACCATGCAGGTTGATACTACAAGTTGTATATACTACACATTGCACAATAGGGATGTACCACGCAGGTTGATACTACAAGTTGTATATACTACACATTGCACAATAGGGATGTACCACGCAGGTTGATACTACAAGTGTTATTTACTACACATTGCACAATAGGGATGTAACACGCAGGTTGATACTACAAGTTGTATATACTACACATTGCACAATAGGGTTGTACCACGCAGGTTGATACTACAAGTTGTATATACTACACATTGCACAATAGGGATGTACCATGCAGGTTGATACTACATGTTGTATATACTACACATTGCACAATAGGGATGTACCACGCAGGTTGATACGACATGTTGTATATACTACACATTACACAATAGGGATGTACCACGCAGGTTGATACTATAAGTTGTATATACTACACATTACACAATAGGGACGTACCACGCAGGTTGATACTACTAAGTGTATATACTACACATTGCACAATAGGGATGTACCACGCAGGTTGATACTACAAGTTGTATATACTACACATTACACAAAAGGGATGTACCACGCAGGTTGATACTACATGTTGTATATACTACACATTTCACAATAGGGATGTACCCCGCAGGTTGATACTACAAGTTGTATATACTACACATTGCACAATAGGGATGTACCACGCAGGTTGATACTACAAGGTGTATATACTACACATTGCACAATAGGGATGTACCACGCAGGTTGATACTACAAGGTGTATATACTACACATTGCACAATAGGGATGTACCATGCAGGTTGATACTACAAGTTGTATATACTACACATTGCACAAAAGGGATGTCCCATGCAGGTTGATACTACCTGTTGTATATACTACACATTGCACAATAGGGATGTACCACGCAGGTTGATACTACAAGTTGTATATACTACACATTGCACAATAGGGATGTACCATGCAGGTTGATACTACATGTTGTATATACTACACATTGCACAATAGGGATGTACCACGCGGGTTGATACTACAAGTTGTATATACTACACATTGCACAATAGGGATGTACCACGCAGGTTGATACTACAAGTTGTATATACTACACATTACACAATAGGGATGTACCATGCAGGTTGATACTACATGTTGTATATACTACACATTACACAATGGGGATATACCACGCAGGTTGATACTACAAGTTGTATATTCTACACATTGCACAATAGGGTTGTACCACGCAGGTTGATACTACAAGTTGTATATACTACACATTGCACAATAGGGATGTACCATGCAGGTTGATACTACATGTTGTATATACTACACATTGCACAATAGGGATGTACCACGCAGGTTGATACGACATGTTGTATATACTACACATTACACAAAAGGGATGTACCACGCAGGTTGATACTACATGTTGTATATACTACACATTTCACAATAGGGATGTACCCCGCAGGTTGATACTACAAGTTGTATATACTACACATTGCACAATAGGGATGTACCACGCAGGTTGATACAACAAGTTGTATATACTACACATTACACAATAGGGATGTACCATGCAGGTTGATACTACATGTTGTATATACTACACATTACACAATGGGGATATACCACGCAGGTTGATACTACAAGTTGTATATTCTACACATTGCACAATAGGGTTGTACCACGCAGGTTGATACTACAAGTTGTATATACTACACATTGCACAATAGGGATGTACCATGCAGGTTGATACTACATGTTGTATATACTACACATTGCACAATAGGGATGTACCACGCAGGTTGATACGAAATGTTGTATATACTACACATTACACAAAAGGGATGTACCACGCAGGTTGATACTACATGTTGTATATACTACACATTTCTCAATAGGGATGTACCCCGCAGGTTGATACTACAAGTTGTATATACTACACATTGCACAATAGGGATGTACCACGCAGGTTGATACTACAAGGTGTATATACTACACATTGCACAATAGGGATGTACCATGCAGGTTGATACTACAAGTTGTATATACTACACATTGCACAATAGGGATGTACCACGCAGGTTGATACTACAAGGTGTATATACTACACATTGCACAATAGGGATGTACCATGCAGGTTGATACTACAAGGTGTATATACTACACATTTCACAAGAGGGATGTACCCCGCAGGTTGATACTACAAGTTGTATATACTACACATTGCACAATAGGGATGTACCACGCAGGTTGATACTACAAGGTGTATATACTACACATTGCACAATAGGGATGTACCATGCAGGTTGATACTACATGTTGTATATACTACACATTGCACAATAGGGATGTACCACGCAGATTGATACTACAAGGTGTATATACTACACATTACACAATAGGGATGTACCACGTAGGTTGATACTACAAGTTGTATATACTACACACTGCACAATAGGGATATACCATGCAGGTTGATACTACATGTTTTAGTACTACACATTGCACAATAGGAATGTACCATGCAGGTTGATACTAAAAGTTGTATATACTACACATTACACAATAGGGATGTACCACGCAGGTTGATAGTACAAGTTGTATATACTACACATTGCACAAAAGGGATGTACCACGCAGGTTGATACTACTAAGTGTATATACTACACATATCACAATAGGGATGTACCACGCAGGTTGATACTACAAGTTGTATATACTACACATTGCACAACATGGATGTACCACGCAGGTTGATACTACAAGTTGTATATACTACACATTACACAATAGGGATGTACCACGCAGGTTGATACTACAAGTTGTATATACTACACATTGCGCAATAGGGATGTACCATGCAGGTTGATACTACATGTTGTATATACTACACATTGCACAATAAGGATGTACCACGCAGGTTGATACTACAAGTTGTATATACTACACATGACACAATAGGGATGTACCATGCAGGTTGATACTACAAGTTGTATATTCTACACATTGCACAATAGGGATGTACCACGCAGGTTGATACTACATGTTGTATATACTACACATTACACAATAGGGATGTACCACGCAGGTTGATACTACAAGTTGTATATACTACACATTGCGCAATAGGGATGTACCATGCAGGTTGATACTACATGTTGTATATACTACACATTGCACAATAAGGATGTACCACGCAGGTTGATACTACAAGTTGTATATACTACACATGACACAATAGGGATGTACCATGCAGGTTGATACTACAAGTTGTATATTCTACACATTGCACAATAGGGATGTACCACGCAGGTTGATACTACAAGTTGTATATACTACACATTACACAATAGGGATGTACCATGCAGGTTGATACTACAAGTTGTATATTCTACACATTGCACAATAGGGATGTACCACGCAGGTTGATACTACAAGTTGTATATACTACACATTACACAATAAGGATGTACCACGCAGGTTGATACTACAAGTTGTATATACTACACATTGCACAATAGGGATGTACCATACAGGTTGATACTACAAGTTGTATATACTACACATTACACAATAGGGATGTACCACGCAGGTTGATACTACAAGTTGTATATACTACACATATCACAATAGGGATGTACCACGCAGGTCGATACTACAAGTTGTATATACTACACATTGCACAATAGGGATGTACCACGCAGGTTGATACTACAAGTTGTATATACTAGTACTACATATGACACAATAGGGATGTACCATGCAGGTTGATACTACATGTTGTATATACTACACTTTGCACAATAGCGATGTACCATGCAGGTTGATACTACATGTTGTATAAACTACACATACCACAATAGCGATGTACCACGCAGGTAGATACTACAGGTTGTATATACTACACATTACACAATATGGATGTACCACGCAGGTTGATACTACAAGTTGTATATACTACACATTGCACAATAGGGACGTACCACGCAGGTTGATACTACAAGTTGTATATACTACACATTGCACAATAGGGATGTACCACGCAGGTTGATACTACAAGTTGTATATACTACACATGACACAATAGGGATGTACCATGCAGGTTGATACTACAAGTTGTATATACTACACATTGCACAATAGGGATGTACCACGCAGGTTGATACTACAAGTTGTATATACTACACATTACACAATAAGGATGTACCACGCAGGTTGATACTACAAGTTGTATATACTACACATTGCACAACATGGATGTACCATACAGGTTGATGCTACAAGTTGTATATACTACACATTACACAATAGGGATGTACCACGCAGGTTGATACTACAAGTTGTATATACTACACATATCACAAAAGGGATGTACCACGCAGGTTGATACTACATGTTGTATATACTACACATTACACAATAGGGATGTACCACGCAGGTTGATACTACAAGTTGTATATACTACACATTGCGCAATAGGGATGTACCACGCAGGTTGATACTACATGTTGTATAAACTACACATTACAAAATAGGGATGTACCACGCAGGTCGATACTACAAGTTGTATATACTACACATTGCACAATAGGGATGTACCACGCAGGTTGATACTACAAGTTGTATATACTAGTACTACATATGACACAATAGGGATGTACCATGCAGGTTGATACTACAAGTTGTATATACTACACTTTGCACAATAGCGATGTACCACGCAGGTTGATACTACAAGTTGTATATACTACACATTGCACAATAGGGATGTACCATACAGGTTGATACTACAAGTTGTATATACTACACATTACACAATAGGGATGTACCACGCAGGTTGATACTACAAGTTGTATATACTACACATATCACAAAAGGGATGTACCACGCAGGTTGATACTACAAGTTGTATATACTACACATTGCGCAATAGGGATGTACCATGCAGGTTGATACTACATGTTGTATATACTACACATTACACAATAAGGATGTACCACGCAGGTTGATACTACAAGTTGTATATACTACACATTGCACAACATGGATGTACCATACAGGTTGATACTACAAGTTGTATATACTACACATGACACAATAGGGATGTACCATGCAGGTTGATACTACAAGTTGTATATACTACACATTGCACAATAGGGATGTACCACGCAGGTTGATACTACAAGTTGTATATACTACACATTACACAATAAGGATGTACCACGCAGGTTGATACTACAAGTTGTATATACTACACATTGCACAACATGGATGTACCATACAGGTTGATGCTACAAGTTGTATATACTACACATTACACAATAGGGATGTACCACGCAGGTTGATACTACAAGTTGTATATACTACACATATCACAAAAGGGATGTACCACGCAGGTTGATACTACATGTTGTATATACTACACATTACACAATAGGGATGTACCACGCAGGTTGATACTACAAGTTGTATATACTACACATTGCGCAATAGGGATGTACCACGCAGGTTGATACTACATGTTGTATAAACTACACATTACAAAATAGGGATGTACCACGCAGGTCGATACTACAAGTTGTATATACTACACATTGCACAATAGGGATGTACCACGCAGGTTGATACTACAAGTTGTATATACTAGTACTACATATGACACAATAGGGATGTACCATGCAGGTTGATACTACAAGTTGTATATACTACACTTTGCACAATAGCGATGTACCACGCAGGTTGATACTACAAGTTGTATATACTACACATTGCACAATAGGGATGTACCATACAGGTTGATACTACAAGTTGTATATACTACACATTACACAATAGGGATGTACCACGCAGGTTGATACTACAAGTTGTATATACTACACATATCACAAAAGGGATGTACCACGCAGGTTGATACTACAAGTTGTATATACTACACATTGCGCAATAGGGATGTACCATGCAGGTTGATACTACATGTTGTATAAACTACACATTACACAATAGGGATGTACCACGCAGGTCGATACTACAAGTTGTATATACTACACATTGCACAATAGGGATGTACCACGCAGGTTGATACTACAAGTTGTATATACTAGTACTACATATGACACAATAGGGATGTACCATGCAGGTTGATACTACAAGTTGTATATACTACACTTTGCACAATAGCGATGTACCATGCAGGTTGATACTACATGTTGTATAAACTACACATACCACAATAGGGATGTACCACGCAGGTTGATACTACAAGTTGTATATACTACACATTGCACAATAGGGATGTACCACGCAGGTTGATACTACTAAGTGTATATACTACAAATTACACAATAGGGATGTACCACGTAGGTTGATACTAGAAGTTGTATATACTACACATTGCACAATAGGGATGTACCATGCAGGTTGATACTACAAGTTGTATATACTACACATTGCACAATAGGGACGTACCACGCAGGTTGATACTACTAAGTGTATATACTACACATTGCACAATAGGGATGTACCACGCAGGTTGATACTACACGTTGTATATACTACACATTACACAAAAGGGATTTACCACGCAGGTTGATACTACATGTTGTATATACTACACATTTCACAAAAGCATGTACCACGCAGGTTGATACTACATGTTGTATATACTACACATTGCACAATAGGGATGTACCCCGCAGGTTGATACTACAAGTTGTATATACTACACATTGCACAATAGGGATGTACCACGCAGGTTGATACTACAAGGTGTATATACTACACATTGCACAATAGGGATGTACCACGTAGATTGATACTACAAGTTGTATATACTACACACTGCATAATAGGGATATACCATGCAGGTTGATACTACATGTTGTATATACTACACATTGCACAATAGGGATGTACCATGCAGGTTGATACTACAAGTTGTATATACTACACATTGCACAATAGGGATGTACCACGCAGGTTGATACTACAAGTTGTATATACTACACATTGCACAAAAGGGATGTACCACGCAGGTTGATACTACAAGTTGTATATACTACACATTGCACAATAGGGATGTACCACGCAGGTTGATACCACAAGTTGTATATACTACACATTACACAATAAGGATGTACCACGCAGGTTGATACTACATGTTGTATATACTACACATTACACAATAGGGATGACCATGCAGGTTGATACTACAAGGTGTATATACTACACATTGCACAATAGGGATGTACCACGCAGGTTGATACTACAAGTTGTATATACTACACATGACACAATAGGGATGTACCATGCAGGTTGATACTACAAGTTGTATATACTACACTTTGCACAATAGCGATGTACCCCGCAGGTTGATTCTACAAGTTGTATATACTACACATTGCACAATAGGGATGTACCACGCAGGTTGATACTACAAGGTGTATATACTACACATTGCACAATAGGGATGTACCACGTAGGTTGATACTACAAGTTGTATATACTACACACTGCACAATAGGGATATACCATGCAGGTTGATACTACATGTTGTATATACTACACATTGCACAATAGGGATGTACCATGCAGGTTGATACTACAAGTTATATATACTACACATTGCACAATAGGGATGTACCATGCAGTTTGATACTACAAGTTGTATATACTACACATTACACAATAGGGATGTACCACGCAGGTTGATACTACAAGTTGTATATACTACACATTGCGCAATAGGGATGTACCATGCAGGTTGATACTACATGTTGTATAAACTACACATTACAAAATAGGGATGTACCACGCAGGTCGATACTACAAGTTGTATATACTACACATTGCACAATAGGGATGTACCACGCAGGTTGATACTACAAGTTGTATATACTAGTACTACATATGACACAATAGGGATGTACCATGCAGGTTGATACTACAAGTTGTATATACTACACTTTGCGCAATAGCGATGTACCACGCAGGTTGATACTACAAGTTGTATATACTACACATTGCACAATAGGGATGTACCATACAGGTTGATACTACAAGTTGTATATACTACACATTACACAATAGGGATGTACCACGCAGGTTGATACTACATGTTGTATATACTACACATTACACAATAGGGATGTACCACGCAGGTTGATACTACAAGTTGTATATACTACACATTGCGCAATAGGGATGTACCATGCAGGTTGATACTACATGTTGTATAAACTACACATTACACAATAGGGATGTACCACGCAGGTCGATACTACAAGTTGTATATACAACACATTGCACAATAGGGATGTACCACGCAGGTTGATACTACAAGTTGTATATACTTGTACTACATATGACACAATAGGGATGTACCATGCAGGTTGATACTACAAGTTGTATATACTACACTTTGCACAATAGCGATGTACCATGCAGTTTGATACTACATGTTGTATAAACTACACATACCACAATAGGGATGTACCACGCAGGTTGATACTACAGGTTGTATATACTACACATTACACAATAGGGATGTACCACGCAGGTTGATACTACTAAGTGTATATACTACACATTACACAATAGGGATGTACCACGCAGGTTGATACTACAGGTTGTATATACTACACATTGCACAATAGGGATGTACCACGCAGGTTGATACTACAAGTTGTATATACTACACATTGCGCAATAGGGATGTACCATGCAGGTTGATACTACATGTTGTATAAACTACACATTACAAAATAGGGATGTACCACGCAGGTCGATACTACAAGTTGTATATACTACACATTGCACAATAGGGATGTACCACGCAGGTTGATACTACAAGTTGTATATACTAGTACTACATATGACACAATAGGGATGTACCATGCAGGTTGATACTACAAGTTGTATATACTACACTTTGCACAATAGCGATGTACCACGCAGGTTGATACTACAAGTTGTATATACTACACATTGCACAATAGGGATGTACCATACAGGTTGATACTACAAGTTGTATATACTACACATTACACAATAGGGATGTACCACGCAGGTTGATACTACATGTTGTATATACTACACATTACACAATAGGGATGTACCACGCAGGTTGATACTACAAGTTGTATATACTACACATTGCGCAATAGGGATGTACTATGCAGGTTGATACTACATGTTGTATAAACTACACATTACACAATAGGGATGTACCACGCAGGTCGATACTACAAGTTGTATATACTACACATTGCACAATAGGGATGTACCACGCAGGTTGATACTACAAGTTGTATATACTTGTACTACATATGACACAATAGGGATGTACCATGCAGGTTGATACTACAAGTTGTATATACTACACTTTGCACAATAGCGATGTACCATGCAGTTTGATACTACATGTTGTATAAACTACACATACCACAATAGGGATGTACCACGCAGGTTGATACTACAGGTTGTATATACTACACATTACACAATAGGGATGTACCACGCAGGTTGATACTACTAAGTGTATATACTACACATTACACAATAGGGATGTACCACGCAGGTTGATACTACAGGTTGTATATACTACACATTGCACAATAGGGATGTACCACGCAGGTTGATACTACACGTTGTATATACTACACATTACACAAAAGGGATTTACCACGCAGGTTGATACTACATGTTGTATATACTACACATTTCACAAAAGCATGTACCACGCAGGTTGATACTACATGTTGTATATACTACACATTGCACAATAGGGATGTACCACGCAGGTTGATACTACATGTTGTATATACTACACATTGCACAATAGGGATGTACCCCGCAGGTTGATACTACAAGTTGTATATACTACACATTGCACAATAGGGATGTACCACGCAGGTTGATACTACAAGGTGTATATACTACACATTGCACAATAGGGATGTACCACGTAGATTGATACTACAAGTTGTATATACTACACACTGCATAATAGGGATATACCATGCAGGTTGATACTACATGTTGTATATACTACACATTGCACAATAGGGATGTACCATGCAGGTTGATACTACAAGTTGTATATACTACACATTGCACAATAGGGATGTACCACGCAGGTTGATACTACAAGTTGTATATACTACACATTGCACAAAAGGGATGTACCACGCAGGTTGATACTACAAGTTGTATATACTACACATTGCACAATAGGGATGTACCACGCAGGTTGATACTACAAGTTGTATATACTACACATTACACAATAAGGATGTACCACGCAGGTTGATACTACATGTTGTATATACTACACATTACACAATAGGGATGACCATGCAGGTTGATACTACAAGTTGTATATACTACACATTGCACAATAGGGATGTACCACGCAGGTTGATACTACAAGTTGTATATACTACACATGACACAATAGGGATGTACCATGCAGGTTGATACTACAAGTTGTATATACTACACTTTGCACAATAGCGATGTACCCCGCAGGTTGATACTACAAGTTGTATATACTACACATTGCACAATAGGGATGTACCACGCAGGTTGATACTACAAGGTGTATATACTACACATTGCACAATAGGGATGTACCACGTAGGTTGATACTACAAGTTGTATATACTACACACTGCACAATAGGGATATACCATGCAGGTTGATACTACATGTTGTATATACTACACATTGCACAATAGGGATGTACCACGCATGTTGATACTACATGTTGTATATACTACACATTACACAATAGGGATGACCATGCAGGTTGATACTACAAGTTGTATATACTACACATTGCACAATAGGGATGTACCACGCAGGTTGATACTACAAGTTGTATATACTACACATGACACAATAGGGATGTACCATGCAGGTTGATACTACAAGTTGTATATACTACACTTTGCACAATAGCGATGTACCCCGCAGGTTGATACTACAAGTTGTATATACTACACATTGCACAATAGGGATGTACCACGCAGGTTGATACTACAAGGTGTATATACTACACATTGCACAATAGGGATGTACCACGTAGGTTGATACTACAAGTTGTATATACTACACACTGCACAATAGGGATATACCATGCAGGTTGATACTACATGTTGTATATACTACACATTGCACAATAGGGATGTACCATGCAGGTTGATACTACAAGTTATATATACTACACATTGCACAATAGGGATGTACCAAGCAGGTTGATACTACAAGTTGTATATACTACACATTGCACAATAGGGATGTACCACGCAGGTTGATACTACAAGTTGTATATACTACACATTGCACAATAGGGATGTACCACGCAGGTTGATACTACAAGTTGTATATACTACACATTGCACAATAGGGATGTACCACGCAGGTTGATACTACAAGTTGTATATACTACACATTGCACAATAGGGATGTACCACGCAGGTTGATACTACAAGTTGTATATACTACACATTGCAAAAAAGGGATGTACCACGCAGGTTGATACTACAAGTTGTATATACTACACATTGCACAATAGGGATGTACCACGCAGGTTGATACTACAAGTTGTATATACTACACATTACACAATAAGGATGTACCACGCAGGTTGACACTACAAGTTGTATATACTACACATGACACAATAGGGATGTACCACGCAGGTTGATAGTACAAGTTGTATATACTACACATTGCACAATAGGGATGTACCACGCAGGTTGATACTACATGTTGTATAAACTACACATAACACAATAGGGATGTACCAAACAGGTTGATACAACAGGTTGTATATACTACACATTACACAATAGGGATGTACCACGCAGGTTGATACTACATGTTGTATATACTACACATTACACAATAGGGATGACCATGCAGGTTGATACTACAAGTTGTATATACTACACATTGCACAATAGCGATGTACCATGCAGGTTGATACTACATGTTGTATAAACTACACATAACACAATAAGTATGTACCACGCAGGTTGATACTACAGGTTGTATATACTACACATTACACAATAGGGATGTACCACGCAGGTTGATACTACAAGTTGTATATACTACACATTGCACAATAGGGACGTACCACGCAGGTTGATACTACTAAGTGTATATACTACACATTGCACAATAGGGATGTACCACGCAGGTTGATACTACAAGTTGTATATACTACACATTACACAAAAGGGATGTACCACGCAGGTTGATACAACAAGTTGTATATACTACACATTGCACAATAGGGATGTACCACGCAGGTCTGTACTACAAGGTGTATATACTACACATTGCACAATAGGGATGTACCATGCAGGTTGATACTACAAGTTGTATATACTACACATTGCACAAAAGGGATGTACCATGCAGGTTGATACTACAAGTTGTATATACTACACATTGCACAATAGGGATGTACCACGCAGGTTGATACTACAAGTTGTATATACTACACATTGCACAATAGGGATGTACCATGCAGGTTGATACTACATGTTGTATATACTACACATTGCACAATAGGGATGTACCGCGCAGGTTGATACTACAAGGTGTATATACTACACATTGCACAATAGGGATGTACCACGTAGGTTGATACTACAAGTTGTATATACTACACACTGCACAATAGGGATATACCATGCAGGTTGATACTACATGTTGTATATACTACACATTGCACAATAGGGATGTACCATGCAGGTTGATACTACAAGTTGTATATACTACACATTACACAATAGGGATGTACCACGCAGGTTGATAGTACAAGTTGTATATACTACACAAGACACAATAGGGATGTACCACGCAGGTTGATACTACATGTTGTATATACTACACATTACACAATAGGGATGACCATGCAGGTTGATACTACAAGTTGTATATACTACACAATGCACAATAGGGATAAACCATGCAGGTTGATACTACATGTTGTATATACTACACATTGCACAAAATGGATGTACCACGCAGGTTGATACTACAGGTTGTATATACTACACATATCACAATAGGGATGTACCATGCAGGTTGATTCTACAAGTTGTATATACTACACATATCACAATAGGGATGTACCATGCAGGTTGATACTACAAGTTGTATATACTTCACAAGACACAATAGGGATGTACCACGCAGGTTGATACTACATGTTGTATAAACTACACATTGCACAATAGGGATGTACCACGCATGTTGATACTACATGTTGTATATACTACACATTACACAATAGGGATGTACCACGCAGGTTGATACTACATGTTGTATATACTACACATTACACAATAGGGATGACCATGCAGGTTGATACTACAAGTTGTATATACTACACATTGCACAATAGGGATGTACCATGCAGGTTGATACTACTAGTTGTATATACTACACATTGCACAATAGGGATGTACCATGCAGGTTGATACTACATGTTGTATAAACTACACATTACACAATAGGGATGTACCACGCAGGTTGATACTACATGTTGTATATACTACACATTACACAATAGGGATGACCATGCAGGTTGATACTACAAGTTGTATATACTACACATTGCACAATAGGGATGTACCATGCAGGTTGATACTACATGTTGTATAAACTACACATTACACAATAGGGATGTACCACGCAGGTTGATACTACTAGTTGTATATACTACACATTGCACAAAAGGGATGTACCACGCAGGTTGATACTACAAGTTGTATATACTACACATGAGACAATAGGGATGTACCATGCAGGTTGATACTACAAGTTGTATAAACTACACATTGCACAATAGGGATGTACCACGCATGTTGATACTACATGTTGTATAAACTACACATAACACAATAGGGATGTACCAAGCAGGTTGATACTACATGTTGTATGTACTACACATTGCACAAAAGGGATGTACCACGCAGGTTGATACTACAGGTTGTATATACTACACATATCACAATAGGGATGTACCACGCAGGTTGATACTACAAGTTGTATATACTTCAAATGACACAATAGGGATGTACCACGCAGGTTGATACTACATGTTGTATAAACTACACATTGCACAATAGGGATGTACGACGCATGTTGATACTAAATGTTGTATATACTACACATTACACAATAGGGATGTACCACGCAGGTTGATACTACATGTTGTATATACTACACATTACACAATAGGGATGACCATGCAGGTTGATACTAAACAATTATTGACTTCAAGTGAGGTTGATCCAATGATTTATCGACCTTGGACACGTGATATTCACCGAGGCGAAGCCGAGGTGAATATCACGTGTCCAAGGTCGATAAATCATTGGATCAACCGAGTCTGAAGTCTATAATTGTTTTATTATATGAACAATGTCTTAACTTGCTATTCTGCAAAGTATTACGCGAAGTACGGAGTTCAAGACCGGGATCTCCCAAAGCTATTTTTAGCCACCGGACTTGTCCGGATTGTTATATCAACCTCTCGCGCGTCACACAGGTTGACATCGCTTGGCGTCAGTGCTGTCATGTGACCAAGTAGACCAATCAGAAAGACGGAAATAATCCATTCATATAATAATACAAGTTGTATATACTACACATTGCACAATAGGGATGTACCATGCAGGTTGATACTACTTGTTGTATAAACTACACATTACACAATAGGGATGTACCATGCAGGTTGATACTACATGTTGTATAAACTACACATTACACAATAGGGATGTACCACGCAGGTTGATACTACAAGTTGTATATACTACACATTGCACAATAGGGATGTACCACGCAGGTTGATACTACAAGTTGTATATACTACACATGACACAATAGGGATGTACCATGCAGGTTGATACTACAAGTTGTATATACTACACATTGACAACAGGGATGTACCATGCAGGTTGATACTACATGTTGTATAAACTACACATAACACAATAGGGATGTACCACGCAGGTTGATACAACAGGTTGTATATACTACACATTGCACAATAGGGATGTACCACGCAGGTTGATACTACAAGTTGTATATACTACACATTGCACAATAGGGATGTACCATGCAGGTTGATACTACATGTTGTATGTACTACACATTGCACAATAGGGATGTACCACGCAGGTTGATACTACAAGGTGTATATACTACACATTGCACAATAGGGATGTACAACGTAGGTTGATACTACAAGTTGTATATACTACACACTGCACAATAGGGATATACCATGCAGGTTGATACTACATGTTGTATATACTACACATTGCACAATAGGGATATACCATGCAGGTTGATACTACATGTTGTATAAACTACACATTGCGCAATGGGGATGTACCATGCAGGTTGATACTACAAGTTGTATATACTACACATTACACAATAGGGATGTACCACGCAGGTTGATAGTACAAGTTGTATATACTACACATTGCACAATAGGGATGTACCACGCAGGTTGATACTACATGTTGTATATACTACACATATCACAATAGGGATGTACCACGCAGGTTGATACTACAAGTTGTATATACTACACATTGCACAATATGGATGTACCACGCAGGTTGATACTACATGTTGTATATACTACACATAACACAATAGGGATGTCCCAAGCAGGTTGATACTACATGTTGTATATACTACACATTACAGAATAGGGATGACCATGCAGGTTGATACTACAAGTTGTATATACTACACATTGCACAATAGGGATGTACCACGCAGGTTGATACTACATGTTGTATAAACTACACATAACACAATAGGGATGTACCACGCAGGTTGATACAACAGGTTGTATATACTACACATTGCACAATAGGGATGTACCACGCAGGTTGATACTACAAGTTGTATATACTACACATTGCACAATAGGGATGTACCATGCAGGTTGATACTACATGTTGTATGTACTACACATTGCACAATAGGGATGTACCACGCAGGTTGATACTACAAGGTGTATATACTATACATTGCACAATAGGGATGTACAACGTAGGTTGATACTACAAGTTGTATATACTACACACTGCACAATAGGGATATACCATGCAGGTTGATACTACATTTTGTATATACTACACATTGCACAATAGGGATGTACCATGCAGGTTGATACTACAAGTTGTATATACTACACATGACACAATAGGGATGTACCACGCAGGTTGATAGTACAAGTTGTATATACTACACATTGCACAATAGGGATGTACCACGCAGGTTGATACTACATGTTGTATAAACTACACATAACACAATAGGGATGTACCACACAGGTTGATACAACAGGTTGTATATACTACACATTGCACAATAGGGATGTACCACGCAGGTTGATACTACAAGTTGTATATACTACACATTGCACAATAGGGATGTACCATGCAGGTTGATACTACATATTGTATGTACTACACATTGCACAATAGGGATGTACCACGCAGGTTGATACTACAAGGTGTATATACTACACATTGCACAATAGGGATGTACAACGTAGGTTGATACTACAAGTTGTATATACTACACACTGCACAATAGGGATATACCATGCAGGTTGATACTACATGTTGTATATACTACACATTGCACAATAGGGATATACCATGCAGGTTGATACTACATGTTGTATAAACTACACATTGCGCAATGGGGATGTACCATGCAGGTTGATACTACAAGTTGTATATACTACACATTACACAATAGGGATGTACCACGCAGGTTGATAGTACAAGTTGTATATACTCCACATTGCACAATAGGGATGTACCACGCAGGTTGATGCTACATGTTGTATATACTACACATATGACAATAGGGATGTACCACGCAGGTTGATACTACAAGTTGTATATACTACACATTGCACAATATGGATGTACCACGCAGGTTGATACTACATGTTGAATATACTACACATAACACAATAGGGATGTCCCACGCAGGTTGATACTACATGTTGTATATACTACACATTACAGAATAGGGATGACCATGCAGGTTGATACTACAAGTTGTATATACTACACATTGCACAATAGGGATGTACCACGCAGGTTGATACTACTAAGTGTATATACTACACATATCACAATAGGGATGTACCACGCAGGTTGATACTACAAGTTGTATATACTACACATTGCACAATATGGATGTACCACGCAGGTTGATACTACATGTGGTATATACTACACATTGCACAATAGGGATGTACCACGCAGGTTGATACTACAAGTTGTATATACTACACATTGCACAATAGGGATGTACCATGCAGGTTGATACTACATGTTGCATGTACTACACATTGCACAATAGGGATGTACCACGCAGGTTGATACTACAAGGTGTATATACTACACATTGCACAATAGGGATGTACAACGTAGGTTGATACTACAAGTTGTATATACTACACACTGCACAATAGGGATATACCATGCAGGTTGATACTACATGTTGTATATACTACACATTGCACAATAGGGATATACCATGCAGGTTGATACTACATGTTGTATAAACTACACATTGCGCAATGGGGATGTACCATGCAGGTTGATACTACAAGTTGTATATACTACACATTACACAATAGGGATGTACCACGCAGGTTGATAGTACAAGTTGTATATACTACACATTGCACAATAGGGATGTACCACGCAGGTTGATACTACATGTTGTATATACTACACATATCACAATAGGGATGTACCACGCAGGTTGATACTACAAGTTGTATATACTACACATTGCACAATATGGATGTACCACGCAGGTTGATGCTACATGTTGTATATACTACACATTACACAATAGGGATGTCCCACGCAGGTTGATACTACATGTTGTATCTACTACACATTACAGAATAGGGATGACCATGCAGGTTGATACTACAAGTTGTATATACTACACATTGCACAATAGGGATGTACCATGCAGGTTGATACTACATGTTGTATATACTACACATTACACAATAGGGATGTACCACGCAGGTTGATACTACAAGTTGTATATACTACACATTGCACAATAGGGATGTACCATGCAGGTTGATACTACAAGTTGTATATACTACACATGACACAATAGGGATGTACCACGCAGGTTGATACTACAAGTTGTATATACTACACATTACACAATAGGGATGTACCACGCAGGTTGATAGTACAAGTTGTATATACTACACATTGCACAATAGGGATGTACCACGCAGGTTGATACTACTAAATGTATATACTACACATATCACAATAGGGATGTACCACGCAGGTTGATACTACAAGTTGTATATACTACACATTGCACAATATGGATGTACCACGCAGGTTGATACTACATGTGGTATATATTACACATTACACAATAGGGATGTACCACGCAGGTTGATACTACAAGTTGTATATACTACACATTGCACAATAGGGATGTACCACGCAGGTTGATACTACATGTTGTATGTACTACACATTACACAATAGGGATGTACCACGCAGGTTGATACTACATGTTGTATGTACTACACATTGCACAATAGGGATGTACCACGCAGGTTGATACTACATGTGGTATATACTACACTTTACACAATAGGGATGTACAACGCAGGTTGATACTACAAGTTGTATATACTACACATTGCACAATATTGATGTACCATGCAGGTTGATACTACATGTTGTATATACTACACATTACACAATAGGGATGACCATGCAGGTTGATACTACAAGTTGTATATACTACACATTGCACAATAAGGATGTACCATGCAGGTTGATACTACATGTTGTATAAACTACACATTACACAATAGGGATGTACCATGCAGGTTGATACTACATGTTGTATAAACTACACATTACACAATAGGGATGTACCACGCAGGTTGATACTACAAGTTGTATATACTACACATTGCACAATAGGGATGTACCATGCAGGTTGATACTACAAGTTGTATATACTACACATGACACAATAGGGATGTACCATGCAGGTTGATACTACAAGTTGTATATACTACACATTGCACAATAGGGATGTACCACGCAGGTTGATACTACAAGTTGTATATACTACACATTGCACAATAGGGATGTACCACGCAGGTTGATACTACAAGTTGTATATACTACACATTGCACAATATGGATGTACCACGCAGGTTGATACTACATGTTGTATATACTACACATTACACAATAGGGATGTCCCACGCAGGTTGATACTACATGTTGTATATACTACACATTACAGAATAGGGATGACCATGCAGGTTGATACTACAAGTTGTATATACTACACATTGCACAATAGGGATGTACCATGCAGGTTGATACTACATGTTGTATATACTACACATTACACAATATAGATCTACCACGCAGGTTGATACTACAAGTTGTATATACTACACATTGCACAATAGGGATGTACCATGCAGGTTGATACTACAAGTTGTATATACTACACATGACACAATAGGGATGTACCACGCAGGTTGATACTACAAGTTGTATATACTACACATTACACAATAGGGATGTACCACGCAGGTTGATAGTACAAGTTGTATATACTACACATTGCACAATAGGGATGTACCACGCAGGTTGATACTACTAAGTGTATATACTACACATATCACAATAGGGATGTACCACGCAGGTTGATACTACAAGTTGTATATACTACACATTGCACAATATGGATGTACCACGCAGGTTGATACTACATGTGGTATATACTACACATTACACAATAGGGATGTACCACGCAGGTTGATACTTCAAGTTGTATATACTACACATTGCACAATATTGATGTACCATGCAGGTTGATACTACATGTTGTATAAACTACACATTACACAATAGGGATGTACCATGCAGGTTGATACTAAATGTTGTATAAACTACACATTACACAATAGGGATGTACCACGCAGGTTGATACTACAAGTTGTATATACTACACATTGCACAATAGGGATGTACCATGCAGGTTGATACTACAAGTTGTATATACTACACATGACACAATAGGGATGTACCATGCAGGTTGATACTACAAGTTGTATATACTACACATTGCACAATAGGGATGTACCACGCAGGTTGATACTACAAGTTGTATATACTACACATTGCACAATAGGGATGTACCACGCAGGTTGATACTACAAGTTGTATATACTACACATTGCACAATATGGATGTACCACGCAGGTTGATACTACATGTTGTATATACTACACATTACACAATAGGGATGTCCCACGCAAGTTGATACTACATGTTGTATATACTACACATTACAGAATAGGGATGACCATGCAGGTTGATACTACAAGTTGTATATACTACACATTGCACAATAGGGATGTACCATGCAGGTTGATACTACATGTTGTATATACTACACATTACACAATATAGATCTACCACGCAGGTTGATACTACAAGTTGTATATACTACACATTGCACAATAGGGATGTACCATGCAGGTTGATACTACAAGTTGTATATACTACACATGACACAATAGGGATGTACCACGCAGGTTGATAGTACAAGTTGTATATACTACACATTGCACAATAGGGATGTACCACGCAGGTTGATACTACTAAGTGTATATACTACACATATCACAATAGGGATGTACCACGCAGGTTGATACTACAAGTTGTATATACTACACATTGCACAATATGGATGTACCACGCAGGTTGATACTACATGTGGTATATACTACACATTACACAATAGGGATGTACCACGCAGGTTGATACTTCAAGTTGTATATACTACACATTGCACAATAGGGATGTACCACGCAGGTTGATACTACATGTTGTATGTACTACACATTACACAATAGGGATGTACCACGCAGGTTGATACTACATGTTGTATGTACTACACATTGCACAATAGGGATGTACCACGCAGGTTGATACTACATGTGGTATATACTACACATTACACAAAAGGGATGTACAACGCAGGTTGATACTACAAGTTGTATATACTAAACATTGCACAATATTGATGTACCATGCAGGTTGATACTACATGTTGTATATACTACACATTACACAATAGGGATGACCATGCAGGTTGGTACTACAAGTTGTATATACTACACATTGCACAATAGGGATGTACCATGCAGGTTGATACTACATGTTGTATAAACTACACATTACACAATAGGGTTGTACCACGCAGGTTGATACTACAAGTTGTATATACTACACATTGCACAATAGGGATGTACCACGCAGGTTGATACTACATGTTGTATGTACTACGAATTACACAATAGGGATGTACCACGCAGGTTGATACTACATGTTGTATGTACTACACATTGCACAATAGGGATGTACCACGCAGGTTGATACTACATGTGGTATATACTACACATTACACAATAGGGATGTACAACGCAGGTTGATACTACAAGTTGTATATACTACACATTGCACAATATTGATGTACCATGCAGGTTGATACTACATGTTGTATATACTACACATTACACAATAGGGATGACCATGCAGGTTGATACTACAAGTTGTATATACTACACATTGCACAATAGGGATGTACCATGCAGGTTGATACTACATGTTGTATATACTACACATTACACAATATAGATGTACCACGCAGGTTGATACTACAAGTTGTATATACTACACATTGCACAATAGGGATGTACCATGCAGGTTGATACTACAAGTTGTATATACTACACATGACACAATAGGGATGTACCACGCAGGTTGATACTACAAGTTGTATATACTACACATTACACAATAGGGATGTACCACGCAGGTTGATACTACAAGTTGTATATACTACACATTGCACAATATGGATGTACCACGCAGGTTGATACTACATGTGGTATATACTACACATTACACAATAGGGATGTACCAACCAGGTCGATACTTCAAGTTGTATATACTACACATTGCACAATAGGGATGTACCACGCAGGTTGATACTACATGTTGTATGTACTACACATTACACAATAGGGATGTACCACGCAGGTTGATACTACATGTTGTATGTACTACACATTGCACAATAGGGATGTACCACGCAGGTTGATACTACATGTGGTATATACTACACATTACACAAAAGGGATGTACAACGCAGGTTGATACTACAAGTTGTATATACTACACATTGCACAATATTGATGTACCATGCAGGTTGATACTACATGTTGTATATACTACACATTACACAATAGGGATGACCATGCAGGTTGGTACTACAAGTTGTATATACTACACATTGCACAATAGGGATGTACCATGCAGGTTGATACTACATGTTGTATAAACTACACATTACACAATAGGGTTGTACCACGCAGGATGATACTACAAGTTGTATATACTACACATTGCACAATAGGGATGTACCACGCAGGTTGATACTACATGTTGTATGTACTACACATTACACAATAGGGATGTACCACGCAGGTTGATACTACATGTTGTATGTACTACACATTGCACAATAGGGATGTACCACGCAGGTTGATACTACATGTGGTATATACTACACATTACACAATAGGGATGTACAACGCAGGTTGATACTACAAGTTGTATATACTACACATTGCACAATATTGATGTACCATGCAGGTTGATACTACATGTTGTATATACTACACATTACACAATAGGGATGACCATGCAGGTTGATACTACAAGTTGTATATACTACACATTGCACAATAGGGATGTACCATGCAGGTTGATACTACATGTTGTATATACTACACATTACACAATATAGATGTACCACGCAGGTTGATACTACAAGTTGTATATACTACACATTGCACAATAGTGATGTACCATGCAGGTTGATACTACAAGTTGTATATACTACACATGACACAATAGGGATGTACCACGCCGGTTGATACTACAAGTTGTATATACTACACATTGCACAATAGGGATGTACCACGCAGGTTGATAGTACAAGTTGTATATACTACACATTACACAATAGGGTTGTACCACGCAGGATGATACTACAAGTTGTATATACTACACATTGCACAATAGGGATGTACCACGCAGGTTGATACTACATGTTGTATGTACTACACATTACACAATAGGGATGTACCACGCAGGTTGATACTACATGTTGTATGTACTACACATTGCCCAATAGGGATGTACCACGCAGGTTGATACTACATGTGGTATATACTACACATTACACAATAGGGATGTACAACGCAGGTTGATACTACAAGTTGTATATACTACACATTGCACAATATTGATGTACCATGCAGGTTGATACTACATGTTGTATATACTACACATTACACAATAGGGATGACCATGCAGGTTGATACTACAAGTTGTATATACTACACATTGCACAATAGGGATGTACCATGCAGGTTGATACTACATGTTGTATATATTACACATTACACAATATAGATGTACCACGCAGGTTGATACTACAAGTTGTATATACTACACATTGCACAATAGTGATGTACCATGCAGGTTGATACTACAAGTTGTATATACTACACATGACACAATAGGGATGTACCACGCCGGTTGATACTACAAGTTGTATATACTACACATTGCACAATAGGGATGTACCACGCAGGTTGATAGTACAAGTTGTATATACTACACATTGCACAATAGGGATGTACCACGCAGGTTGATACTACTAAGTGTATATACTACACATATCACAATAGGGATGTACCACGCAGGTTGATACTACAAGTTGTATATACTACACATTGCACAATATGGATGTACCACGCAGGTTGATACTACATGTGGTATATACTACACATTACACAATAGGGATGTACCACGCAGGTTGATACTACAAGTTGTATATACTACACATTGCACAATAGGGATGTACCATGCAGGTTGATACTACATGTTGTATATACTACACATTACACAATATAGATGTACCACGCAGGTTGATACTACAAGTTGTATATACTACACATTGCACAATAGGGATGTACCATGCAGGTTGATACTACAAGTTGTATATACTACACATGACACAATAGGGATGTACCACGCAGGTTGATACTACAAGTTGTATATACTACACATTACACAATAGGGATGTACCACGCAGGTTGATACTACAAGTTGTATATACTACACATTGCACAATATGGATGTACCACGCAGGTTGATACTACATGTGGTATATACTACACATTACACAATAGGGATGTACCACGCAGGTCGATACTTCAAGTTGTATATACTACACATTGCACAATAGGGATGTACCACGCAGGTTGATACTACATGTTGTATGTACTACACATTACACAATAGGGATGTACCACGCAGGTTGATACTACATGTTGTATGTACTACACATTGCACAATAGGGATGTACCACGCAGGTTGATACTACATGTGGTATATACTACACATTACACAAAAGGGATGTACAACGCAGGTTGATACTACAAGTTGTATATACTACACATTGCACAATATTGATGTACCATGCAGGTTGATACTACATGTTGTATATACTACACATTACACAATAGGGATGACCATGCAGGTTGGTACTACAAGTTGTATATACTACACATTGCACAATAGGGATGTACCATGCAGGTTGATACTACATGTTGTATAAACTACACATTACACAATAGGGTTGTACCACGCAGGATGATACTACAAGTTGTATATACTACACATTGCACAATAGGGATGTACCACGCAGGTTGATACTACATGTTGTATGTACTACACATTACACAATAGGGATGTACCACGCAGGTTGATACTACATGTTGTATGTACTACACATTGCACAATAGGGATGTACCACGCAGGTTGATACTACATGTGGTATATACTACACATTACACAATAGGGATGTACAACGCAGGTTGATACTACAAGTTGTTTATACTACACATTGCACAATATTGATGTACCATGCAGGTTGATACTACATGTTGTATATACTACACATTACACAATAGGGATGACCATGCAGGTTGATACTACAAGTTGTATATACTACACATTGCACAATAGGGATGTACCATGCAGGTTGATACTACATGTTGTATATACTACACATTACACAATATAGATGTACCACGCAGGTTGATACTACAAGTTGTATATACTACACATTGCACAATAGTGATGTACCATGCAGGTTGATACTACAAGTTGTATATACTACACATGACACAATAGGGATGTACCACGCCGGTTGATACTACAAGTTGTATATACTACACATTGCACAATAGGGATGTACCACGCAGGTTGATAGTACAAGTTGTATATACTACACATTGCACAATAGGGATGTACCACGCAGGTTGATACTACTAAGTGTATATACTACACATATCACAATAGGGATGTACCACGCAGGTTGATACTACAAGTTGTATATACTACACATTGCACAATATGGATGTACCACGCAGGTTGATACTACATGTGGTATATACTACACATTACACAATAGGGATGTACCACGCAGGTTGATACTACAAGTTGTATATACTACACATTGCACAATAGGGATGTACCACGCAGGTTGATACTACATGTTGTATGTACTACACATTACACAATAGGGATGTACCACGCAGGTTGATACTACATGTTGTATGTACTACACATTGCACAATAGGGATGTACCACGCAGGTTGATACTACATGTGGTATATACTACACATTACACAATAGGGATGTACAACGCAGGTTGATACTACAAGTTGTATATACTACACATTGCACAATATTGATGTACCATGCAGGTTGATACTACATGTTGTATATACTACACATTACACAATAGGGATGACCATGCAGGTTGATAGTACAAGTTGTATATACTACACATTGCACAATAGGGATGTACCATGCAGGTTGATACTACATGTTGTATAAACTACACCTTACACAATAGGGTTGTACCACGCAGGTTGATACTACAAGTTGTATATACTACACATTGCACAATAGGGATGTACCATGCAGGTTGATACTACAAGTTGTATATACTACACATGACACAATAGGGATGTACCATGCAGGTTGATACTACAAGTTGTATATACTACACATTGCACAATAGGGATGTACCATGCAGGATTATACTACAAGTTGTATATACTTCACATTGCACAATAGGGATGTACCATGCAGATTGATACTACAAGTTGTATATGCTACACATTGCACAATATTGATGTACAATGCAGGTTGATACTATATGTTGTATATACTACACATTGCACAATATTGATGTACCATGAAGGTTGATACTTTATGTTGTATATACTACACATTGCACAATAGGGATGTACCATGCAGATTGATACTACATGTTGTATATACTACACATTGCACAATAGGGATGTACCATGCAGGTTGATACTACAAGTTGTATATACTACACATTGCACAATAGGGATGCACCCCGACTGACATGACTGTGATAGAACCAGGTGGCTGCTGCATGTTGAACTACTTGTAGTAATACACTCTATATTGAAAGAAATAATTATTCTTTTTATGTTAAATACAAAATTGGTTCACACAAAGATAAGCAAAACAAGTAACTAATATTACATACGAGCACATTAGATACATCTTAAGGATCATTTAATATACGAATGTTGAAAGGTTATACAGTGATGTGCAACGAGATATAGGTAATCGCTTATTACTTATTGAAATGAGTGACATCCGAGCGTTGTGTTGTTGTTTCTATCCTTGCCTTGACAGATTAGAATACGAGAAGAAGAGCAGTAAATGTATAAATGGAGACGTCCGTAGTTCCAAGTAAGTCAGCGGTAATGTCTTATGTTAGTGCATGTAACCATTAGTTCAAATGTCAAACGATATTCAGTTATTAGTTTTGCTATTTACTAATGGTGACTTAATTCTTCTGGTACTTTTATAATACATTTGAGTTGATGTGTTTTATAGATATAGTTCTTCTGAAAGATGCTTATATCTTATATCTTAAACCTAGGAGCTGTAACACGTTCGCTAATGGAAATAAACAGATGTCACAAAATGGAAAACAACTATTAACAATTGCAAAACAATCCTCCTCAATAAATAAATAGAGTTCTAAAACGAATGGTAATGCTTCGGTTAAACAACGCGGATCCATTTCCAATTCTCAAAGAATTTCTCACTAAACGACCGCTAGCAACTTTCGTGTTATTTTTTTTCATTTTTTACCCGTGAAACCGTTTTCTAAGACTACAGATAATCAGGTGGTGTAATGGGCTATTTTACCTCTTGAATAGAGATGTTCCCGCATAAACATTTAATATGGCAAATTTGAACATATGAAAAAATAGGGCTACTGTTCTGTCGCCCGACATATTCAAATCATTGGCGGACCCAGGAATTTTAAATGGTGAATCATGATTTCGACTTATAATATAGTAATAATAATAATAAACTTCTAAATCTAATTACAACACCAAGCTTACATCGCTAAAACTCTCCCTATATTCATTGAAAATGGAGAGTTGCTTTGAAAGTGTGGATTTATGCAGCCGATATGAGGTTCAGGAAAGTCGTGAGCAGATTGGCCATCAGCGTCATTAAGGAAGTGCTCAAGATCAAAGAGCTCAGGTAAGGAGGCAGGCTCTGGAATAATGAAGTTCAGTATACCTCCTCTATCGTACATCACTAATCAAAATTGATACCAAATCGATGTCCTAAAAGCAGACAATTGTTGGTCCAGTAATTGTATTTATAAAATACACAATAGACACACTATATCTTGAATGAACCATTCTAAAACTGATAGACACAACTAAATTTAATTTAATCAATCTGCATGTTTTATCTTGTCAGAAAATAGTTCTTTACAAACAGATCAGTAGTTAGTAGACCAGAAGAGATAACTTTTACACATCAAGTAGAGATCTCGAATTCTAACTCAATAATTTTATAGTCGATTTTGATTGGTTGATTAACAAATAATTCACGATTGATTACATGCTTAGCAGACAACCGGTTAGGATTGGCTTTTGTTGTGAATCAATTAATTTAAATAACATTAATCTACATTTGTTGAAGTAAAGTCTCCCGAATAAGATGACAGTGGTGATTTTCAAGCAGTCCCAATAACAGGGTAATGCGACAGTAGGAAATGATTTTATTAAATAATATTGTATATTGAGTATTGATCATGACCGTCGTACTTAATGATCCTATGTGATGTGTAAATGTAAATGTAAAACATCTTTCCTTCAAGCTTTCTGAAAGTCCTATTATGTTCTTACTTTTAAGAATAACTAAATCAGTGTGACCTACAAGTCCTTGTTGATGTGACAATATTTCAATTCAGAAATGCTGACCCTAGGGCTTCATTTCATCTCCGCAACCAGCACCATAAATATCATCGGGAATAGTTTCAGAAATGTGACCAGAGAAAAACACTGGGTCCATTGGCTGCGGTTGAATCTCATTAACTCAACCCACAAATCTTGGGGATCTATCTTTTTTAAAAATTTAATTGACGATTTTCAAAGTCATCTGTAACAAAACCCCTCTTCTATTCCATATACAAAATACTGATTTATGGGATTTGCCCAGTCGGTTTCACCCTGGGAAAGTGACTTTATTCAAAATGTGTCGATGTTCACCCAGCACCACACATAGGTACTTGGTAAGGGTCGTGTTTCGACAGGTAGATCAGGGTAAAATGTTCAGCATACACTAGTAGTTGGAAGTGCGTCATATAAAAATAAACATATTTTTTATCAGCTACATATAAATATAGAACGACCTGTGGAGAAACACACATTACGCATAGTTGTTCATGTTTTTTGAATATGGCATAAAACATATGAAAATAAATCAAGTAATAAAATCCTACTGATAAAATCCTGTAATGTCAGCTTGACTATACAGACGAATCAGTATAAACAAATTAACCTCATTGAACACGAGGATAAAAAAGATCTAATATTATAACATATTCTCTCCGTTATTTGATTCACCTTGATCGAAGACATTCGATATAAATAAAAAAAATGATTCAATTGTTGTGCTGTTTGGTAAGATTAAACCATACTAATATTCCTATTTGGGAGCTTCAACCTTTAAACCATTATATTTTCAAAAGAATGTCGTTACCATCATGTAACTCAGTCGGTTGTTTTTAAAGACGAGCTGAAAACAATCTTAATAAATACAATTTTACATCTTAAAATTCTTTATGCGAGAACCAGGGATGAAAACAATATTTAGTTTTTGCCATGCGTTGCGCTGCGCTTCACGCGGGAGTCGTCACGCTCTAAGCGGATCTGACGTAATTTCATGACGTCATGTGTGTGCGATCGCACCTTTGTCGTCACTTCAATTTCGGAAACCTTGGCGGAAGGACGCATCAAAATTGGTATTAAAAGGAAGTCATTTTACATGTAAGTACACAATATTTTATCTTTGCGGACGTTTTGTTAGTGATTATTAACTATAAATGAATAGTTATCATATATATAACTATACAGATACGTCTGCAGTTGTCTCATTTTGTATTGATTGACAAGCGAGTACTTTCTTCATAGAAATTACTAGGAATATGGCATTACATAAAACAGAATTTATAATCATTAAAAGGTAATCCCCGTTGTTGATCGCCAATTACTGTAGGAAGGATAATACACTAACCTCCACCAATAATGCTACTGGGTGGGAGGGAGTGGAAATTTAAAAGCAAAGAAGCAGTGCCGGGTGATAATACTGCGAAAGCGAAGGAGCATGGAAAGCACGTTGTGCATGGCAGCGGCCATATTAGAGAAGGGAGATAACTCGCAATAAGGGGCGGTACTTCCACCCACCAAAATAAATTTTACCAAACTAAAATTACACTTTGGTAGGTTACAACATACAAGGAGGATTAACCTGATAAAGAATAAAACAACACACTGGTACTGGTTGGGCAAGTTTAATTACACAAACAATTGAATTAAGAAATTACCAGGAATATGGCATTACATAAAACAGAATTTATAATCATTAAAAGGTAATCCCAAGCCCAACCAGTACCAAGTGGGAAAATTGATGTTAAACATGTATACAGAGGAATATTATAGGGATGAGAGTCACATAGCTGATGGGAGGAGCTCCCCAAATCTTTTGATGACAGACATGCGCTGAGTTAGATTGTCATCACAATATCTCGTAAAGGCTGACGAAGCCCAGTCTCCCAAGGTTTTAATCTCCTGAGGTGTGCAACCACAGTGTTGCGCACAACAAGCGCCACCCCGCCTGAACGAGTGGCCCGCAAAGTCTGCGTGGTCAAGTCCTATGACCGATATCATTTGTTTTAACCTATCCTTGAAATAGGCATAAGTAAGGCTCCCAAAGTTTTTCTCATAAAACAGTGGTTGTAACCCACTGTTTTCACTTGTCCTATCTAACAGTTGTTCCAGTGCGGCAACTGGACACAAGGGATGAGAGGCTAGTCGCGGTAGGACAGTGTAGAACATGCGTTGGCGGAATTGGATTGTTTTTGTCCACCTGAGCTCCACAACATACACGTCTTGGACAGGAATTGCGTCCAATCTTCGAATATGCTTATCCGGATTGAATGGTCCTTTAAGAAGGAAATTTCCTGGCCGAAGTAAGCCAAAAAACGCTACGAGACAGGCTGACCAGAACATCACATCACAGATTTTTGTAAAACACAGATTGGCTTTGATACAAAGCAACAACTCAGGAGTGATAGGTTTGACACATGATTGAGCTGCACCTAACTCCCTCTTAATACCACACCACAATTGTGACATTTTCCAATTACCCTGTGTCGGGTCACACATATCTGCCGATCTATGTAGTATTGACACAATATTCACATAGCTTTTAATACTGTAGTACTTAAGTTTTTTAACATCAGCCAGATAAACCATATAACACATCACTTGGTCTGGCGTTAAAGGCACAGTTTTCCATAACATCAGCTCACAGAAGTCAAGGTAGCTCCTAAGGTGGGTCTGGTACGTTTGTTTTGTTGATGTTGCCCAGGCCTTGCTGACGTATTGTTGGACACGCGTTGTCAGGTGGTTGTTCCATCTTCGGCCACCTGGAAGAAATAAAGGTTTTAGACATATGGCTGGATAATTCTCGCACAGAGAATTCTTGGTGATGTAGATTTGGGAGGGCGTCATAGAGTTCAGATAGACGACCTTTCTCATGGAGCCGGGAACATATATCAGCTTGAGTATTTACATTACCAGCAATATGTTTCACACTCAATTTGAAGTTATAGATGGCAGATATCAAACACAAAGCTCTGAGAAATGGCATCACTGGCTTAAATCTAGATGTAGATTTGGTTAGAGTTGATTTTGCTGTCATGTTGTCAGTGAAGAGTATTACATGTTTATCTCGCCACAAGGGAGCCCAGCGGAAACATGCCCATATAATGGCCATGACTTCTTTATAGTTTATATGCCAATCTTTAACACAGGGCATATCTATAGACCAGTTCACATGAAAATAGTCCCCTTCATACACACCGCCAGATCCGACTGTACATGCATCTGTATGAGCCGTGGTTATAGGCTTATTGTCCCAAATACACTTAGTACCATTAAACACAGAAATAAACTGCAGCCACCGGTTGATATCAGCATGAAATTCCCTAGTCAGTTTTGCTTTATGAGTTGGTAACTGAAGTACCCCCTGTAGTTCAATCACTCTGCGGAGAAATGTTCTCCCACCATGAATAACTTGAGCTGCCCAATTGAGTAATCCCCCAAGTGATTGCAGTTGACGTTTACTGGCCCGTTTACGCAAAGTGAAAGATTTGAGAGTGTGTACAAGTTCAGCCAGTTTTGTTTCTGTGAGAGCTAAGGTCATATTTTGGGTGTTGATTAAGATTCCTAGAAAAGTAAGGCGTTGCGAAGGACCATCTAGTTTTGACCAGTTGATTCGAAACCCTAGTCTTCTCAGGACAGTACAGAGAAGTCGTAACCCATGTGCACATTCTTCTTCGGTAGGGGATATAATCAGAAAGTCATCCAGATACGCAACAACCACAATGTCAAAATGATATTTCATCATACGGCATACACTTGAAGATAGAGTTTGAAATAGTTTTGGACTTTTGGCTGCCCCAAATGGCAGTTTAGTATCACACATGTAAGTCGGGGAACTGTCACCCTCAAACTGCCACTGTAGTCCTGTGGCCTTATAGTTAGAAGGGTGAATGGGTACAGATCTATAGGCACTGCTTAAGTCTACTTTAGCAAGATAACAGTTACTTGAGAGAAATTTTTTTGCTTTCCTCAAGTCCATGTACTCACATGAACAATTGGAAACGTAAGAGTTCAATCCACATCCTACCGGTCTGCTTGCATCATGAATCAAGCGTATCTTTCCGTTACTTTTTTGAATGGCACCAAACGCACTGCATATAGTCGGCATCTCCGAACATACCACATAATTTCCATGAGTAATTTCCTCATGGATTTGAATATCAACTGCTTTTCTACTGTTCAAGGCTGATTGATAGTTCTCTACACAACATGGTTCTATATTACAAAGTTTATCATCATCAATTATCTTGAAACCCTCATAAACACCATTCAAAATAAAAGATCTATCTTTATCATCTGCGGGTAGTAGGGCTTCCCACTCTTCATATTTCAAATTAAAGTCGTTTGCACAAGGGTGAGCCACATAATTAACTCTTTTACATTGTGTATCAAAATTGTCAATATTGGTCACAGGTTCAGGAGGGGTGGTCACTAGTTTTTTGATTGAGAAGATTGCTGAAAAGGTTGTTGAAACCCTGATGTGGGGGGACTCCGCCATCTTGGAACTGAGGTACTATGATTTTTAGCCGAGTGTTGCTGTGAGTAACAGAGGGCACAGTTATGAGCAAGTTTACAGTCAAAACTCGTACAATCCTCTGAATTGAATCTTCTGCAGATTTCTTTCCCATTTGGTAGAAAAGGGCCTCTTACTCTTCCTTTATTCGCATTACCCATAGTACCCCTGTAGTTGTAATCTGAGTGTTTTGTCTCAAGACAAAATCATGAAAAACTGGTCTGTAGGTACCCCAAGCAAAGCCATCCTCAACTTGTCGTTCCCTGTATTCTCTATCATAACAGAACACACTTCTCCAAGTATATTTTGAGGCCAGTCGACAAATGTCTCTTGAATATTTCAGGTAACCTTCCATGTCCTGACCTTGAAGTTGGCCTTCCTGCATAAGTTGAGACATGATTTGCAGGTTGGCATAGCCCCATTGTTCAAAAGTTATCACTATCACATGTTTTTGACCTTGACCCTTATCGTCTTTTTCAGTCCCCTTTACATCCCAGAGGTAATCAACTATAAGTAAAGGTTTGCCCTTCGAAGTAGATGCACAATTAGTGTTTATACCTGTATTGGAGAGCATTGTTTGAAGAGATGCCACAGAATCAGTTTCAGTAGGCCTAGTATCATGACTTGCGGTGGGTTGTCTAGTAGGGGATGGTTGTGGGGATGTAACTTCGGCACGTGACAAAGATGGCATGAGTAGAGAAGCTTTTTCCTTTTGTAAGGCTTTGAGTTTGTTTTCTAGTTTCAGTGTCCGAATTTCCTCTTCGAGACGATGGACCTCCGTTTCCAAAGACCGTTTTGAAGGCTTTGCTTGCTTACCGTTGTCTTTGGGTACGGCCAGGCCAAGAGGTGACTCGGCATTTTCCCGCTCCAATTCTATCAATTCATCAAGTTTGCTACCTGCATTTATACGTTAAGATTTTCTTTCTTGGATTGGCGTAGCCATGGTACATTGATTGTATTGCTTTATAATTTAAAAGCAAAGAAGCAGTGCCGGGTGATAATACTGCGAAAGCGAAGGAGCATGGAAAGCACGTTGTGCATGGCAGCGGCCATATTAGAGAAGGGAGATAACTCGCAATAAGGGGCGGTACTTCCACCCACCAAAATAAATTTTACCAAACTAAAATTACACTGTGTGTGCGATCGCACCTTTGTCGTCACTTCAATTTCGGAAACCTTGGCGGAAGGACGCTTCAAAATTGGTATTAAAAGGAAGTCATTTTACATGTAAGTACACAATATTTTATCTTTGCGGACGTTTTGTTAGTGATTATTAACTATAAATGTATAGTTATCATATATATAACTATACAGATACGTCTGCAGTTGTCTCATTTTGTATTGATTGACAAGTGAGTACTTTCTTCATAAACAACGTTTATGTCATATAAGTTGTAGCCTACATTGTACAATATTTGCATTGTTACTTATGTGATATTTGTTTATCGTAATACTTTATGCAGTAGTATTTTCAAATTTGCTAATTCCCTTCTTTCTTACTGGGTTTCCCTTACTGTTTAAATAATGTATAGGCCAACTCCTAGGCACAGAATGCCCCATTCTGAAAGTGTCGTAATTTTGGGCCATTCTTTTGTAAAGAGGCTTGAAAAGGACATCGGCTTCGGTAATGGTAAACTCCATTACTAGTTTGGCTCTTGGGACCGAAGCGTAACATTTATTGGGATTGGGGGGGCTCACTTTAGAGAAACTAAAGAGGGATATCATGGGTGATGTTGATTATCACATGTCTAGGTAAAACCCCGAAATTTTGGTGGTACAGTTAGGGGGGAATGATTTGTGTTGTGCGAACGCTGACCCGGTGAAGATCGCTGGCGAGTTTGTAGATTTCTTCGCAGGCATCAAGCAGAAGTACAATGTTGTTAAACTTGCTGTATGCGAGGAATTCCCACGGTTTACTTGTAGGACAGCTGCTAGTGGGTATGAGGATAAGAGGCGGCAGTTTAACCAGTACCTAAAGGTAATGTTGCCAGAGCGGGGAATGATTTTCTGGCAGCATAAAAAGATGTCTAATTCTTCCATTTCTCTGTTTCCGATGGCGTACATTTGTCTCAGGAAGGTACATACAAGTTTTACCGCAGTTTGCGGGGGTGTATAGTCAATGTTTCTGAGTTGCCCAGTTGTGATCTTCCTTCTAGATAATTACCAAGCGGCTCTCACACTACCTGTACTCATGTTTGCCTATAACTTATCAAGCAGCTCTCGCGCTACTTTGTAATGCTGGCAAAATGTTACCTGAAGCCTTGTATTAACTGTGAATGTAGACTTATATATTTCAATACTCAGTTAATCAGCGAATCTAATTTGCTGTTTTAAAATCTGGAACGTATTTCTATCTGTGGTGGTAGGCGGTAGGCCCAAACAGTTTATAACATATCGTTTTTTATTGGGCACGCGTATATATCTCGCTCTGCATGTTGGGGGGCACATTACTTACGGCTAGGTGGGTAGTGTTAATCATTATTATGCCTTGTCATGTAAATCCCGCTTCATGTTTTTCTTCCATATAGTGTTCGATATCATTTACGCTAGGTGCTATCTACGGTATAGCACATCGTGAGTTATAAATGTATTTCAAGGTGGCGTTTCAACGCGTGCAGTTTGTAAATCATGTTTATGCCAATGTTACCTTGTTATTTATATCCCATCAGTACTTGATATGTTCGTTCCTATAGTGCTCGATTACACATAGTGTTCGATATCAATGTTACCTGGTTATTTATATCCCATCAGTACTTGATACGTTCGTTCCTATAGTGGTCGAGTACACATAGTGTTCGATATCATTTACGTCAGTTGCTATCTATGGTATAGCTGGTGGTGGATTAAAATTTATATTCAAGGCGGCTTTATTAACATGTATGTTACTTGTAAGTCACGTTTGATGCCAATTTACCTTGTTATCTATATCCACAAGTATTTGATACGTTCGTCCCTATAGTGGTCGATGACACATTTGGGTACTTTCTTTGGTCTGATATTTTATTGGCTTTATAACATGTGTTGTAATTCCCACTATTATAATTTGGGTCTTGTTCCCATAATTTATCAACTAATGATTTGGCTTAGTGCTTTATAATGGATTTCATTGAGATGAATGTTTAAAGCACTAACGTATAACGCATTAATGCTAGGCTACATTACTGTTTGATAATGAATAGAGTCGTTTCTTTCCTGTGATTTATTTTTACTAGATCACCTTGGAAATGCCCCGTCCATCACGGAGCAAGAAACGAGGTGGCGTTGAGGTCGTCGCCAACGATGACGACGTAACAGCCCCCCCCCCCTGCCGAAAATACTCCAGGTTCTAACAAGAGACCCAAGAGGCAGCGGACTCCGAGTACAGCGCTCGAAGGGTATATCACGGCTCCTCCCGGCAGTGTGTCTCAACCGGATGTTGCTGAAGTTCAGCAGGCCCCAACCGCCAACTTTGTGGACGACGGTGAGGCGATCATTATTCCCTTTGCCGTACAGAGTCCCGTCACTTTCTCTTTAAGCAATCATGATTTGCAACAGTTTAAATCGGGTTCAATACCGCTAGGAACCGGGGTTGCAGATAAATTGAAATCCAAAATATGGGATAGAGATTACGTGGAAATTTCTACTTTGTTAGGCGGCGACGATAGCAAATCACAAAAGTTGATGATAACCGTGCAGGGTCAATCTATTTTTTTCCCTGGCCCTACTAAAAGCGTAGCTTTGTCTAGTGACAGATGGCTGACCGCCTTCCACATTTACATGGCCATATATATTCAGAAATATCCAGAAGAGACCCAAGCTATGTTGAAATACATCAGCATTATCAGGGATTTAAATCAAAAATGAGGAAACTGGCATTCATATGATGTCAATTTTAGAACGTTACGGGTTAGCAACAATTTGGATTGGGGTACGGTCCATTGGGAGCTGTGGTTTCAATCTGTAACTTTCGGGAAGGGTTCTTTTCGTTCCAACAACGGACAGACAAATTTCCCTAGAGAATACGACTAAACAAAGAAGCAAGAGCTGACTTGAGGTTATGGTTGAATTTCATAAGCAAACATAATGGAACCTCTATATTGCTAAAACGAATTTGGCAATCCAATACCTCCCTCCATTTGTTTACCGATGCCGCGGCATCCACGGGTTTTGGCGTGGTATTCAAATCAAATTGGTCCTTTGGCATTTGGCCGGAGATATATTGTCAGGGCAATGTTCCTTACAGCTTTTCATGGTTTTTTCCGTATTGGAAAGCTTACAGTTCAGAGTCAGGGATTGGTATCTTCTTTGCAGGTGCAAGATGTATCATTCTCCGACAACGCGGCGCGTATAAACATTTCCAAGTTTAAGCACAATTCTTCTAATTCAACAAAAGTTGTTATTTTGGAACGCTCAAACGATCAAATTTGTCCTGCTACAGCGCTAGGAGAATTCTTAAAGGTAAGGTCTCTGACAACTGGGCCGCTTTTTTGTGACCGAAACTTTCGTCCAATTTTGAGATCAAAATTCAATCAAACTTTGACGAATATTCTTCAGATTCATCCGTTTGGATTCCTCACGCTACAAGAGGCATAGCTTTAGAATAGGCGCGGCGAGTTCGGCAGCTCGGAAGGGCTGGTCTGACGCGAAAATCAGACATAGAGGCCGCTGGAATTCTGATGCCTTTAAAACATACATACGCTTGCAGTTGTAAATCAAAACAAAATGCTGCTATCGGTACGCCAACTCACTAGTAAAAGAAAAGGGGCTAAGTTCGTTAATTAGTATAGGAAACGGTGGTTTCAATTGTTTTTCGCATGTGCAAAAATGGCTGAAATTCCATTGTTATAGCTGTGTCAAGTGTTCCTATTCGCATGTGCAATAGGAGTGCGGGGTTATAGCGTTAGTCGTAGGATATAGTAATGTTGTATTAGGGGTCCGAAATTTCACTGTAATTGTTGTCTCACGTGTTCCTATTCGCATGTGCAATAGGAGTTCGTGGTTTAAAGCGTTAGTTTGGGTATGATATTATTGTTATTAATATTAGGAGTCCGAGGGAAAACTGGATACCCTTTCATTAATACTGTGAATATGTAATGACGGTTATCGTTACTTTGTCATTATTGCAATAGTTCATCATGTATTACATATATGTATATAGTTCCAATATCGGGACCTTCTTTCTGCTGTGTGCTATTTGTTTTCAGGCCGCGAATCTCCATGTACTGAACTGATTTCGCGCACGGCCGTGCGCGTGCAGACACTGGCAGACATTCGTGGAAGTTTGTGGACTGTGGGTGGATGATTGTGCCTAATAAGGTGTTCGAACATTCCTTTCAAAGGCTTTGTGAAAGGAGAGTGCAGTTAAACCCACAGGTTAACTGTTATAATGAATAGCCCACGTTAGTGGAAACTCTTGGTAATACAAGATGCCATCGCGTTTTATAACCTTGTTTTCATGGTTTTAGATACTTTTGAGGAGGTTGGCTTGATTTTAACAATTCCGTTTTTACCTAAGGCTGTCTGCGGGTGGGGTATAGTGTTCCACTATTTTGGCGCTAATTTACCCTCACCTTTGGGGAATAAATTTGTCAATTACCTACAAATTGAAATGTTCAAGTTCAAATGGGTAAATTTTACGATATTTACTCATATTAATTATATATTGTGATAAGTGCCGCTCGAAGGCGGTATTCATTCCATATTTATGTTAATAAACTTGTCCGCTTTATGCGGGACTTTACAACAATTTCTCTTGACTTTTCTTCCCCAAATAGAACTGGTCAGCCTCAGGTATTTCTCGGGTTTGAGGATAAATGAATTTAATCACAGTTGTTACTTCGTTAAAATGTCTCTGACCTAAATATACGATTTTAGACACTTTGGTAATTTCGTAATGCCTGTCTTTGACAGATCAGAAAGGCAATTATTACTCACCTGTGGAAGATACTGCAGTGTAATATTTAACCGGCAATATTAAACGAGTACACCAATACCGCTGCAAGTATATGACACCACAATAATTACAAAATAGTTTTGTTACACTAATTTCCGCGTTTCTGATTGGACGAGAGCTCTCAAAAACCTGCTGCCATTTCTCGATGAATGCAGATAAAATGTGCTACCATACCTCGTGCATTCGTACCTTATGACGTCACAATCCATCGGAACAAACGGACGTGTCAGTTGGTTCTTACAACTGAGCGTAACGTTTTGATGCAAAATAAGATATACACATGTCATTTCGTCTTTAAACCTACGCCAATAACTGGAATATTCATTCCGTTTCCGAATGAGACAATTAATTTCACCGGGAACTTCATTTTAATCGATACAAGTCCTCAAGCTTGTTCATCCACTAGCGCTTCGCAAACGGTAGCCATGTTTGAACGTCGCGTGATATGCTAATGATCACAAATTGCGTAAACCAGAAAAAACGAACCGCTACGCTACGCGATGTTATACAATCTGTTGCTGTTATACTTCGATAGAGGCACAAAACATGTAAAACAATCCTTAAATATCTCCACCACAGTGATACATGTCCACGACTCGCGGAACTCTTAGTTTCAGTACACATCCTTCCACACACTACCATTTTTTACTCGTGAATGATTTCAAATTGGTATAAAAATCGCTTTCGCTCGTTTTATACGAAAACACCACCTCGTTTAATAACAATGGTATTAATTGGAAGGTCGTTTAGTATCCTCTATTTATGTATTGAACAGTATTGTGAACAAATATTTACAAACTGAAAACATTGAAAAACTCTGTTATGACAATGATTCCTGCTTTGTTCAGCAGCTCATCATGTTTGGTAGTGAATATATTACAACAAAAATGATTGTTAATCAGGTACAAATTGCAGCCATGATGTGAGATAGTTCAACAACCCAACTATAACAAGTAATATGAGATGGCCGTCTGCCATTATCTTCCTGTTTTTATTTGTTTCATCACTGCTAATTAATGCTAATTAATGAATCACGTGTTATCATTGTCAGTCAACGGTCAACTGCATTAAATGACCTAACCTTAATTTACAGACTGGATTTGGTGGCAGCTCTGACATCGATAAGCTAGCGCTTTTAGCACTGTTAACTTGAATCTATTGGCACCCAACAGACCAGTGCCTTTACTACCATGAAGATTCTCCAGGTCGGATCTGCTGTCATTGTAAATAATCATTTCTCTCAAATTAGCTTATACTAAACAACAATACTTTTTACAGCTGCATACCGAAAGTGTGTTCACCTCCATGAGTATCTTAGCGCAAATATCATGTAAATTGACGTTCATTGTAACGTCAATAAAAGTGCACCACACACAATGACAATGAATCATCATTTACACAAGTTTTTGGACTCACTACAAGGCAAAGGCAAGGTAGAAACACTCCCCACATGGAATAGTTCTGAAGCCCTGGCAGAAGATTTTAATGTGTTTCAAAAGCAAGATTGACAAAATCCGAGATGCATTGCTTCTGTCCAATGTATCTAGCAGCCAGATTACATACTTACAGAGTTTTCCGGAACTAATTTGGAAAAGCTTAGGCCAATTAGCTCACAAGAAGTCCTTCTACTTGTTAAGTCATCAAACAAGACCACCTGCATGAATGACCCTATTCCAACAAATATTCTCGTTGAACATGGGGAAACTGTTCTTCCAGCAATCACTGCGATCATCAATAACAGCTTGATCAGTGGGAAGTTCCCACAGTCCCTTAAAGAAGCAGTTATCAAGCCACATATCAAAAAGAAGATACTGGATAAGGAATCACTCAAGAACTTTAGACCTGTGTCTAATTTGACATATTTGTCTAAGCTGATAGAGAGAGTCGCTGCATCAAGACTAATGGAACATATCACTTCACACAATATCCTGGACAAATTCCAGTCAGCTTACCGCCCGTATCATTCCACAGAAACACTGATGCTCAGATTGATCAACGACATCCGTACCATTAAATGGACGAGGGTGACATATAGCGGCACTGACACTCCTTGACCTCAGTGCCGCTTTTGACACGGTAGATCATTACCATCTCCTGAATGTTCTACAGCGTGAACTTGGAATAACGGGAACGGCACACAGATGGTTCTCTTCCTATTTGACTAACAGATCACAGTGTGTAGCGATCCAAAATACCCAATCTTCTCTTGTGCAACTGCCTTGTGGTGTACCCCAAGGACCAGTTCTTGGACCGATACTGTTCCTGTGCTATACAAATTCCTTACCACATATTATTGATAAGTTTCAATCCAAGCACTTTTCCTTTGCTGATGACACCCAGCTCCTAAAAACTTTGGAACTCTCAATGCTGCAACAAAACATTCATCAGATTGAGGATTGCATTTCAGAGGTCAGCGATTGGATGACATCTCGAGTTTTAAAACTCAACCAGGACAAGACAAAGCTCCCGCTGATCGGTAGCTCCCGGAAATTGAACAACATCCATGTTCCAAATGTTATCCTTGGTGAGCAAATTATCACTCCATCAGCAACAATCAAGGACCTTGGAGTAATGCTCGAACCTGATATGAGTATTGACGCACAGATCAACAGTCCTACCTCAGCAAAACATGCCATTATCACCTTAGATGTATTGGATCAATCCGCAAGTACATTACATCCGATAGTGCTGCTACTCTCGTCAGGTGTTTAGTGCTCTCCCGACTGGACTACTGCAACAGCCTCCTGTATGGTGCCAACAAGCAACAAATCCAAAAACTACAGAAGGTTCAAAATACAGTCGCTAGAGTTGTCTCGCTGTCATCAAAAAGCACGTCTATATCTCCAATCCTTCAACAACTGCACTGGCTACCCATCAGATACAGGATTGACTTTAAGATCCTCTGCATCGTCTACAAATGTCTCCATAATTCAGCTCCAGACTACCTCTCTGATCTGCTCACGGAGTACATCCCTCCCAGAACACTACGATCTCAGAATCAGCATCTCCTCACAGTTCCTTTCTTCAAACTCTCCTCTTGTGGCAGGCGATCATTCAGTTATGGTGATGCTTGTCTCTGGAATCCTCTGCCAATAAACATCAAACTCTCGCCTACTTTGGACTGCTTTAAATCCAGACTTAAAACTCATTATTTTCAACTGGCCTGTCATTGACACGATTGGTGAACTGACTATGAATTCTAAATTCCACTGTGTCTATAGTGTATATAGTGTACATCACAACTGACTCTAACTCCCAGATGATGCTTGTTCATTGCAGGCAGCAGATCCTGCAACTTTTTACATTTTACCAACTTTTGGCGCCACGAGCATGCATTAGTGCGTGGAACTTTGGCGCATTACAAATCTTCAATATTATTATTATTATTATTATCATATATTCATGTGTAAAATAATCATTCCTAAGCGTATCCTGTGAACGTCACGTCAGTGGTGCAATTTTATAAAAGTTTGCACAATGAAATAGACAGAAAGGGTCAAATTTTGAAAATACAAATTTAATTTATTTTCGAATAAAACTTTGCATGTAGAGTTAATGAGGAACATGTAATCTGAAACACATGGAATGTGTATAAGAGACGTATGGTTGACCCAGTTGATCACTTCACCGAAGAAAACATGTAGTTTCGAAAATTTTGACCTCTGGTCACTTCAAAGGACTACCAAAACTATACATGTTTACTGTGAAGTATACGGAACATTCACCTATCTTCTTATAATGACAAAATGGAAAAGTGATCGGTTTAGTTTTCGCGTGGATACGATGCTTCAAACACATGCCAAATTACGAGATAATTCCACTAAAATACACAAGTAGGTGAACAAACTTTCGGTACGCAGCTGTAGACCGATAACCCTCATCTAAAGTGTTGTAAATAAAGCTTGGTGGACACAGAACCCTCTTATAAATTTGTGTTATTAATGTAAGCAGTCAAATGCCTCCTTTTTGTATGCGATATATTTCTAGTTTAGTCATTGATTAGCTAATATTCCGAGCTAATCCAGAGGATGAGAACATATGCTTCACAAATGAAGTGATATATCACGTGTGAATGACAGTGATTCTCGGGGTTGCTTTTTTTTAAACATACCCAAGAGAACCCAGATCACAATTCACAATCATGAACAAACTCTCATTATCCTCTTCATGTTCTGATTCAGCGACGTTAGCAAGTATTTCAACTCAATGTTTAGCGACAACCTAGACTAAGTGTTAATACTTCAACTGCATTCTTCATCTGTGATGAAGGTATATGTTCTTCTAGTGGGATAGGACATACTTAGAGAATAACCAACGAGGTTCGAGTGATTACGGGAAATATCCATGAGTTTAATTTTATTTTTCGCTTTAGCGAGTGGCTCTGAACATTATTTAGACGAGTGGATATTTCCCGTAATCACTCGTACCGAGTTGGTTATTCTATATATTACCCATTATGCAATTAAATTGACCAAATTACGCTTGGTTATTACATTTTCATGTTGGGCGGCCGCTGCGAAGGACCCGTCGCCACAGTAACATTGTGACGTCATAAGATAAATCGTCGCGTCAGACCATTGTTTTATGACGCCATAGTCATTCTTTCTCCGGGTAACCGACCAATCAACGTTGAGAATCACTTGAAAGCACATGTGCAAATATCACAAAAATAATCACCTGTGTCTTCTCACCCGTATTGGTAATATTTCATCCATATCCAACACACCAAGACATACAACATTTATGTTGTTTATTAGGCTGGTCTGTATGTTGCATGCCGACATTTTCTAAATGCAGTTATTTTCAAGTATAGACACACAATGTCAACCTTGTTTCAGCACAGATAACAATCGATTGAAACCATTTTGAAACATTCTTAGATATCAATTAGATCGAAATACTCAAGGTTCACATATACTGAGTAGGTGTTTCTTCTTTTTATTTATTTTCGATGTAAGCTTCATTATTTCTGTTTAAGGAGAGATATCGCACTAATTGAGTGTCCAAGTGTGCGGCGGTATTGAACAATGGACCACACAATTTATTCCTTATCGAATGGGGGAACTATTGACTAACCTGTGTGCTTGCAGAGCCCTTGTTGTTTGTCGTCTCAGCTTAGAGTAGAACACAATAATAGTATGTGGAACAAATTGACATCACGACCGGTAAAGTAAAAATAGTGTTTACATATATATATATATATATATATATATATATATATATATATATATATATATATATATATATATATATATATATAAGCAAAATACAAAAACCAACTTGAAAATTGCTACGCGCATGAAACAGAACTGTAGTGATACACAATGAATGGTTTTTGTAGATAACTGACTAAACTTTCTACATTTATATATATATATATATATATATATATATATATATATATATATATATATATATATATATATATATATATATATATATAAATAAGATGAGTTGCTTCTCACGTGAAGTAAGGTTATATATAGAAAAGAGTAAACATCAGATGGTTTTGACTGGATCAATCTTCTTTAATACAATACGATGAGCTCATTTCGACCCTTATATCGGTCTTTTCAAGTATGGTTAACATTTGGAAGATTGCATATTTATGTATGAACAAAAACAATAGCATGTTGTAATGCTCAACATCTTAACACGTCAATGTATTGACACCAAAATCAGTCATTGTCTTTCAATCATGTTCGTGAATTGCCTCGAGGTCTTCAATTGGGTGTCACTCCAGGACAATGAGGTCTCTGAGTTCATTGTGTGTCCTTGATTACATGTAAAACAATGGAGTCGTAATCAATCAATTTCTCGTGTGAATTAACTATTCAGTGATGGGCAGTATTTATTTATGAAAAATGTTTCTTTAGTCTCTAATGTTAAATTTGTAATTTGTGAATTGGAGAATAATTTATAAAATGGAAAAATAAGAAAGTTTCCATTGTTGCAATATATATATATATATATGCGTCCATTCTTGTAGAAGTAGTGTAAACGTTATCAAGGAAAACGGCATTTAAATTTAATTTTCACATACTACCCCGGTCGTCCTATCGTTAACCCTATAAACTGTCGGGTACAGCTTTTATCTCCGTATGCTCTTCCCGCATATTTACTCAATTCACCTCTTACCAAGTAACCTCTCTTACAAGTCGAGGGAAATTACTTCATAATATGCTATATAGTATGGATAAAATAACGATGTCGAAAAAACAGTATTATTTTTTATTGACTTCAATCAATTGATGCAATAATCAAATAAGTATTCGGATATGTTTTATCATCAACATATAAGTTCACAGGATATCATAAGTTAACATCAAGACATTGACTCAAATTTAAGTGTTCACAAATAGATAAAGAAATTGATAAAACAAGCATCACAAAGTCATTACTTCTTAACAAACTTTATTTGTTTCCTCATAATTTGGAGGATACCTCTGTTATTTAAACTTGCATGAGATCTTGGAGTAAGGAACCAGAGCACACAAAATAATGAACAAATTGTACAAAAGTTAAAGATAACTGAATAAATGTAACTCTCACCTCTGCTACCTTTTACAATATTGTGTGAGCGGCACCGTGTCAACATTCATTAAAAACAGACACATTACATAAACAACCAGAAAGCACAATGGAATTGAACATGGTGATCAATACTACATTTTATCGTGGAAGATATTTAGTCACGTTCATGTGATCACTAGTTATACTGCAGAATGGAATTGGTATTTATTCTTTTGCGAGTTCAAATTTACATCCATTTTATAGTTAAGCCATTATTCACATAATTGGCTTTTTAACAAGCGTTTACTTGTTATCATAATTTTGTTCCACGGTGGACACCTTGGTTGTCATGGTGACAGACGTTTTCTGCTCCCTGCGTTTGAGGAGGAGACAGGAGCAGCCGAGGATCTGACCAACCCGGTGTCTGAAGGCTCTGCTACACATGACGTAGAGGAAGAAGTTGATCGAGTAGTTCATCTGCTCCATTATCTGAAATAGTGTTTGGTCTTCAGGTTCCTTTATATATAGCTGCCTTGTAGCAAAACTATTAAGTGACATAGAAATCAGTTAGATTAGGGTAACCATGAGTACATAGTATATATATATGTTGAGTCAAAGTTACCACATGGTTAGTATTGGCTGCCACACATGGCTGTACAACTGATGGGCTGTAAGAAACATTGTTCATCAATTAGGAGATAGTAAACGAGCCTTCGTGTAATACCATATGATTTCTTACTTTGAAGTTTACACGGATTCCCGAACGTTGGTTGGTTGAGAGCGCGGTCATGTGATCAAAATTTCGAGGTTCATTGTCAATGAACTCTTGGAAAATCGTTCATACTCGTGTGAACGCTATCAGGTCATGTGAACGTTCGACGGTACTGTACTGAAGCGTTCTTTCCTGATTGAGCGTGATTTTGTTAGCAAATTTCCAACGGTTACCATGCATTTACCGACTAATTTGATTGAATAACATTAACTCAATATCATATTACCTTTTCAATTGTTAAAATAATAAAACATTTCAATAAAAGATCGCGCATATATCTGTTTGATGTTGAGCTAAAGCGAGTCACAAGGCCTATTTCTAGAACCGAACGGCGAAAGACATTCACGGTCGCTGGCTGAATACAAATTATGCAATCTAAAAGCAAATACTCACAATCTAATCATTATGAACTAACGGGATTCGGAATTGAGCAGTCGCGGTAATGAAATATTGCTTTTCCGACTGTTGTTTACATAATATTGACGAGGTGGCAACAGCAAAGGGCGACCTCCATGCCTCATTCAAAGGACGGATAACTCTGAGCTCGTGTCCTTGGAAGATTATATTTTATTACGCTTCACTCAGCATGATGAGTGCCGCAGGTTTCATCAAACAGGTAATGACAAACAAAACGTAAGAAATTATAAGAATTGAATGTCAGTTTGTGTGTTTGCACAAACTGACATTCAATTCTTAAATGTATCATTTGACACTAACGGGTTCAATAAAAAGAATCTGGTTGGTGAACTGAGGGAGACACTTACATCCAAAGTTAGCCCCAATCGACTGGAGCAGTGGTAAGGTGGATATTGGATTATACACGACCCTATTCTACTGAGTATCGTTACCATGCACCGAGGATATCAATTCACTTATTAGTTAGGGCTCCATATTTTATTTGCGTAGCAGTTATGTCATCATTTCAGTATACACAAACCATTATGATGGAGTGATACAATCATTACAGTTGCAAATTCTGTAACCGTTTTAATTTGTTGCACTTGAACAAAGCAAATATTGTCCCACGTGAATATTTCTGGTAATTAGCCGAGTGTCTCATTAGTTTAAGTGACTGTTGGCAAAGCAAATATCTGTGTAAGCAAAACAAATATTATATCACATGCAACAATATATCATTTATAATCTATAATTTAATTGTTAATGATGTGTAACATAGGATATTGAATTCAAACAACAGTTCCCCTATCGACTTTTGTTCGACCCGCGGCAGCTAGTGACGAATTACATAAAACCCCCAACATAGCAGATAATAAAATGGTAGAATAACATATAATAAACATTGGCAGCGCAGGTTCCAGTTAGTCAATTTCGTAATTTGAAATAAACTGTCTGTTCTGTTGCTAGTAAAAAGTCGCCTTAAATAAAACAATGGTACAATTTTAAGATTACTATAAACGGAATCTTCAGCCCGGCCCGTGCGTACATCCATCACCAACATATTCTCGAGTGCAATTCTCGAATTCATTGTAGTTGTGGAGCATCTTTGATCAGACTCACTTACTCATTATTAATTGAATAGTCATTATTTAGTTGCCCCGGGTCCGGCGAAGAGAGCCAATGAAAACTTGATCTTGAAAACTACCATGGCCTATGGGATTCGAAGCATCCAAGCTAAATAGTCCAACTTACATGTAATACATCTGTTGTTGACCCAATTCTGCCATCACTGTCTAATTAACCTTTTAAAAACTTTTCATGTCACATTATATTGACATCGCGGCACTTTAAGTTACAACAAAGTTACATACACGTACCTCGATGATATACTCATTGAAAAAAATAGAATACGTTTACCATGGAAATAATAATTGACGTAGATATAAGTTTTACAATATTACCCTTTACATTATTCATCACCTTCAACAACAAAGTTCTACACTGTTGTGGTTCCAGGAATCGGATCAGATTACCTAAAGTAATGTTTAATCTCTTGATAATTAAGTTAATTCCAGGATATACACCAGACAGTATAAATTAAGGATGGACGCGAGATTTTTATCATTAGGTTACGCTGGTACGCATTACCTGAAACACCTCTCTGACGATGGTCATGCTGTAATCCGTGGAGTCGAAGAAGTTGATTCCATAGGTGAAGGAGATGTTGTGAGCGATAGAGACGGGGGTGACGAGAAGCATGAAGGCGAAGGTGACGCCCATCAACATGGCCGTCGTCTTGGCCGTCTCGTCTTGTTTGGCGTCCTGACTCGCCATGGACTTCCTCATCCGGGAGTGACGGATGAGCTGGAAGCAGATGGCAGGGGTCAAGATGAGCATGATGGAGACAGGGATCAATGAGTACAGGAAGGTGCCCAGGATGAGCATCACTCTAGCCTGGGCCGCTGTGTCTGGAGTCGCATAGTTCGGAACACAAACACCATTCACGATCCTGGTGGCGAAGTCCCAGAAGATGTTGAGAATCAGCATGCCCAGGTAGACACAGGCGATGCCTATCAGGGTGTTTCTTCTGGTACAGATGAGCTTCGTCTTCAGGGGGAACCAGACAGCCACAAACCTCTCGAAACAGACGAAGACGATAAACCATGAAGAGGACATCTTGCTGATCTTGTGGATGATAAAGAAGATGGAGCAGCCAGCAGAGGACAGGGCTCTCATATCGAAGCCAAGCAGGTTCCTGACGAACTTCTTGTTGAAGGGGACGACACAGGAGAAGGTGGTGTCTGACACGGAGAGTGCTATCAAGATGATACTGCTCGTCATGGAGCGGAACTTCTTGCCCGACATGATGAAGATGGTGAGGCTGTTTCCACACACACCCAGGAAGAAGAACAGGGGAACCAGTACATACCCGGCGTAGTCTGCTGATGTCGTCCCCGCTTGGCCCGCTGTCTCTTCTTCAGGGATGCCAGTACCATTGGTGTTGTTTGCACCGCAATAGGTTCTTGTACTGTTGGATTCCTCGATTATCAGAGACCCAACTACACATATTCTCGTTGTATTCGGTGTGAATGTGACATTAGAATCAGGGATCGATGTTACTGATTCAGTAGTTCTGGCAGAGACGATAACTTGTAGAGTGAGGTAAATGCTGATACTCGTCAGAAATGACATATCTGCTTTTGGGCAGGTTCTGGAATGAATGTTAGAAATCAATGATAAACACGATACTTCTGTATGTGTATTCATTGTAAAAAAATTAAATAATTATTTATGTCAGACTTACATGTAGTCTAGTGATGTTTTGACAAACATGGGTATTTCATGAATTGACTTTAGTATTACATTTTCAAATGAACAATATGCGCATTGAGCATAAACAAGGATATGGACATTAGCGCATTTTAAGTACACATATTATGTTTTAAAATTTTCAGGAGTATGTTTTTTCGCTTGAAAAATATAACATTACAATACAATTACGTATCGGTTGCTAAAAATGTTAAAATTACGAGTTACTTACCAAAGTCGAACACATCCGTACGCCTACTTCGAAACATCACCATCATTGTAACATCATCTGTATATGTAGTATCCTTCAACCAATCAGAGTCTGGCTAGTTCAAATTGGTAACAATGTGATTTACATCTGATTTTGCTTCTTCGATGACAGATAATTACGTTTTTCTGAGGAAAGAAACCCATACTGCTGTATTTTATTATTGAAGTATAATTATCAATCAGCGTGAGATCGCCACACACCCATCTACGTACAGGGAAGTACATGTGCTTATCGGCAATGCTCTCGTGGTCGTGTGTCACTCACAAACATATCTCGTTTGACTAAGTCTGATTAAAATCGACCACTTTCAGAAAGATATTAAATTGTGAATATGAGATGGTTCGATACATCTCCGTAAGACCCGAGGGCGCCCAGTAAAGGCGCGTATTCCGTAGCAGTTAAGCGCTGATAAAACCCAGTCGTTAGCGGGCAAATCATATCATATTTTTTAAATGATCGCCATTTTTGGATGCATCTGGAATCATTCGTTAAGAAGTTCCTAACGTTACGGAACCAGACGAAATATGGCTGTTATCAGTTTCCTAGCGTCTTGTGCCGAAAGCATTTGATTGAGGCCATTTGATTGGCTACCTGAACTGATGTAAAAAAAAATGTGATTATACGGGCCATCATCAGAACGTTTGAGTTCATATCCTGTATTTATAAGTTTATTTTGATGTCGATGTTAATTTGATAGGCATTTTTTAAACGTCTTTGTTATCATAACGTCGGGTTGAAGTGTTGCTGTAAGCATCATTCAGTCTGTGCGAAGACAAAAAAACAGCATCATCTTGTCATCAACGAGCTTAATTTTAATAATAATGCAGTCAAAAGTGTGAACAGAATTGTTACACGTGACAACCGGACCATAGCCCTTGAGTGGAGTAAGGGATTGTTTGCTGTGAAAGTTGAAAGTTGAAAATTGAATAAAATTCGCTGATAGAACCATAAACCTTGCTATACATTGCTTGGTCCATCGTGCCTAAGCTCAAATGGTAAGAGCGTCCTACACTCACACGGGTGCCTCGGATCCCCTGAATATGGAAATGTATCGGTTCTGCTTCACATATAGATTAGACAAGACAGTACGTCACTGTTATCAACTAAGGTGATAAATACTTAACTGAATCTATTAGCAAAATATTTAAGTCGAATGAAGTAGAATGTACATTAGGTTTCGTCATAATATTTCACTTTCGTTTCGTTTTCTTTTACTCGTCAGCTGCATATTCCTGTGTCAGTAGCAGAAACAAGGTTATCCTCACCTCTCCCATTCACTTCAGGAAACACTAGAATCGTTACATTATTTCTTTTATTCAAACAATCCTTATATACAAGATAAGACAGTCAATATATATCACGACAGTATGTCCCAGGTGAGTGTATTCAGCTCTTCTGCTTTCAGGATGCTCTCTGAAATCAAACATCATTATGTTGTAATAACATTAAAATTGTGATCTGATAGAACGAACAACATCTCGGTGACTGCAATAAAGTAGTCTAGTCTAATATAGTTGGTTAAGAGTAAAGTATACATTATATACTCGAGCACAATTATTTACCTAATAAAAGTATACATGTTCTTTGATATGATGAAAATGTTCAGCTTATTTACAATGTGATGTTTACAATCTTTTTCATCAAACTCAAGTATCATATGTATTAATTGTAGACTATAAATTTGAAATATTATCCTTATTTTTAATTCATATTTACCAATAATACCTCCGTGGGAGATCAAGAGGACGGCGCTTTTAACTTCTTATATTTATCCTTTTTACCTGAAATAAAACATCATCATTACTGTTAATCAACGTATTGGGAAATACATGACCAGTATCCTTTAAACCTTAATTAAATTGAATCCTTCTGCAGCATGTAAGTACATTCCGTAAAACGATATCCGATTTAACACAGTACAACTGGTGTAATTATGTGGATACCATATGGAGAGTCGAGAAGGTATTTCAGAAGGTCTTCGAGAAAGTATTCCCGTTTGTATTATATCCGGTCGTACTTCCCTTTAATAATACACTATTGCCAATAATGGTTATTACCCCGCTAAAATATCGCATACAAATATAATTAAATCGGCCATTAACATTTCATGACTACAGTTTGAAGCCCAACCAAAATACACATGTGAGATATACAATAAGAGTAAAGTAAAAGCCAGTTGTAAGGTATTTCATCTGGATTGCTTAAACAATACATTGCCTTAGATATTCACTAAACCTTCCAAACCAGTGCATTTTCTGCATAAGTGAGCACGAGAAAGAGATTCATACCTTTAGTTATTTATTTTGATAGTCCTATTACTCGTATCTCCACCTCTAACAATTTAAAGGGAAATATCTCGTCCAGAGAGAATATTGGATAGTTCACATCAAGTGGCTGGAGGGTTGTTACGTCGTCTGAAGGCAAGTTGATTCACGAAATTGACTTTTGGCTTAAATGAATTGTACCATAAACTGTCCATAATTTTGAATAATTGGGCATGTGTGATATGAAGAAAATGAGTTATAATTAAACGGTTCGCACGTACCGAATGAATATATCAAGATCTACATGGTATGACGACCACCACTTGCAATATTCCGTACATGGTCTAGGGGCCTTTTGAAATATGGATTACAGATGTAGCTTTAGGTTAAATAGGTCCAAGGCATTGCATGTAACTATGGTAAACAGTTAAACACAAAAGATAATATCATGTGAAGATTATGAACAAAGAATATCTATGAAGCAACATACACTCTGATCGCTGGATGTAGAACTGGTTCCTCTCGGCGTCCTGTATGGTGCTGTAGGCGAACTCTACATTACAGTCGTCATCGTCCTGGAACTCACACCGGTGATAGCCTGTGACATTTGAACATATCGATTAAACTAAGAGCAAAGAAAGATTGCATACGTTCCGTTCAATAACAGTGAGCGCTTATAATCGCTCATTGAGCGCTCGTTCTCTCTGAACGACACGGTGCAATTCCTCGAGGTTTGCTCGCTTTGCTACGTAGCATTACATTGAGCAATCGCGTTGAAGAGAGGTTTAAAAGTAATCGCACATTAAGCGAATACTTTTAAACCTCTCTTGGCCATGGCCCTGATGTATTCATCCTTGCCAAGTCTAGATTTGTCATTGGCGAGACACAAACATGGTTGCATTTATTTTACATTCAAGGTTTCCACAATTTAAATAACATGGTTGCATTTTGATTAGACAAACTAATTTTGATCAGACTGTTTCTTTACTCTCAGTTGTACAGGAATAGGAAATTGTTGACATTTCAGAATTGACATCAAAGGGCAATGAAATTTAATTCAGTAAATCATCAAAGAGAAACAGTCCAAATGAATACAGATAATATGCTCTGGTACACTGCAATTGTCATACAGTGTATATACATATAAGGAAAAAAGATAAAATAAAAGAATCTCTAGATGCAGAGATTCCCAGACATGAGTTCAATAACTGTATAAGACGGTGAAGGATTGATAAGTGATATATGTAGTTTAATGAGTACAACTTTCACAGTTTATTCAATTGAAGACAGTTTGCTTTCATTTGTTATTCGATTTCTCTTATCATAGCTAAAGAATCTCGAAACAGGTACAGGTAACTTATTTGAGAGGCTCTTAAAAGATGGTATTTTGAAAGTTATGAAACGTTGCTAGATAATGGCGTTAGCATATACACCGAAACGTCGTTTTCAAACTATCAGCAATAAATTTCCATTTCATGTACAGGTCGACAGATATACTCACTGGATCCAGGTTTGATGTAGACAGATATACTCACTGGATCCAGGTTTAATGTAGACAGATATACTCACTGGATCCAGGTTTGATGTAGACAGATCTACTCACTGGATCCAGGTTTAATGTAGACAGATATACTCACTGGATCCAGGTTTAATGTAGACAGATATACTCACTGGATCCAGGTTTGATGTAGACAGATATACTCACTGGATCCAGGTTTAATGTAGACAGATATACTCACTGGATCCAGGTTTAATGTAGACAGATATACTCACTGGATCCAGGTTTGATGTAGACAGATATACTCACTGGATCCAGGTTTAATGTAGACAGATATACTCACTGGATCCAGGTTTAATGTAGACAGATATACTCACTGGATCCAGGTTTGATGTAGACAGATATACTCACTGGATCCAGGTTTGATGTAGACAGATATACTCACTGGATCCAGGTTTGATGTAGACAGATATACTCACTGGATCCAGGTTTGATGTAGACAGATATACTCACTGGATCCAGGTTTGATGTAGACAGATATACTCACTGGATCCAGGTTTGATGTAGACAGATATACTCACTGGATCCAGGTTTGATGTAGACAGATATACTCACTGGATCCAGGTTTGATGTAGACAGGTATACTCACTGGATCCAGGTTTGATGTAGACAGATATATCGTTCACGAGTTGAGAGTGTTCCCTCATCTGGTAGCACTGCTGTTTGCACTGTTTCTTCTTGATCGGTCCGGATCTGAACCACACGCACTGGAGGCACGCTGTCTGAGACCGACACAGACCTGCACACGCCTGGAGAGAAGATAGAGGGAAGGAGGGTGGAAATAAGATTTAGATTTCACATGATGATTTAGGCCCTCCAAAGAAAACAACTTGTTCAAAGGCGATATAGTATAAGTTGACTTTGTATATCAGTTACTGTATATCTCCGAAGAATAAAAGCATGAAACATTTCCAATGTTATCTGGAACTGGAGGCGAACGTGAAGTTTGAATGCCTTTAAGGGAGTGATCAATAGGAACAAGCCTCGATAATAATATGCATTGTAACAAGTAACTTTAATTCAGAAAACGTGTTTATACAATACAGTGCACATGAGGAGGAAGGAAATAAAGTCTTTATAAACCTTTCTTTGAATTTGTTTTGGAATACAAGATTGCAAACAATCGTTTACTATGACTTGATTCGCTCAAGAGAAATGCTTGGTGTACATGTATGTGATACCAACTTCTCCCAGTTGTACTATATTAATTACAGAACAACATGTCCTTGCTTACTGAAGATGAAGGCACTGTCTAACAGTGTCCGAGAGCGATTTAATACCATCTGCTAAAAGCATCGAGGATGACGCAGTGGTTTTGGTCCATTTGGATAATTGAAAATCCGTGTGGTTTTATACAATACAGTGTAGAACTAAACTCATCGGCAAAATAAACTTATCACCTCAGTTGGTTTCGATTAATGCAATAATTAAAATAAATCAGGTGCATTTGACTCTGACAAGATACAATAATACTTATCTGCAGTAGTTTGGATGAATTAATTGGTGACTGTGGTTACATTTTAGATAAAATTTATTTGTTCAATGAAGACACGTAAATTCCCACCAACATTATCCCTACCATGTTTAAAATGTTGTAAATGTGTGCAGAATCAGGCACATTTATCAATTTTCACATAGAATATGTCTTATATGTCAATGGGCAATTGTGTATCATCAAAAATATTTTTTGAAGAAGTTTGAAATTTAAAATTTGATTTTTCAGAAATTAAAAAAACTTGTAGAAGTATTCTTTGACTGCTGACTAAACACCTGTACTTTTCAGTTTTAGATTATCATTTCAAACTTGCGATATTTGCAATTGAAAATCATACATATGATAAAATCAACTGAGGTGATAAGTTTCTTTTGCCGGTGAGTTTATTCGCCGATACATGTACCTTGAATGACCCGAGTAGTTCATTGATACACATTGTAGACTGTGAACATTTGCGGGTTCGGAACATAGTCTATTCATGAGAATACATTTGCCTCCCTACACCTTTGGAAATATGTGGAGCTGAAATGAATTGTTATTGGAACTATATGTGAAGTGTCTGACTTGACTTACAGGGCAGTCTTCACATGTGGTGCCTACAAGGACTCCGCGACACTGGCAGCTGTTGTTCACACACGTCCCATGGTCGTTACAGATCAGCTACATCGGCGAACAGAAACTTGTTTTTAATAGTTTGATGTTACATGTGAACAAAAACATGTGTTCCTTTAAATCGAAATTGTAATGATTTCTATATTTTGAGGTCCAACTATGGCGAGTTAGATAAGTACAAAATAAAGTTCATTCACTAAACATCGGGAAGCATCGGTTAAGAAGACTCAATAATTCATATAAAATGACTCGTTTGTTTGGGCAGTTTCTTACATATACATTTAGCAAGAGAAAAAGATTTGATGAATCCATACAATGTAATAAAGTTATTTGGTAATGAAATTATATCAATCGATTTGCCAATCCGGAAAACAACAAGCGGATAACGCCCTTAATTAACTTCGATGTAAAAAGTATATGATGTCTCTTAAATGGAAATATTATTACTCGGGATCCCATTTCGATTTTCCAACGCTTTATTTGTGAATTAAATGATATGTCATACGAAAGAAAAGGGTGCCTTAATTTTAATAAGAAGAATATGGATTGTTTATTTGTCCTAATCTTATATTTGAACCATTTTAGTATCAATGTTCATAATCAACTTGACATTGAATAACCCATTACTTTATTTGTATTTACAAAATTGTTTCACGTTGTTCTTAATCATTGACACGTACATTGTTGGTGCCCATGGCTTTCTCGACAAATACAAAATAGTTTCCAAATGTTCACACTGAAATAGTATTACCGTAATGCCGTATTAACAGAATGTATATGATAATAAATAAAGCACCCACCCCTGATGAGGGACTGACGCAGTTGTCTGTAGCGAGGGTGTTCTCACAGTTTTCACCTGTGTATCCAGGTAAACATTCACACCCGGTGCAGCCGCATCTACCTTTATCTTTACCTGTAGATTAGTGCTAATTGTTATTGACATTCATAGGACACGCACACTCTGTTGTCTGGCATAATAACCCTTAAACGCTCATACTCTAATAATTCTTAAAAGGTATAAAATTTATCAAAATATAAATTAATGTTTAATATCTCGATTTTCTGGATACCATATTGTTTCACGACGAGTTGTACATTCGCGAAGTTTCTGAGTATTTACTTACTCTGTCATAAGGTGGATATACCTTACGCTGTCAAATAAATACGCACAAAGAATGAAACAGACATGTGACAATAACCATCTTGCGTGCATGACATAGTTTATTACAGCCCCGATATACTGACTGTTTCACACGTTTCCCAAGCTTATATCAATATGGGTGATTATTAGCAATGTAGACTAACATTTAGTCTATAGAATTGTTTGATTACTTTACCTACACCCTAATGATTTTATGTTTTAAATAATTTCAGTCCATATTCAAGAGTTTATCTAGACTTGCTAAGTAGGGGTGTCGAGGCTCTTTTTTACACACTAGTCATATATCATCGGCAGGACTATAAGTAATGATGTTAGGCTTATCAGATACAGCTACACCTGCAATAACCCGTGGAAACCAAACTATTATCATTAAGGTATTTCTTTATATACATGTACATGTACAATCATACATAACAAGTATTGGTAATTAATTTATAAGGAGGACACACTCACTCACCTCCACACATGACTCCATTGACGGGTTTACACGGGTCCTTCCTACACTCACAGTAACGACCCGTGTGCTCTGCCCCGTAGCTCTGGAAACATAGGTATGCTAGCCAATCACACATTTTCTTTTAAACCAAAATTAAAATATACTGGAACACGAGCATACATAAATGTATTTCTGCAGATGATATATACAAATTCAATCATATAATGTATACATCTAAACTAACAAAAACGTAACTATGGAATGTTAATGACTAATGTATTGAAGGGGATTTAGAAGTGGAAATCATAAGAGAACTGGTTTTCAATGGGGTGCCAAAAGGGACTTTAATTGCTATTTAGTAAGCTAACTATATCGAATTAGTAAGCTTTGTTATTCAGGCAGATATCGAGTAAGCTGACTAAATCGACTAAGTAAGCTTACTATAACAAATTGGTAAGCTTACTAAATTGATTTGAATTAGCAAGCTTACTAAAGGAATTAGTAAGCTTACTAACTGAATTAGTACGCTAACAACATGATTGATTAAGCTTATTAATGATTTAGTAAGTCTTTCAGCCTACCAATCAATTTAGTAAGCTTACTAATTCATTTAGTAAGCTTACTAATTCATTTAGTAAGCTTAATAATTATTTACTAAGCTTATCAAATCGGCTGAATTAATAATCTTTCAAATTGATGTCTTTATTGTTCCGTTTAAAACACAATACTGATTTCTCTTTCCACTGGTAAAATGGCGGGAATATTTGACATCGTCAAACATGACGTTCGTAGTGACTTGTGGAAAATTCCAGCGAATTCGTTAAAGCATTTTAATGCTAGTTTCCCCCCCTACAGTGTTTTTCAAACGTTCCACTGTTCGCCGCCACAATTGGAAAGTTAGACACTTCAAAGGTTGTCATGTCACTAGAACACAATACATGTAAGCTTACTAAATCGTTCCTTTTCAGCAAGTTTACTAAATGAATAAGTAAGCTTACTAATCCATTTAATAAGCTTACTAAATAAATCACAATAGTAAAATTACTAAATAAATTAGTAAGCTTACTAAATGAATAAGTAAACGTACTAAATGATTAAGTAAGCTTAATATGATTTCATGTACATGTAGTAAGCTTACTTAATAGCTATTTAAGACCCGTTTGACAACCCATGTGTATGTTCACAATAAAGAATTTGTTATCCAGTTTTCTTTTGTTATAGACTGTTTTGAAGTTTTGTAAGACGACAACATAGATGTAACTCCCAGGTACAAGTCCAACTTCTATACGTTAAATGTCTGATATCTACTTGGGTCCATACGCTATGGTATAAGATATCTATCCTACCCAGAAACTTATTTGTCAATACTCGATATACTTTAGTCTATGATTTACATATTCAAATAATTCCTAGTGCATTAAAATGCATATATTGTGGTTTGAAATTGACACGTCATCACATATAATGTTGTTAAAATGCGTTAATTGAACTACAAAGCACAAAATGTCTCGTGTCCACGACTTTGTTAATTTTGTGTCGTAATGTGTACATAAATGCATAAAGAAGGTTTGAAACACAATATCGTACGGGTAACAGAACACGGGGTCCGGGTAGGTGAGTATAGTGTGGTAACAATGAGTTTGTTTCACTTGGAAATGTTGCAATTTTGCACAAATTGATACCCAGGGTCCGGTTTACCGCGGTCTGACTATATACGGTGCATGTGTTCACTACTGTGCTTCCGAGTGTTGATTTATACCTCGTCATAATGTATCGATACTTATATTCGGAGTCTTCATATCCACATAGAGCACCAGTAACGACAGCTTCTTACATGCATGAATACAATATACCTAAGTAGAATAATCTTTTGAAAACAAACGCAGGACCAATCGAGTGCGACAGTCCATTTTAAGCAAATCATTATCTGGTCAAATGAGGATTACATTTGCTCCATAATTTTATAATCACATTTATATTATCTTTCCACTTCTTTGCACACATACATTGGTGTGTTAATATACCATGCCAGGAACGTGTATTTTCTGTATCGTGCATTTGGTGACCAAAACTGTTTTCAGCAGGGGTTATAGCACGTGAGGGTCGATGGGAAGTTTCGTAGTAGCGAACACAATAACTATTTTATATTACCAACGTTACATTATCTTTTTACTCAACCGTGGTGAGATCACTCATTAGATAACAATGAGTTGGTTACACACATGTGTGATACCATCGCCTGCTGCCGTAACGTCATAATCGGCGCGTGACGAGATAGTCGTTTTTGGTTGACGTCACAATGTTAGCCTCACGAATGCAATAGCGGGTGGCCTATTTGCAAGTAAGCGTCACTTAAAACGATTTTCTTCCAATTCAGCGCTATTTACATCATTGAGTAATAAATAAAATACTAAACTCGGTCCCGTTTGATAACATGTTTATGAAACTCGTGAATGGCATCAGTATTTAACTCGATTTCGCTCGTTAAAATACCTAACCATCCACTCATGTTTCATAAACATGTTATCAAACGGGACATCGTTTAGTATTCTATATTTATCAGACCAGACATATCCATATCGGACATGAGAATAAATTATCGTCTAAAATAAACCAAGTTTTGGATACCTGTTAAAAATATGCCTTTAATGCTTAAAGATACGTTCTTACGAACAACTTATTATGTATATTCTTATGTACACATGTACATCACTTACCATTCTGCTATCACACTGACACACCCCACAGACGCACCTTCCTCTCGCTGAACACACCGCAAGTGTCGTCCTGTGGAGAAACAGAACAGTATGATATATTGAAATATGTATTTGCTGATTGAATAAATCTTATTCAAGTATATTCCAACTATGACATCATTCGTCAAATAACCAGAGAATCTTTTGTAATCATGCAGCTATATACTGCAAGAGACAAGCGACAAGCAACACATTTGTATTTGTCGAAATTAAAACATACATGTCAAGTATCTGTTTGTTTATCTGATCGGGATCGAACCCATTGTAATAAACTTGGAGTCAACTTTGTGCCCAGACTCTTTGGTGCGACCCCGAGTGTTCAGAACACACCCCTCTACGCTTAAATAATCCACAGATCCCTTGGTAACCACACGATTACGTGCAGACACCCACTTCCGGTACAATATAAACGTTCAGTATACTTGGACTGTCAACATATCCCAGTTCACCAAGCTGTGGATGCGTACATGTATGTGACATTAACTTCTCGAAGTTCATATACTTCATTGATGTGAAGACTGGCATCCAACGTTAGGAGGAAACATAGCCCCTTTAAAGCAACTCTAACCTCAGGGGTACGTTTCGCGGAAATGATTTTGACATCAGTAAAGAATAAAGACACAAAAGTATTGAATTAAAAATTCACACCCAAATTGAAGAAAAAAGTTTTTAAAAAATACTTCATAAACACAGCCGCCAAACATTTCATTAGCCAATCAGCTGCTAGCGGAGGTTTGACGTGTTACTCAGGAGTGCCTTAACGAGTATCTGGCTTATGTTATTGTTTACATTATACACTCGTATAGGCGTCACGGATTTTTCGCTGATTTCACTTGTCAAAACAGCCTAAAGTGATCAAAGCTGTTAGAAACAATGTCGGCATATTCTGTTCAGTCGTTATTAACTTGGTTGTTATACACATGGGTTTAGATTGTTAGACTGGACATACAGTGTATGTATGTGTGTGTATACCTACTTGTGTGTACAGCGATCCAAGGCATCCGCCACTGAGATGACACTGCTGTCACACTGACAGTCTATTCCATAGAAGCCTGTATTGCAGGCACACACACCACACGACAGGTTCCCATTGCCAGAACACAGCGAGGAGTCCTTCACCTGCAATATTGTCACGTTGTCTCAGATTTGCAGATAGTGGGAAATGTATTAGTTATCAAGTTCACTTCTAAGTATTTATGCATAGTTACATGTACTTAGATAGACGAATTTTCGTCAAATATGATAGGATTAGGGTTCTATGGATAGCACATATCGATATACTATAGAGAAATAAGTGATTGGCATGGAACGTGAATATTTCAAAACAACCAAATAAACACCAGGCTATACCACTTGACGCATACAATGAAACTATAAAGGAATATTACTCCGATATCGCAACGAGGGAGATATATAGCGAGTAGGCATATTTAGAACTATTTGTGTGATAATTTGATAATATGATAAATATCCCAAAACAACACAAATGAATAATAATAATAATAATAATAATAATAATAATAATAATAATAATAATAATTGATTTATAAAGCGCCTAATTTCCATCCATATGGTTGCTCACTGGCGCGGGGAAAGAGAAAGTGAAGCGGGGTCAGGCATGTAATTTGGTGAACAGGAATGTTTTCAATTGTCTCTTAAAAGAGTCTTTGGATTCAGTGTTACGGATCTGAGGAGAAAGGGAGTTCCATATTGATTTTCCAGATCTTGAGAAGCCTCGTTGCCCCATAGCTGTTTTGGTAAGTTGTTGGATCAGGAGAACTTCACCAGATGAACGGAGTGCGCGATTCGGAGAATAGCTGGGGATGAGGTCTCTGAGATAGGCAGGAAAGTGAGTGTTATAAATACAAGAGTGCACGATTGAGGCAAGTTTAAAGGTGATCCGCTCTTGAACAGGCAGCCAGTGGAGTGACTTGAGAACAGGACTGATATGGCTTGATTTTGAGGTTTTCTTGATGCATCTTGCCGCTGAGTTCTGAATTTTCTTCAGTCTGTTCAGTGAGGTTTGTTGGAGGTTAACATACAGTGAATTACAATAATCGATCTTAGAGGTAACTAGGCACTGCATGAGGAGTTTGGCCGTGTCAAGATTGAGAAGGTGACGAATCTTACTGATGTTGAAAAGAGAATAGTAACAAGATTTGCTAACAGCTGTGATGTGGGGAGCAATAGACATGGTGGAATCAAAGATCACTCCTAGGTTTCTGGCTTCGGTGGCTGTGGGTACTTCAGTGACATCGAGGTTAAGGATTGCAGAAATGGGAATTTTGCTGAGCTGCTGCTTTGACCCAAAAGTGAGAAATTCTGTTTTTTCTGCGTTTAGTTTCAGATAGTTGTCTGGCATCCACTGAGCGATATCATGCACGCAGTCTTCGAGACAGAGCAGACTGGAGGCAACTTCAGCAGGTGTGATAGAAATATACAGCTGGTTGTCATCAGCGTAGAGATGGAAGTTCAAGTGGTGTTCGCGGATGATGTCGCCAATAGGCAGTATGTAGATGGTAAAAAGTAAGGTACCTAGGACAGATCCTTGCGGTACACCGTACTGAAGAGGAAATTCATCTGAGGCAGCATTAAGAACATTGACTGATTGTGTGCGACCGGAGAGATATGACTCGATCCAGGCAAGAGCTGATCCTGTGATGCCAATTCTGGTGTGTAGCCTTTGAAGTAAGATTGAGTGGTCTATCGTGTCGAACGCAGCCGATTGGTCCAGTAGGACAAGCAGAGTGATCTGTTGGTTATCCATGGCAACCAGGATGTCGTTTTGTACACGAAGAAGGGCAGTTTCCGTACTGTGTTTGTTCCTGTATGCAGATTGGAATGACTCTGCTAGATTGTGAGCATGGAGGTGTTCCTTCAGCTGCTGCGCCACTATCTTCTCAAGGATCTTAGATGTAAACGAAACGAAACATGAAATATATATATATATGAAATGAACATAGGACTGCCACACAATAAGTAATATCATCAGACAAATAATGTATCTGACTTACCGGTGTCTTCTCACAATCACAGGTACACCGTGACGACAGGTGAATCTTCAGCGTCTTCTTCTTGTTGCCTCCCACCGTGATTTTGATCCTGATAATCATGGACTTTAATGCAACAGACACAAAAAAACGCAACTACGTTGGCCTACAGTTTTCGCTTTTAGTGAAATATGAATATGACTTTATGAAGAGGAGCATCTGTCTCTTGATTAGAACACTTTAATTACATACTATAAAGCATGACGTGTAAATAATCTCTTCGATGTCCATGCTCATTGTTTTTCCTTTTGTACTTCTTGTCAATTTTCAAAATATATCAAACATTTGTTAGTTTCTGTTTGTCTTGCACATAATCAATTTATTTTACTCACTTTTTCGGTTTAGGGAGACATCTCCTCATAGTGACAGTAACGTTGAACTTCACCTGCAAACAACCGTCCTTTAGAAATAGTAGCAGTGATGTGATAGTAGAAGTAGTAACAGCAGATGTAGTTGTGGTACAAGTAGTATCAGTCGTGGTAGCAGTAGCAGTTATAGTAATAGTAGTAGTAGAGTAGCAGTGATAGAAGTGGTAGTTGTTGCAGTAGCACTAACAGCAGCTGCATTAGTAGCAGTTGTTGTAGCAGTAATAAAATTATAATTCTCATTGTCAGTAGCAGAACATGTAGTGAAAGTGGGAGCAGTGGGAGCACGGTTGTATTATAATTAGTAGTAAAAGGAGTATAATTGCAGAAATAGTATCAACAATTTAGCAGTATCGGTAGTGGTATCGGGAGCAGTAGTAGTATTAGAGGTAGAAGAGGAAATAGTAGTAGTAGTAGTAGTAGTAGTAGTAGGAGTAGTAGTAGTAGCAGTAGTAATATTATTATTATTATTATTAGTAGTAGTAGTAGCAGCAAAAGAAGAATAAGTTGTAGTCGTAGTAGCAGCAGTTGTAGAAGTAGTAGCAGCAGTAGTAATAGTAGTTGTTGTAGCGTTGTAAAAATGCAGCATGCCCATAGTAAACATAACACACGAATTAAAGGTCCTTGCATTTGAGCATTGATATTTATTTAGAAATATCCTCAAAGAGTGATTAGAATGAATAAGAATTATGCAAACAAATAATGCAACTGATTTTAGATAACGAGTCGTCAACAGATCTACTTTACCTTCTTCTCTGTCAATCCGCTGCATGTCGCCAGTTTATTCTTCCACTGAAACCTGAAATATTTGATGTAGTTTATGAATTTATATCACATATTCAATGTTAACTATTGTAAGTATTTATATTTTCAACTTGAATGCAAAAATGTCAATTGATTGATGAATGTATAAACAGGTATGTAAATTAATTGATTAAAGTAGAATATTGCAATCACATGTATGCCAATTATTAGATGAAATAAAATGTCAATTAATTGATGAAACTATAATATACCATGGCAATTACATTTATGAATCTTTGGGTGTGCAATGTTAACGAGTACAATGTATATTATTAGATTATAATATGAGACTAAATGTCAATGGGTTTGTACTGTCAATTAGAGAGAGATTTTATTCAACATTGGAGTCCACATGGCCCAGAGTACTAATACAAAAATAATGTACATTTAAACAATTTTGGCTATACATGTACATTTCGGTGTGCGAGCTTAATTTCATACATACAAATTTCTTTTCAAATAGATAGCTAAACCTTTAAATATGTTTACATTTTTACTTGACAAAAGTTCCACAAACTGTTGCTGTGTTGGAAAATTACAAAATCGATTTGGTATGAGTTTTGTTCTACTTTCTCTAAAGAAAGGACAAACAAGAACAAAATGAAATTCATCTTCAATAGTTCTCAAGTCACAACGGTCGCATCATAATTTAGAATAAGTAGTGTACTTGTTCAAACGCATTTTCTGAATTCTCAAATTGTGTGACAGGCATCTAAACTTTACAAGTACATTTTTCAAATCCTTATCAATGTCAAAACTTATATATTTTTCTTGTCCAAATATAGTTTTAAAGGATGAAAATAACTCGAGAATGTTGATGATTCTATTTGCCCATACAAAGATTAGATGTCTAAATCTATGCAAGTTTGTTTGAACAAAGTCATGAATTGGGATACATTTCCACATTCCTGAAACATCCAGGCATATGATTAACCAGTCTGAAATAGTAGCAATCTAACATGTGAAGCCCAGTTTACACTGCCCGCTTCATCCTGTGCTTTAAGCATGTTATAACAGGCGTGGAGATTCCGTGACGAGTCCATATGAATCAACCAACACCAGTATCTTATACAACGACAAAAATAACGTATAGAAAGGTGGTAAGGCCCAATTTCACCGAGGACCGCCTTTGATGAAGGTCTTTTACTTATACCAAGATAGGTTTTGAAGAAATTGTCTTCTTTGTATCAAATATAGACACAAGGTCTGGGTAAGATTTCATTAACTGGTAAATAGGAAAACATGCCTTGGAGGCTTGATTTGCTAGAGTTTCACAAGCTGTTGACCAACATAGTCTTGACGAAAAAATGATTCCTAAATATTTATTATAAGAAACTGTTTTCAGTTCTTGGCCTTTATAATACCACTTTTCTACATTCTTGAGATAATGTTTATGTACATTGGTGACATAGCATTGTACATTTGATTAATTAACTCATTAACGCCGACAGGTAATTAACAGTTCAACGCCAAGGCAGCCTGGTCCACTAGCACCTGGCTGCTGTCAGATCTTACAGAAGAACAATTATGATATATACAGTGCTGTGATAAGTTTGTCAGACTTAAAATCCTGTAAGAAATCTATTTAATCAATGTGTAAAAGTGAACGTCTTTATTTACCTGAATTTATATTTATGCTTGGTCTGTATCATTTGTAACTGTTTGTCACTCAGTATAGTAACATGTTTTTTTTTAAAATTTGGGATAATTTTTATGTATTAGATGAGACAAACATATTATTTATTTTTTATTATAACAGTGTGAAACTTTCCATTTTACCATTAGGGAATTTAGGGAAATAATAATAAAAATAAGTTAAACACTAAAATAAAGCCAGCAAGTTTATGAATGTGATTAAAGCGTGTTTTATTTATATCTACCGCTGACAGTGAACATGCACAAAAGAACACGTTATATAAACATATTCAATAATCATATTTCTAACCGACCTGTGTTCATTTACAAATGTTGTGTAAACTTGTGATTATTGAGAAGCCTGTCACAGAGAGGTACACGTGATTTGCGATGGTCGCCAGCATGAAAGGGAAATACTGAAAGCGAGAACTAACGAAATATATATTTGAAATATATAAAACTATTTTCATCGCTCAACATAGATCGTATTTGAGGTAAATGCGCAAGACATCATTGACATTAGATGCTCAAACACGATTGCATAAAACACTACAGACAGGGGCGTGACTTTACGAAGAAGATTGTCCAATAATATGCTTGTTTTACATTGGTCACGCACCTGTCACCTGTCATTCAGTTAGGGTGGGGTCTCCGTCTGATTTTTAATATTTAGACTGTTATTTCAAGGTCAAATATGTTATCTCTATACTCTAATTGAATGTGTATTCGCGTAAGTATCAATCCCGTAACTAAACAGCATCTTGCATTTATTGCCAATGAATCAACAGAAATCACTAATTACACCAGGCCCGTGTTCAAGAGAGGTTTCAAAGTGAGAAAATGTTTATTAAAGTGTCAAGTGCATACACGTAAGGTTATGTAACGTAATATATAACTGAATTCACGTGTTAAATTCCATATAAGTGCATTGAAGTGCTTACTCCAAAAATTAGTCTATGAAGTATGTTTCTTTTATCAACTAAAACAGCTTTTTTCATTATGTCATTTGCTTGCACAACTAGATGTAGGTCTGATAAAAGAGAATAATGTACTGAAGAAAAAGGATCCATATTTTGTTCAAAAATACAGTGACCATGCGGGGGTAACTTACTCTTTACAAGATGCTGCCAGTGTGACCTTCACAGCTCGTGGGTATTTGAACTTCACACTTATGTCAGTCATCTGGCAGGGAGATGTAGATAAAATGAAAACAGTTACAGATACATGTACGATCCAAAGCAAAGTCAACCAGATATCCTACAGTCGAGTGTATCGACAAATCTAATATCGAAACTACTCTGTATACTGAACAGTTTTGTTGCAATATAAATTAGGAGAAAAACGGTTTATAACATGTGATAAAAATAAAACATTATTTATAAATCAAAAGGAATAGCAGATTGCATATATACCTACGAGAAACTTTAATAACATGAACATATAGAATGAATATGCTTCTAAGACATTCATTACGAATGTGCACATTGAGGTTGAAATGAACTGATCTATATGTCTGTGCATAAATGTAATGGATATACTTACATTTGCAGCGAACACTTTAATGGGCATGGTTTTCGTGACACCTACAAAATATTAGACTTTTTTTAATACTCGTTGATAATCGAATTGATATACAAGTTGTAGTGAATGTGGAATTTGTTACCCTCTATTGCCTAAAAGTGAAAACTTACTATAGATTTCAAGTATATTTTTCAGTTAAAGACACTGCGATGTTAATGCATGGATTTGTACGATATCATAATATCTAAAACTGTTTTTCACAGATGTGTTTCAGACGCTAAATCTGCTTGCTGTATACACATACAAATGTCCACCTGTATTTTCTAAACATCTGATGTTTATCCTCAATGACAGTATTACAAATATCGCTTTACTGTCATCACTCGTCATCGATAACAACTCAATAGCATGTTTATTTGACCGCGAATACCTGATGTTTAAAGACTAAACGCCAAAAAACAGTTGTCTAAAGAACTTAAAAACAGTACAGTAAAAACAGTATATATCCGAAAAATACTATTACCAATAATATTTTAAGGTAATGTCTGTCTGTCTGCATGTATATACAATATACTACAATCGTAAAGTGTCACCCGATAATTATTGAACAGTACAGATGTACAAATGACAAATTCATTATAACATATTAGCAGACACATATTTTACAGGGGCGTGTATCGCTTAGAAACAGCGTTTGAAAGACATATACCTAATATAGACCCTACCCTATTACTATATAAAATGAAAGGGATGTAACGACGAAACCACCCCATGCTCATTCAAAGTCAAACATCCAACTACGATGCCTATAGACGTTTCTATTTCCAAAGTCATGGGCGCCGCCATCTTGGTGTCACGTGACTGTCCGCCATTAAGGTGCTGAAGCGTCAGCTTGCCTGACGTGAGTGTGAAGCGGTAGTCTAACGTCACACTCGCTCGCCTACTCCGACCGTCAGAGATTGCATAAATAAACAAGATTTCCTGCTTTTGTATATTAAAAAGTGCTAAAAGTGTTTTATTCATTAAAAGTGAAATTAAGTTGTTTTTTTTTAAAAATATATTATAAGAGCGCTATAAAAACAAGATTAGTTCCATGTTGGCCTTAATAAGTTTTATAGGCCTATGTTTCTACGTAAATATCAAGAAGCATACAGGAATAATGCTTCTTGATATTTACGTAGAAACATTGTCAATCAAGATTATTAATGAACATTTATAAAAAGATTTTTTCCCGAATAATAACATAATATAGTTATAGCCTATATAAGTTGTCAACAGTGAAACACAGCACCATGGTCAGAGGAAATATTTTGTTTCCCCGATGACATGTTTGTTTGAACCAAGCACAAAAGTGTGTCGAAACAACGAACTAAATTACCCAGATAAAACAAATGAAAGAGAATTTTCAAAAGAATGAAAACAAAATACTACTGTCAAATAAAGTCTATTTTTAATGTATTTGGCAAATACATGTACAATTGTAAAGAAGTAGGCCCTAAACATGATTTCATTCATACGGATGCTTATAATTTAATGTCTATTGAAACATATGCACAAGGTGCAGAAATTGCTGTTTCAAAATGGTTTTGGTTGAAACTTATTTAGTTCACTAAGTGGATTTGTAAACAAGCTGCAATAGCCTATCTGAATACCTCTCCAACTTTTGGAAAGAGCGTTCGGCAATTAATTTTATGAAAAGTGAAAATTGATTTAAATGTCGACATTGTGCATTCTCTTTGACTTTAATTTATCGAAGCATCATTGCTGCAAGACATAATAACTTTTAAAAAGGTTGACCGTCCATTTCTCTTCCCTATAAAACATGATTAGATAATGTTTAAAAATTAAACATTTATTTTTGTTGTTTGTGTAGACGTGATGTAACTGTTTTTCAGTCGGACTCGTAAATTATATATCTTGCATTGTATGGGTATGTATTGCTTCTCTTGCTCCTGGAGTTAAATCTTTTAATAATTAAAAATAAAAGTTGATCTCAATGATATTCTTGATTAATATTGTTACATACACTATTGGGCTGTAGACGTTCATTACGAATACGATGCTCCGTTTTTGCCTTTTTATTATATAGGCGAACCAGTTACATTTACTGTCAACATAAAACATGTTTTAGTAAAATTTATTAAAGCATGTTCCGTATTTAACAGGTTATAAAGCTACTTTAAAAATAAGGCCTTTTCATTGCGACATGGTATCGGCTAATTATATATATCATCTTTCTGTATATTATAGTTAATGTTAGTTAATTATTTTATAAATAAACTCTTTGTCATAACGTTGTACGGGTATGTTGGCTAAAATGTCAGATATATATTTCGGACGTAACAAGTAAAAACTCGGGGATGGTGTCTGTACATTAATTTCGAACTAATTCTTCAGATTGCTCTTAATAATCTTTGTGTTGTGGCTTTACGTTCACTTACGATTTGTAGGAAAAACGTTTTTTTAAGTAAGAGAATTTCCATATCATTTGAAATTGAAAAACATTATCAATATTAAGAAAATAAATCTTTACCGTTTTAAAACAATAGTAGAATTAATTAATTTTAAGACATCGTTTATTTCGTGACAACTACGATACATGGCTTTAAATATTCCCAGAAACAAATCTCATTGACTTATAAACAAACATTCTATAACAAATATATCCATATTAAAAAGAACTGTGATGGGATATCTATGATGGGGTTGACCCATCCTCTTTCAATGTGAATCCGATATTCTGTCATGCATTTAGTTGAAACTATCATAAACAAATCCTATAAATTTCCTGTTATATTTCCCGACACTAGCTGTAGGCTATATTCAAAATTTTAACTGGAAGGTAATTCAAAGCAAGCTCTCGAAAGTAGGTCTAGTTTCGGATATTCGTCAAGCTTAAAGCATAAAACAAAAAAGGCAATCAAACGGAGACATATCATTACTCATTACTCTTGAATTTAAAGTTACTTTTATCGTTTTTCTTCATGGCAAATAGTAAACAGTTGTCTTCAGATCCATGTAGGCCTATAGGCCTAATTTCTTATGCGCACCGAAAAATAAAGATGCAGCAAGTGATTAGACAGAAAGTGCGGTTTTCCCCCAAAAATCTCAAAGTACTGCGGGTGCCTTCCTTTTGATATTTTCTGAACAAAGTTGTGTATATTTATTCTGTTTTCATAATCGTAAAGAGAAAATAATTATCTTTAATTCCATGTATAATTTGTATATGCGTAACAAAATGTAAATATGCGGGAAGTCATGCGACAAGTGTTGCAAATACAGGGCGATTATCAAAATCTTTTAGCGTCAACGGCCGGGCAGCAAGAGGGTTAATTGATGTATTTTCCTTTCATATAAATAATTATAATAAGCTAAAAATTACTTTCTTCATTAAAAGGGTATGTTTTTTATTATAAATATATTGACATTTATTTCAGGATGTCATTGTAATAGTTTTGTTTAAATGTTCAGTGTTGAATTTCTGGTACAGTAGGCTAATTTGACATGATTTAAATTAAGAAATATACGTTATTTCAATAAATACAATCTTCAAATGAATGAAATTCGACAGCTTTTTCATACACTCAAACAGCGCAAGGTAAGTTGATCATTTAATCATGTTTTATATAACTCTTTTCGTGATTTCCATACAATGTGGGCGCGTACGCTACAGTGCAAACAAGCCAGCAATCAGCACTTCAATGGCGGACGACCCTAGCGCCTCTAGTGAGAAAGGGGGATAACTCTAACCATAGCTTCAAATAGAAACGTGTATAGCGAGAAGGATGGCAATGGAACCTGGATAGAAAATTCCAATTTCATTAATTTTCGAATAAAGTTTTCATATTGACCGAATAAGAACACTTTCATTAGAAAAACATTGAATGAGTATAAGAAGAAATATATCATGCATGTTTGACCCAGTTGATCACTTACTGATTATTTCACAGAAGCAAATAAAAAACTGTAGTTTTGAACAAATTGACCCCTGGTCACTGTTTGCTATGAAGCATCAAATCAGATTATGTTACGGACCACAAATTTTAAACTATCTTCTAATACGGCAAAAATGCAAACTGATCGTAGATATGATGCTTCAAAGACATGCCAATTACAGGATATTTCCCCTGAAATACACATTCATGTCAAGTAAGTGAACAAACAAGTATATATACAGCTGAAAGTGTTATTCTTGCTTCACAAATTGATTGGGATATATATGATAAAGCAAAGACTCCTACGCTTTTCTTAAAATAACCAAGACTGATCAAGATGATGTACGCCATGCATTGTTTAATATGGTCTATCGCTGTTTCATAAACTACACTCAATTATTATTTATAGTTAAAACGTGTTCTATTTGCCATGTTTGCCAAATTATGATATCAAATGAAAGTTCACATTTCTTTGTACTGATTATAGATTTACCTGACAGTGTATATCATACAATAGTAATAGTTGATTTTTACAATGCTCTAGATAGTTGATATTGAATGTTCTGAGTAGTCATGTCAAATTATAACTTAGAAGAAGAAAGTGTTTGACACTGGATGCCGATTTCAAGGGAGATAAATCACTAAATCCATCTGAATGTTACATAGTGATAAATTGTTCATATGATATATTGTGTAATTACCTCTCTAGATTGTTCAAACGTTTCACACATTTCGACGCAATGGAAATGCATACTTGTGTCAAATTGTTTATTCAATATAAGCATTTGACAAGAAATGAAATACAGTTCAATATACTCTCTCTAAAGCAGCATGCATCTGATCCGACACCCTCTAAAATTCTTATTTGGTGCCGAATTTGTCTCTATAGATATCATATAAGAAACTATCTCCAATCCAACACTCTTCTATTTCGAAATCTGACGCTCAATTAAAGTCCCAAAGTATGGTTTTAGTGCAAATGAACTCTCTATAAAATCAGCGCTATATAGTTTCACTATACATGTATAGAGAGTCAATAATTGACACATTCAGCATAATTACGGATACATGTATTTGGATTAATTGTTAATTTTTTGCATCAGTGGACACACATATTGCTCTATACACAAGTCATTTGACTGTTTTCTTTAATTGAGACGAAGATAATATCGATATGTAAAATGAGAATGATTCAACGTATTAAAATGAATGACCAGAGCACATTTTCCCAGATTTGTTGGTCAAACTGCATAAAACAACATACATGCTATGATGACTTGTAATTGTTTCGAGAACGCCCTTACGGTTAAAATGAGCAGATAATTGTATATAAGTTGTTACATATACCTCATTATGCAGCATGCATTATTACATAAAATATACAAATATTTGTCATGTTTCTTGTGATACATCACTAGGTAGATATATGCAACCCAAAGTGAATACTGGTTCCTGTTCTTCAACATTGATGTATGTGTCTGGTTTCAATTAGGATTGGAAACCGTCCTCTCAATCGACAATTTTCATTTTAGTGGAGTCCTCTAAACCTACATTGCTCTTAGCAGATGTTTTTAATTTGAGAGAAGTGTCGGAGTATACACCTGATGATGGAGTGAGTATATACTCCGAAACGTCGTGTATTTTCACATTAAAGAAGTTGTTATCCAGAAAATATCCAGTTCTTAAGTATGCCACTTCTAAATGCCCATCAAAGACCTAGTAGTTTAATGAACATAATAATATCTGTTGGACCACGGATTACAATAAAGGTACTTTGATCTAAAGAACCTATACACTCGTTTGATAGGTGTCCTTCATCAATAGTAACAAAACGTTTTACGTCGAATATACATCGAGCAAAATGGAAAATGCATCAATAAAATATAAATTATTACAAAAATGTGTGTGAATCATAATTTAATATTGTTTATGTGTTTCCATTTACGAAGTATTATTATAAAAGTACATGTACGAGATTGTTTAAAACATCAAACTATTTTACAGATACGTTGATAAAATGTTCTACCTCGACGGAGCGTCAACGTGATTTTCTGAGGACTGATGGGTCGCTTTCTTCTCACAGGCTTTTTCTGTGGAGAAACAAGGAAACAAGCTTTCGGCATCTAGATAAACAACATTAAACCAGTTTTGCCTTCTGTAAACAACTACAGGTACTCTGATAAGAATAAATACACAATCTTTGGAAACCATGTTCAGGCTTAAGAGATTTGTTTTCATGTCAGACGCAAAAAAAGCAGGAAAAAAGACCGACTTTAGAAGCATCGCTGTAAATTGTCTATAAACTTACACAACTTTCTTGTTGAGAATGTAATAAGAAAGGCCCTCTGTAAACAATGTTCATCACAGTAAGCATACATGTATACATGTTTAAGAAAAAAGAGGTGAAAAGACATAAACTTTCTAATATTACGGTGTTTTTATTTTGAATAAATCGATTTGCCACAAAAAAATATTATTTTAAACAATTTCAGGTTTACTGTTTATTTATCACATATATTCTCTCACAATCGGTGAGGTTTATCCAAAGTACCATAGTGTAGAAGCTTCGGCCTTATATATTATTATGTTACATAAAGGTTTCAGCTAATTAATCTTGTAACATAATAATCGAGTAATTCAAAATATTTGTTTATTTCCACAGCAACCGTTTAAATGATCCTCAAACAAAGACAATTTGCCAGTGACACGCCTCCACTTAAACACTATCGTTTATATTTTCTTCTCATTCTTGTGTAAATATCCGTTCCATTTTCAAATGACGTAATCATTAATCTCCATGTGGAGGAAATAACTATGATGATGATTTTTTCAAAATATTTTCCATTTCCACAGTAATCGTTTAAATGATGTTGAAACAAAAAACATGTTTCAAACGAAATAAAATTATAAGAGGAATGTCAATTTCAGTGATGTAATTTCGCCTATGCATGAGTGTTGAAATAATTGCACCGTGTACAACATTGTCGTCACAATACAGAGAACATGCCACAAATGCCGCTCCTTTTCTTGTAACATTATACACAGAAAACTTGGTTAACCAAGTGAATAAACAGACTTTTTATTCCTTTGTTTCACAGGAGCGGCTGGCGACCACACACAACCTTAATCTTGTATACAACATAATACAACCTATACACCGATACCTCAACAAAGGGCGAAATATATAGCTTATTTCATTCATATATGGGAGTGTGAATAGAAATGATTAAATTAATTTTGCCTAATAAAATAGATATGATAAGAACACACACAGAGTATGTGATAACGTCAATACATGTCCAGCAGTATGAATGTCAACTACACGAACATGATGAACCGGAAACAATAAAGCAGTTTATTTTTCAATATTAGAAAGATTTCAATAACTTTTTATAATCTAAACTTTATTTATTTACATCAGCCAGGGAAAATAAGTGCAAAACTTATCGACCATTGTTTGTAGCCCTGAAGAAGTATTTAAGATTTGAGTTTTTCACAAATTCGTGAAATGTATAAAAAGGAAATATTTACTTACCTTTTTTATTTTCAGACTTATCCTAGGAGGATAAAATATATCCTCTTCTGCACACAGTTTGGATTTCACCATGTGTGATTTTATCATACATCTATTTCTCCTATAATGCAGGCTGACGCTGGCATTCGCAGACTGAAAGAAAATATTCTTAAAATAATACAATATGTTAGAAAAACATATGTGATATGTTTCATGAAAATTGACGGGAATGTCATATTAAACTTAGTCTACAAGATAAAATTCACACAATTCAGTAAGTAATTGAAAAAATGTATTATATATCATACCAAATATGCCATCGATATACCAATGATGAATCTAAATGGTGATCTGTCATAAAAGGCATATCGAAGTTCCGGTGATAAAACCAGACAAAGCTACATGTATATAAAGCTATTGGATAACAACTGCTTATCATAACGTTATTGGGCTACTTCTAACCACTTCTTCAGGTGGATGGGTGAAGAAGGGACAAGACGTAGCTCGGGATTGTTTATTGTGATAAACACATCAAATTGTCTTTAAATATCTGCATGATTGTATTCAATACTTATCGATGGTATAATCACACCATGGAGTTTAACATAAAATGTATTGATAATAGTATTACTTTAGAAAGGTTGTTTTAATAGTTATCACAACTTATAAGAAATTGCAGTTTATTTACTTGTTGACATGCTAAACACAAATGTTAAGAATGAGCGAAATTTTCAATATGGAAACATATGATATTTCATATTTTGATCCATTTAATACTTCAACATTGAATAATGGATAATCCTTAATTTGTTGGTATACTATAGTAGTTTTACCAAATATATACAATGTAAATGAACAAACACTACCATTATATATTCCACATACTCAGTGTCTGACTAACCTCGTGAGTGCACCACGCACAGTTCAGATTCGCCGATATACATTCCCTACAGGTCTTGGCGTCCAATGGGCAGTTATTTCTCGATTCTATGTACAAAATATGGCCATTTAATATAATGATTACATGATAATGATAATTTGAATGTTCCGTACACCGCTATACCATTTAACAGTCAATCATCCAACTATTCAATCATTCAGCAATCCACTTTTCGCAATTGCGTAGATACTAAAACCGGAGATGACACAATTTATTACTAAGTTTCTTTCTGTATAATTGCAAAACGGACTGATTGTTGATTTCAGTAGTGAACAAACATCAAACTGCCATTGAATGTTTTACACTTTCAATATTTACGCATATTTGAAATTTTCGGTATTTCCATACTATAAATACATTCAATTGGTCCATCCATTTTTTTCAAAATTGCAAAAAAACTTATACTGGAGATGACAAAACATAGTACAAAGTTTCTCTGTATAATTGCAAAGCACATTGATAATTGATTTAAATAATGAAAATAATATAATGTTATTAAATGTTTTCCATTGTCAATAATTACGCGTATTGTTATATTACAAATATTAATATATTATTGATTAGATCTATTCCTATAAGCAAGTTTGACTAAAAGGTAAAAAGAGATGGTTGTCCAACTTACTTTTATTTCTGTGTTTATTCCCTGCGAGAACAACGACCCATGTGAGAAGTACAAACACCAACAACCTCATTTTTCTCTCTGTCTGTCGTGTGACTAGGTACAGAAACATTTAGAAGTTAAAACAAATCTTAAATGTTTTGAGTATTCGTCATTTCTAAATTCGGATCTATGGATGATCTCACTTTCATGCATATGGTTAGTCCAATTATTTTGATACATAGTTATAATTATTGACTATATAACCAAACCAAAGTGTCTAATATGATTATTAAGTACCCGTATATATTTATTGCAGTGATTTTAATCCCCGAAATAAAATGCACGTACGTACACATATCCAATCACAATGATACACATATTGATTTAGTTAGAATTTAAAACTAAGTTCTGAACAAAAAATACTAGTTTAATTATAGAGAAATATGATATTAAGATGCATATTTGTCTGGAGTAGATAGAATTCAATTACAAACTGCAAACTCCAGTTCCAGTCCAGTTAAAGCTCCAGTGGATGGCACGAATCAAGCAATGAGACTGGGAAATCTTTGTGATATGTATATCGTTTGACGATCTTTCCATTCGGTTTTTATTTTAAAAATGTAATTGAAATTCAGTTAAAATCGCAATCATTTTATGTAATATTTTATGTAAATTCGAATAAAATATTGTTATAAATTATGCGCGTTTTATTTTAATTGAAAATTAATTTGATTTTAGAACACAAAACAAACAATTACTGTATTTAAAAAATATTTGCCAAATTATGTAACATAACACTCAGTTCTCACTACGCATAAACACATCAAACATATTAAGGCTCATAAAATTATTAAAATATTTACAAACATAACCGGGGTGTGAAACCTCCCCAAAGTCTTCATGTAATAAATGTCATATGCAGCACATTATTATTGCATAAATACTTACATTAAAAAGTGTACGCGATAACGGCGTGCAACTGACGCGTCAGAAGGCGAGTTGTAAAGGGAGGGGGACTGCTCCTGAACGCTGATGTATATCCCCCTACTGCTTGACAGAGCCTGCAGATGTGATCAGTGGGGAGACTTGACGGGCGTCAACAGCTGATCCGTGCTGCCTGCACCACGCATTCCTTCAGAAGAAGTCTGTAAACCGAACTGCTCAGGTCTTGTTGACTCAGGGTTGCATGAAATGGTCCAGTTCCCTATAAACTAACGCGCTTGGATACAGTTTAGTGCTTTCAGATATCATCGCATCCACAGAACGAGCTGGAAAAACGGTATAAACAAAAGGTTATTACAATACTTGTGAGCGTTTCGGTGGAGTGTTTTTCTTTCGTCGCGATCGGTTTTATATGGATATTTTTGTAACCTGACAGACGTAAAATACTATGTTTTATCTAGCAGCGACGATAACAAACATAGAGACCACCTAAATTTGATTTTAAAACCAAGAGTCAAAATGTATTCTGAATACCTTCAGTTGGAGGAATGTACAGAAATAGTAATCCTTTACAAAATGTACAGAATTAACTTGCTTGATAGCGCTGATAGTGCGAGGCTGCCAGGCTATACATCAGCTAATTTACATGTGGCATTTGAATAGCACTATCAGCGGCAGTCAGATGCTATAGCTTCAATTAATTTACTTGTGAAATGTTGTCCCGAGTTATCAAAACTTTACTCAACTAAGAACATCAATTAACATGTTAGTGACGTTTCCCCCGGAATTATCAAAACGTGCCAGAAGTTAGAACATCAATTAACATGCATACGACATTAAGCGATTCCCATAAACGATAAAATCATTTGGCTCGTCGTAACCATTAGCCGCATACAGCTGTACAGACTAAACACGTGATAAACCCCCTGAACCCAGCCCTTGTAGACATTACCTATTACATAACTTATCTCTTGACTTGATTTACTCTACCCCGCCACTAATGATGAACGCACATGTTCTCCACGGCTAAATGCATGCACAATGTCGACGTTTTTCTCTATTTGCTGAAGACTGATATAACTCAAAAGCATAAAACAGTATCGTACTTCAAATAATGTTTACAGTTTTCAAGTACCAGTAAGTTCAATGATTAAAGCGTAAAATCGCGCTTCTTTTTCATTTTTCCAATTACTTTATAATGGATTTAAAACATCGACTTCCTTTTTTAGCGGTTTGACAGGCCGGTGTGTTCTGTCTTGATTTACTGCCACGCGGTGCACGTGTGAGTGCACATGCAGTGTAAGGGTAAGCGCTTCAACATGTGCATCATGGTGAGTGAAGCCCGTCCCGGCATGCCACTGCATCACTGAACATTCAACAATATTCACTAAATGTGCACGAACAATGAAGACATAAGAACATGCATCGACATTTCCTGTTCGTGCTCAATTAATATACTGTGTTTCCTGGAATGACGTCTTAAATTGCTTTAAATATCAGTGTTTGAAAATATTCAGTTACATTGTGCTACTTCAAGTTTTTTTTATTCAGTAATACATGTTAGAACAGAAGACAGAAAAATATACCCATGCAGTATAAGACAAATAAGCATTGCTGACATATTCATTGTAATGTTTATCCATCAAGAATTATCAGTTGTTCAATTTGATAAAAGTTGCAATATATTTTATCATAAATTACCCATCATATTTTTCAAATCAGAATAATGAATGCGTAATTATTATATAACTAGCAATGAAATATGTGATTATACGATAAAAATATAATCCATATTTGCATATAAGCAGTAGAAAGTCATAGTTTCACTGCAGTGAAAATATAACTCATATTTTCACTGCAGTGACTAACGTGTGGCCGGAATTACTTTTGATGATTGTCTCCCTTTGAAATGAAATTATCTCCCTTTGTAAAGTGATTACCTCCCTTGCTTTCCACGTCTTACGGTGAACGCCAATGTTGTGATGTTTCAGTCAATGACTGTTTATCTTTTGTTGTGTTAATATCATATTCAATATTCCTTAACACTCCGAACTTCATATATTGTTAATATGTTTCATAGTAGTTTTTTTACTGGTGAAAAACTTGGTGAGGCGAGAGGTATGTGACAGACATTAACGAACGTCACTCGGTGTATGATGTGTATCACTTCGCGTTTGAAATAACGACAAAACTTGCGTTTTTCAATGTCTTAGGCAACTTCACTTGACTAGATGGTACCGTAAATAAACATTCACAACATATTTATTTTTGTAAAACATTGTCCTTTTTAAATATCGACTTATTTAAGTCGAATTATTTTCTCACTGCATTTACTGTGAACGTATAACGGGGACATTTTCACTCGTGGGTGCGCTACGCCTGAAAATACCACTTTCTCACTCCACTCGATGAGATAGAAATGATATTCGGCAAAAACAATGAGATCGTCTCTATTTATTCATTTATGTTTTTAGAAATATTGTTTTTAATACCAAATAATTACCAGAAACTACTGGTCACCATAGAGGATCCGTGTTTATTATATAACTAGCAATGAAATATGTGATTATACAATGAAAATATAATCCATATTTGCATATAAGCAGTAGAAAGTCATATTTTCACTGCAGTGAAAATATAACTCATATTTTCACTGCAGTGACTAACGTGTGGCCGGATTTACTTTTGATGATTGTCTCCCTTTGAAATGAAATTATCTCCCTTTGTAAAGTGATTATCTCCCTTGCTTTCCATGTCGTACGGTGAACGCCAATGTTTGCTGTTTCAGTCAATGACTGTTGACCTTTTGTGGTGTTAATATCATATTCCATATTACATACCATTCTGATCTTCGTTTATTGTTGATATGTTGCATAGTAGTTCTTTTATTGGTGAAAAACTTGGCGAGGCGAGAATTATGTTACAGACGCATCGAACGTCACTCGTTGTATCACTTCGCATTTGAAATAACTTCAAAATTTGCGTTCTTCGCTGTCTTAGAAATATTCACTTGACTAGATGGTACCGTAAAATATTATTGGTCTTAAATTTATACACATTCACAACAGATTCATTTTTTTAAAACATTGTCCTGTTTTATATCGACTTATTTCAGTCGAATTATTTTCTCACTGCACTTACCGTGAACTATAGGCTAGCGGGGAGTTGTTCGGTTATGATAATCAAGACTGCTCTAACCTTCCAATGACACGTTTTAATTGTTTTTATGCAGATTAAAGTTATATAATAAATAGACTATTTCATTGTTTTTGCCGAATATCATTTCTATTTCATCTCGTGGAGTGCACTCGATGAGATAGAAATGATATTCGGCAAAAACAATGAAATAGTCTCTATTTATTTATATGAGTGTGAATCTAAAATCGTTACCCGATTGGTAGATGGTAGTTATAACGACAACCACCAGAAGAGGAGCTTCTCCCTATCCACTGTAGGTACATTTCTGCACGTAACTCCCGAGGAGAGTTAAGAGGCCATTAAGCTACTTATTGAAAGCATTTAGTTTTAAAAAATGAAATTTTCATCTAAAACGTTGGTGTAGTGTGCAACTGTCCATTAATGAAAAATAATGAGAGAACAATATGATGACGTGACAAGTGTTTTATTCCTGAGAAGGAAGTTCGAGGGGATACTCTTGTCTATGCATTTATGTTGTCATAATAACGTTTGATAGAATACTACAATGTACTGTGCATGTATGGCATACTGTGGAACGCGTACAGGAGTAAACTAAGAGGCACAAGAAACCCAACCACCTAAAAGCATGATATTTTAATCCACGGGTGATATACACGACTGAAACAAGTATTATAAAAATGTGTGTTATCTTATATAACATATAAGTAACTAATTTTAACTATTTTGGGTCACAGAGAAGTTCAAGTAAGGATCACTGTTGTCAGTGAAGCACACAGTGAATTATAAAACGTTTAGTGCAAACACATTAGAGTTACTTAATTCCCTTCCCTTCCCCTCACTTCCGGTATGTCCTTGAAGTAATATAACCAAGCTTGATGTCAACGACCATAATAGGCCTGAATATTCTGAAATGTTCTGGTGGCATTCTGACCATGTGGAACTAAGAACATTTTAAATTGAAAAAGAAATTGAGTGAAGAAGGTTGGAATTAGAAAGAGAAAATGAAGAAATGGAATTCAGAAAGAAAGAAATGGAATCAAAGAAACTGGAAAAAGAGAAAGAAATGGAATTCAGAAAATTTGATAAAGACATTAAATAAAAATAAGCAGGAAATGAAATTGAGGAACTTGGAAATTGAAATTGAAATTGAGCTAAAAAGCTTGAAAAGTCTTATAATCACACTCATCATCATCATCATCATCATCATCATCATCTTTCAACATAACGCACCCATCCCGATTGGGACCTCCAGGAAGTAGACAAGTATTTTCTACATTTTGAAAAAAGTTGCTGAAAACCTCAAGTTGCCAACGTGGTCATGAACTATCCTTTTGTAAACTGTGGTGAATGGTAAAGCTGAGAATGCATATACGGTCTTATATGTAGAACAGAGTGCAGGTTATTTTCTTAAAATGATCCGTCTGAAATGTTATGAAATAGTGCCCGAAGCATATCGTGAGAAATTCAGAAATGCTAGTGAAAGGGCCATGGAGAATTGGAGAATTTTCACGGGAAAGGAACTTTGTTTAATAGGTGATTAGAGGCAGTTAGTTTTGGTGGAGGATTTCAAGCACAGTGTAAATTCTCATCTAAAGACTTATTTGGACGAGCGTAAGCTGATGTTTTAATGATGCAGCAGTTTGAGAAGATGGTTATTGTTTGATTCACAAGAGCTATTTTAAGTTGTCAGGTAAGTCTAAGCTTTTTCGCTAAAAGTGATTTTCTCGAGGTAAGCTCATGTAATTCAAATGGTTAATACCGGTTCTTCTGACAAGCAGTCACATTCTCAGTCTAAACCTTAGACTTCCAGTGATTCTGGCCCTGTTTGTGCATATTGTAAAATTACAGGTCATTTAATTTCTACATGTTATACGCTCAAGGCTAACAATTAGACCACGGGTTTCCCAAATGTTTTAAATTTGTGTGTCTGCTGTGTGCCTTTCTTTCCAGGTGGTTCTGAGTAGAGATTTCTTTTCTTTTCTTTGTTATTGACCCTTTGTTTCCAAGGGTTCTGTGTCACTTATGGGATATAATTCTACCCAAGGCCCGTGATTATTTTGAGGGATACTATAGCTCTCAAATCTGTGATTTTCTCATGAGTCTCTAGTTTCTTAAGGGTGTAGGTGGCAAGTCCCCTGCTCGTCTCTATTGTGTGAATACGACTTCAGATCTGATTTCTGGTAAGGTGAAAGGTGTTCAGGATTCTCTTCCAGTTCCAGTGTCGACTTATTCATCATTAATGATCTTATGGGGGCCAAAGTTGGTGCTAATCCTATTGTCACTGTTTCACTGGAAAGTTCAGTAACTATACGGAAAGCTTGAGGATCAGTTTCCGGTATTTTTTCTTCTTGTGCAGTGACTCGTTCGATGTCGAAAGACATTTATTGCAAAGCAAGTGATTCTGTGTACGATTTGTCGGCTACTTTTATAGATTATTCTTTTGATGAGGTAGAGGGTGCAGATTTATCTTCAAGGAGTAGTTATTCATCAAGTCTTCTTGATAAGTCTGATAGTGTGTCAGGTGGTGATCACAGAATGATTCTTTCTACAGAGCAGCTTATTAGAGCGCAGAATGGGTATGTTGAGTTGCAGAAGTTAGTATGGCTGTTTCTTTTGAGGAGGTTATTTTTTTGTTGTCTTTTTAATTTTAGTTTTTAGTTATTATTTTAGTTTGTTATTTCTTCCAAGGATGGTGTTTTGATGAGGAAGTGTAGGTCGCCGGGCATTCCAGTGGAGGACAAATGGAAACTATACCACTGAATTGTGGTTCCAACTTTTTTTCGAAATGAAAGTGAAAGTCCTATGGCAGAACATCTGAGAAATTTTTGGGCACACTTTGAGACATGAAGTGGCTGGATTTTGCCAGACCTGCCATACATGCCAAATTGTGGGAAAACCTAATCAATCATTAAAACATATAGCGCCTTTTGAGGAGCAATTCCGTAGAGTTATCATTGACTGTATTGGTCCACGATCTCACATGGGCTTGTAGCGATTAGAAAACATATTAAGTCGACGATCCAGCTCTTATACTATACAAAAGTAAAGGGATGTAACGAGGTCAACACCCCATGTCCGTTTGAAATTATATTTCAGAATGTTGTCAACACATCATCATTCAATATTATATACCACGTCAAAGCCAATACATTTTCCTTTAAAATACGCCATCTAACAAAAAAGTCGATCGGGTAATAACACAGTTATGATTTTTCAAAGCTTTAAATATTAGCGTATTGCCGACCTAAACCATTTATATAGCCCACCACATTGATAAAAGAAATCGCTTGAGAAAAATATTATAAAATCACTTAAAATATCCTGTCAACTCATATCGACCCAGTCACAAAGCCCAGTATTTGGTGCATCAGGTCGCGCAAAAATTAAAACATGATTGGACACGTACTGCTATTGACGTAGCTGGGATTTTAGATAATCTCAAGTGTATCGAAACATCGTTTGACAGTAGTCGTCCATATTGAATGACCTTGGCATAGGTCTATTTTTGGAAATAAAATGATATCATAGGGCAATTTGAGCCAATCGGGGATTCCTAGTAACTTTGCTGCAGAGATACCGGAAGTAAAGTAATCAAGGCTGTCCTCGATGAAAACTGTTTTTGCCGAGTTAATAAAATCCCAGGTACGTCAATTGCGATTATAGGAAATCCTCGGATAAAAGTATCGGGAAAATGTCCTCGGATAAAAGTATCGGGAAAAAGTCCCCCTCAGCTATGACACCTAAAATTACAAATAGGACTTTCTTTCCGGAGGATTTTTTCCCTAGGCAAATTTACGACTTTTCTTCCGAACACCTCAATTGCAGTGACCCTTCATGTTATAATTCTTGCACGATCTGATATACTACCCTCAATTGTATTGTGACTATTTTTCAAACAAAATGGTAAAGCGGTGTAGTTATGGTAACATCATTTATTAACATTTGACAAATACTAGCAACATTGCATGGTAGTATCATCATAATATAACAAACAGACACAGGACTAAAAGGTTCATTCTACAATTGCAAATGTTGCAAAACTATTCATATCATGGTTCATCATGTTTTGTAAAGAAGGTTAGTATAGCAACATCGGGGAACTATCCGCTGCACTTTAATCATCTGTGAAGAATTGTCATACATTTTTATACGCAAGGTTTGATTACGTCGGTCCTTGATGCCGTCCATGTTTCCATGTGCCATTAAAGATGCCTGCCTTAGACTTCCGGGCACACTGAAATATATAAGAGAGAAAATGCAATTTAATTAGAAAAAACAGACTCCTTTATTGCACGAAATAATGGAGTCGATACATTTGATACAGTTCCAAATGCACTCATATGTTATGAACATTTACCTATGTCGGAATGTTCATTCACGACAGGATCAATGTCAGCGAGAGATATGAACTTTTATAAAATTCATTTCGGGTAGGTGTACAGGTGAGTATGATATGATCATGTTGTAAGCAGAATACATGACTTGTACAAAATTTAGGCTTTCCAAATATGAGAGGTATAAAGAGGAAATGAAATCCATTAAAAGGTTTATTTTGAAAAGTATGACTGATTTTATATTCATCTATTTTGTTTTCGAAATGCTTCATACAAAAATGATACATATATGCCCAAAGATTGCAATGCATACATACTTATTGGTTGTAGGCGTAAACGCCTCCAACCTCTATACAGTTGGAATTTCACCCTATATTGCAGTTGGAATATTCAAAATAAACTTTCAATCGATCATACTTGGCCTCTTCATATTTTAGAAAAAAGTATTTGACCAATGAACAGCTGTAGCAATTTTTAACCACGTGATCATGTGGGTTATCCGAAATAATTATCCCCTTTTACTGCGAAAAGAGATTTTGTCTAAACATCTCAAAATGAAACGACCGTTGTGTTATTTTGAATCTGAACGTTAGTAAACATACTTGGATTACATCTAAATGAGCAGACATGTGCCACATTCAGTGCATTATATCGCACTGCAGTTTCGGAAAATCCCAGAAACTTTACAGGCTAATGTTATCCGCGGGACGCAAGCATTCATACTAATCGACAATCTTAGCGGTCAATCACTACGACAACCTTTCACTCAGTTATCAAATGTGTCAATGCCAATAAGACTTGCATTATTGTACTCATTGTACTGCTGATGTATTCATGACAGTGAAGTATGTACATGTATAAACACATATTGGACAGAAGCGTATGTATGACTTGTCCAAACTAAAATCACCAAGCATGGGGATACCGGAGGACTGTTCCACTAACCATGCAATCTTAGCCCTAAGATCAATTGTAAGCCCATCTTCTGTCATTGGCTAAGATTAATCTTAGGTCTAAGATCGGCTAGTGGAACGGCCCCCGGGTCATTATCATTGGAATAGATATGGATCCATAAGCCTTCCTTCTAAAGATAAACCGAAATATGCTTCATAATCAATAGAATTTGTATATTTTAAATTATTAAAGCTTTAACAAATGGTTGACTGCTTGTTTCAGGGAAAATAGGCGTACATATTCCTAGTTGACTATTTACTTTTAAATGATAGATTAAATATAATTGAATTGTATTTATGAATAAATAATGTGTGTCAGTATTCAAAGTTTTTATCCCCAAAATGACCACATCGCTTTTCTCTCCATTTTTCTGTATGTACATATCACATACATCCTTTTTATAATATTTTCTCATACCATGCCTTTTTAAACGCTTTTCTTGTTTATTGCGATTGAAAAAATCCGAGCTGCGTCAATGGATGGGTTTCCTTCATTATTTCCGGAAACCTGATGAAATGATTTTTGCGAAAGTGAGATTGCTTACTTTTTGTAGTTTCTATTGCTATCTGCGTATAGTGGTCCTCAGTGAAGTCGTAGCCGTATTTCATCAGGCAGCCATCATCGTCACGCAGCATACACATCTTGAACTCTACAATACATAGGCAACGCTTTATGGTATCATTCCAAAGTATTACGCATTCTAAAATACATACAGAAGGTTAGACTAAAAATTGACGCCCGAAGCTACTTGTTTTTAACATTTAACTAGTATTTTTTAGTGAGTTTTGACCCGAGGCGAACTGATAGTAGCTGATGAACATTGTGAAATAGCTTTTATAATGAACATGCAGTGACTATTTTACACTGACGGGCAAAAGAAGTATATGGCTCAGGTGTATTTATCATATGTATAATGTTCAAAGTCAAATATCTCGAGTTTTCGACGTCGTATTAAAAACCGGACTAGTTTGTGAATTTAGTCAAAAACATTAAAAATTATTTTTAAATTAAAATTTAAAATTTAAATTTGTAAATCCCTCGAAATTAATTTTGATAAAACACAACTGTTCATCAACATATAACACATACTCTGTGTGAAAATCAATAAAAGTGCTTCGTCCTGCACAGATTTACAACATTTTGAACATGGTAGGGGTCATGTTGGTGTAAGTTCATTTCTACTTTAAATAATGATATTTTAGTTAAAAATAAAACAGTCACCAATAAAGTCATTCAAACTACTGCCGAAAGGTGTTATTGTATCGTGCCATAATCAAATGCATCTCATTTCTATAAAATATTGAATTAATCAAAAACAAGTGAGTGTTATACTTTTTCCCCGTCAGTTTATTTCATCAATGATGCGGCAAAATGAGGAATGAAAATGACAGAGATAGTAAACTAAATAACAAGTAAATGCCATAAGAAGATCAACATTTTTGGACTTGAGGGTGTTATTTGCAAGATTACAACTTTATAAAATTACAGCCCCTTTATAATTAAGAATGAGTCATGTACAAACGTTGCTCCGTGTCTTCTGTCTGCCTTCTCATCCTGTTCTTAACAATGAACCTGTTTTGAACATTATGTCGATATCCAGAAATATTGCCTTTAAAATGGCGGGAATGCGTTTATTGAACGAATATCTAATAAATTCAAGCGCATTGTACACATACCTCTGCCTCCTCGTTGCCTAATGGACACACTATCCACAAAATCGGCCCTAGTCCTCATCCAACTGCACTGCTCGTGGCACTCCCGTTCACTCAGTCGACCAGAGCGGAAGGCGAAGCACTGGACACATTCCTTTAAACCCACACAGGCTGATGTACAGTCCCAGGGGTCCGTCTGGGGATTGATGAAGTATGGAGATTATTGTCCTTTCTACATGTTTGCCTTCTGAGGCTCATCTACTAAATTACCATTACAACCCACTTTCCCATAGCAACGATGCATAAAACTGTTCCTATACTTATCGATATCAGGACTGTTTTGTCAAAATAGTTCTGATATCTGATACGCGACCACTTTCAAAACCACTTTGAAACAAGACTAGTTACAGTTTATCAACGACAATATGACATCACGTTTGATTGACTTGACATCCATACTCAATACAGTTGGAACTAAAATACTTGAATCAATTGATTGACTCTGCCAGAAAATGCCGAGGTGACACAAAGTTGTGCCTTGGGACCATTGCTGTTTTAAGTTTACCTCAATGAAATTATTGATTGTATTGATAATAATATTCGACTTTTTGCAGACGACACATCAGTGTATGTTATTGTTGATAACGATTATTTTAAGGCTGCTTCCCTAAATAATGACTTAGAAAAGACTGGGCGGAAATAATGCAAGTTGATTTCAATCCTGCTAAGACTGAAGCAATTTTATTCTCACATAGATGAAACACCAATTCCTAGACTTACACTTCAAGGAGTAGACTTTAATGACGTTGACAAACATAAGCACTTAGGAGTAACATTGCAATCCAATTGCAGATGGAACTCTCACATTCCTGAACTAATAAAGGTAGGTCCACAAGTAAATTGCATCCGCAGTCTTAAGTATAGATTATCAAGAAAGTCATTAGATCAAAGTCATAATTTCTACCAATGTTTGACTAATTGCACAAGAGAACAAGAACAACTTATTGAAAATTTACATTTAGATGTCTTACGGACGATTTGAAAGGCAGTATGGGGGAACAAGTCATGACTTAATATATAAAGAAACGTTCTTTTAGTGTCACAAGTTAAACATTTATATGAATATAAACGTGGTAAGAACTAAAATATGTTTAACAACCAGCCATTGTTTGGCTTATGAGACACTGTTAAAAACAATATTACATACAACATACACATTGATATGTAATGGTAAAACGAGGTAAAGGAAATGCTGTGTCTGCCTGTCTCTATGTATAGTCGGAGTGATCCACAACGTAGTCTTGATAGATATTTTCGTTGATTCCTCGACATGATTTTCTGTACATATATCTCGGGAACAAGATCTTTCTTAAATAACCTGTATGTCCGTAACTTATTTCCATTAGAATTCGATTCGTCGTTCCACAGATCATTGAACCACGAAGGACTCGTCGATTTTGTTCAGTTCGGCTTTCCTATATGAGACATAATAAAATGTGTCGATCCATTTAAAAAGTAAATGTTCAATACTAAGACTTCTGGTTGTCTTGATAACTGAGTTATAAAAGTTTTGTTTTTACTTCTTTTGCTGTATTCTAAAATTCGTTTTGGTAATCTGACATCACTCATTTCATTTCATTTCATTCACGCCTCAGATTTGAGTGCACACCTGTTTGAACGGCATATATCCCTAGATCCATCCTGCTCCTGTCGTCACCAATCTGAAGACACTTTACCTGTCTATATTATGCCGCAATAAGAAATGAAAATGTATATTCGTATTTTTACAAGTACGGCTAGAATTTAATAAAAGCAAAATAATAAATTCTTTGATACTTAAATCTGTACATATACTTACATTTTGAAGTCGCATAGGTTTGATACATGATACAATGTTATACATGTATTCGCAGGTTGCTTGTTCTCCTTTCTCGTTAATCATGCTGTTTATTATTAATGTTTGTTGTATCTATGTATTACGGAACCGTAGAGGGGACATTTCTCGAGAATTATTTTTTCAATATTAAGTCGTGGCCACGAGATAATAAGTCGTGGCCACAAGATAATAAGTCGTGGCCACGAGTTAATATGTCGTGGCCACGATATAATATGTCGTGGCCACGAGATACTATTTCATGGCCACGAGATACTATTTCGTGGCCACGAGATAATATTTCGTGGCCACGAGATAAGAAGTCGTGACATCTTATCTCGTGGCCACTAACATATTATCTCGTGGCCACTACATCTTATCTCGTGGCCATGACTTATTATCTCGTGGCCACGACTTATTATCTCGTGGCCACGACATCTTATCTCGTGGCCACGAGTTAATATTTCGTGGCCACGAGATATTAACTCGTGGCCACGACTTAATATTGAAAAAATAATTCTCGGGAAATGTCCCCTCCACGGTTCCGTAATGTATACATGCAATGGAGCGGTATCAACATAAGCCAATGCGGCTTGTTTACCAATTCACAGAAAATGCACTGGAAAAAATAGACCCAACAAACTCCCACAAATTCAGAACAATCGTAAAGTTTAGAAAATTATATATGAAATGATAAATAAAGTAGTTTGAAGCATAAAAAATAATAAACAATAAAAATAATATACAGAATAAATAATTGATAAGAATGTTCAAGTTACCTAAATATTGAAAATCCAACCGATTTTAAACACATTTAGAAGTCACTTCAATTTCCATTAACGCATGCGCAGAGGCACTGCACGCTAATAAGGCGATCGAAACTTTCAAAACCAATAAAAAAAATTTGATTAACTGTGAAATGTCGTCGCAAATTACCCGTATGTTCATAAACTGCACTAACTTACACGATCTTTGAACATTTAGTTCGTGCGCGAAAATCACGTACTAAAATCGCTCAGGCTGAACATCCGTAGTACTCCGCACTTCATTCATACACAACATGTAGAGAAGGAGCCACAGGTTATGGTATTTTACATAATTTACAAACTGTTCATTTTCATGTTATGGCACCCGGAATATGTGAGATGTAAGTCAGTTACTACCATAGTTTCTGAGTTGTGCCGGTAAATACCAGGACAGTTTGTCCTCAATCCCCATCCCCGGCAAAGGCCTCGGACAGGGCCTCTCGGGCAAACTGTCTTGTATTTCCCGATACAATCCGGAAACTATAGCAGTAACTATTACTTACCAATGTATTAAATATCACTGACTGTATGACAGAGCAACGTCCTTGCCCACAACACCCTTTGTTCTAATAGTTAAAGACCAGACATTTTCACAACACGGTGTCCTTATAGTATCATATTGCTTTCTATCATTTAATGGTGTCTTCTATTTGAAACTAATGCAACCAATCTGTTAATTATTATTATTTCCATATATGCATATGTTTAATAGACTATCAGTACCCTAACACCACTTAGAGCAGGTGGAAGCATGCATATTTATATTGCTGAATCACATACATCTGATTCATCGTAGAACTATCAGTATGTATCATCCAAAACTATGCTCCAAATGTAATATCGTCTGGACAGTAGTCGGATAATTTGACCTTTTATAAACTCATGTCGATATATTTGATATCAGAGACATTTGAGTGAGATTATCATGATATCTTCCATTTGATACACTTATTATCTTCCATAAACTAGTATTTAGAACAAACTATAAACAATGTATCTCTGACCGAGCTAATGATTACTATGCTAAAGGTCCAGTTCACTACTTTGATTGAAATATGAACACGATCAGCTGTACGATAGATGCATGACAGCGACAGTTATCTATCTGTCTGCTCTAGACACCGCCTGTGCTCTGATAGGATCGAGTCTGCTCTAGACACCGCCTGTGCTCTGATAGGGTCGAGTCTTCTCTAGACACCGCCTGTGCTCTGATAGGATCGAGTCTGCTCTAGACACCGCCTGTGCTCTGATAGGATCGAGTCTGCTCTAGACACCGCCTGTGCTCTGATAGGATCGAGTCTGCTCTAGACACCGCCTGTGCTCTGATAGGATCGAGTCTGCTCTAGACACCGCCTGTGCTCTGATAGGATCGAATCTGCTCTAGACACCGCCTGTGCTCTGATATGGTCGAGTCTGCTCTAGACACCGCCTGTGCTCTGATAGGATCGAGTCTGCTCTAGACACCGCCTGTGCTCTGATAGGGTCGAGTCTGCTCTAACACCGCCTGTACTCTGATAGGGTCGAGTCTGCTCTAGACACCGCCAGTGCTCTGATAGGGTCGAGTCTGCTCTAGACACCGCCTGTGCTCTGATAGGATCGAGTCTGCTCTAGACACCGCCTGTGGTCTGATAGGATCGAGTCTGCTCTAGACACCGCCTGTGCTCTGATAGGATCGAATCTGCTCTAGACACCGCCAGTGCTCTGATAGGGTCGAGTCTGCTCTAGACACCGCCTGTGCTCTGATAGGATCGAGTCTGCTCTAGACACCGCCTGTGCTCTGATAGGATCGAGTCTGCTCTAGACACCGCCTGTGCTCTGATAGGATCGAATCTGCTCTAGACACCACCTGTGCTCCGATAGGGTCGAGTCTGCTCTAGCCACCGCCTGTGCTCTGATAGGATCGAGTCTGCTCTAGACACCGCCTGTGCTCTGATAGGGTCGAGTCTGCTCTAACACCGCCTGTACTCTGATAGGGTCGAGTCTGCTCTAGACACCGCCAGTGCTCTGATAGGGTCGAGTCTGCTCTAGCCACCGCCTGTGCTCTGATAGGATCGAGTCTGCTCTAGACACCGCCTGTGCTCTGATAGGGTCGAGTCTGCTCTAACACCGCCTGTACTCTGATAGGGTCGAGTCTGCTCTAGACACCGCCTGTGCTCTGATAGGATCGAGTCTGCTCTAGACACCGCCTGTGCTCTGATACGATCGAGTCTGCTCTAGACACCGCCTGTGCTCTGATAGGATCGAATCTGCTCTTGACACCGCCTGTGCTCTGATAGGGTCGAGTCTGCTCTAGACACCGCCTGTGCTCTGATAGGATCGAGTCTGCTCTAGACACCGCCTGTGGTCTGATAGGGTCGAGTCTGCTCTAGACACCGCCTGTGCTCTGATAGGATCGAGTCTGCTCTAGACACCGCCTGTGCTCTGATAGGATCGAGTCTGCTCTAGACACCGCCTGTGCTCTGATAGGATCGAGTCTGCTCTAGACACCGCCTGTGCTCTGATAGGATCGAATCTGCTCTAGACACCGCCTGTGCTCTGATATGGTCGAGTCTGCTCTAGACACCGCCTGTGCTCTGATAGGATCGAGTCTGCTCTAGACACCGCCTGTGCTCTGATAGGGTCGAGTCTGCTCTAACACCGCCTGTACTCTGATAGGGTCGAGTCTGCTCTAGACACCGCCAGTGCTCTGATAGGGTCGAGTCTGCTCTAGACACCGCCTGTGCTCTGATAGGATCGAGTCTGCTCTAGACACCGCCTGTGGTCTGATAGGATCGAGTCTGCTCTAGACACCGCCTGTGCTCTGATAGGATCGAATCTGCTCTAGACACCGCCAGTGCTCTGATAGGGTCGAGTCTGCTCTAGACACCGCCTGTGCTCTGATAGGATCGAGTCTGCTCTAGACACCGCCTGCGCTCTGATAGGATCGAGTCTGCTCTAGACACCGCCTGTGCTCTGATAGGATCGAATCTGCTCTAGACACCACCTGTGCTCCGATAGGGTCGAGTCTGCTCTAGCCACCGCCTGTGCTCTGATAGGATCGAGTCTGCTCTAGACACCGCCTGTGCTCTGATAGGGTCGAGTCTGCTCTAACACCGCCTGTACTCTGATAGGGTCGAGTCTGCTCTAGACACCGCCTGTGCTCTGATACGATCGAGTCTGCTCTAGACACCGCCTGTGCTCTGATAGGATCGAATCTGCTCTTGACACCGCCTGTGCTCTGATAGGGTCGAGTCTGCTCTAGACACCGCCTGTGCTCTGATAGGATCGAGTCTGCTCTAGACACCGCCTGTGGTCTGATAGGATCGAGTCTGCTCTAGACACCGCCTGTGCTCTGATAGGATCGAATCTGCTCTAGACACCGCCAGTGCTCTGATAGGGTCGAGTCTGCTCTAGACACCGCCTGTGCTCTGATAGGATCGCGTCTGCTCTAGACACCGCCTGTGCTCTGATAGGGTCGAGTCTGCTCTAACACCGCCTGTGCTCTGATAGGGTCGAGTCTGCTCTAACAGGGTCGAGTCTGCTCTAGACACCGCCTGTGCTCTGATAGGGTCGAGTCTGCTCTAGACACCGCCTGTGTTCTGATAGGGTCGAGTCTGCTCTAGACACCGCTTGTATTCTGATAGAATGGAGTCAGCTTGTGGTATTGAAGCATGTTATGTCACATTGGGAATTTCTGATTCAGTTTGAACTTGAAGACTTTGCCTTTAAACTCCGTCGATATGTTCTGACATTTATACACGCACTTTTCAAACCGTTTATTAGCCAATGGACAATTGCAAACACATTGTGAAATATGTTTTCCAAATACATCCACGTTATACCAACAAACTGTATCACAGTACTGAAAAAAGGACAATGGTATCCCTTTATCGCGGAAAGGGAATCTCTTATTAATGAGTGTATACATTCATGTAATATACATTCAAGCTATATCAACAAACTATGTCGCATGTATTGGAATCCTACGAAAGTAACAACATGTCTTACCGAGCACTCATCGCATGTGGGTCCCATGTTATTGCCCAGACACTGGCACTTGTTGTTGATGCACAGACCGACGTTGTTACAGATGGACTACAAGGGAAATGAATTAGATACTTACATAGACGTTGCTTTTGCACAAAAAGCGACACTTTGAGGAATACATCGGAAAAGGTATTTATGTGACAGACTTAAGTTACAATAATATAGTAATAATAATGTATATTTACATTGCGCTAAATCCATGCTTAGCATGCTATAAGCGCTACACATATTCGCGCTTGATGTCATGGAGAAAAGCGTTCTATAAATAGACTATTATTATTATTATTACCCTGAAGGAATTGTACTTTCAGGCTGCTACTAAGCGCTTCGCGCGACCGGATAGGTCCGTACTTTTCCGTCTTCAGGTACCCATTTAAACAGCTGGGTTGACTGAGTGCAATGTGGATGAAGTGCCTTGCCCAGGGCACAACAGAATGTGAGACACAGGTCACAAAGTTTGGGTGTCTCCACCGGGATTCGAACCTGGGTCTCTGGTGTGAGAGGCCAGCACGGTAACCACTACACAGCATGTTGCATTGGGGACTTTATATTATATATAGTACTTTAATTTAGGTCTGTTTTCATAAATGGAAGAAAGTCGTCTTAAAACATGTAGATACTATGAAATATCAAACCGAAATGGATACAGAAAATGATGTCATAAAATACCTTTTTTCTGACGCTAAGACATCCCCCATAGTTTAGGTCAGCCTGACAGGCTGTGCCGGAGTAGCCGTCATTACACACACACTGCCCGCAGCTACATCTACCCCGGGTAGGACCTGTGTTTGGGAAGATTAGCTCTGTTAGTAGTCCATTTATATACTAACGGTTGGTATGAGACCGAATGGGCATAACAAAGTGAGCAGTGGCTATGAGTGGAAAACAAACTAGCGGGGGTGGATATTGACAATCTAGGGTTTGTACAGCTCAAATGAAGTTCAATGTTGCATTACTTGTAGATAGTGATGATGAGCCATGATAAGATCTACATTCCGGACAACTCGATCCGAAAACAATAATGCCTACATGTAAATACCAATAGAAAAGATACAAGAGAAAAAAACTAGTTATATCGATAGTCAACTTCTTTATTGTATTATTGGTGACGATTTGGTGCATAAACTAACGCTGTTGATGGTTAGCGTGATAACCGTGTGTGTCTGCTCCGAAATATCACATCTATACCACTTAAGATGGTGACTCAAACTATAACATGGTTATAAGTGCCTCAAACTATCCATAGACCTTGTTCTCCTTCATCACACCAGTTTCTATAATGCGCCTACAAGAAGCTATAGCCTGAATATTGTTTCACCGACCTGACATAACGATAAAACACGTCATATGTGAAGAACTCATCAGCCCCTACCTCCACAGATGTAACCGTTATGGTAGTCACAGGCGTAGTCGTCACACTCGCAGTACCGGCCACTGTAGCGCCGCTGGGAACAAAGCGACACCAAACATATTTTAGTTGGCACACTCATTATTAACGTTATACCAAATAAAACAGCTAAATCCAAGAATGCTTTCATATTGAATTGGTACTGGTATAGACACGAATTGACGTATTAAAGAATCAGTTCATAAGACATGACTTGAAATTGACAATCGCAAGAGACGTGCTTAATCATTTAGCTATGAAACCATTGATATCTAAAAAATAATTATATTTGTCACCTTAAAAGTCATGTTTTTAACTGATATAGTATGTACAGTTATACGTGTTTGGTACTTTTAACTATATGCTGTCCATTACATGTACAGTATATGAAGCACATCCGTTTCAGGCGGTGTCGGACGTACCTCGACACTATGTTAGAAATCAAAGATGAGCTAATCGTTAAACGACGAAGATCTATCTTAAATATAAACTATATTATAGTATTACAAGAATCATTCCTTCTTATAACTTATACATAAATATTTACCATATAGTAATATTTTAAAACATTCCAAAGGTTCAAGAATATTCTATGATCGGCTAATTTCCAAAAACGATAAACTTAGAATTTGTACTAAATGGTAAATGCTGTTCACTATGTTTGAATTTAACTGGCACAGTGTGTTTAATGTTTATAGATATGGCTTGAAAGATGTTAAACTTCTTGATTTTCAATACATATTTTTGCATAGAATTATTTATACTAAAAAGGAATTACTGAGAATGAATTTGATAGACAATGATTTGTGCAGTTTTTGTAAGGCTTCTTCTGAGAGCATATGTCATGTTTATTGGGAATGTTGTGAAACTTCACAATTTTGGAATGAGTTAGAACTCTGGATAAATAACTTTCTAACTCAAAAATTAAAAATTACAAAATACTTGGTTTTGTTCGTTACACTTCATAAAGATGTATTATATAATCAAATCATTATCTCTGCCAAAATACATATCCATTTGTGTAATATTTGAAATACATTTCCAAAATTCAACAGTTATAAAATGGTATTAAAAGAAATATTTTCTGTTGAAAAATTCATCTCAAAGAAAAACAATGAAATTGCAAAATTCCATCAAAAATGGTATTCACTCATCCCAACCTTCAGCAACTAATTATTATGTGTATAATAACATCTATTTATCTATTCATAGTCTGACTGTATGCCTTGTTGTTTGACTCTTGTGTTTGAATATGTAACACCAGGAACGAATAAAAATTTATTGGAAAAAAAAACTATATTACATTTATGTCCGGTAACCATACCGGCGTAACTTCGACATGTACACTGATATTCCAGATCTTCTGATTTACGGATAACACTTTTCATTCTTGAGTATGTTTTTGAAAAGACACTTCATAAAAAGAGTATATGTTTGAGCTTGATTTTGAAAGTTTCACATAAATCTTACTTACACGTCCAGCTGCGTGGCAATTACATTGTCCACATATACACTCTCCTCTACCGGAACATACCAGTCTCTCTTCTCCTCTGAAACAAATGATCCACAATACACTTGCATATAACGTCATAACATTCACATAACATCGGTAAACTTCATGACATTCACATAACACTGGTACATGTCATAACAATCAGATAACACTTATCATATATGTAATTATAACATCCACATAACACCAATAAACGTCATAACGTTTACATAAAATCAATAAACGTAATAACATTCAAATAACACCGATAAACGTCATTATATCGTATTCACACTAGTGTTGTTACAACCAAATCGCAATGGATATTAAACATCACTGATATTTTTAGCGATTAATGACAGGTGCACTAGCAGATACAATGTACAATGTCATGCATACATTTAGTATGCACATAACTGACTTTCGTATTTATAGAGATTATTACCCGAGGGAGTGTGTCATTTGACTTTACGAAACGAGTGAGAAATTTTGTATTGTCCGAGCGAGGGTTATACATAGATTTACACGAGTTTCGTAAAAGAATGACCGTACTAGTTGCCTTACTCTGAGGGTATGGGTGCGAATCCCGCAAGGACTCGGTCCGAAAAAGTACAAGAATTTGTACTATTGAAGGTAGTGTTACAAGTATCCCAAATTGTAATCATGTTATATGTGTTCGCTATCTAAATGGCATGTATTTCTAAGGGGTATGAATAATTAACTTTAGTGAAATGTTTGAGCTTAAATCAGTACTTATGGTCTTTCGGCAGGTATGAAAGCCAAATAAAATATACTGAAAATATAACTCATTGATTCCATATAATACTGAAATGTATTCGGTACTTTTCTCGTATTTTATCCATACAATAACATTTCCAAGATTGTGTTTGGATCAAACGTTTTGTTTGGGTCAATCCTTGATTAGAAGTACCTGTAGTTTCAGGACCTACATGTATTGTGAACCCCTTATCCGGGAAATGGGACAATATGATACACCTTTCATGCGTATTCTCTATAAGGAATTAATAACATCAGGATGTCTTGATAACACCGTTTTTATTGTCAAGATACCCGACGTTTCGGAGTATATATACATGTAAGCTTACTGCTTCATCAGTGCATACTCCGAAGCGTCGTGTTTCTTCACAATAAAGAAGTTGGAAGCCAGAATATTTGACTTTATGACATGTAAAAGATTAGATTCATCAGAGACATTTACAAGGTTCTGTTTCCTGTCAGTCAGGTGTCATGTGAATGAAGCCGGATGTGCTTTGTATACAGTACAGAAGAAGTTATTTACCATAACACGTACACGACTTCATATGAGGTAAGTGGGTACTTACGGTGGAGAGCACGTCATGTCTGTATCTTCTGGGTCACACTCACAGTGTTTACCAAAGACGTTGTCCTCACATTCACAACTTCCACACACATAGTTGCCCTTTTCGCTACATCGCACTGACTTTGGTTCCTACAACAGTCATCTTATTGATAATATCTCGTTTAAAGCAAGGTCTCAGATTGTTATATGAAAACATCTGAATAAATGGATTTGGTATTTTATGAGCTTTAACGATACGACAGAGAAATAAATAAAGGAGTTTGATTCTTTAACAAATAGAGCAATCAGTTTATCAGTATTTATAAAAAAAAATCAGCAATAAATAAGCTTTAGTTGTCAGAGAGTAAACACATCTTCAATTTATAATCCACATTGTCCAAGGAGTTTGTAGAAAGGATTTAAGTTTAAAGTGTTTTGGTTAAAGAGCGAAGATAAAATAAGGTCTTATCATGGCGCGACTATTGAAGCACCACATCTACTATTTATGCTTGCAATTGGATGAGGAGTATGTACACATGATGTCAGATTTCGAGGGATTTTGTTCCAGAAAAGAAGGCGAAATGGGTTTTAAGTCGTGGATTTTTTAATCCCCATTGGCTGTGGAGTCTGTATGCACCGCTCCAGCTCTCTATCGATTTCTCGTTCTGGAGAAAAAGACAAATCTGGGTATTTAGGTCAAGGCCACTATTACCCTTATTTGGGGCAAACATAAAACATATTATAGTTCAGATCATATAACCTTATGGATGCAATAATACAGAAATGTCTATGTATGCTAACATAAAATCATGTGTGCGGTGTGGTGATGATTTGAATTTTGTTTATTGTCCTGTCAGATTTACGTCAATAAAATGGTTATTAACTATCATGACAAAACTACTAATTGCTGTTTTTCAGAAGAGTTGGGCTCTTAAACGGTTTCTCCATGGTGCACATGTATCTATTGTGCCTACATTTCATTATTAACGAATCTAACTGCTCTGATCATGATCATGACTGCAGTGTCCCGGCTTTCAAGTGAGCTTTCGAAATATTCAGTAATATCTGGTTACCCGAGAATGATGTGTGTTATCTTGGCATATTTATATACAAGATTAAAACCTCTCAAATAGAGCAATTTTTATTTGTAAAATGTAAAAGCCAGTATTTCAACATGCAACCCTTCGTTTGTTAATTGTGCGTTTTTATCCATTAATGACTGTCTGTTTTAAACTGCATGTATAGTTGCTTTTAGTAAAAACCCTGCGTTCTCGATTAAGGTGTTACGAGTTAAAACTATTTGACTTGACTTTGACACTAAACTAATAAACTGAATATAGATATACTAGAAAAGATAAACATAAGTGAAGACAGAACATAAATAGTAAACAGATATGTAACAGAGATCAGTGAGACAGTTGGACATCGCTTTGGTTAACTGTACATGCATTTAACTATTGTTAGAATCATGACATTCTTGTTTAACGAATATCAACAGTTTACTTGCTTTGTTTTAGGAGAGCTTGCAATTAAATGTAGATAATGTAGGAAACGTGTAAGTATCAACTCACGGGATCCTTGTGGCAGTCACAGGAACATCTCGTGGTCACTTTTATCTTCAAACTCCTCTTCCTGTTCTTGTCTTTCATCGTTACCTTGATTCTGCAAACGTCATTTTTGAAAGTCCTAGGGTAAAATGTCCTAACAATGTACATGTTTTATTTCCCTGTTGTCTTTATTAACAGGGGAAGCCTGGTCTCCTAGTACACAATGTTCTTGTAAAAGAAACTTTATTGCTCGGTTAACCATTAAAACAAATGTTCTGTGAATAATTGTATTAGATAAACAAAGTAATTGAATTGGATATTCGGATTTAATTTTAGTTTAAAAACTCACTTTTTGGGTTTCTTTGGACATCTTATCAATTCGACTTCCAGTTTGAATTCGACCTACAAAAATATACACATTTGTAACTGATAAGTGTCATTACCATTTGATACAATGACATATCAAAATTACGATACACATACAGATAAAAAAATAAAGTAAGTTTACCTAAACTATTGGCATTGGTGATTCATATAATGCTACATGAAGTATTTACAAAATGAAAATGCCCCACCACATTCGATTTAAAAACTGATGGTTGAACATCCGTACCCTTCCTGGAGTTACACCCTTACATGATGCCTTCTTTCGTTTCCACTCAAAACTGAAAATAAAGACGATACAATCCAATGATCACAATATCTTGATATCTAACAACTAAAACAAAGACTTATTGTTCCCGATGGATATTTCTTTAGCATGAAGTCATTCATTGTATTTGTCAAAAGAAAAACAATTATTTAAATGTTTATATGATGTTCACTGAATCACTCTCCAAAATTCGAAACCTTGGTTGAAATACTTTGTTCAAGGGAGACTTCAAGAAATTGGATTAAATGAAAAACGATGTTTTTCCCTAATGCATTTACAACGTCTTTCAATGGACCGATGTCACATTCTGTTTGTTGTCACCATTGCCATAGCGGTCAAGCACATGTTTTAATAATGTGTCATACGAGTATAACGTGTAGGTGAGGTAATCTTCTTAAAGGCTATTTGGATTGACGTGGTTTTATTTGGGATACCATTAAGAAGAAAGTTAGGTTTGTTTATTAATCTAAAACTGTTGCCATCTGGTTCAATCTTAATCTGAACATCGTTCAGTTGTCAATAGCAAAGTGAAACATTCTTGAACATAAATACTTGTGGAATTCTGATATGGCCTATAGCCATACCCCTACTATTGCAGTATTATACATTTATATTTCTGAACTTACGAAAGGATTGGAATCCATATAACTCTTACCCCTTACACTGGGACTGTACCGTCACCTTGAATACTTTAGAATGACGGACAGAAACTTCGAAATTCGGCTGAAAAATACAAGTATAGAGGTTTGTACATTGATCGAATCAAGTTAATGACAATTTTGAAGTGACATATCTATGATATTGAAGAAGGAGATTAAACGGAATAAGATTGACTGAATAGCTCAGACTTGGGCTCATCAGAACAGCTAGTTGTTTTACCTCCACATTCCCTGTGCCATCTATTGGCAGGTGACATTGTTAGACATTTATAATGCACATACCTGTACATTTATTTTACACGAGGCGGTTACTATGGTTGTGTTTTTTGTTTGCACGGATCTCTATATATTCATGTATAGGACAATGTGACAACATAAATGCTATCAATAATTTCGTTTCATCTTTGATGGTTATTCGCATCGGATTAAAATCTGTGTATTATACTTTCTTCATTATATCTTGTTGTTTTCGTACGTATCTAGATGATACATAAATTTCAATGAAAAGATACAAATACTTAGATATCTATTTCTCTGTGATAATTAAAACAGTATTTAGTTATGCTTACCTTCCGTGAATAGACAAAGAAAACTATTCTGGAACTTGCACCTGAAACAAACCGGTCATGACCGCGATCAGTTTATCAATTTTAAAGACATACGTGTATACTTTTCAACAATATGTGAACTTTATTTGGGTATATGTACTCACTTTAGCTTCCTTTTTATGCAGTAAAACACTTATTAGTCTTTATTATTCGTTACTATTAGCATGTTAAATTGCTAAACATACAAAACCAGCGCTGGCTTCCATCCCCTGGCTCCTAGTCCAGTGTACAATTCTGACTTTAAGTGTTTTAATCAGACTGATCCTGCTTATCTGACTGAATTGATAGAGAAATGTGAACCTTCTCGGACACTAAGATACGCTAATCAGTTCTTTCTGAAAGTACTCAATATCCGCTTAAACAGTTTGGACAGAGGTAATTACATGTATGCTTACACGCCCAAAACTTATCCCCCATTTGATAACAATTGCAAGATTGCTCCCCCTTATTTAAAATTTGTTTACAGAAGTAAAGAAACCTGCTTCTCTACTGCAGTGTGTTTGATTCATGTAGCGTTATGAACCTGAATTATGGCAAATTCAATCGTTTGCACGTACGTACATGTATATAGAGAATCACGCCACATGTCTTCTGGAATTAAATATATCAACACGATATACTTACCAATATTCGATATTTTACTTTTATCAACGAGTGTTGATATATTTTGAACTCACTTGCAAAAGAAAGGCCACTAACAAAATGCATTATGTAATAATCTACGACTAATACAAGCGCTTGAAACAGGGCTGCATCTCTCTCCAGGAGTCACCTGAATGGATTTTATGACACGCCTTTTAAAATATGTCGTTTTGAATTCTCCTTAACAAGGGAAGATAGAAGAGTGAAATGGTTCTTTTTGGCCGGTTTTATGACGTCATGCAGTGATCATGATGACTCGTCAACGAATTGAAGTCGAAAGATGTCAATTATGTCGTCAACATCTCTCATTTACTAAATCTCAACATTTCATGACATTTTATACATAACTGCAAAACATTTTGGCCAAAATACATGTTGAAACAGTGATTTCACCACCCCATGTGTGTTTGAACGGAATTAAAAATAAAAGTATCATATATACGCTGATGAATAAAATTGTGAGTACATCTTCACAAGACCTGTTATTATCAAAGACACTTAAAATCGACTTGTAAATGATCTGGAGTTTCTTTTGCAAGTCAGTTTATATCAGAAGACATGAGGTTGAGTTTTTATTCATGAAGTACTTTCAATGAAAATTGTACAGCTCTATCCGGTGATCGAAAGTCGGACAATACAGCGGACATGACGCGCCTCAATTACTCAAACGTAATTTTGGTGACAGACAAAACGTTTGATTGGTAATGGCTGAGAGGTCGTGTAATTTTTGTCCGTCTGCACATTTATAAGGTTGTTTTCATTGGAACCAAGAAATTACCATACATTTGGCTATTGGTAGTGAATATGCAAGTTGAGGGAAATTATCTGAATTTAAATCAGCATATTTTGTATTTTAGCGCCTATCAAAGCCAATCAAAATATTATAAAAATAACCTTTTAAGGATTTATGTATCTAGGAATTGCATGAGTTCATTCCAACTTTTAGCTTTGGTTATACAATCTTTATTATAAATATAACATATACATATATACATATATCTAATAATGATGGTAGCATACAGTGTAGAGTGATGATCAGGTGCGTCAATAAGCAAAGCAAGTATATCTCATACCTTTATTTAGTAGCAGGTTTATCTTCTGTGGTGAGATAAGGCGCTTCGGACGCAATATGTGGTTCTTCAAGAAAGACATATCATATTATCATTTCAAACATTTTGGAGTATTAGCTTTGTAGAATTGCAATAATGACTCATTCATTGTATATGGGTAAATATAAAAAATTAAGATATCTGAACTCAAACCTCAGATAGTAGAAGAGTATATATAGCCATAGATTCACACAACAAAGTGTAGGTGTCCGGATCTTCAGAATTGCTGGTAATTTGAAAATGATTGTCATGACGAACAGGAGCACCAAACAATTGACACTGTTACATATGAAAACGTCAATATACAAATAAGTCGCGATAGATGGATGAAGGTGATCTTCCTAATTACACGAAGGATACTTCGCATGTATGCAAGTCCAGGGTATCTGCAACATGGACTAATGATCCGAGTCAAGTTCAGATATTTTTCACAATTCTGATCAACAGACAATTCACGGTCTACTAATGAGGGAAAGGTCATCCTCTCCATTAGACCCACAGTGCAAATCCAAAACATGATTCCGTGTACGTAGAATTATATAATGCTTTTCTTTTCCATCATATTTCTCCTGATCAGAAACTGAGCTGCTCTGGATGTTTTTCTTGAATATATATATCAAGGTTCAAGTTGGAGCATCCACGGGGTACTGATGTGCGTTCCCAATATATTGAGCTTAGTTTAGAATTGTTTACGTACGTGTGAAAGTCAATTTTCTAATAATGATGAACTGATAGGGTCTAACGATATCTGATTTAGAGATAGGTGTGTCTTGAGTATTATTTACAGAACGTTGTTAACTGTAATTAACTAACCTAAATGTTGTCTATGAAATAGATGTATGTTACCTTTTAATCAATGCGAAGCGGTTCTTAATAGTATTTGGGAAGGGGTTCAAATTGAATATTCAGTAAATAGTAAGCTAGAAAAGGTTAAATATATGTCTAGAACCTAGCCAACGATTCTTGGTATGTTACCGTGTTATATTTCTGATCACACGATCTTGAAAAGTGCAAATTCTTGTACTTTGTCGGGTAGTGTTACATCTTATCAAAATGGCATGTCTTTCTGTCTTGATATGTGCTATGGTTTTGGGTATGATACCAGCTGTTTCACTGTCATCAACACAAAATGCACTTACCTTTGTCACAGTCACTCTATTCGATTCAGCAGTGCTTTGTTCAATTCGCAAACACAGATTCAAACTTCTTGGTTGACACTGTCCATATTCCACACTATCCTAAACAATAAATAACGTTATTAGTTGCCAGAATATAACAAAAACGTAATTACTAACAAGTATGTTCCGGAAAAACTAGAATCTGAGATATAACAATAATGAGATTGTATACATTGTATTTATACCTCCGAGGACGATTCCATATGTTATACAAAGTTACAGTCCAAATTATCCTGATGAATGCTTTGACCATAAGTTCCCTACAATAGATATCTGCTCTTTCACGTGGAATGCTAGAAAGAGTCAAAAGCAATGTTGAAGGAGTATTTACGACAATATCTACACGAAGATCAAGTATGAGCCCGTGAGTGTAAGGGAGGCAACTGACTGGCAGGAACTGCTGACTGTACAGTGTTTCCTAGCCTGTCATCCAGACCCTACAGCAAAATATTCAATTGACAACCAGCCCAGTCTAGAAATTTATAGCACGTCTTGATTACTCAACTCTAGGAAATCCAAAATAGAGGCGTCTTTAGGGCATCATTTTGTATACATATGTGCATTTTTTGTAAAATATTGTTGTTGATAAGAAAAAAACTTATGTCTGACACTAAATGTTAGTCTAAGTACCTCCAAACACCAGATACACTCGGCTCCCCTCTCCATACATGCTGCACAGTCTTTAGCCGTGATACAACTGTTGTTACGGAGGTTCTCAAAGGATGTGCGAGCTGTTACTTCATCTGAAGAGTTGCATCCTCATCTTACATAATCAATATCACATATCTTGAATTTCATTAGATTTAATTGATTTAATTGGATTTAAATCTACAATTAAATAGCTTTTTGAATGCGTTAATTGATACGTTTTCGTGCCATAATCTAAGTTGAGTTTTCATTTTGTATCATTCACACAAACCTAGGAAACAACGTTCATCTGTACAGCAAATCGCATTAGTGAGAACATGTAGTTCTTGGAGGATACAAATAATATATTAATAATGGTATGACAAATGATCATTGACAAAGCTATTGTTTCATTACTTGTACCTATTTCATAAAACTGATAAATATATCAGACAGAAATTAGACTTACGTATGTACATGGACACAGTCATGAAGAGTATCAGACCGATGGTTGCCATTTTTCAGTTGAATCTCTGGAAATAATTGCAATCAATTTCATGTGTGTATATTCAAACACCAAACAATCGTATTGCTATAGCTGTTAAGAACTATTCAAAACAAACTAATGTTTTTAAGTATCAATCATTTGTGAATTGGAACTAGGCTAATCCTTTAAACTCGTGAGCTTTAATACATAAATATAATTCTTGTTCTTTAGAAGCATTTAACTTTAAAAACTCATAACATCTCCATTTTCATTCAGTTAGGAGACTTTTGATATCAATCGTAACTTCATGTCCAATAACTGTACTCACCTCACCATTCAGCACTTTCAGTGTCTATACCCTTGTTTGGTAGACGTATACCCTTGGACAGCAACTGCCTCAACAGAGTACCTTCATTGAGGCACAGCAGTAATGTAAACAAACCTGGAGATGGCAAGTGCGGGACCTTGACCTCCGTTATGGGTGTAGACTGTGCTATATATATCTGATGTATATGAACGACAGGTGGCGAGAGGAACGAACAGTCTATGATGCATCAAGTACGATTAGCGTCAAAACGTTCACTGCCAGCCATTTGATATTATGTTGACGTAATACGCAAGGACGTGTATAAGAACATGTATACAGGGTCCAATTACCCATTTTCTTATGATTTCTTTTCAATATTATACTCATCCTACAGACGATGCCGACTAAATGTACAAGTACTTATATAGTCCACTTTAAAACGACGGTATGTGCAGTACATGTTCTATGTTACATATCAAGTTACTCTCATAAGAAATAGGGACAACATTCACTTTTTACAACGCCTGTGTAGTTCATAGAACATAGTCGTACCACATTCTATTTGTACTATAGAAGAAGAAGAAGAAGAAGAAAAATAGTTTATTTAAGTGTCGCACAACATACAACATCGGATAATCATGACAATGATATATATATAAAATAAAATTGTGTATGCTGCTCGGCCAAGCATGGCCTACGGGACACTATTCTACATTTAAAATCATATACAAAGATATTTAAAACACATTTATACATATAAAATTAATATCATAAGAAAACAATTGACTAACTGAGATAGTAAGTAAGAAAAAAAAAAAAAAAAAAAAAAAAAAAAAAAAAAATAAATAAATAAATAAAAAAAAAAAAAAAAAAAAAAAAAAAAAAAAAAAAAAAAAAAAAAAAAAAAAAAAAAAATAAATAAATAAATAAATAAATAAATAAATAAATAAATAAATAAATAAATAAATAAATAAATAAATAAATAAATAAATTGAAATGAAATTAAAGTAAATAAATAAATAAATTAAATTAAATTTAAAGAACTACAAAATAAAATACCAATTTAATAAAATAGAGTAAAACACACATACACACACTACAAGAGTCGTTCATACATAGGAAAGTCGGCGCTTATACATTAATGTTATGGCTGAGGCTAGCGATGAAAGAACATGTTTAAAAGTCATTAAAGTAAGATACTTATCTTTTGAATCTAAATTAGTGAACACAGGTAGGTAATTAGCAACTTCAACAAATAACTTATATCTTATATCAGAATAAAAATTACAGTCTATCATAAAATGAATTTCATCTTCGATTGCATTACAGTTGCAAAAATTACAAAATCTATCGCTAAGAGGGGTAACAGGCCTAGAAAATCTTCCCAATTCTATAGCTAATGGTAAACTTCCGCATCTTAACTTACTCATAATACTACGCTGATATTTAGAAACACTAAGTACATAAGGTTCAACCTGTAAAGAATCTTTAAAAAGTCTATAAGTTCTTAATTTATTTCCATTTAATAATCCTCTATCATTCCACATTATACCTAACCACTCATCATAATCAGTACTCAACAAATAGTCCTTAATAACAGGAAAATCATTTTGTGTAATGTTAAGCACTGGTACAGAAAGTTGCATATTATTCAACATTTTCAAAACATTATTAATCCATGACTTTCTAAAACTTAACGACCATTTATACATTACATTTGGAATTCTAAATTCCTCTAAGGATAACAATTTAATCCAGAACCTTACAATTTCAATTTTCTGTTTGGTAAAAGATGATAACCAACCCATTTCACCCCTTACCGCCACATTAGAAGTTTTACACCCAACTCCTAAGAAATACCTCCCCGCCCGGTTCTGTACTGCATTAATACATGAAAATTCCCTTACTCCCCATATAGCACTACCATATAATAAAATTGGCTGGACAAGATTGTCATAAAGTTTGCAAAATACTTTATACTCAAAACCACCAACTAGCTTTGATTTACGAATTATTACACCTAGTGCACGATGAGCTGATTTTGCCAATTCCTTAGCTGTAAAATTTAAGTTAACATGCTCATCTAGCCAAACACCAAGATACTTGTATGAACTAGAATAATCAATAATATCATCACCAATTGTAAATACAGTGTCCGATCTAGTACAAGACCCAGGGCGATAGTGTACAATTTTTGTTTTTGAAATATTAACTAAAGTGCGCCACTTAGAACACCACTTGGCAACACAATCTAACATTCTCTGCAGGGACTGCTCATCAGGTGCCACTAGTGCTACATCATCAGCATATAGTAGAACGCTTAACATATTGCCATTAATGTCAACACCACATTTCAAATCTTCTAATTCATTCGCTAAATCATTAATATAAATGGAAAACAGAGTTGGTGACAACACACAACCTTGACGTACGCCAGAATAAACATCAAAAGAGTCTGTAAGAGTACTGTTAATGCGCACCTGTGCTGAAGTATTATCATACATACATTTAACAGCATTGAAAAATTTACCCTTAATACCGAGTTTTAACAGTTTATACCACAAACATTTTCTGTTCACCTTATCAAACGCTTTCATTGCGTCTATAAAACATACAAAAGTTGATTGTTTAACAGATTTTCTATTATTAATTACTGAATACAAAGAAAATATATGTTCCTGTGTAGAACGCTTGGAACGAAAACCATTTTGAGATTCACTTAAAATATCGTTACTTTCCAGCCAGCTACTCAAGCGAACATTCATAATATCAGAAAATATCTTACATGGAACAGACAATAAAGATATGCCCCTATATTCAAGAGGAATCCGTACGTTTCCACCGGTTTTTTTAATCGGATTTATAATACCACATTTCCATAAATCGGGACAAACGCCACTTTCGAAGCAAAAAGTCATGATCTTAAACAGAGCATCAATACAAAAATTATAGATATACATCTATACCAACTCTACTTAATTATCTCAGAGAATCTAAAGTTTACAATATATCATGTCTAACAAACCTTCAGCCAGTGCACACACCGTGATGATATAGGCATATTTTATCAATTAATTATTGTAAGGAAGGAAACCCAAGTCCATTTCAACATGTACCTTTCAGTACTAGTTTAGTAGCCCAATTAAAGTAGTCATATATGCTAGTCTAATTATCTATTTGTGGATCAGTATAAACTATTGTTTATTCATGTACGGCCATGTACATGCACTTTGAATTGGCTCTGTCAATGCATCTATGTGCATATATGCCTGAAGGCTACATACATTAGATTAGATATGTGTTATGTATATGTTAGCGGCAATAGTGAAAAGCCAGCAATAACGTTAATGCCCCGGCAATAATGTTGTCTCCAAGCAATAAGGGGAACTCTATTCTCAAGCCGACATCAGCCGGCGGTTCAACAAAATGAAGCGCTTCGTAGCGCTCATTGATCGCTCAATGTAGCGCTCAATGAGCGCTTCTTCTTTCTTGAACGACACAGTGCAAATTCCTCGAAGTTTGCTCGCCTTGCTACCTAGCGCTACATTGAGCAATCGCGTTCAAGAGAGGTTTAAAAGTAATCGCTAATTGAGCGATTACTTTGAAACCTATCTTGAACACGGCCCAGCGTTATTGCCAGTGGTATTAGTGCTAATGCCTAGTATATAGATCTGACGCTATTGCCGGATGACCATATATCTAGAGGAAGCACAGTTTATCCATTACAGAAATACATTAATTATGTCATACTACACACACAATACATCAATGCAATCACATCACATACATCATGCCGTACAATACGTTATCAGTTGCACCTGTTTGTAATACGTTTACTGCTTTACAGTTCCAATAACCCTTGACCTCCAGTTTCTCAGTGATATGACACGTCACTTGCTCTATCATCCTCAGAAAGCTTAAGCAATCTTTGTCTGGAAACACCAAACTGGTTTATTTGGGAGAAACCAAAGTACCGTTTACATACACTATGTCGCCTATACGGTCGGTATCCCCATGTGTCTTTACTTAATAAATGTGATGGTAAATTATATATTTTGAAATTGTTATCAGTATTGGGATAATTTCAAGAGTTTTGCAATCGCAACATTGTGATAAACATTTAACTTGTTAGAACATACTTTACCTCTATTTAGGTACTGTTCGTTTGAAACTGCACAATTGTAGATCTCCCTTGAAATATTGTTTTTCAAATGTATTTGGAATGGAAATATCGACGAAATTAAACGTAGCATTTTGAAAAAAGATTATAAAGAAGGAGGTTTACGTATAATTGACACAAAACTTTTATCAACGCCATGAAATTATCCACAACATTGAACTTTCATGGCTTCTATGATATTGTTGTGTTAGTCACACACCTCTAGTTTTACCAGATCTAAACTTTTCCAGAAAATATATATAACCTGTAGGATGTGTTGTTTTATTATCTCTTGTATCCAGGTTTCCGACAACAACACAGGTGACAATTCGTTATAATTTAATCCGGTACTATTACAGTCAAATAATTCCACTATAAACGATAGTTTGCCGATAATGATTTGCTGATTTGGTTGAAAAACCATAGACTTACTTAGCTTCTGACTTTTTACCCTGTCGAAATCACCGAACTGGAAGTCAATTGGCACTGTTGTCCAATTTTCATTGAACCGTAAAGAGAATGATTTTGGATGATAAATAGCATCTCATTCTCGTGTCTTCTGATATCAAATATATCAACACTCGTTGATAAAAGTAAAATTATCCTCGGCATGGTTCGTATATTTGTAACTTTTATCAATTCGTTTTGATATCAAAAGACACCTGGATGAGAACCTCAGTACCATACGAGTTGATATGGACAATAATAATAAGTGATATTACACAGGAATAATATTAAATATTGTTCATGCATGTGCATAAAATATATGGACGCCATTGACTGTTGGGGTGTGATTTGTGACAGTTTCTTTAATGCCCAAAGCATAATGTGATATATGTAATGAAAGTGATCGTAATTTATCCTGTATCTTTCATACATGTTTACACTTCATTAACACTAAACTCAAATAGATTATTGTACATTTTCCATGTCAGTTCATATATAAGTAACATCTGTGCTAGTCGGTCGAATGAATATCCTACTTTACTGAAACAGTCTATGTTGTTGTGTGCATATAGTCACTAGGTCCTCATTTACGTTGAAGTACCGATCATGCAGCTGAACAACAGGGTAGTGTTTGTTACGGGAGGGGCCAGTGGTCTCGGGGAGGCATGTGTGAGAGCAGTGGCGGCTGCAGGTGCAAAGGTAACTGGTATTAACGTTGTACATGTAATCAAAATCAGTAACACCATACTCATGCTACCTCAGTGTATCCAGTAGTTATAAAGGGGAGGCCTGCGTGAGCGGTGAGCGAGGGGTTGGGGCATGCATGTAACACAGGTTTCACGTCACATAACTTGAATTTAATTTGTTAGGATCTTAACATTTTCAATTACACTGTTTTTTATAGTTGATGACTCATTACCCTGAACTGATTGCCGGCGAAAAAGATAACACTAATTATATATTTGTTTTGGAATGTTCCTGGTTAATAGTCGGCATATCATCGATAACACTGGAGAGAGAAGATATAACTTATTGCTTCAGTTGTATATAAAAAGACGTGTTATCAATGTTTTAATGCGAAGGCATTTAAGCTTCATCTGTTTTGAAATAACCTTCACGTTTAATGTATTATTATTTAACCCGTCATTTCACAGTGAGGAGATTGACAAGAAGAAATAAATAGTCGTCGATTTTTTTTTCATTCAAGGTGGTTGTTGCCGACGTAGACGAAACATCGGGAAGGGAACTTGCCCGAGAACTGAACACGAAGTTGAGGAAGGAAACGGTGCTGTTTGTTTCATGCGATGTTTCAAACTTATCACGTTTTAAAGGTGTGTTGAGAATTAATGATCTTACATATTTGAACAGGAAGATTTTCTGGATAACAACTTCTTTAATGTGAAAATACACGACGTTTCGGAGTATATGCTCACTCCTTCATCAGGTGGAATGTAATATATAAATATATATAGTTATTATTATTAGTCACCGGCGGTGAACTGCTGGATTCGATCTACTATACACTCAGAATGTTCACTCAAAGCCACGAAACTTTATATAATGTCCGAGTGTTAATGATGAGGCGACAAGTACTAAAATAGGTACCAGACGCTATCGTTGCAATGTCACTTGTCTGTATTTCCATTTACAAAATAAAAGACGGTAAATAGAACATAACAAACATTTCAATGTCCAAATTCCATTGAAACCTTGCTCGTCACGCATGGCGTTAAACAAACAACAATAATACTTTTAACTTGAAGATAAGTTACGCTGGAGACCTTATTACCGGCACGCGACGAAACTCCTGTGGAATACCCAACTAAAGCTAATTAGCTGATATCATTGTGTCCAGAGGCCTTCCAGACTGCAGTGGACAGATGGAGTGGTGTAGATGTGATGCTCAACAACGCTGGAGTAGTCAGTGAGATCCAGTGGGAGAGGACACTGGACGTCAACCTGGTATGTGTATTCACAGCTTGACTTGATAAATGATAAGTACATTCATGTAATCATAATAGAATCTGCAACTGTATACACGGTATGGTGCTTAGGGTTATGTTTAAACGCTACCAAAACACTGAGCGTCAACCGGCCATGTCTCAGTTAGATGGCGTTATGTCCGGCTACCTTAGGGTAGCTTGTCATGTGCATACGGAGAACCATCAGAGATTGCTACCGGTGTGTTTATATAGTTGCCTTTGCAGAATGGGTAAGAGATGAATATTCAACTGACATAATACTGAGTGATTTATTCAGACCAACCGATGTTATCATTAATAAGATTCAGTTGAATGACCTGTCGCTCGAATATTGCTCACATTATTAACGCTGATAGAGCTTCAAACATGTCGACCTTGATTCATGAGATGGTTTATGAATTTACTAAATGAAATCAAACTTCCCGGGCCCCCACAAAGTTAAACAATTTAAAGTTTGTTATATTTCATTCCTATTGTTGTACTAGCTTGCTGTACTTGAACTGCATATGTCCAATCAGAAATCTCTTTACAAAACTACATCCAACTACCATATGACCAGTTCATGTTTTAACCCTAACCTTATCTCGAAACATGATCACCTCTAGATGTGGATCTGAATTTTCATATCTCTATAGCACCGTACCGATATTTGAGGAATTCGGATAATTTCTCCTTGGTTAATTATTCTAAAGAGGTCTAAGGTAACCTTATCTTTACCATCTTAGAATAACCTGATGCATAGTTAGAAGTATCATGAACGCTTTATAGACAGTAGAAAACTAACCTCTACGTGATCTTTTAACACATATATGAATAATGAGAATAGATTTACTGTAAACTTTTACAGAACAATCAATTTCATTTATTCAATCACAGTGTTACTTCATTAGTTCATCTTTTGGAGCGGCCTTAAAAGCACTGTATCACGGTTTCTAATGAAAATATAGAAAGATAAAGCAATATAAAAAAATATAAAAGAGAAGAAAATGCTACCAATTGCAGAACATTCCTCCTCAATCAATAAAATACAGTTCTAAAACGACGAATGGTCTTGCATATTCTTCGGATAAGCAACGAGAATTTTCATTTAATCTGTGACGCCGTCTTTTAAGACTACGGATAATTGGGTTTTAAAACGGACTGTCTACCCTCTAAAGATTCACTATAAATGACCAATTTGAACATATAAAAATATGCTACAATGCCTTTAAAGTGACACTCCGTGTTTTTCATGAAATTCTATTTAGATTTGATACATACAAAAACATTAAATGTCCTGATTTACGCCCAAATCATCTCACTCACGCCAAATATTTGACAATAACTTGTTTTCAATGAAACTCGAGCAGAGGCTTAATACACGATGAGAAGCCGAATTCGTGCGCCCAATTTACATGTTTGCCAGTTCCATTGAACAGTACCAACCAACCACTGTCTCTTTGTCTCCTACATATAAGTTACGTTTGAACAATTTAGGCTCGAAAGCCGTTGAACATTGTCAGCTTTTCGATCATAAACAAGTCTAAACATCTTAATAGCTCTTAAGTAGCTATACTGAACAGATTGGCACAAAAAGGGTAATTTTCGACAACAGTCATCACTTCTCGATAAAATAACACCCATGGTAACTTTTGACCTAACGGAGTGTCCCTTTAAAATAAAGCTCTTCGAAGCTTTTTGGTAAATGGTTTATGAATTGTATTTTTTCAAAAACAATTTAAAAAAATTAAATCAAGTTCACCAGTGTAAACTTTATCCCTTTAACGTACAAAATATTCATAACTTATTCAGTCAATATATGTATGAATGGTCATGCGTGTTATCTGTAATGGGGTTCAGTGAGTATAACAAGCACGTGTCGTACAGCAGATCACATGTGTGCTAGTGAGGACGAGGGTAACAGAACAATCAGAGGCCGTGTTAAGGTCACTTCAAATTATTTAAGAACGAAGTACACGCCATCTGTTGAATAATTTCACGAAAAACGATAATGACATGCACAATCTCTACTTCGTAAAGTCTTTATTAACATAGATGTGTAAGATTAGGGATGATAATCTGAAAAATAAAACCGAAAATACGTTTTTGCTTGTTACATTTTGCTTTCACTGTCCTCCATCCTAACTTCCTCTCCCTCTCTAACACGTGTACGTCTACATATATGCATGACTTGTACACTACAGAAGGGAGTTATAACGGGCACCGAACTGGCGCTCTCCCACATGAGGACGGACCAAGGTGGACATGGTGGCATCATTATCAACATGGCGTCTTATGCAGGTCAGATAAGTTTACATTATCTAAATAGCAGATAATCTCTTCATTAAATAAATAGCAGATAATCTCTTCATTAAATAAATAGCAGATAGTCATTTCATCATTTAAAAAGCATAGAATATTTTCATTATTTAAAAAGAAGAGAATATTTCCATTATCTAAATAGAAGGTAACATCTTCTATGACTTAATAACACAAAATATATATCATTATAAAAAGCAGAGAATATGTTCACCGTCCAAACAGCAGATAATCTATTCGGTATTTGAAGAACAGAAACTTTAGTGGAAAGCTATGGTATCTAAATAGTAGTTGAGCTAATCGTTATCTAAATAGCAGAGAATCTGCCTCTTGTATAATAACTAGCAGCTATATTATCTCTGGATTGCAAATACTTCTACAGCAATTGTTGCTGTTGTTGTTGCATTAAAATTAGTAAAGTAATTAAGCGTTCAATCAGTAGAGGGAAGGCATTCATCTATGCTAAAATCGATATCTCACACGACAAATATGCTTTCAGGGTACCATCCATTCTACATGTTTCCTGTGTATACTGCATCAAAGTATGGAGTGATTGGGTACACAAGGTCAATGGCTGTAAGTGTACATTTTCATTTAAAAAAATATAGATTTGTGTAACGTCGATTAAAGGAATACGACACGTAATCATAAGGTTTTCAGTAACATGCCAACCTAAACAACTATTAGTAAAATTGATCCTTAGCTTGTAGCAGAAACCGAATAAAACTATGATGCAGTGTTCATCTCTCTCGTTGTCAACCTTCCGATCGCCTAAAAGTTCCATTCCGACTTAAATTAAAAGGTTAACAAAGTATCAAGTCACATCATATGAATCTGACGAGTGTGCCCTACAGAATGCCCCAAATCTTGACAAAATGGGTGTGCGGTATGCCTGTATATGTCCGAGGAAAGCTGACACTAAGATCGTGGAGCAGGAACTGACATCATCCAGACAGGAGTACACTGAAGATGTAGTCGAGCTGTATGCTATGGATTTGATAAGGTACGTGTTAAAGTTCCTCCTCCAGTGTTAACCTCATTTGTTTCCCATCAAAACGATGTAAAAGTGTCAAGAAATTGTGTGCTACGAGTAAAAACTGAAGTTAATCTTATCTATACTAAAGTGTATATGTTAAGGGAAGGTCGCATCGTTGCTCTTTCTGATCCCTGTTCACTGATTTCATAGACACTACATGTGGTTTAAAAAAGGTCAAGTGTCAATGATTTACGTATGAACAAGTGTCCGAGTGTCACGTTCGATCTGATTTAAATGAGATTGCGTCTGTGGTATCTATCCTTCATTGGGTGTTGATTCTGTGATAAACACTGTTGTTTGCCTCTTATTTACTGGGTGTTCTGTTTGACCATATATTTAGTTATGTTACTACACTGTGCGGGTAGATTGAGTCTACCTTCATTTGGGTTATTTAGCCTCGTGACACTTGAGATCAAGTATGTCGTGTACGTAACAATGATTTGATTTGCTTATATAAATTTCCAACAAAAAATAGTGATTTAGCATTGGTGATGTAAAATCGCTTTATAATCATTGTTCAATATGTTGTTATGCTGGACATGTTCATACCGAACATAATGTAACAGGTCGTTCAAATTCCAGCCCTGAGCGTGTTGCTGAAGGCTTGCTGAGTCTTATTTCTGATGACGACAGTAACGACACGCTGTTGGAGGTTGGACTGAATGGACACGTGCGGAAAGAGATGCTTGTCACTGACACTAAGCAGTAGAAATTTGGTTTTCATTTCACGCCAACACATTAACAAACACTGATACCACACATTTACACACACTACTAACAAACGCTCGCACATTCACACATACTTGCAACATACACACTGATACTATACATATACACATACTGGTGGCACACTTTTACACACACTGATACCCAAGTTGTTCAAATACTGATACGAACACTGCATATTACACACTAACATTGCTCATTTACACATACTAGTTGACACTACACATTGATACATACCGATACTACATGTTTATTCTTACTGGTGCTGCATCTTTACTCACACTGATACTGCACGTTTATGACCCGAGGAAGTGTGTCACATGACCTTACGAAACGAGTGTGATTTTTTGTATTGCTCGAGCGAGAGCGAGGGTTATACTGTCACACATTTGCACGAGTTTCGTGAAGGTCAGATGACACACTTTCGAGTGTAATAATTTCTTTATTACCCGTTCTATTCCATTTGATTCGCGTAAAAATAGCCAGGAAACGGCCCAGTTCTCTTGCGACGTCAAGCTACAGTGACGTCACGAACAATCGTTTTATGACATCACAGACGACACGATACGGGAAGTCGCGGCGAAACAATGTGCACATGTGTTCATATCAATAATATAAACTCGGTTATTTTTAACCATATCGGTAATACATACTGACATTACATATTTATTCGAAGTGATACTACATGTATGTACACATACTGATACTACGCGTTTATTAATGGTGATACTAGTCTCTAAGACATTTAAAAAAAAATCATACGATTCAACACATTAACACACACTAATGTAATTTATTTACTCATACTGATGCTACACAGTGCTTATCATGATCATGGACAGCTGGCGCTACAACTGCACATATAGATGTTGCCCATACAGAGGTTACTTAATGCCACTGTATATATGCAGTTAAGTTGGCCGCCACAAGCGTTTATTACATATATGTAGAATCGTAAATATAAAGATTATACGTTCGCTTCCTATTAACATTTTTCAATTTTGAAAAGGAAAAGGATGAATTTAAACAAGTGACTGTTTATTTCAAAATGAATACCATGGCTCTATTAATATATTTTGAGATCGTTTAAATGCTGCGGGCGTTGTGCGAGTTGACATATAATTGCAATAGAGTATGGGGTATGTTTCAGTACTTTGTATGCAGATTTCACTTGTTTTCAACAATGAACTTCTTCCTGTTCATTCCATCTTTGAGATTAATCTCAAGAACTGCGTCGTTACTGTCATCGTCATCAATCAGAGAGAAGAAACCCTCGGTGACCCGTTTTATACTGAAATATATGTATATCAATATATCACAAACGGAATTAACTTACATCAGTGACAGGATACGGTGCTGTAGTAAACCTTTCTATAAATGTTCTTTTTTTAACAATTGATCCTTACAACCATTGTCTGTGTTCTTTTTATCTCAACATATTCAACAATCAAATGAACGTACCCCAGTCGTTTTATACTGAAATACATGAATACAGATATATCACAAGTTGTATCAATAACATATGATACTGTACTTAAGTAAATCTTTCTACCAATGTTCTTTATTTTGAAATATTCTTTACATCGATTATAAGTGTTCTTATTATCGGTATAACAAAGTCAACACTAAGATGAACGTACCTCAATCTTTCAAGATTCTTGATGTTTCCAGTGTATCTGTCCGTATCCTCGCGACACTGCTCAATTATGTTGTCCATCAGCCTGGTTTGGGCTGCGTCAGGACAGAGACACGCATATCTTACTCCCCTTTTACTTAGATCAGGGTCACTCTGGAATCAGATTGAACTGATTATCAGAATAATATATTGTTTATCTTATACATACACAAATTATTGTAAAAGAGTTGAGTTTCTTTTATTTTTATTTTTTGAAAATTAATTGACGTTGAATAAGGACACAGGTTGTTAAGTTTTCACAAAATAAATATATACATAAAGAAATTAATCAAGCAACACCCAATTGCTTTAACAGCAAAATCGTTCCGAATTGAAAGAAGACAATATGTCAGGAAAACATTTAGTGATTTTAGGTAGAACAACCATAAAGCAATGTTGAAACGAAAGGTCACTAAACTAACGGTTCACTGTCTTTTGCATAACGGCTTTTACAATAATTTGGTATTTTGGTGTCAAAATCCAAGTTCCATTACCGTGGGAAATGCAAGTCAATATTTGTTGCTGTAATGCTATTAGGTCCATTCTTTCAATAGAAGTGATTACACTTTACTAATTGACTTTTAAACAAAAGTAATGAAACTGTCAATTTCAATCAACTTGTTTTAATGAACAAATACGGTCACTACTTACAGTATTGGCTTTTCTAAGCGAAGAAACACATAAAGAATCTCAAATTTATTCACAGATCATATGATTGTAGGCTTTTTCTCAAATATCGTTAAAAGGGGGACTGAAAGTTTAGTGTCTGTCTGTCATGCTTCTTATCGTGTGTGAATGCCAACATGGTATTAAAATGTTGTTTACAATAAATCAATTCTAAAGTTTGAATTGTAGTTTCTCTCCAAGGACAATAGTTATTTTAGGCCAAAATCCAGTGCCATCACATTTACCGCCATAGTTTCATAAATTGTGCAAATGATGGATTTTTTAAATGAATAAATCGCTAAATAACCAATTGTTATGTCTGGGGTGATACAATCATTCAATTTATCCTAACAATTCCAGAGCACCACATTTCAGTTTACAAACAATGGTGTTGCTTAATTAATTTCCATGTGTATAGATAAGTTGGGTTATATTCCTTATTTAGTTCACTCAACCTTTCGCAAAATGTTGGTATTCATATGATATACATTTGGATACATATAGGTAATAAACCATATCAAAGAGACTAGTTTCTAAGTATGTATAATTAAAATCATATTGCTAAGAAAACATTAACATTAACTTTACGATTACTGAGTGAAACATAAAAAAACAAAACTGTTTTATATTTTCGTTCCTTGAAAGTACTCACAGCTAGAGAGCGAGTGAATCCGATCACCCCGTACTTGGATGCCACATACACAGGCGCGTATATCCTTGGCGTGTAGCCTGGAATGGTCAGCAAGAAACATTTCATAAGCACGCCACCTGTTCTTGAATCACATCAGGAACATCTAATCATAATTGTTCAGACATTTAAAGCCAGTTAACTTGGAGGAAAGGTGTGTTCGTTATTGATAACTTCCTGGGTAACCAATGGGTTCATACTTTGCAATGCAATGTACAATTTCCTTCATCCGCTGTAGAGCAACCTTGTTGCACAACTACGTTTGTATCAAAATCTGATGAACTGTGAAGTTTTAAAGAATGAAGGATGTTTTCTCGGTTTAGCCTTCAACCTCTCGGCTACCGAGGATGTTTGTATACTAAGTAAATGGGAAATGATACGAAAGCGGTCACGAAACAATCCGTTTGTATTCTTGATTTTATTTGATTTTCATGACAAGAACGATGGGATATATTATTCACTATTACGATCATCGATGCTACGATATATCGTCACAAGACATGATCCTACTGACCTGCATCAGAGGCCATGTTGATGATGACTCCTCCCTTCCCGCCTTTGTCCTTCCTCATGTGGGCCAGGGCTAACTCAGTGCCTAGGATCACGCCTTTCTGTGGAAGACGTGGGACAAACGTGGACGTAATTTAAGATAAGATATGATTAGACATTCAGAAAGTGAAAGCTAGTGTGAAGTCTCTTAATCTTCTTCACATATCGGAAGATGTCACATCATTCAGGTACTAATTTCTCTAGGACGGGAAAACGTCAAATATATTTCCCCTATTATCCCTTTTGAACGTTAAATAAACTTTGAATGCAAACACGACATGAAATGTAACACATTGATAAACGTACACAAGTTCTATATAACGTAATCTGGCAGTATTTGTTCGTATATACAACCAACCAGATTTATGGCTATAGTGCTCTCCCATCGGTCTTCTCCGCCAATTCCGGCGTTATTGAACATGATGTCAATCTGCTTGAAGAACTCCACTGCTTTGTCGAATGCATCTGAAAGATAACCGAATGCAAGCTCTAAAGCAGTGAATGTGTCCTAAAGGTATATCATAAGAAACTACTCGCTTCCTTGTGCAACCATAATGTACCACACCAACACTGATGTATTGACCTCTAATGCCTTTGTTTAAAGATCGGTTTTTGGAAGCATTGATGTTAACTGTTACATCTCGACAAAACAATTAATATAATGGGTATACGTCGTATAACACTTGAATTTGTTTTACTTTGTATCTGAACCGTTTTGAATAAATACAAAACATATGATTGAATAACATAGTTCAAAGTTCATCCCAAAACAAACTAAATCCCTAAAAGATGTTGTGACACATGTGTCATAGCAGATTGTTATGAATTCACTGGATGAAATTGCAACTTGGGTAATAGTGTTTCGTTTTTCCTATTAAAGTATTATACATAGTGCTTATTTGTTGCAAAATGCATGCTCTGTAACACCCAATCGAAAACTATTCACTGCGTTGTATAACCATGACCATACAAACACTGCAGTAGTGACCTCTATTGGTGGTTTGAACTTTCTTTTAATCGAAGCACCGATTAACATTATTGCATCTTCAACAACAAACATTATACAAAGTATATATATAATACTTTAAAGTAGTTTACTTTGATCTTTAATGCTTTGAATTAATATAACATGGATAATATTTTTTTCATTTGTTGTGTTGAAGAAGAATCTCTTGCTTATTTGTCACAAAAGGCATTTTCTGTAAGACTCAATAACAGGGTTTACACATATGAAGTACATGTAAATCTATGTTTTATAGCAACCTTTAAAACTAGTGGTACTTGAGACGTCACACTGAAGAAAGATCACTTTGTCCTCTCCAAACTCTCCCTGTAGTTTATTTGCTAGATCTGCACCTTTCTTCTCGTCTATATCCGCTATAATAACCTGCACACATGTGAATACGTTTCCAATATTTAATATAGAACGATCACATTCAATGAATAAGAATAGGAGAAGGAAAGTGCCATATGCATGATGTTAGTCATGTGCATGCGAAGTTTATATCCTAGTGTTTATATCATATACCACACGAGTCATTTGATAATTAAAGCTAAGAAATATAGTTGACCCCTGTCATCATTAAAAAAGAAAATGCCTCGACGGCATCTATGGTTATCAGAAGTAAATTCAGTACATTTCACATAAACACAATATATAAAAGTTCTGTAATGTGTAGGGAAACTAGTTTGATTGGGGTCGGAGGTCAAAGCGAAAGTTTTTGGGGCCTAAGGACTTTAATCGTCCTCGAGCGTTGTATTTTCCTATATATCGTATTGTGTCACTGTGCTAACTTGTGCTAACTTGTGCTTTAATATAGTGATTATTTAGCGTAAAGATATCAAAAGAATATTAAGGTATATTATTTACACATGCATTAAACCACCTAATACGTTTGATTAAATAAATAATAATTTGAAGTTTTTCTTCGTCAATCAGTTAATTAAAGGCCTTAGGATTATGCAAATAACATGGCCCTTAAACAGCTTTATCATTACACTACTCACTCTCGCTCCATTCGCCAGCAACTCCCTACTGCAGCCTGCTCCAATGCCATTTGCTCCCCCAGTAACGAATGCTACTTTGTCCTTGACCAACATTTCGAGCCGCGGAAACAAGAACAATATGTGGGAAGTATTTGTCCAGTCCTAAACCCAGACTAAAATATAACAAAATAGAGGCTTGGTTATGTCTAACCTCATTTTGACGTAATTTATATTAACTAAAACTTTCAGATATTTTTCGTTTTTTAAAAATAAGTTTTCTTCGAATTGTAATATTTTAGTACCATTACCGACACCATACTTTATAAATAGCATCCGACACACTCAAATATAAGGAATAATGATGTAAAGACATTCATGCTATTTCTAATCAATACAAGCCCCATTACCTGATGTATGACATTATCAAAGGAATGAGGAATACCATGTTAAATTAGTATTTAAAAACTGTAATCCTTTGAATTTCAATTGGATTATATCTTAAATCTTTAAACATTGATGTAAAAAATAACTTATTTTATCACCAAATAGAATAGACCATTAGCTAAACGTTCTAAGCACTGATCCATTATGAACCTTTTGTTTCAGTGTCAGTATTTTGGATGAATTGAATTTGTCTCTGGACGTTAACATAGACGAAAAACATATTATACGCTTTGTTGATAAAATAAACAAACGATCCTTCACGTTTATCATCAAAAGTCGAATTCAAACATTAAATGGTCATTACTGTATATAAATGAAACATACACTGACCATGAGTAAGTTGACTATAAAGCAGAGTATATGACTTATGACTTACCCTTGCCCTGTATGTTTGTACTGTAGACTACGGTGTAACGCTTCAAATATGAACCAGATGTGCATTTACATATAGTCTGCATGACAGCGACTTCGCAAACGCAACAGCTTTCAACACTATAGCTAATTAGTACAGCCCGTTTGACATCTCTTGTGATTTATATTTTGCAGTTGTACCAAAAGTTTATCAAAACTGGAAATATGTTCAAACACCAAACTGCATAATTTGAATAAGCGTAACATACAATGTTTTGATTCGATTTGATTGACTTCCACACACTATGGTTATGTGTTAAATAATGGCCTGTCCTTACTTTGGACAAGTTGAATTAATTGCAACATTAACCTTATTGTTAACCATTTCGAGCTCTCGTTATGCATTTCATGTATTATCATCTCGTGTTTCTGAAGGATGATATTTAGTTGCTGTCAGATTTCGTTATCAAACGTTATTCCGTTTTCAAAATAAATTTTAAGGAATGTTTAAAAATTGATATATAACCATCACAGCATTTACAGATAAAACATGTATTTAAACTGTAAGTACAATACACTGAATATGTAATATGAGTGATTCTCCTTCATAATGTATGCGAGTAATGAATGTTATGTATTTATGATACGAGTAAGTAACATACTTACACGATGCGAAAATGTACACAACCCATTATGCATAATTGATGAAAACAACTAATAAAATGTGCATGCACTTATGAATTATATTAAGAAATATGTGCTGTTTGTGTTTATTTTTCTGTGTTTAAAATATCTGGTTGCTGTAAAGCTGAAATTGGGCAGTACATATCCATGTAATGAACAACTAAGTCCCAGCTAGAGGTAAGACTATCATGCCATTGCCGAACACAACAAATGGGAGAACATCACTTTAAATTATATGATTACTTCACAACAAGATTAGAGTCAGAGCCCTAATACCTTTTTCCTGTCAGGATAATGCTTAAAAATAAACAAAATTTAAGAACAAATGAATAAATGTGTTATATAATTATATTCACTCAAGCCAAACTTCATCCTGTCAAAGCATTCCTTTTGAGAAATACAGAGCACTATACTGTTACTTCCGTCATCCTCGAGTAGACCTGCCAGTTTCTCAGCAATAGTTTCTGTTCTGAAATATAAGTGACTGTCTCATTTTTATTTTCCAATCGAAAATAGGTTTTAGACAAGTACCATGCTACTGGTTGTGTATGCACAATTCATCATGGTACTTCCAGTCAAAGCAGTTCACCAATATATGTTCAATCAAATCTTCCTAGTGGAAAACAACAGCATACAAGGATTTCTCTTACACATTTCGACTTAGTCATCCTTTCTTTGTCTAACATAACAAATCAAGTAACAAATGCATTACAAGACAGGGTCTAAATGTTTTATGAAGTGAATGTCCTGTAATGAAACAAAACATTATCTTTTTTATCTTTAATTCTGATTTCTAAATTCGTAACTTTATATAAGAACTATACATTAAATGTATATTGTACATGGATGTTGGCCAGATCTCACTTTTGTATCAACGAGTTTCAGTTATTTAACTTTTGTTTATCAACTGGTACTAAATGATATCTCACAAAATATAGATGTGACATAATCTTTTGCCGCTTAAGATTTAGTAACGCATCTAGCCTATACAAGATCAAATATTATCCGTAAATGTAAGAATTTAGTTTTTATAGATGTGCTCAAATACATCCAAATTATACAAACGGTATGGTGCTTAAGATTCATGTGTTAACGCTTCCATTGGACATTAGACGTCAATCGACTGTGTCTTAGATTCAGCTGAGTTGACAATATAATACTTTTATGCATCTCGAGTAGTTTAATTTGTCAGATGCATTAGGAGAAGAAAAATAAAGTTACTACCGGTGCTTGTGTAGTTGCCTTTACAGTATTGGTAAGAGATTATTGTTCTCCTGACATTGCTTATGTAAGTGTGATCCAGACCAGCCAACAGTTATGTCATTAATTCGATTCACCTGAATGACCCGTCCCTCGAAAAAGTCTCAATGATGTTGAAATTATCTGCCGAGAAATTTGCTCCATCTATAGTATGTAGTTTCAGGCAGCATTAGCGACACAGTCTGCATTTAGACATTGTTGATTAGCACTAACAGAACTTGAAACATGTCGAGTGTTAATGAAATCCTTTATGAATTTACTAAATGCAATAAAACTGAATAATCTATAAACTATAGAATCAGTATATAACTCGACAAAGATGCTGATTTATTATGCTTTCGTGGTATCATCCCTTCTACAGGTTTCCTTTTCATACCGCGTCCAAATATGGAACATGGTACTCAAGGTCAATGGCTGTAAGTGTATATAATTATTGTAACAATAGAGAATTGTTTAACGTCTTTTAAAGGATTACCACAAGTATACATGGTTTCATTAACATACCAACCTAAACAATCGGCATTTAGTATAGACTATTAGAAACAGAGAAACACGTTACATTATAACTCATATGGTTGAAAAGTAGCATTGTGCACATTTGCATGTATATCGTTTGATTAGCAACCAATGTTTCATTGCTACTACCCGTATTTTGTCGTCTGTGATGTCAAACAATTGTTCGTAATGTCACTGAAGCTCGCCGTCGTCGCCCTTGCAGCATTCGGACCCACACACTCAGAGTCAGGCAACTATATATTGCCAGCACTGGCCGTACTCACAGCTCAATACACGACCACAGGACCTCAATTTTAGAAGCTTCAACATAATGAGGCTTTATTTTGTATTTGTTTTCAAAGTTGTTATGCTGGACATGGTCATACTGAACATAATGTAACAGGTCGTTCAAATTCCAGCCCTGAGCGTGTTGCTGAAGGCTTGCTGAGTCTCATTGCTGATGACGACAGTAACGACACGCTGTTGAAGGTTGGGCTGAATGGACATGGAGATGCTTGTCACTGACACTACACCGGTACACATTGATACATGCTTACATACACTCGTACCAAACATATTTGCACCACAAATTTACACAAACTGCCACTTTATTTTTACAAATACTGCTACTACACTTGTATACACATGCTGATACTACCACGTTACTTATACTGATAGTACACATTTATACACACCGATGCGAGAAAATCACACACACCGATGCCGCAGCTTTACACATACCGATGGTGCACGTTTACACAACTTGATACACAATACATGTAAGCCATATTGTTGGTACTCATGCTGATACTATACATTTACACATACATATATTACGTGTTCTAATGAGATAACACATTTACCCGTACTGATACTATACTCTTACTATACTGAAACTACAAATTTACACATAGTGATACTAAACATTTCAACATAGTGATACTAAACATTTAATCATAGTGATACTTAACATTTTAACATAATGATACTAAACATTTAAACATAGTGATACTAAACATTTAATCATAGTGATACTTAACATTTTAACATAATGATACTAAACATTTAAACATAGTGATACTTAACATTTAAACATAGTGAAACTTAAAATGTAAACATAGTGAAACTTACGTTTAAACATAGTGACACTAAACATGTTAAACTAGTGAAACTAAACATTTAAACATAGTGAAACTTAACATTTAAACATAGTGAAACTTACATTTAAACATAGTGACACTAAACATTTTAACATAGTGAAACTAAACATTTAAGCATATTGAAACTTAACATTTAAACATAGTGACACTATTTTATATACTGAAGCTATGAGTTTCTCATACAGTTACATTTACACACACTGATGCTACATGGTTACCAACACGTTTGATACACAATTAAACATAGTGCTGATACACAGTTATACATAATGTGGATACACAGTTATACATAATGTGGATACACAGTCATTTATTCATACTGATACTACACATGAAGCTACACATGTATTATATAGGCACCGTATATCCAGTTCAGGTGGCTCGGTCAAACGTTAATAAATTAATCGTAAATAAAAATAATTATACGTTCGCTTCCCTTTCAATTTTTCGATTTTGCAAAGAAAAAGGATGAATATAAAACAAATGACTTTATTTCAAAATAGTCCATAGATCTATTCATATATATTGAGATCGTTTAAATTGCGTTGTGTGAGGTAATATATAATTGCTACAGAGTGTGGAGTATTGTTCTGTACTTTTACGCAGATTTCACTTGTTTTCAACAATGAAATTCTTCCTGACCATTCCATCTTTGAGATTAATCTCAAGAACTGCATCGTTGCTTCCATCGTCATCAATCAGAGAGAAGAGGCCTTCCGCGATCCGTGTTGTACTGAAACAATGTATATCAATATATCACAAATGGCATCAACTTACATAAGTCAATATGCATGAAAAGTGCACTGAACTTGAGCCCGATGTCTCACTGAATCTATAAAAACCAACTCAATACAACAAGCTAAATGGATTAGATCTATTCCACCATGTCCATAAAACCTATGCAAAATATATATATTTACACTAAATCAATCAATTAACTCTTGGTTGTTGAGCACTGAAGTGAAAAGAAAGTGGAAACTGAATTGAAACTGGATAACAAAGATATGATTATTAGATAGATAATAGTATAAACACTATTAGACAATGCTATATGTAGTAAAAGGTTCTATTAGTGGTTCATATTTTGAAAATATTTGCGTCAATAATATGTTTCTCTACCATTTGTATAACAAAGTTAACAATGAACTGAGCTTACCTCATCCTCTCCAGATTCTTGATGTTTTCTACGTATCCGTCAGTGCCCTCACGACACCGCTCAGCTATGTTGTCCACTAGTCTCGTGTTGGTTGCGTCAGGGCAAATACAAGCATAACGTACACCCTTTTCACTTAGATCAGGATCGCTCTGGAATCAGATTAAACTGATTGTCAGAATAGTGTAGGTTTCATGTGTCTATGAATTTGTTTGTTTGAGTATTAATAGACGTTATGGTAGATATAACTGAACTGTTTAGCTTTCTCAAAATTAATCTAAACTGGCTATAACTTTCTTATATGGTTCATTCAATCGTTTACAAAAGTGTGGTATTCAGAAGATATCCATCCTATATGTATTCGCCAGGTATGTTAATACATTGTTGAAATGAAGCAAAGAGTCTAAGAGAAATTAAATAAGGCTTAAAATGTTTTGAACTATTACGATTACTGACTGAAATCACAAAACTATTCCCATCCCTTTAAAGTACTCACAGCTAGAGAGCGAGTGAATCCGATCACCCCGTACTTGGACGCCACATACACAGGCGCGTATATCCTTGGCGTGTAGCCTGGAATGTTAAGCCAGAAACATTTCATATACACTATGCCTTACTTTTTGTAACTGTTTAACGTGAGTTAACTGTGACGAAAGGTAAGTTCAGAGATCGCATTTGATACCCACGTAGGCATGCAACAAGCACACAAAAATGCAACATGCATAACTATATAAACCTCGCACTGCTTTTTTAAAATATGAATGGGTCATTTCTTTTTGGCAACCTTGTTGCAAAGTTAAAGTATCGAAATCCGATAAATTGTTAAGTTTAAAAAAATGAAGAATTGGTTTTTGGTATTCAGATATGTAATTTAAGTTTTCAAACTTTCGGCTTCCGAGGTTACAGCAGCAAAAGAAACGCTAGTACTGGCGCTACCAACAAAAAGTTAATATGGTTTAATCAACAAATGATTGATACGACTGAAACATAATTACATGGTATGTTCAAAAGTCAGCACAGCTTAATTTTCCGTTTTTGAAACATTATCTTATGATGTCTATGAAAAACACGCCTTTTAAAAATCGTCGTTTAGGAATCTCTTTAAATAGGCGAGATAGAAAAAGAGAGTGAAATCTGACTATTTAGCTTGTGCTTATATATGGCGTCTTACAGTAACCAAGCTTAAACGAATAGAGTCCAAGATGGTACATTATGTCGACAACATCTTTATTAAAATTATATCCATATTCTGATTTTTAAAAATTTTAAATGTAAACAAGTGTGTCCAAAAACCCTTTTAAAATAGCGATTTTAGCACCCCATGCGTATCATGCCACGATGAGTGAAATGTTCAGTACTTCTTTACAAACATACACATGTGTATTACTTATCCAGGACATTCAAGACTGACTTTGTACGGTAGCAGTATTATGTTGTTGATCCAGTAGAAAATGTTGTAGCGTTACCTTTGGTTTATGTTTTATGTATGCTTTAAGTATTGAAGGTGAGGTGAGGTGAGTTGGGGTTTAATACCGCTTTCAAGAGTATTTCACTTATATCGCGGCTGCTAGTATTATGGCAGGGAGAAAGCCCGCAATGCCATGTGGCTATGCATTGCGGTGAAACCTGCGAGCATGGACTGGAACTAGCGAACCATGGGTGGTACTGGACTGAAATTCAGTGTAGCATTGCACCCAAACCTTACTGCGTGTAGAACAGTTCTCTACTGCAGACAAAGTTGCCGTGCTCCTGGCGGGATTCGAACCCCGGACCTCTTGATCCGAAGCCGAACGCGCTAACCACTGTGCTATCCCGCCACTTTAAGTATTGAAGGAAAATGATACATAAATATAACGAAACGTACCACGATGTCTTGTTTTAGTTAATTCTTGTAAATAAGTGATTTTCACGATACAAAACGTATATTTTGATCCATAAATCAACATTCAGAATTTCAACAAAATAGATCACCAAAAGGAAAAAGGAGTGATGTAGTTTTTACTTGTTATATTAATGTCACTTATTATCATGATTAACGATGCCACTATATCATCACAAGACATGATTCTACTGACAGACATCAGAGGCAGTGTTGATGATGACTCCTCCCTTCCCGCCTCTGTCCTTCCTCATGTGGGTCAGGGCCAACTCAGTGCCTAGGATCACGCCTTTCTGTGGTGGACATTGGTCACACGTAATTTAACGGTACATCATATAAGAGATGGAAAGTAATAATGTTTGAACGTCAAATATACACTCCCCTAGAATCCCTAAATAATAAAAAAATTTTGAAAACCAAAACTATATGAATTGTAACACATTTACTATTATTATTATAATTACACAAGGTATCTATATATATAAATATATATATATAAACGCTTTGAATTGATAAAACATGGGAAATATTTTTCCATTTGTTGCATTGAAGACGAACCTCTTGCATTCCACCAGATGAAGGAGTGAGTATGTACTCCGAAACGTCGTGTATTTTCACATTAAAGAAGTTGTTATCCAGAAAATCTTCCTGTTCTTATGTATACCACTTCTAAATGCCCTTCAAAGACCTGAACCCTTTGCCTACTTGTTACAAAATGTATTTTCAGTCACACCCACTAACTGGATGTTCACAGATGAAGTGTATGTAAATCTGTGATTTATAGCAACCTTTAAAACTAGTGGTACTTGAGACGTCACACTGAAGAAAGATCACTTTGTCCTCTCCAAACTCCCCCTGTAGCTGACTGGTCAGATCTGCACCTTTCTTCTCGTCAATATCCGCTATAACAACCTGGAGATATATTAATACACTTTCAATATTTAATATACCACGGCACTTTCAATGAATAGGGCTTAGACATCTATTTGTCGATCAAGTCCCTTTTGCTATGAGAAGGGAGTTTCCATGATGCTAGTCTTGTACATGCGAATTTATATTCTTCACTCAAATGAATTTTTTTAAAACAAGTTTTCTTTATGATCAGTGGACGGAATATTTCTGTTAACTAGATGAAGGAAGTTTTTCCATTGAAGTTGAATGACAAAGTGGAATCATATGATGATTTACGCGTTCGTGTTCAGTTTGTATTTTCTTATTGTGGTTCTATGATATTTCACAATGATAGTCCTATATGATCATATTGTGTTAAATATCTATTTTTTGTTTGTAAAGTGTTTAATGGTAACATAAATTAACACTTAAATAAACCGTTTCTCCTCTCTTCAACCTAAAATATCTATAGCACATCTACATTTAAAAATGTATTGAAATGGTAGCGTAATCACCGATATGCATGAGTACTTCCTACTATGTTAAAATGAATAAACTTAGTCTATTATTTAAGTAATTAAAATCTTGGATTGTGTGAACATGATGTAAAAATAGCCCCATACTTGTGCGCTCAAATATTACTTGTTATTTGGAACAATGTGTTTTTTTTATATTGGGTGATAACTGTGGAAATAGAATTTAACATTATAATCTAAACGCTCAATTACCATGATGTAATCGGATCTATTCATGATAGCATGTACTGCATTCACAATACAGTCCATGGTCTCCAACAAAACATCTATCAATTCATGTATTGAAATTTAAACCCTCAATAATGATACTTGATGACATTTTCTAATCAATGATATCACTAACGAAACCTGGTAAACATTTTATATTAATGTGGTTTGATCAATTATGAATATTAAATAAATATTAAAGTCCTTCACACATATGGTGGCCGAATATAAGCATATCGACTCGCAGATTTTGGAGCATTCCTCGTCAGGCAGTTCAGCGTTACCAGTTTAATACTCACTCTCGCTCCATTCGCTAGCAACTCCCTACTGCAGCCTGCTCCAATGCCATTTGCTCCGCCGGTAACGAACGCTACTTTGTCCTTGACCAACATTTCGAGCCGCGGAAACAGGTACAATGTGTGGAAAGTATTGTTCCAATCCCAAACTCTTAGACAAAAACAAAGTAATCATAGTTAATTTACTCACAACGTCACTTTAGTTTGTTTTAATTAGTTCTTTTCGAATTGTAATATTTCGATATCCTTTCTTATAATGATACCTCAACATGCCGTTAGACACATACCCAAATAAAGAGGTAATGAGTTTTATTTTAACGCTATTTCTGATCGCCATTAGCCCACTGAACTAATGTTAAATTAGTATTAAAACACTGTACATCTTTCAATTGTTTTATTTTATTCAAAATATATAAACTTAGATGTAAAGATAAAGAACACCTCATCATAAAATCGAAAAGGACTTTAGATTGATAATCCAAAACTAACCCATTATGAATCTTTAAAAGTGTCAGTACTGCTTGATATACTCTGAATGCACCCTTGGATGTACCATGACCGCAGAACACTCAATACAAAATGTATAGTTGCCAATTAATTAAGCAATATCCATTTGTTACAGCAAACTCGTACCGATATGAAAGATGAAAACGTTTCAGGAGAAACGTTGGTGATATGTTAGGCTTTACAATAGCTTGGTATTTTACTATCAAAACCCAAGATCCGTTTTGATGGAAAATGAATTATAATATTTGTTGCTGTTACATGTACCAGATTAGTGTCATTCCTTCAAGTAAAATGATGACACTCACAAGTCACAAAATCTTGACACTGGGAAATTCAATAAAATTGACCTAACAAATAGCATATACGGTATTGGCTTAAGTGTTTGGTTCACAGACTGTACTAATGTAATTTAAAATTTATTCACAGATGCTATGGATGAGGGTTTCCTACATTATTGTTAAAAAAGGAGACAAAACGTTTAATGCCTGGCTGACTTCTTATCATGAATGAAAAAGCATGAACGTCAACTTGGTATCAATAATATTGTTTACAATAAATTATTCTAAAATTACTCCTTTGAGCAATAGTCATTTGGGTACATAATTCAGTATCATCACATTATTCCAAATATTTTCCTCGAATTTGTATATGGTGGATTTTTATTTTCGTGAATAAGTCAATGAATAAGCAACTGTTATGTCTTGGGTGATGAAATCATCCTGAAGGTACTCTTACATTCCCAAAAAGCACCACATTTCATTTTACAGTCTAGTCTAGTCTAGGATGTTGCTTGTGTATACATTGGTAACAGGAACAACTAATCAATAGTTCGCCGAAATTCATCATCATATCGAAATTTAAAGTATTTATGGTCGTCATTTACATAAAAACATACATTCCCTTACTTACGGTTTCCCTGTGTGACTGACTGGACTGTTGTGGTGAAGGTGTTTCCCTAAATATGAACCAGATATGTGAGCTTACACACACGCGACCCCGCCTTAGACAATAGCTTACTTTCTACACTGCCGGGTGGTTGATACAATACGTGTGATATCCTTGTATTTTTACTTCGCTGGAAAACAACGCGTTGATCAACATTGGGAATATGTTTAAAGACAGAACCATATATTTAATCTGAAAAATAATAATAATATCGTTAATGTTGTGGTTCAGATGCATCCACATGCCGTGCTTATATGTTCTGTAATTACTTTGGAGTGACTGCATTAAGAGTATAACCTTTAAGTGTAGCTATTCAATGTGTTCGTCATGAATATCTTGTATTATCATCTCTTGTTGATGAAGGATACCAAATACATTTGGTCGTTCGTGAATGGTGAAGGGTAAGGTTCGGTTTGCATTTGATACTTACAATGCGTAATTATTGATAACAAACCATGTTGTTACAGTGTAATTCCCTCGTGTGCTCGTGTGCTCTCAAAAATATATAATTCTGAAATTTATTTATTCAATGTTCATTGTCGGACAGGCAGATACATGTAGGCATATGGTTTTATTTGTAAGAATGGCAATGAGGCTATAAGTACATTGAGATTCATACAAAATACAACCCGGAGCGCCTTAACATTGATTACGCTTCAACTGACGTGAAGATATTATCTGTGTGCAATACACAGCAAACGTAAATAAAAATGCTTGCTGATTTTGTGAATTTATCTGAATTTGGGTTGGTATAACGATAACTTTGCTACATATTGGTTCGTACACCAGTACACAGTGGACATTCTTGTGTTCCCCTATTTGAAAGAGTTCACAGTGGCTGGCCCCTCTCGATAATAATTCTTTATTACCAAGAATCTGATTTAACTATTGCAGAAAGACAAGCCATACTGGAACACAAACTCTCGTAGTGCTGAGGTCTGGTTAACATCTCCATCATCATCGAAACATTTTAACATCACATCGTTTTGAAATACTGTGACTGTACTTCTATTATACAACGATGTTTATTCAGTGAATGCTGTGCGTTTCTCAGTATTGATGGATGATGTTGTGTTATGTATACTTTTGTACTGGAGAGGTATTACTAATCCCTTCATCTTTTCATGAATAAATATTGTTTAAATCACATCGTTTTGAATTATGGGAAACGGTTTTTCTGAGTAACCGTATCGAATACGAATTAACTTGATTTATAGTTCACATGCAGTGGGTATAGTCAACATTCAGCTAAGCTAGCTTTTATTGGTAAGCGGCAACCAACTCGTTAGACACATTTGCTAGAAATAGAACGTACTTTTTCTATGTTACCGTAATAAAATGTGCAAACAATCTCTGCCCCATACAATAGGATAGGTATATTTGTTTCGATCATTTTTGATAGAATTACTGATTTATAGGACCAAATCATTTCTTGTTTGGATAGAGAGCCTTCCTGGCTTGTTTGGATTTTAACTTTGAAAAACATATTTCGACACATGACAAAAAAAACCAAGATAATTATAATAGGAAACATTTTTAAGCTTTTACTGCTGCCATTATAGCATTTTTCATTTTGAGACATTTTTTAAATTCCACGACCATAGTCGTTTCAGTATTTAGGGAAAGTCCCTATGTCATTCAATACATTTCGAGAATATAAATTTTCTTCTGTCTTAAATATTGCAACACCATCGGCAAACAGAGAAATGAGAGTACGTCAACGTTATTGTTTCAATATCAATTAACTTGTGAATATCATTTAAAGAGGTTCCTAACCATTGTTTTTGAGCATCCCGAGGTTGTCAGATTCAGATATGCCTTATAGCCTTAGTGTACAATTTCAATAACAGTGTTCGTCATGCACATTAGAAACTTTAATAACTGGAAATATGATATAGAATAATTTTATTATAATACTGAAATAAAGTATTTGTTTTACGAGAAAGAGATATATTTTGTTATTTTGCTCTATAATCTATTATATGGGGACACGGTCGTGCATATTGAGTAAGCCTTAGAGTTATCTCTCTTGCAACTGAAAATTTACAATATCTCAAGGATTGTTTATGCCCCCGAATCGGAGATGCCGGGGGTATATTGTTTTTCACCTGTCCGTCTGTGTGTTTGTCCACAAAACCTTTAACCTTGGCCATAACTTTGGATTGCTAAGAGCTAGGGCTTTACAAGTTCAAGTAATGTTACTCAGACGGTACGCATTAAAAACAGTGTTTCACCAACAGAACTAGTTAAATGCAATTTACTATAGAAATATACAACCTCGTCCCCAGGGCCGGTCAACTATCATCCCTGGGTTCACGGACCTCTCTTGCTCAGGATTCCTGACCACCAAAATTTACCACTTTCCAGAAGTTGCAACATGTAATTAATGTAATGAAAATGCTCTTGTCATTTATTCCGATATTAAGTTTATAGAAAAACTGGTTGACATTCATAAAAATAGCCAAAATGATCCGGAACTTTGTTTCACTGTAACGACACTGTAAGTAGACGGAAATAAACAAGCAAAATCACTTCATGAACATAACGGCATAAAGACCTGACGTGAAACGAGGTTTGTTCAAACGTCCTAATTTATCATTGCATATAAAACATCGATAATTAAACTTTGAAAATGATATGTTTACGTACATAGGATAAATATAGTTATGATATTCTGTAAAAATAATGCGAAAGCGTCATTGGTAACGCTGGGTCAACTTGAGTTAGTTCGAGGGCACGGCTCCGAATACAGTGTTGATAAAGACTGAAGCCTTGACGCTGGAGAGTCAGAGCAGCACTGTGAGGAGTATATATATTGTACCGGATTGGATTTTGCAACTAACATTCATGAACATCTCAAATAAACAGGATTCTACTTGACACTCTGAATAGTGTTTCTGACAGTACTTTATGTTTATATTTCACAAGATCTGCACCTTGTGCTCTGTCTGACAATTGATTTCATCACACTCGTGACGTCATCCCATTATTCTATATTTATTTACTCCATTATTTTGACCGTGATGGACAGTTGCGAACGACATCTTTGTTTCTGTTTCTGCAGATTTCTAAAGGAAACCAATGGGACGCGGGACCTCTACCAGCTATTAGAGGCAGTTTCTGAAATTATCTGCCCTTGGCTCATTACGTCAAATTAGAGCTGGCCAGCGTCATGCTTGAGCTGTGCTCCAACTCACTGCACAGCCACTGCAGGGGGTTGGACCTTGTTGCGTCACTGAGGCTAAGTAAACACATATGGGTATTGCGAATCAGTTAAACTGAGCTACTGGTTGTCGGTGGTCAGTAGTTTGTCCTATAAAACTTAGATGAAAATATTCAACTGACTACTAGCCCAGTCTAGAAAATTATATCAAGTCTAGCTTCCTCAGTTCTAATTAAGGCACCTTAAGGGCTCCAGTTTGTATGACTATTTGAATTGTGTGTCATACAAAAATTAACAATGGCTTGAAGTACACTAAAATTTAGTTTATGGAATTCAATAATTACCCAACTATCATTCTTTTGATTTGATTTTAGATTCGCTGTATTAAAAAGCTATTATGTTATAAATAGTCATGGGGCATTACTAGATTTGAGGGACTCTTCTTTTAAAAAGAACAATATCATCCACATGTTTAAAACTATGAAACTAACAGACAAAATTATGTGGTTTAAAACACATCTTGAGTATGTATAAACTACTGCCACATTGACATCGACGTATTGATACCCTTATACGTAATACCCTTCTTCGATACTAAAATACACGTGTGTACAAAATACAAAAATGTTTATGAAATGTAGTTACACGATAATCCACTGAATACAGTTATCTATTCATAAATACTACTTTTTAATTATTTTTTTAAACACAAAGCGCTGAATGACTGAAATGTTTATATACACTTAATTAAGCTGAAACCCTTAATTTTGATATACACGATTATTCTTCACTAATATGAGAACAGTTTAACAATATTGATGAGGACACGCAACTAATCATGGTCGTTCCATGCATGCTGCTTCATGTTCTTTCTTCTATTGATAGCTAGACACGTGGTGACCACATGTGTGGGCATAAACTGAATCTGGGTAATGATGGTAATATAGTCCTTATCCATGACTGTAAAACGTCTTTAAAACAGTTTAGGTGATTTTCCGCATGTCAAGACAAACTGAACGAGCAAATTAATGAAACTGAAATCTTACAGAAGTAAAATCACGGGATGAAGTTTAGTTATCATTATATTTCATGGACAAAAAGCAATATAATTCTGAGGTATACTATTTTGTATGCTAAATGACATCACGCAAAATATGTCCATGTAAGAAAATAATAAACGTATACATGCACTTAACTTAGTATAAAATATTGATTTGTATTCATGTGACTTCTTTCTACATTAATCGACTAACGACAATTATATAATGGGTATCTCTATACTCATTTCTATCAAATTCGTGGATGTTTAATCATTTATTATTTCAAGATGTAATTCAATAATATAAAATGTAAAGCTTGTTCTATTTTAAACCATTCTTTTATGGTTAAAGTATGTAAACGTTGCATATCAAATGTGGAACGAACAAGTGATAATATCCTTTGACGTGCTGAATGACTCTACTGTAATAAAATATGTCGTTTTGGGCGATTATATCATACACTGTAGGACATGAATTCCAATCCAACCGTATAAGTTTGCGTACTTGGGTAGTTTGCTTTAAATAGACGGCTTAGAAAGATAATGAATGTTATTCATCTTTAAAACTGCGGTTTGAAAACATGGTACACAGGTATGCATTTGTAAACTGGCTTGACCAAGAGTACTGTCTTATATCCATATGTGCTTCAAGCGCACGATGTAATAAATCCCTCACACCCCGTGACCCTTGTTGGTTGTTCCAACTTGGCCCGAAAAGAATCTGGTTACACCACGTGGTACCATGAAGCATTATGTATACACAACCGTTAGAACGGTGCTTGCCTAGACACTTTTTTCGATAGACAACTTGTACTTAATTTCAGAACGGAGACAATTGCTGAAGGACTGGTGGGTCTGCTGGAGGATGACGGCAGTAACGGCGCTGTGCTCTATATCTCCAAAGAGGAAGGGTTTGCCAGGAAGAAGATTCTAGTCGTGGATGAATCTGTTCTGCGATTGGCATGAATATGTTAATATATAACACATTTATGCATTTATTCAGACAATTACATTAATGATAAGCATATATCCTGACAGGTAAAATGTGTTTTCACTCTTCACAATATCCAGTCATGTACTTCAACAAGAGTCATTATTTGTGTTGTTTTGTAATATTGTGGCAATTTAACCTCTGTAAACTAAGCTGACTATAACGTGCCTAATATTACGATGCAGAAACCAGATTTTCATCTGTTACTTTTAAAGGAAATAAACCAAATCCAGAGAAATTAATAAATATAAAATTAAACTTGAGTGCATGTAGATTGTGTTAGTTTTCATTACTTATATTTTACCTGTTATACACATTTGACCATCTTTAAGTAAAAACTACTACTGTATCTCCTTGGATTAAAAATTCTAAATCCAGCGCGGAGGGGGTGTTGTACTGGGCCGAATTGGGGACGGAGGTCTGCTCGAACTCTGGGGCAGCGCTGCGTCGTTTTTTGCCGTCGATTGTGTTAAAGAAGGGAGGGACGATGAAGTGTGTGAAATTGGAGTTTTTGTGCCCTCAGCCTTCTTTGGTTGGTGGTTGTTGACCTTTTTAGTAGTGAAATGTTGTTTGGGTGTCGTAGGCAATTGCGTGGTTGTTATTGGCGGCGTTGTAGTTGTTGTTAGAGGTTGGGTCGTTTTAGTGGTTGTGGGCGCTGTAGGTGTTGTGGTTGGTTCCTGTGTTGTTGTAGTTGTTGTTGTGGTAGTTGTTGATGTAGGTATCGTGGTTGTTGAAGTAGATGTCATGGCAGTAGTTGTTGGTCTTGTTGTAGTGCTTGGTGTTATTGTGGTTGTGGTAGTGGTCGCAGTTGTTGGTTGGGTTGCCGTCGTTGAATTAGTTGGTCGCTGTCTCAGCACTGGATTAGCTCCGCAGTTCCAAGATGGAAGATAATGAATGTCAGACAGAGCTGCGGGCTCTTTCATCCAGTCAAGCAATTGATTCACATTAACAATATATACATCTTTTAGTTGTAAAACCTGCGTGATAAACCTATCCATGGCTTTAAGATTGTGGTCAGTAAAGAACCAAGCTGCATGCATGTTGAAGCCTAGGGGACTACGTGATCCTTCATAATAGTCTAAGAAGTTTTGCCACAAGTATTTAAATGCATGTTCCTCGTCACCAGCCCGGTTGTAACATCCATCTACATATGGACATGAGTAGGCATTCTTAAAGTCAATCAGTGAATTAACAGGCACTTCCCAGAATCCCCTATGTGGTGAGGTTGGACACGGCTGAATCTGGCAGAAGAATGGGTAGCCATAGTCTAATGTATAGGGACACGGTCGGCCCATGCCAAGTTTGCTTCTTGTGTAAGTTAGTGAAATATCATACTCATACCCAAGATGTTTAAGAATGTCTGGTTGTACGTCACCTGCTGTTTTAAGGTTCGGACTTCTCCATCCGACAATTTCTTCTATGGGTATTCTGCCCAAGTGGGCCAGGTTCTTCCTTTGTTGATCAGCTTCCCACAGCAGTTTTTCTTCAGTATCGATATTTGTGTGCGTCACACTGTGAACACCTATTTCCATTCCTTTATTGTAAAACTCGTTCACAAGTCCATAGTCTGTATATTGATGCTGCACGTACAGACTCATTGAAATGGGGCACCCGTTCGGATTCTGTCTGTCAGAGCTGAAGAGATGACGGTAATGCTTTGCCATCTCAACGTTCAAGGCATCATCGAATCCAAAATAGATGATTTGAGGAATTTGTCCACGATCCATGGACAGACGTTTGGTGCTGCAGAAACAGTCGGGTAGATGACAGTTGACACCCTGCAAGCATTGTGAGCTGACTCCGAGAACAAACATCAACAGTAGCACGGCAGTTCCTATTATCGTATGCTTCATGGTTGCTTGGTATTGAGCCTTGAGATTACGGAGTCACTCAGTTTATCAACTGTCGTCTGCAGGACGGAACTTTCGTCGTCTGCTTCACGGCGGTAAACTGTCGCAACAGCGGTTACCGCCCCTTATATAGCACAGAGGAGGGTTGTCTTCCTGAATGACGTCACAACTATCTGTAGCCGCCTTGAGTGACAAGCCTGCACGCGTTATCTGTGTTCTTTAAGCTCTGTACTCTGACGGTTAATGAGGATGTGTTTGAATATGATGAAACAAAACCGCAACGTCCCACAATTTCCTTGAAGGCAACGATGTGAGGGGGCGTAGATTCGTGCAGATACAGTCAGCTGATGTCCTGTTATAGCTAACGACGAGGTAATTAATGTTTGTAATGTTGTGTAATTAATGATTGGCATGTGACTCGGGCGAAATGACAAAAATACAAATACAAATATAAATGGATTGTTATGAACTTGTAAAAAGAATATTTCTGATGGATCGGTTAATTCAATAAAACATTCTTGTACATCAATCACTCGTGTTATACAAGAAGAGCCTAAGTCAAACAGTATCTGTCAAGGTATAAATATAGTTGAACAATTAATCAATGTGACAAATATGTGGCATATTTATCAAAAGCGTCAACTCTTATTTGTACATCAAACACTAAACAGTTAAAACACACTACAAAAACTATTAATATGATGTTATCACGTTGTTATTCTGTCAAACGTAGTTGTCATACACAGTCGATTACAACAGACAACGCTAGTGGCCCTTGTACTAGGCCTCCAGCTATAAAAGCAAAACCAGTACATTGTGTTTTCTTGGAAACATACTGAGTTAAATTTAATAAATTAAATTATAATGTACTTATTGTTTTAACGAATGATATGATATTTATGTTTCATTGTTTGATATTATGTCACCTTAATGTGGTAAACTAAAACTAAGCTTATGCACTGGTAGATATAGTGCCCCTTTGGTTAAAATAACTCCTTTGTTGAAAAAGTTTTAGTCATAATTCAATATTGAAGATGAAATATACGCTCTACATTCCTGTAAAATCTACTCACTATGGAATGTATCTATTAATGAATATGTGAAACACCCACTAACACAATAAAGGTTCCTATTATCTTAAACAAATATAAATGTAATACATTATATATATATGTCTATGTCATGCAAGGGAAATTATTTTTAAATGTTTACAGTACAGTACATGCCATATATCACGAGAATCTGCTAATAAAGACAACAATACAGATGTGTTCATTTGATATCTTTAAGAAATATAAATGTAATACATTGTATACACTTATTTCTATATTATGCTAGAATTTTAAAATGTTACATGGTACATGTGATATATCATGTCTGCTAGAACTAACTTGAGCGAGTGGCCTCCTCCTGAATAAACTGATGTCTGTCCTCCTCCTGTCCGTCTTGTAACGTCTCTGACATTTGATTCATATCAGCCACTTGTAAATCGTGTAAAACTGTTTTTCACATTCGTATTTTAAGCGTTTGGACGTTTTCCGGTTTGTCTTAAATGTACAGCCGTATAATAAATGTATTAAACATCGCTATATCGTTGTTCATTTGATGAAACATACAAAACCGTCTTTTCTTATTAACGTCATCATTGTTATTTGTCAAAATAAGTTTTAGAACTGCTGTAATAATTTTCCGTTTTATTAAAAATTGTAATCGTTAACGAGGCTTTGATTAGGAGTATGGCAAGGTGTGATTAAATCGACTCATCTTTTTCTAAACGACATGTTTCTGGTAGTGCTTAACATACATCCCAGTCAACTGAACGAGACTGTTCATCACACAGCCTGCTTGATTTAATCAGTCAACCCAATTACTAGTCCATATTACTCTCCTAGAACTCCTCATGTTCACTTCATCAAAAATTACTGAAATGATTTAGTCTGCTGAACAGAAAGAAGAGGATGTTCAAATAGGATGCAAGTACCATTTGTCTGTTGTAATTGTTAAACCATAAATTGTTTCAAAACGGTAAACTGAGTAAACGGTAAACTGTCTATCTCTCCCTCTCTGTGTGTGTCTCGGTATATCTGTCTATCTCTCCCTCTCTGTGTGTGTCTCGGTATATCTATCTATCTCTCCCTCTCTGTGTGTGTCTCTGTATATATGTCTATCTCTCCGTCTCTGTGTGTGTTTCTGTATATCTGTCTATCTCTCCCTCTCTGTGTCTTTTTCTGTATATGTCACTGTCCATGTCTCTGTATGTATATAAGTATGTATATATGTACGTACGTATGTATGTATGTATTTGTGTATGTATGTATGTATGTACATATATGTATGTATGTATGTATGTGTCTGTGTATGTGTGTGTGTATGTATGTTTGTATGTATGTATATATGTATAATTTCTCTCTCTCTCTCTCTCTCTCTCTCTCTCTCTCTCTCTCTCTCTCTAAATTCAGACTTTCAATTTTTAGCGATATGATCTCTGCTGATTGAATTAAACAAGGTCATGTGACCGGTATACATTCCCATAATCACGGGATTGGCAGCTGAAAAGGATAAACTTCATACTTTCAACTCCAGTGATCACACGGCATGGCCGTTTAATTATGAATCTCATGAATCCTTTCAAACACGAAAACTACAAATTACAATTCAATCATATGCTTCAATACAGTTTTGAAACATGGTGGAAACAAATCAGTGATCATATTTGTTCATTTTATGCCTTAGACGATAGAAAGATACAATGCACTTAGTTTTCACATATTTCTGATTCAAACCTTTGACAACTAAGTAACACTTCACTCACAGTCCCAGTTAAACCTTTGACATTTAGTTACACTTAACTCATTTACCCAGTTAAACCTTTGATAACAATGTTACACTTCACTCATATTTACCAAATAAACCGTTGACAAAAGAAAAAGATAAATAAGCTACACACCACTCATTTTCCCCGTTAAACCTTGATAAATAAGCTATACTTCACTCATATTTCCAGTTAAACCTTTGATAAATAAGATACACATCACTCATTTTCCATGTAAAACCTTTGACAAAGATATTCATATGTTATACTTCACTCACATTTCCAGGAAAGACTACACCTCACTCAAATTTCCATTTAAACCTTTGAAACAAGAATGTTACAATTAACTCAATTTTCCATTTAAACCTTTGAAACAAGAATGGTACAATACACTTATATTTTCCATTTAAACCTTTGAAACAAGAATGTTACAATACGCTAATATTTTCCATTTAAACCTTTGAAACAAGAATGGTACAATACACTAATATTTTCCATTTAAACCTTTGAAACAAGAATGGTACAATACACTAATATTTTCCATTTAAACCTCTGAAACAAGAATGTTACAATACACTAATATTTTCCATTTAAACCTTTATAACAGGAATGTTACAATTCACTCATTTTTTCCAGTTAAACCTGTTGACGACAAATTTACAATACATTCATGTTTTCCATTTAAACCGTGGAAACAAGAAAGTAACAATTCACAAAAATTTACCTTCAATTCAAATTTAGTTTTGATACAATTAAACTTTGCCAGAAGCCAAAATTACATAAGTCCTTTTGTTAGTATTAACTACATTATTTTTTCCTAAATCATTAGTTGAAAATATCTTTTTACTAATTTTACACATTAACGTACACCCAAAAAAACTCACGAGAAGGTGGAGTGGAATTTGAGCTTTAAACATTCAACAACATTATACAGAACTATTTTCCGTTATGCAGATGAGCTCGCGCAACAGACGCCCTCCTCTATACGTCTTATGTCTGCTTAGTTAATCACAAAGAATATACGTCTTCCCTTTAAACAATGCACAAACTCGTGTATACCTTATCACCAAACTGTGTTTGTCAAAATACTGTAGGGTAGTTTTAAACTCTTTTTTCCCCAAAAGAACCTACATTGAGTCGATCTTTAAGAAATAATAGTTGAATTTCATGTAAGAACTTTGAGAATGATATTATAAAAGTTGTTATAATACCATTTTACACAAAGTACTGATATTCATGGATCCATCTATCCTTGCTAAGCATGGAACAGTTTATATTGATTCCAAAGTCAGGAGATTGTTCCAAAACTTTGCCCGGCCTCAATGTGATCAATGACAACATTTCGATCTCCTGTACTCAACCTGGGCATTTTCGACCTTGATTTTCGGAGTATATGAACTGACTGAATTGCCAAACTTTGCGTTGTTTATAGACCTCAACATCAACTGTGTTTTCCTGATTTGCATCTGCAACTGACTTTTAGCATTATGCACATGCTTTTTTCGCACATTTTCAAACAAAGAATGATAAAATGTCAGCGTGCGTGACGAAAGCTGCGTTTGGGAGCTAGTACTAATCATAGGAGAACATATTAAGAGTACATGACAGTACATTATTTACGCTCACTATTTTTGTTCAGGGGATGGTGTCAGATATTGAGTTATAGGTTGCGTTTCTTTTTCGTATGTCACAATTGCATGTCAATAAAAAATGTAGTTTTGCATAGTCTTTTATAGTAAAAGGAAATAATACAATTTTTCTCTTTTCCTCAATGAATATTTTATCACCTCCAAATGTTGTGAAATGATATATTGAGTAATCATCGAGTATTTACTGTCATTGCTAATGTACACAGATCAGACTATCTTCAGGTATATTATTTACACATGGAATGTACCAACCACAATGTGTAATTAAAAATATGACAATTTTGGAGCTTTTATTTGTCGAGCTTTAATTGAAGACCTTAGGCTTCTGCAAATGATAATTACCAAAAACAGAGTTACTAATACAATACTCACTGTCGCTCCATTCCCCAGCAACTCCCTACTGCAGCCTGCTCCAATGTCATTTACATACGTGTCTGCATGACGGCGACCTTGCATACGACAACAGCTTTCAACACTATAGATAATTAGTACAGCCCGTGTGACATCTCTTGTGATTTATATTTTGCAGTTGTACCAAAATTTTCTCAAAACTCGAAATATGTTCAAACAAAAAACTGTATAATTTGAATAAGTATAATATATAATGTTGTGATTCAGAGACTTTAACACACTATAGTTATGTGTTAAATAATGGCCTATACTTACTTTGGACAAGTTGAATTAATTGCAACGTTAACCTTATTGTTAACTATTTAGAGCTCTCATTATGCATTTCATGTATTATCATCTCGTGTTTCTGAAGGATGATATTTAGTTGCTGTCAGTTTTCGTAATCAAACGTTATTCCGTTTTCAAAATAAATTTTAAGGAATGTTTAAAAATGGATATATAACCATCACAGCATTTATAGATAAAAACATGTATTTAAACTGTAAGTACAACACACTGAATATGTAACATGATCGATTCTCCTTCATAATGGATGTTATGTATTTATGATACGAGTAAGTAACATACTTACACGATGCGAAAATGTACAGAACCCATTATGCATAATTGATGAAAAAAACTAATAAAATGTGCATGCACTAATGAATTATATTCAGAAATATGTGCTGTTTGTGTTTAACTTTCTGTGTTTAAAAATATCTGGTTTCTATAACGAACAACTAAGTCCCAGCTAGAGGTAAGACTGTCATGCCATTGCTGAACACAACAAATGGGAGAACATCATTTCAAAACAAGATTGGAGTCAGAGCCCTAATATAAATATCACAAGAAATGTTCAAACTCTATGGTCACATATATCAAAATAAAAAAGGATTAAGTTGAAATAAGCTTGGCTAACGTTTTAATAGGTACATCATGTACCTACTTCTTCAGGTCGTTTAATGCAGTTACTGTTTTTTATGCTTTTGTCGCGGGAAGTTTGTCAGATGCATTAGAAGAACAATAAAGTTACTACCGGTGCTTGTGTAGTTGCCTTTACAGTATTGGTAAGAGATTATGGTTCCCCTGACATTGCTATTGTAAGTGTGATCCAGACCAGCCGACAGTTATATCATTAATTCGATTCACCTGAATGACCCGTCCCTCGTAAAAGTCTCAACGATGTTGAAATTATCTGCCGAGTTGTTTGCTCCATCTATAGTATTTACTATCAGGCAGCATGTACGGACACAGTCTGCATTGAGGCATTGTTGATTAGCACTAACAGAACTTGAAACATGTTGAGCTCAGGAGTGTTAATGAAATCCTTTATGAATTTACTAAATGCAATAAAACTGAATAATCTATAAACTATAGAATCAGTATATAACTCGAGACAGATGCTGATTTATTATGCTTTCATGGTATCATCCCTTCTACAGGTTTCCTTTTCTTACCGCGTCCAAATATGAAACAGGGTACTCAAGGTCAATGGCTGTAAGTGTATATAATTATTTTAACAATAGAGGATTGTTTAACGTCTTTTAAAGGAATACCACAAGTACACATGGTTTCACTAACATACCAACCTTAACAATCAGCATTTAGTATAGACTATTAGAAACAGTGAAACTCGTTTTATTATAACTCATATGTTTGAAAAGTAGCATTGTGCACATTCGCATGTACACGCTTGATTAGCAACCAATGTTATATTGCGACTACCCGTATTTTGTCGTCTGTGATGTCAAACAATTGTTCGTAATGTCACCGAAGCTCGCTGTCGTCGCCCTTGCGGAATTCGGACCCACGCACTCAAGAGTCAGGCAACTATATATTGCCAGCACTGACCGTACTCACAGCTCAATACACGACTCCAGGGCCTCAATTTTAGAAGCTTCAACATAGTGAGGCTTTATTATGTATTTGTTTTCAAAGTTGTTATGCTTGACATGTTCATACTGAAAATAATGTAACACGTTGTTTCAATCCAGCCCTGAGCATGTTGCTGAAGACTTTCTGAGTCTCATTGCTGATGACGAGAGTAACGACACGCTGTTGGAGGTTCGACTGAATGGACACGTGTGGAAAGAGATGCTTGTCACTGACACTAAGCAATAGAGTGTGGTAAAGTGTCACCTGTACACATTGATACATGCTCACCAAACATTTTTGCACCACAAATCTACACAAACTGTCACTTTATTTTTACAAATACTGCTACTACACTTTTATATACATGCTGATACTACCACGTTACTTACAAATGTATACTGATAGTACACATTTACACACACCGATGCGAGAAAGTCACACACACCGATGCCCCAGTTTTACACATACCGATGGTGCACGTTTCCACAACTTGATACACAATAAGTCATATTGTTGGTACTCAAGCTGAAACTATACATTTACACATACATATATTACGTGTTCTAATGAGATAACACATTTACTCGTACTGATACTACACTCTTACTATACTGAAACTACAAATTTACATATATTGATACTAAACATTTCAACATAGTGATACTAAACATTTAATCATAGTGATACTAAACATTTCAACATAGTGATACTAAACATTTAAACATAGTGATACTAAACATTTAAACATAGTGAAACTTAACATTTAAACATAGTGAAACTTACGTTTAAACATAGTGACACTAAACATTTTAACATAGTGAAACTAAACATTTAAGCATATTGAAACTTAACATTTAAACATAGTGACACTATTTTATATACTGAAGCTACGAGTTTCTCATACAGTTACATTTACACATACTGATGCTACATGGTTACCAAAACGTTTGATACACAATTAAACATAGTGCTGATACACAGTTATACATAATGTGGATACACATTTATTCATACTGATACTACACATTAAGCTACACATTTATTATAGGCACCGTATATCCAGTTCAGTTGGCTCGGTCAAACGTTAATAAATTAATCGTAAATAAAAAGAATTATACGTTCGCTTCCCTTTCAATTTTTCGATTTTGCCAAAAAAAAGGATGAATATAAAACAAATGACTTTATTTCAAAATATGCCTTAGATCTATTCATTTATTTTGAGACCGTTTAAATTGCCTTGTGTGCGATAATTTATAATTGCCATAGAGTGTGGGATATTGTTCTGTACTTTTACGCAGATTTCACTTGTTTTCAACAATGAAATTCTTCCTGACCATTTCATCTTTGAGATTAATCTCAAGAACTGCATCGTTGCTTGAATCGTCATCAATCAGAGAGAGGAGGCCTTCCGCGATCCGTGTTGTACTGAAATACATGTATATTAATATATCACAAATGGCATCAACTTACATCAGTCAATATGCATGAAAAGTGCACTGAACTTGAGCCCGATGTCTCACTGAATCTATAAATACCAACTCAATACAACAAGGTAAATGGATGTCCACAAAACCTATGCAAAAATATATATTTACACAAATCAATCAAATACCTCTTGGTTGTTGAGCACTGAAGTGAAAAGAAAATGGAAAAGTGAATGAAACTGGATAACAAAGATATGATTATTAGATAGATAATAGTATAAACTCTAATAGACATGGCTATCTCTATAGTAAAAGTTTCTATTAGTGGTTCATATTTTGGAAATATTTGCGTCAATAATATGTCTATCTACCATTTGTATAACAAGATTCAACTGAGCTTACCTCATCCTCTCTAGATTCTTGATGTTTTCTACGTATCGGTCAGTGCCCTCACGACACCGCTCAGCTATGTTGTCCACTAGTCTCGTGTTGGTAGCGTCAGGGCAGATACAAGCATAACGTACACCCTTTTCACTTAGATCAGGATCGCTCTGGAATCAGATTAAACTGATTGTCAGAATAGTGTAGGTTTCATGTCTTTGAATTTGTTTGTTTGAGTATTAGTAGACGTTAGTTTAGATATAACTGAACTGTTTAGTTTCCTCAACATTAATCTAAAATAGCTTTAACTTTCTTATATGGTTCATTCAATCGTTTTCAAAATTGTGGTGTTCATAAGATATCCATCCTATATGTATTCGCCAGGTATGTTAATACATTGTTGAAATGAAGCAAAGAGTCTAAGATAAATTAAATAAGGCTTAAAATGTTTTGAATTATTACGATTACTGACTGAAATCACAAAAATATTCCCATCCCTATACTCACAGCTAGAGAGCGAGTGAATCCGATCACCCCGTACTTGGACGCCACATACACAGGCGCGTATATTCTTGGTGTGTAGCCTGGAATGTTAAGCCAGAAACATTTCATATACACTATGCCTTACTCCTATTAAACGTCAGTCAACTGTGACGAAAGGTAAGTTCAGAGATCGCATTTGATACCCACGTAGCCATGCAACAAGCACAAACAACATGCATATTATCTATATAAACCTCGCACTGCTTTTTAAAAATATGAATGGGTCATTTCTTTTTGGCAACCTTGTTGCAAAGTTAAAGTATCGAAATCCGATAAACTGTTAATTTCTAAAGAATGAAGAATTGGTTTTTGGTATTCAGATACGTATTTTAAGTTTTCAAACTTTCGTTTTCCAACGATACAACAGCCAAAAGAAACGCTAGTACTGGCGCTACCAACAAAAAGGCAATTTGGTTTAATCAACAAATGATTAATATGACTGAAACATAATTAAATGTTGTGTTCAAAAGCCAGCAAAGCTTAATTTTCCGTTTTTGAAACATTATCTTATTATGTTCATGAAAAACACGCCTTTTAAAAAATCGTCGTTTAGGAATCTCTTTAAATAGGCGAGATAGAAAAAGAGAGTGAAATATGGCTATTTAGCTCGTGTTTATGACGTCTACAGTAACCAAGCTCAAACGAATTAGATTCCAAATTGGTACATTATGTCGACAAGACTTTTATTAAGATCATTTCCATATTCTGAAAATCTTAATTTTAAATGTAAACAAGTGTGTCCAAAAACCCTTTTGAAATAGCGATTTTAGCACCCCATCGCTGTTTGAACAAGCGTATCAAGCCATGATGAGTGAAATGTTCAGTACTTCTTTACAAACATACACATGTATATTACTTATCCAAGACATTCAAGACTGACTTTGTACGGTAGCAGTACTTTGTTTTTGATCCATTTGAGAATGTTGTAGCGTTTCCTTTGGTTTATGTTTTATGTGTACTTTAAGTATAGAGGGAAAATAATACAGAAATATCATGAAACTTACCACAATGTCCCGACATTTATTATAGGCACCGTATATCCAGTTCAGTTGGCTCGGTCAAACGTTAATAAATTAATCGTAAATAAAAAGAATTATACGTTCGCTTCCCTTTCAATTTTTCGATTTTGCCAAAAAAAAGGATGAATATAAAACAAATGACTTTATTTCAAAATATGCCTTAGATCTATTCATTTATTTTGAGACCGTTTAAATTGCCTTGTGTGAGATAATTTATAATTGCCATAGAGTGTGGGATATTGTTCTGTACTTTTACGCAGATTTCACTTGTTTTCAACAATGAAATTCTTCCTGACCATTCCATCTTTGAGATCATTTCCATATTCTGAAAATCTTAATTTTAAATGTAAACAAGTGTGTCCAAAAACCCTTTTGAAATAGCGATTTTAGCACCCCATCGCTGTTTGAACAAGCGTATCAAGCCATGATGAGTGAAATGTTCAGTACTTCTTTACAAACATACACATGTATATTACTTATCCAAGACATTCAAGACTGATTTTGTACGGTAGCAGTACTTTGTTTTTGATCCATTTGAGAATGTTGTAGCGTTTCCTTTGGTTTATGTTTTATGTGTACTTTAAGTATAGAGGGAAAATAATACAGAAATATCATGAAACTTACCACAATGTCCCGATGTCTTGTTTTAGTTAATTCTTGTAAATAAGTGATTTTCACGATACAAAACGTATATTTTGGTCCATAAATCAACATTCAGAATTTCAACAAAATATATAACTAAAAGGTAAAAGGAGTGAGGTAGTTTTTACTTTTTATATTAATGTCACTTATTATCATGATCAACGATGCCACTATATCATCACAAGACATGATTCTACTGACCGACATCAGAGGCCGTGTTGATGATGACTCCTCCCTTCCCGCCTCTGTCCTTCCTCATGTGGGCCAGGGCTAACTCGGTGCCTAGGATCACGCCTTTCTGTGGAAGACATTGGTCACACGTAATTAAACGGTACATCATATAAGAGACAGAAAGTAATAATGTTTGAACGTCAAATATATACTCTCCTAGCATCCCTAAATAATAAATACAATTTTAAAACCAAAACTATATGAATTGTAACACATTTAAAAATCTGACAGTATTTTCTCATTTACAACCAACCAGATTTATCGCTAGAATGCTCTCCCACCGGTCTTCTCCGACAATGCCTGCGTTATTGAACATGATGTCAATCTGCTTGAAGGACTCCACTGCTTTGTCGAATGCATCTGAAAGATAAACCAATACAAGCTGTAAAGCCTATGAATACGTTCAAAAGGTGTAGAATAAGAAACTACACACTGCCTTGTCGACCACTGAAGTATTGACCTCTATTGGTGTTTTGAAAGATTTTTTTAAATAAAAGCCTCGATTTACATTATATCTATTATTATTATAATTATACAAGGTGTCTATGTATATATAATAAAGAATACCTTAAAGTAATTTACTTGTATCTGAAACGCTTTGAATTGATAAAACATGGGAATGTTTTGTCCATTTGTTGTATTGACGACGAACCCCTTGCATTCCACCTAGTGAAGGAGTGAGTATGTACTCCGAAACGTCGTGTATTTTCACATAAAGAAGTTGTTATCCAGAACATATTTCTGTTCTTATGTATACCACTTCTAAATGCCCTTCAAAGACCTGAACCTCTTGCTTACTTGTTACAAAATGCATTTTCAGTCACACCTACTAACAGGATGTTCACAGATGAAGTGTATGTAAATCTATGTTTTATAGCAACCTTTAAAACTAGTGGTACTTGAGACGTCACACTGAAGAAAGATCACTTTGTCCTCTCCAAACTCCCCCTGTAGTTGATTTGTTAGATCTGCACCTCTCCTCTCGTCGATATCCGCTATAACAACCTGGAGATATTTTAATACACTTTCAATATTTAATATACCACGGCACTTTCAATGAATAGGGCTTAGACATCTATTTGACGATCAAGTCCCTTTTGCTATGAGAAGGGAGGTTCCATGATGTCTTGTAAATGCAAATGTATATTCTTCACACAAGTTAATTTTTTAAAAACAAGTTTTCTTTATGATCAGTGGACGGAATATTTCTGTTAACTAGCTGAAGAAAGTTTTTTCCATTGAAGTTGAAGGACAACGCGGAACCATATATGATGATTTACGCGTTCGCGTTTGTGTGGTATTGTCTTATGAACCTTATTGTGGTTCTTTGATATTTCGCAATTTTAGTCCTATATGATCATATTGTGTCAAATATCTATTTTTTTTGTGTAAAGTGTTTAATGGTAAAATGAATTAACACTTAAAAAAACCGTTTCTCCTCTCTTCAACCTAAAATATGTATAGCACATCTAAAAAGGTATTGGAATGGTAGCGTAATCACCGATATGCATGAGTACTTCCTACCATTGCTAAAATGATTAAACTTAGTCTATTAATTAAAGGAATATTCCACCGTAATTTCAATTTTTTTCCCATAAAAGATTGAGTTATCAGGTACTTTCTCACAAAATATGTTTGCATTTGGCCAATGAGTTAAATAATTACATCAAATATAAACCGTCAATTTGGCTCGACGTGGGGGCCGCCATGTTTCTTGAAAATCCGCGGTAAAGGACACACCAACGATTGTAAACTCCGTACATCATTGTGCGGTAGAGTTTGTACAATAAACTAGACTCACTGTCTGTTTGCGCTGCGCACTTGTCATCGTGTGATGTGAATACGACTGATTAAAACCCGGTAGTGACAATAAAATACAGGGAAATTCGATCATGGCGCTGAATACATCATATTTTATATTCCATCAGTTCTTCAAGGCTGTTTGTTTGAATGAAACATTCACATAACGCGTAAGTCTTGTATGCGCATTGTCAAGCACCATGACAAATTAGCCAGTTACAAATCAAATAATATTTCAAGATATCTTTATACTGGATTTTAAATTGGCAATGGATTAGTAAATTTTTCAACTAAGCCATTTGAGGTGCAATGAAATGTTTGTCGGCGTCGAGAAAGAAATTTTGACACTCGTTTTATTTGCATTCGTTGACCTAGCTGCAGTTAGTGATTTAAATACCCGAGGCTGTATTCAAAAGGTTAATATACAATTATTTTTGGCTCATTGAGCAATTTATTTTTAGACAGAACCCCGTTTTGACTATTTATCAAATACTAAACCTTTCCTAAGTAGAATAAAATAATGATAAAATTTATAGTTGAGTAATTTCTTTTTTTTAGGATTATAAAATTGTTTGATATAAATAAAAATTGAACCTGCTTCAAGTAATTGTAATTCAATTAGTATATACCTGTAATTAATTCTAAAAACACAATTTCACACTAAACATATGTGTATTTAATATGTAACTTGTAACGATCAATTCTTATTTTACTTCAAGATTTTCAAAATGCGTTGTAAATAGTCATATTGTTTAAATTACAATTATAATTTAAAAAACGACATCACATAATTTTCAATCACAATGCAATGTCGAGTGTAGGTGACTTCGTAGGAGGATCCGGTTCGTATGAGAATTTTTTGTTTTTAAAATGCTGGATGATCGGCAATGTTTATTTTGATAATATATTTAATTTGTTGTTTTAATGAATAAAGTAATCTGGTAAGTATGAAATTTATTCATTGTAACATTAACATTTTAACAGATGTCGCTGAAGATGAGAAGACTAATTTATTTTTATCAGTGAACTAAGAATAAGATTACGTGACCGTAAGTAATTAACAATTAGCCTATCAATCAGTGTTGTTCTCAGATTAATGTCATATAAACTGACAAGATCGTAATTAAGTAACTTCATTATAATAATCCCCCTACGAATTCACCGAAATATCCTCTGGAACTGGAATGGACTGCTTAATACTTTCATCTTGTCAAAAGCTGAATGATGAATTAATCCCTAAAATATATATTTTGTCGTTAAAATGAAATACCTGGATATTTCTGCAGACGAATGTATATTTATAAAATTTCACTTGCACATAATACAATTGTCTATGCGGAAACCAGTGATTTCGTAGGAGAGACCTATCGTGGTTTCGTTGGAGTGTCATAATGTTTGTTAAGTAAGTAATTAGTACCTTATAACACTATTAACGCTAAGCAAGTGAATAGGTTCAAATACTGATAGATATTTATAATAATATGGCCTAATATACTTTATTCTATAAATATGATATAATGGACATTTAAAGGTGCATCCATTGTGTTTCATAAAATTTTATTTGGCTTTAATACGTTCCAACACATCATATGTGCTGTTTACAATACAAACGAATTCACTCAGCTTGCATATTCATCCCCAATCGGCAAACATATCATAATTACTAGTTTCCAATTAAAATCGAGTAAAATCATTATGTATGTGCAGAAACTGAAAGGGCACGTCCTATTTACATGCACAGTAGTTTTATGACCTTTTGAACATTATCAATCCAAAATTGTTATTTTGTCTGGTTTAAATAAGATTCCAAAATTACGTTTGACTCATTGGCGCGCGCCACACGCTGCGCATTGTCCGGTTTTCGATCAGAAATCGAATCTTTTACCTTCATATCGTCAATATACTAAGTCGAGTATCATTAAAATGGTAGTTTTCGGTAACAGTTGGTACTTCTCGTTGAAATAAGACCATTTATAACGTTTGCCATATTTGACCCCCAACAACACAATGGATGTACCTTTAAGTATGAAATGAAATTCATTTTCGATATCGTCTTTACACATTTGGCATTTACGACTTGCATAATTTAAATTTTGGTATCTGCCGGTCCGTACCGCTAATTATAAGTTTTGGGAGCTAAGTCTAACTCAGGGGTGTGGTGAGATGTGTTTATTGTCCATTACTTTGTCGGCTTCTTACCGTTTTCATCTTCACCGGCATCTGGTAATCTTCCAATCGTTGCTCATATGCGTTAAACTGGTTACACACGACATCATACTTACCCGATTTTTAAATTTCTTTATTTTTGAAGTACATGTACATGGCATGAAAGACTTACATAACATAGATCAATATATACAACGACATTATTAAGGACAATGTGGGATTTTTTCTATACATTTGACAGAAGCTAGTATTGGATATCGTAAGCATTATCATTTTTTTTCATTTTTTCTCCTCATTGGCAAAAAGGAGGTATCAATACTAAGGACAAGGTCTAATCAATTAAAACAGTAAATGACAACTTGACCAAAATTTCATAAATTTTGTGTAATTACAGGTTGAGTATGAGTTGTATTTATCAACATTGTATGCGGTTTTAAGAACTTGTTTTATGTAGTTAAAGGTAGGTTTAATTCCAATATGGCTGGATTTGAAGATATTATATTTCGTGATGGTTATTATCATGTTAAGTACTTTATTTCTGTGTTCCGAAAAAACCGAGACAAATGTTTCTTTTTGTGAATTGAAGTTTTGCATTTGTTTTTTCCTCTAACCACTCTTTGATCTTTATCCAAATACTTGTAACATATTGACAATCAAATAATAAATGGGGTATTGTTTCAATTTCTTTCTCACAGAAATTGCATACATTTGTATCTTTTAATTTCATCTTATGTAAGAGATCATTTGTCGGTAGAATTCTATGTAATACAGAGTATTGAAACCACATAAGTTTTGAGTTTAGATTAGATGTAGGAGGCATTTTATGTATAATTCTCCATTCATCTTCGTCTAGTGAACATTTCAGATTTCTTTCCCATTTCCGTTTATATTTATTTTGATTTTCGTGACTTGGTGTTTTTTGCAATATATCATAGAAAACTCGACATATCTTTTTCTTGTTTATAATATCTTCAATTAAATATGGAATGAATGGGGATTCCAGCTTACTATTTGTAACAATGTTTTTTTCTTTTGTATATGATTTTATTGAATGTAGTATACCACCATAGTCGAGAAAATTTAATTTACATTGATATTTTTTTTTAAGTTCCTCATATTTTAAAAAGCTGCCGTCTGAGTTTATGATATCATTGATAAAATAAATACCCGATTTTGACATATTTTTGTTATTTATTACCTTTTTATTTATTTTTATATTGTCATTTCGCCATATTGATTGAGAAAGGATTTCAGATTGACTTGTAACAATATTTCCTTTTTGTTTTATAAAATGCCCCCATGCATGCAAAACATCTTTCCAAAAATCGTTTGTTTTTGGAATAATGACATCATTTATGATTGATGCTTCGTTGTGCTGATAGAAGTCATTGTGTGAGGGGGATATGTTTAATTCAAAGAGAGTTTTCAGTTTTGATTTATCAGTTGAATGGAAGAGTCTCCTCATCCAGCTTATCTTTTGTGAAAGCAGTGTATTTCGTATATCTTGTACTCTTATCCCTCCTTCATCGTAACTCTTAGTTACTATTTTACGTTTTATCTTATCTGGTTTTCCTTTCCAGACGAAATTAAAGCATAGTTTTTCGATTTCTGTAATCATATTTTCACTTGGCTTAGGTAGCACACTAGAAATATGGTTTAACTTTGGCAAAATAAGACTTTTTAGAACAGTGGTCCTGCCAAGGGGAGTGATATCTCTACCAAGCCATTGGTTCATTGTAACCTTAATTTGTTTTAGTTTATCTTTGTAGTTTCTTTCTACCATCTCTGCCAAATTGTGAGTAAATGTTATGCCAAGGATTGTAAATTCTTTTTTTGACCAGTCTAGTTTATAATTTTTGCAAAATGTTTTGTTTGAATGTTTCAAAGAACCTATCCAAATAACTTGCGTCTTGCTGGTGTTTATTTTCAAACCTGAAAAAGAAGCATAGTGTTCTAATGTTTGAAGGGTACTCTGAAGGCAAGCTTCTGATCCATCTAACGTCAAAGAGGTATCATCTGCGAACTGCGAATTGAGGTATTCTGTATTCCCTATCTTTATCCCTTTTATATTCTTATTATTACGTATCATAATGCTTAAGATTTCAGCGCAAATAATGAAAAGATATGGCGATAACGGATCACCCGATTTTTGTTTTATTGATACAAACACAAAATGGGTAAACACTGCCGATCATTTGGCATACTCTGTTCGAAACTCTCCCAGGAAATCACCGAAATTTACCAGAACTCACAGTAATGTTTACATATTCTTGCAGATGCTAATTAAAAATGTTATTACTAATATGATTTCCTAATATCGATATTTAATATTATATCCTAAATATTGTTAACAATATATTTCATGCTTCACTGATTCATTTCAATAAGACAATTCATTAGAATTTGACTAAACATATTATCTTCATGAAAATCCATAACAATAAGAAAATTATCATAATTTAAATCAATTGAAAATAGTTCAAATAGTAGATCTAATGCCGAAATTATAAATCCTAAAACAATCATACATCACTACAACCACTACCATAATTCGTAATCAAATTGGTCTCGTACGAACAGTGATATACATTTTAATGGAATACAATAAAATCATAATAACTAAGTTTCAGATCAATGAAACATATTAAACGATCAGAATAAAATACACAAAGAAAGAAAGCCAATTTCTGGTCGAATCAAATATATCTTAATACGTACATACGAATTAAGTTTTGATTACGAACTTGTCACAATACACCGAGGCTTCGCTCAGTTTAGGATTCGCTCTGACTTGCAAACGAAATATCGTTACGAAAATCAATGTAATTACTACTTATAAAGTTAATTTCCGTAAAATATGTGTTATTTTACTATTGAATTTATATCAACAAGGGTATTTCAGAAGTAATCTAAATTTAAATACTTATGAAATGGTCTAGATTTTTTTCTCCAAAATTATCAAAATGTTCAAACCTCGCGTCGCCCGAACTTGAACAGCTGACAACAGTTGCAAATCTTAATTGTCCAAGCATATATTCCCGATTTTGTGCAGCAATCTACTGTTAAAAATCTTATATTTATTTGATCTGGGGATCGTAAATTATTACTTTTGGGAAGCGGGGGCGATCATACCCCGGTCCTTACGGTTTTTAAAAAAAACATGCATGACAGGCCCGCACCTCTCGCCATTTGTAGAGTTGGCCAAGTATTCATTGCTCACAACGACAGACACGTTTCTTCAGTCCCATACTTTTATTCGACTGCCTTCATACAAGCCATGCCGCTTCCGGTCACCCGGATGATACTACTCATGGTACAACTTATAATGACTCACACCAATACACTACATTCCCTCTTTTCCTTAATAATAAAAGAATATGTTGACATGTTATGTTAAAATGAGACTGAAACATTTTCATAAAATATTCATAAATATTGAGTGTCCAAATTATTAAGACATCACTCTTTTCTCTTCCTTTTTTTTCTCTTTTTAAAAAACATTTTAAAAACTGTCTGTATGATAATTCTGGACATCCTTCCGATATAAGACAACTGTTCCACTCACTAGTTCACCAATACACTCATCACATAATCTCTATATTTTGTCGGTTGACCACAGTTTCTCACTGGCCTGCTATTACACACATCCTGTGAATCAGGGGTATTCTCACCTGATTGAGACACATTGGTGGATGACACATTTCCACCACATGGCACTACATGTATCTGAGCACTACTCACTTCCTGATCATCTAGGGTATTCTCACTAGATGATACATGCGACATCTCAGCACTTGTCACAGTTTCATCACCGCACACAGATTCAGTGAACTTTTTCACATGACTTGAGTTCCTTCTATATTGCTTACCATTTTCTGCCTGAACTAATACACTATTTCCAGTCTTTCTGACAACTGTATATGGTTGATGTTCAAATCTTGTACTCATTTTATCCACTCGCCTTTGTTGCACCAGCACCTTATCACCAGTTCCCAGTGCAGTTTCACAAGCTCTCCGTGTTCTGTCAGCATACTGCTTTGTCTTCAGTTTCCGCTGTGCATCTGTGTCCCTAACTTCTTCATCCAGTAGGACCACATTCTGTAATTCTGGTAACTTTGTTCTAATTGCTCTGTTGAACATCAATTGTGCAGGTGTCTGACCAGTCGTGGAATGTGGTGTTGATCTGTAGGAAATCAAGTAAATCTGTATGGCTCTCTTCCAATCTTTCCCTTCAGCTTGAGCAATACGAATTCTTTTCATTAGAGACCTATTTTGTCTTTCAACCTGACCATTAGCACTAGGCCATAATGGCGTCGTGTGTCTCAGGGTGACACCACACTCATTTAGGTAAGCTGAAAGATCTGCCGATACAAATTGTCTTCCATTGTCACTAACGATTGAGCATGGAAATCCAAATCTAGCAAACATTTCCTCTAAACTTCTAATAATATCCTGTGAAGTGATAGATTTCAAAATGTCAACCTCATAGTAACGACTGTAATAGTCAACCACGACGAAAACATGTTCGCCACTTGGGAGTGGACCCATCAAGTCCATTGCCAAACACTGCCAAGGACCTTGAGGCAATGCAGTCGACACTACAGGTTCCTGTGTAACTCCACTAGACACTATTTGGCAACTATGACAAAACTGGACAAACTTTTCAGCTTCCTTATCAATATTGGGCCACCATACTTTCGTTCTAAGCCGCTGTTTGGTTCCAACAATTCCCAAGTGACCTTCATGAGCTACACTAACAATTTGGTTCCGCAGAGGCTGTGGGGGAACAATCCTGGTTCCTCTCAGAACGATACTTCCTTGAACACACAGTTCATGTTTGACATGTTGATACTTAACACACAGTCCATCATTCCAAAGATTTTCCTTGATGCATTTTCGGAGTTCAGATATCTCTTGGTCATTTTCTGATAGTGTCTGGATTTCTTGTAATCTGATAGATCTTGGCACTGATCTCGCTGTCACAAAATTCACATATTCTTCTGCCAACAGTGTAGGGCTAGAATCACCAACCTTTGCAACTTGATCCTTGTGTAGCCTGGACAATGCATCAGCAATGTTCTGACTCCCAGGTTGGTACTGAACTCTGAAAACATATGGTTGAAGTCTGAGAACCCATCTTTGAATTCTGGCTGAAGGCTTTGAAGAAGCAGAGTAAATCACCTCTAATGGTTTGTGATCTGTCACGAGCTCAAACTGAATGCCATATAGATACAAGTGGAATCGTTCACAAGCCCAGACTAAAGAAAGTGCTTCTCTTTCAGTTTGCGAATACCGTTGCTCAACATCTGACAAACTGCGACTAGCATATGAGATAATCCGGGGTTCACCGTGTTGAATCTGCACGAGGACCGCTCCAAGTCCAACTGGGCTTGCATCCGCAATGATTTTCGTTGGCGCATTTTTATCAAAATATGCCAGAGTCTCTGTGTTTGCCAGACTTGCTTTAAGCTGTTCAAAGGCTTTGTCGTGTTCACAAGTCCAAATGAATGGTTCACTTTTTCGAGTCAGTCTCCTCAATGGTTCAGACACAGTCGCCATGTTTGGTATGAATTTGGCACAATAGTTCACTAACCCGAGAAAACTGCGAGTTTCCGTTGGGCTCTCTGGTTTTCTGAAATCCTGAACAGCCTTTACTTTCTCAACTGCAGGATCTACTCCTTTTGCAGATAACACATGACCCATAAAGGTTAACTTGGACATGTGAAATTGACACTTTTGTCGATTTAACGTGAAACCTGAATCTCTAATAGTGTCCATCACCTGCTTGAGGCGCTGATCATGCTCTTCACGGTTCTTTCCGTGCACAATGATGTCATCTGAGATGTTGGTCGCTCCCACACAACCATTTAGCACTTGTCCAACCACAGCCTGATATTTCTCTGGTGCTGATGTAATTCCGAATACCAGTCGTTTATAGCGGTAAAGACCTTCATGCGTCACAAATGTTGTAATGCCCCGTGATTCTTCATCAAGCTGTAACTGATGATATCCCCACTTTAAGTCCAACTTTGAATACACAGTAGAGTTATTCATGTCATGTAATACTTCCTCTATCGTAGGGATCGGATGCCGTTCACGCACCACTGCTCTGTTGGCCATTCTCATGTCTATACAGACCCTGATGTCTGAGTCACCCTTTGGCACTACTACGACAGGACTCACCCATGGTGTCGGACCTACCACTTTTTCAATAATGTCATGGTCTACTAGTTCTTTTAACTTGGCAGAGACCCTATCTCTCAAACTGAATGGAATACGATGCATTTTCTGAGCAACTGGGGGGATTGACTCATCCACATGAATGTGAACTTCATAGTTTTTCAACTTTCCAACACCTTCAAAGCACTCCGGATAATCTGAATAAATGTCAGAACTTGTGATAACATTTACACGAGCATCAAATCCAACTCTCAATAAATCCAATTTCTCAGATGTTTCCTTTCCAAGAAGTGATTGCCCATGTCCTCTGACAACTATAAACTCAGCATCAACAGATTGTCTATCACTATCGCCCGCAGCCTTAACTTGAGCCGTAAAGCTGCCAAGAACTTCTAATGATTTAGATGAGTCATATGGAAATATCTTTCTTGATGTTTTCTGAGAAACACACTTTATTTTGTTTTCTTTCAAGACTTGCCATTGTTCCTGGTTTATAAGGTTGACACTACATCCTGAGTCAATTATCATGTCTACATTTTCTCCCCCAATGCACATAGTGATAGTTGTCAACACTTTGTCCCCAGAAATGTGGAATGCATACTCTTCATCTAATCCCCTTTCTTGTTCCTCTGCCTCAGTCTCAAAATCTTCAATTGGATGCTGGTCCACTAAATTAACCTGACCCTGTGCGTCATAGTTCTGATTACTTCTACCTCTTCCTGAAAAGTTCCGAAAAGGACGCCCACTTCCTCTGCGACCCCTGAATGCAGAGCTGAAATTTGTCCTACAACGCTCAGTAAAATGTCCAATGAGACCACATTTTCCACATGTCTTATTGCGAGCTGGACATGACTCATCATTGGCTAAATGCCCTTCTCGTCCACACCTATAGCACACACGGTTTTGGTTGAAACTACTGCTGGGCCGACCACCTGAACCTCGACCTCGTCTATGTGACATGAAGTTAACTGGCTCTTGTTTAATTGACTCAATCCCAGTTATGTGTTCATTTCTACCCTTGGTTACTTCTCCAGCCAAAGCTACTTCCAACGTGTCATCTACAGTTAAGCCTGTCCCCTTCTGTATCAACTTCTCTCTGAGGTTATTACATTTGCACCCATAGACTATTTGATCTCTCAATTGTTCAGACTCCTTGTCTGCATATGCACACATACTTATCTGTCTTTTCAATCTAGTGACATACTGCAGCATAGTTTCACTACTTTCTTGTTTCATATCTCTCAATACAAGTCTCTCATACACCACATTGACCTTAGGCTTAAAGTACTTGTTTAAAGCATCAACAGCTTTCCCATACTCCTTGTCAGTTCCAATGTCATCTAACGTGAAAAATATGTCTTGCACTTCGAAACCAGCCTTGGTGAGCAAACGAGCGCGTTTAACAGTAGAGTCAGTTACACCTTCACTAGTGATTGCCAGTTCAAATGCTCTAAACCATCTCTCCCATCGTGGACCTAATGCAGTTTGGTTGCCTGAACAGTCGAAAATTGGTAAACTGTGGAAATATTCAGCCATCGTTTGAGTGATCAAAATTTCTCTAAATGTTCAATAGTTTCTCATATTTGAATGAATCACCAAAAATATCCAATATCACACCATTGAATGTCTCCTATTTTCGATACCAAGTAACTATCAGATGTGAAGAACTCATTTCTTTTCATATCAGCGAATTGAATGATTCAATAAATCAACAAGGTAATGGCTTACACCTCACGCATATTAATTTTGACTTCGTTCTTTATCCTCGTCGCCAAATGTAGAGTTGGCCAAGTATTCATTGCTCACAACGACAGACACGTTTCTTCAGTCCCATACTTTTATTCGACTGCCTTCATACAAGCCATGCCGCTTCCGGTCACCCGGATGATACTACTCATGGTACAACTTATAATGACTCACACCAATACACTACACCATTGAAAACAGCGGCGTCTCCTATTTTCGTGGTGTGTCTTTCATAGCGTAATCTCGTCGTTTCACGCTCTCGTTCTGGCAACATGGCGGCGCCCTGCGAGTCTGATAATTGCGTTTTTTTCAATGTTTGAATTTTTTTTACAGATGTTGCAAAGTACCTAAAAATTATTGGATAGGATGTATCGCTAGCCCAACAAACATTCTTTTATTAGCTTTATTTTCATTTTGCGATGGAATATTCCTTTAAGTAATTAAAATCTTGGATTGTGTGAACATGATGTAAAAATAGCCCCATACTTGAGCACTCAAATAGTACTTGTTATTTGGAACAATGTATTTTTTTTATATTGGGTGATAAATGTGGAAATAGTATTTAACATTATAATATAAACGCTCAATTACCATGATGTAATCGGATCTATTCATGATAACATGTACTGCATTCACAATACAGTCCATGGTCTCCAACATAACATCTATTATTTCTTTATTAAAATTTAAACCCTCAATAATGATACCTGATGACATTTTCTAATCACTTATCACTAACAAAACCAGGTAAACATTGTATGTTAATGTGGTTTGTTAAATAATTAAATTAAATAAATATTAAAGTCCTTCACAAATATGGTGGTCTAATATTAGCATATCGACTCGCAGATTTCGGAGCATCCCTCCTCAGGCAGTTAAAAAATCAAACATCGTTACCATTATAATACTCACTCTCGCTCCATTCGCCAGCAACTCCCTACTGCAGCCTGCTCCAATGCCATTTGCTCCCCCGGTAACGAACGCTACTTTGTCCTTGACCAACATCTTGAGTTGAGGAAACAGGTACAATATGTGGAGAGTATTGTCCCAATCCCAAACTCTTAGATAAAAAACAAAATAATCATAGTTAATTTACTCACAATTTCACTTTAGTTTGTTTTAATTAGTTCTTTTCGAATTGTAATATTTCGATATCCTTTCTTATAATGATACCTCAACATACCGTTAGACACATACTCAAATAAAGAGGTAATGAGTTTTATGGTAACGCTATTTCTGATCGTCATAAGGCCACTGAACTAATGTTAAATTAGTATTAAAACACTGTACATCTTTCAATTGGTTTTATTATATTCAAAATGTATAAACATAGATGTAAAGATAAAGAACACCTCATACAATCGAAAAGGACTTTAGATTGATAATCCAAAACTAATCCATTATGAATCTTAATTGTGAAAGTGTCAGTACTGCTTGAGATACTTTGAATGCATTCTTGATTGTAACATGACAGCAGAACACTCAATACAAATTATACAGTTGCCAATTAATTAAGCAACACCCATTTGTTACAGCAAACTCGTACCGATATGAAAGATGAGATCGTTGCAGGAGAAACGTAAGTGATATGTTAGGCTTTACAATAGCTTGGTATTTTGCTATCAAAACCCAAGATCCGTTATGATGGAAAATGAAATATAAAATGTGTTGCTGTTACCTAATTTGTGTAATTCCTTCAAGTAAAATGATGACACTCACAACTCATAAAATCATGACACTTGCAAATTCAATAAAATTGCCCAAACAAATAGCATATACTGTATAGGCTTAAGTATTTCACAGTGATTCACAGGCGGTACTAATATAATTTGAAATTTATTCAAATATGCTATGGATGTGGGCTTTCCTACATTATTGTTAAAAAAGGGACAACAAGTTTAATGTCTGGCTAAGTTCTTATCATGAATGAAAAATATGTTTTGGTGTATGAACGTCACTTGGTATCAATAATATTGTTTACAATAAATTATTCTAAAGTTTCTCCCTTGAGCAATAGTTATTTGGGTACAAAATTCAGTATCATCACACTATCCCAAATCTTTTCCTAAATTTTGTATATGGTGGATTTTTATTTCAGTGAGTTAGTCAATGATTAAGCAACTGTTATGTCTGGGGTGATAAATCATCCTGAAGGTATTCTTCCATTCCCAAAGCACCGCATTTCAGTTCACAAACTAGGATGGTGCTTGTGTATATGTTGGTAACAGTAACAACAATTCAATAGTTTGTCCAAGTTCATCATCAACAATCGAAATCTAAAGTATTTATGGTCGTTATTTACATTAATAAAACATACATTCGCTTACTTACGGTTTCCCTGTGTGACTGACTGGACTGTTGTGGTGAAGGTGTTTCCCTAAATATGAACCAGATATGTGAGCTTACACACATGTCAGTATAAGAACTAGCGACCCCGCCTCAGACAATAGCTTATTTTCTACACTGCGGGCTGGTTGATACAGCACGTGTGATATCCTTCTATTTGTACTTCGCAGGAAAACAACACGTTGATCAACACTGGGAATATGTTAAGGATAAAACCAATATTTAATCTGAAAAATAATAATAATATGTTTAATGTTGTGGTTCAGATTTATCCACATGCCGTACTTTTGTGTTGTATTATTACTTTGGAGTGGCTGCATTAAGATTATAGCCTTCAAGGGTAGCTATTCAATTTGTTCGTCATGAATATCTTGTATTATCATCTCTTGTTGATGAAGGATACCAAATACATTTGATCGTTCTTGAATGGTGAAGGGTAAAGTTCGGGTAAAGTTCGGTAAAATGGTAAAGGGTGATACTTACAATGCGTTATTATTGATAACAAAACTTTTTTGTTACAGTGTAATTGCCTCGTGTGCTTCTATCCAACACTCAATAATATATAATTCTGAAATTTATTAATTCAATGTTCCTTGTCGGACAGGCAGATACATGTAGACATATGGTTTTATTTGTAAGAATGACAATGAGGCTATAAGTACATTGACATTCCGAGTAAAAAAATACAACCCGGAGCGCCTTAACATTGATTACGCTTCAACTGTACGTGAAGATATTACCTGTGTGCAATACACAACAAACTTAAATAAATGCTTGCTGATTTTGTGAATTTATCTGAATTTGGGTTGGTATAACGATAACTTTGCTACATATTTGGTTCGTACACCAGTTCACAGTGGACATTCTTGTAATACATGGTACTCACTCTCGAACTTGAGAGGACACTGTAGACACATGACAATGGTGATACTCGTATCTACAGCTTTTGGTCTTCTCTGTAAGTGTATGTTAAACAAGCAATACCCGTGCCACATCTTAAATCTTTCAGTGCTCTTCGCACATAAGAGATGGTAATACTCATAAAAACGTTTCTACCATTATGTCAACTTTATAGGTTGAAATTGTGTTCCCTATTTGAAAGAGTTCACAGTGGCTGGCCCCTCTCGATAATAATTCTTTATTACCAAGAATCTGATTTAACTATTGCATAAAGACAAGCCATACTGGAACACTAACTTTCGTAGTGCTGAGGTCTGGTTAACATCTCCATCATCATCGAAACGTTTTAACATCACATTGTTTTGAAATACTGTGACTGTACTACTATTATACAACGATGTTTATTCAGGGAATGCTGTACGTTTCTAAGTATTGATATATGATGTTGTGTTATGTATACCTTTGTACTGGAGAGGTATTACCAATCCCTTCATCTTTTCATGAATAAATATTGTTTAAATCACATCGTTTTGAATTATGGGAAACGGTTTTTCTGAGTAATCGTATCGAATACGAATTAACTGATTTATAGTTCACATGCAGTGGGTATAGTCAACATTCAGCTAAGCTAGCTTTTATTGTAAACGGCAACCAACTCGTTAGACACATTTGCTAGAAATAGAATGTACTTTTTCCATTACCGTAATACAATGTGCAAAAACTCTCTTCTCAATACAATAGCATTAGGTATAATTTTTCTATCATTTTTGATAGAATTATATACTGATTTATAGGACCAAATCATTTCCCGCTTGGATAGAGAACCTTCCTGGCTTGTTTGGATTTTAACTTTGAAAAACATATTTCGACACATCACAAAGTAAACCCAAGATAATTATAACAGGAAACATTTAAGCTTTTACTGCTGCCATTATAGCATTTTTCATTTTGGGACATGTTTTTTAAATTCCACGACCATAGTCTTTTCAGTATTTAGGGAAAGTCCCTATGTCATTCAATACATTTCGAGAATATACATTTTCTTCGTAAATTTATAAGACTGTCTTAAATATTGCAACACCATCGCCAAACAGAGAAATGAGAGTACGTCAACGGTTTCGTCACCTCTACTGCAGTTACTGTTTCAATATCAGTTAACTTGTGAATATCACTTAAGGAGGTTCCTAACCATTGTTTCTGAGCATCCCGAGGTTGTCAGATTCAGATATGCCTTATAGCCTTAGTGTACATTTTCAGTAACAGTGTTCGTCATGCACATTAGAAACTTTAATAACTGGAAATATGATATAGAATCATTTTATTATAATACTGAAATATTGTATTTGTTTTACGAGAAAGAGATATATTTCGTTATTTTGCTCTATAATCTATTATATGGGGACACGGTCGTGCATATTGAGTAAGCCTTAGAGTTATCTCTCTTGCAACTGAACATTTACAATATCTCAAGGATTTGGTATGCCCCCGAATCGGAGATTCCGGGGGTATATTGTTGTTCACCTTTCCGTCTGTGTGTTTGTCCACAAAAACTTTAACCTTGGCCATAACTTTAGATTGCTAAGAGCTAGGGCTTTCATACTTTGCATGTGCAGACCTTGTGATAAGACCTTCAGATGAGGTCATCATATTTGACCTTGTGACCTTGACCTTGCCGCAATAGACATTTTCAGAAAACTTTAACTTTGGCCATAACTTTGGATTGCTAAGAGCTACGGCTTTCATACTTGGCATGTGCATACCTTGTGATAAGACCTTCAGATGAGGTCATCATATTTGACCTTGTGACCTTGACCTTGCCGGAGAGATATCTTCAGAAAACTTTAACCTTGGCCATATCTTTGGGGGCATCCGTGTTTAACAAACACATCTTGTTCAAATTATTTTTCAAGTTAGCCTGTATACATATGATTTTTTGGGGTTAATTTTGTTGTTGAATTGTATACGTATTTCAATCAAACAGTGATTTTTTTCAGCAAATCTTGAGATTAATTGACACAAATATTAATGTTTAACAGAAAACAATACAAATTTGTAAAATTTCAATTTTAGGTAAACATCTTCAAAATAACAATAAAATGCCTCTTGCATAAACATGTAACAATAGACATTTTATTAAAATACGGCTTTAATTATGAAATATGTTTATTGTTTTATCGTGATGAAAGTGTGAAGTGATAATGAAAAATTTAGGATATCATATCTCAAAAAAAGAGCACGCCAGTTGCACGGTGACCCCTATTTTTTTATAACAGAAATGGATTTAGCAAATGTTTTTCATGTCTATAGTGAAATATATATTAGCAATCTCTTGAGATTTTTAAAATAATGTTATTGGTAAGGAACCTCCTTAAATCATTATGTGTGGGTTTTATCATATATGCAGATATTGCACGATTTAATCAAACATTTGAAACATTCTATTTTCTGGATCATTTTAAAATGGATATATAACTGACTACATATTTAATTAAAAAATATGTATTTAAATAGTCAATACAAAAAATACGTTACAAAATAATACAACATAATATTACACGTGAGTTACTAATTTGTTTAATTTCATGATGCACGAGTTTATAAAACAAACAAAAACAAAACAAAACAAAAACAAACTTAATTCATTAAGCCAAGGACACACAGTATATTTTGAGTTTTTACTTAAAGATGGTCAATGTGTATAACAGGTAAAATATAAGTAATGAAAACTAACACAATCTACATGCACTCAAGTTTAATTTTATATTTATTAATTTCTCTGGATTTGGTTTATTTCCTTTAAAAGTAACAGATGGAAATCTGGTTTCTGCATCGTAATATTAGGCAGGTTGTAGTCAGCTTAGTTTACAGAGGTTAAATTGCCATAATATTACAAAACAACACAAATAATGACTCTTGTTGAAGTACATGACTGGATATTGTAAAGAGTGAAAACACATTTTTCCTGTCAGGATATATTCTTATCAAAAATGTAATTGTCTGAATAAATGCATAAATGTGTTATATATTAGCATATTCATGCCAATCGCAGCACAGATTCATCCACGACTAGAATCTTCTTCCTAGCAAACCCTTCCTCTTTAGAGATATAGAGCACAACGCCGTTACTCCCGTCATCCTCCAGCAGACCCACCAGTCCTTCAGCAATTGTCTCCGTTCTGAAATATAAGTACAAGTTGTCTATCGAAAATAGTGTCTAGGCAAGCACCGTTCTACCGGTTGTGTATACATAATGCTTCATGGTACCACGTGGTGTAACCGGATTCTTGTCGGGCCAAGTAGGAACAACCAACAAGGGTCACGGGGTGTGAGGGATTTATTACATCGTGCGCTTGAAGCACATATGGATATAAGACAGTACTCCTGGTCAAGCCAGTTTACAAATGCATACCTGTGTACCATGTTTTCAAACCGCAGTTTCAAAGATGAATGACATTCAGTATCGTTCTTAACCGTCTGTTTAAAGCAAACGACCCATGCACGCAAACTTATACGGTTGGATTGGAATTCATGTCCTACAGTGTATGATATAATCGCCCAAAACGACATATTTTATTACAGCAAGTCATTCAGCACGTCAAAGGAAACGCGTGCATGATTCTCCAGTATATAACATGTAGACCATGAAAGAGTATACATTTCGAATAATTGATACTAACTTCATCCTTCCCATGTTCTTGCAGACTTCATACTCATGTTCAAAATAGTGGACACTTTCGGGCGTGATGTCCATCAGTGGAGTGTCCACGGGCTTCGGACAGATGCAGGCAAACCTCAGCCCCAGGGCCTCCCGATCTGGTATGTTCTGCAACAGGGTTCAGTGAATAGCATAAACGTGCAAATCCATCATATGTAAACGTCGGTGAAACTTCAAAGGATTTTACTGTACAACCTATATTAAGTAAATATCAGTTTCAATTCATACAAGAGAGCATGAAAACAGCTCACCGCCCATGCCCTAGTGTGGGCAACAACCCCAGCTTTAGCCGCACAGTACACGGGGGTTGTGAAGTAGACGTAGATTCCTGCAATAGAAAATGGTTTTATGACCTTCTATTGGAACACTATTATTATGACCAAAAAAATGCAAGTTCAAGTAATGTTACTCAAACGGTAGCATTAAAAACAGTGTTTCACCAACAGAACTAGTTAAATGCAATATACTATAGAAATATACAACCTCGTCCCCAGGGTCGATCAACTATCAACCCTGGGTTCACGGACCTCTCTTGATCAGGATTCCTGACCACAAAAATTTACCACTTTTCAGAAGTTGTAGCATGTAATTAATGTAATGAAAATGCTCTTGTCATTTATTCCGATATTAAGTTTCTAAAAACCTCCGAACGATATGATTTTTTCGTATCCCGGTAGATGCACTTATTTGCAATTTTTATTCCTCGGAAAACCGCCTATTTCAATCAGACTGGGAGGCTATCAATCAAGAAATGAACACAATGTATGTCATACAGTGAGAGGTTGAGTTACCTGCACATGAGGCGGTGTTGATGATGACTCCGCCCCTGCCGCCCTTGTCTTTCCTCATGTGGGCTACAGCCAGATCAGTACCTATCACAGTCCCTCTCTGCAATGTGGTAATAACCTGGCACTAGATCAAGTTAGTGAAGTATATACTACAACTTTGGAGATATTCGAATAACTTCTTTGGTGGCATGTAATCCATTTGGTCCAATAAGGACATTTTGGATGATAACATCTTTATTCTCCTGGTGATCATGAATTTAAAACAGAAGCTCGGGGACAGAAAATGGTCATTAAACTGCATGTAATGGATCCGTTATTATCAGTGACGTCACCGGGGAAATTGAAAGGCGGTAGCAAAATGTCGTAAAAGCCAAAGGAAAACTTCTTTTCCCAAATACTTACTAGCAGTTATCAACGTAACGTAGCAACTATTCTACGTTTTCATAAATGTGCCAATAATAAGATGAAGTCAACTAAAATTTGAATGGATTAAAGAATTGCTGATATAAATAGACCCTGGCTCATTCTATTGGCCGGTCATAGATCAATACAAACCCCGGAGTTACTCGTGTGAGGGTCCAGAAAGGAGGATTGGATGTGCACCCTTCCAGCGAGACGTCCAAACACACATTCAAGCATTCAGGTTCAGACAAATACTGCAGTTATCCCATCTGCGTCAAGTGCAAGTGTGTCCCTAATGTACATGTTTAATGCTAACATTGAACCTATATTTGCAATATTTCGGTATAGCCACACTCTTTTATCATATCCATCCTACTTCGTAGAACCTTGTTAATGTACCAAATGCAAGATGATGATATAAGTTACCAGTCCTGAAATGGCATTCATTTCAAATGCTATCAAAGGCTAATGGCCTGAATATGCAATTTATAGAATAGAAATACCTACCATTATGATGCTGATCATGGCTTCCCATTTCCCTTCGTTCATGATGCCAGCATTGTTCAACATGATGTCAATGCGGCCGAACCTGGCAACCGCCGTCTTGAACACGTCTGCAAAACAATCAAACAGTAACGTTATCCAACCCAGATTGGTAATTCGCATTGGCATCAACATGACCGAGCAGCAGTTGGGATAAAGATAACGTTTGAAATCATTTGTTTCGTAATCGTGGCTAATGCACCCATCTTAAACGTTATAAAGAAGGTCAAAGTGACTATTTGAATGAATTAAATGTTCTGGGATTGTACGTTCCTGAACTTGTAGTAAATTTCGGAAGGACAAGCGCATACATTATGACTTTACATGGCGACCAAGCCGCAACTTCTGTAAGGTATGCCCCCATACCTTCCATATGTGTGGCACTTGTAACGTCACACTGGATAAAGACGACATTATCCCCGTACGTTTTACTCAATTCCTTTTCGAACTTTTTACCCTCGTCCTCAATAACATCTGTAACACAACCATCTGCAACCACAAGCAAATGTTAACTTCGCAACACAAAAGAGTAATGTTAACAATGTTAACACACACATGCGACCACGGGAAATATTTACACCGGGATTAAATGCCTCTCACTAGATGGAAATACGAACATGGTTCACACAGCTGCAACTAGAGTGGCATGTTAAATATCGTCAACACATACCTGCAACCGTAAAGAAATTTGAATATCGTTAACACACACCTAAACAGTAAAGTTGTCATCGTTCACACCAGTATGCGCAGCCAGTGGAATATACGGTAGCAAGTACATAACATGTACGCACAGCCACAGCGAAATGCTGAAATTGGTGTCACGGGCCTGCAATCATAGGGTAAAAGGTTAACCCAGGCGGATGCCGCACGCCTGCAATCATAGGGTAAAAGGTTAACCCAGGCGGATGCCGCACGCCTGCAATCATAGGGTAAAAGGTTAACCCAGGCGGATGCCGCACGCCTGCAATCGTAGGGTAAAAGGTTAACCCAGACGGATGCCGCACGCCTGCAATCATAGGGTAAAAGGTTAACCCAGACGGATGCCGCACGCCTGCAATCATAGGGTAAAAGGTTAACCCAGACGGATGCCGCACGCCTGCAATCATAGGGTAAAAGGTTAACCCAGACGGATGCCGCACGCCTGCAATCATAGGGTAAAAGGTTAACCCAGACGGATGCCGCACGCCTGCAATCATAGGGTAAAAGGTTAACCCAGGCGGATGCCGCACGCCTGCAATCATAGGGTAAAAGGTTAACCCAGGCGGATGCCGCACGCCTGCAATCATAGGGTAAAAGGTTAACCCAGACGGATGCCGCACGCCTGCAATCATAGGGTAAAAGGTTAACCCAGACGGATGCCGCACGCCTGCAATCATAGGGTAAAAGGTTAACCCAGGCGGATGCCGCACGCCTGCAATCATAGGGTAAAAGGTTAACCCAGGCGGATGCCGCACGCCTGCAATCATAGGGTAAAAGGTTAACCCAGACGGATGCCGCACGCCTGCAATCATAGGGTAAAAGGTTAACCCAGACGGATGCCGCACGCCTGCAATCATAGGGTAAAAGGTTAACCCAGACGAATGCCGCACGCCTGCAATCATAGGGTAAAAGGTTAACCCAGACGGATGCCGCACGCCTGCAATCATAGGGTAAAAGGTTAACCCAGGCGGATGCCGCACGCCTGCAATCATAGGGTAAAAGGTTAACCCAGACGGATGCCGCACGCCTGCAACCACAGGGTAATATGACACTACCTCATATCGATTATCGAGTGTTTCAGTTATATATAATGGATGTACATGTACATGTAATTTACGAAAAGCAAAGTTATTTTACACTCGACATATATTCATATATTGTCATTACCTTACAGCCATTTTCGAGCAATGTACGTGTAAATGCACGACCGATTCCTCCAACTCCCCCAGTTAAAAAAGCTGTTTTTCCTTTGAGTTGCATTATTGTATCGCGGAGATTCCCTATTCACGTGTTCTTCTGGCGCCTCTTCTCTATAACTGAATCAAATCAATTTAACCGCGACAGTGATCTAATTATGGTTAGAAGATGCGTCAACATGCGTCAAAATGGATACACAATGTTGTTTTCTAAACTATATATAGGGTGTATGTACATATACTTTTACCAACGCATATATGTTTCCACACATGTATGTGAATTCTATATCATTGTCAATATGGTTATTAATTTTGATATCTGTACATCTTCAAAGTGTTCAAGTAATTTGAATAAGAGGAGTATTTGTGAAGATAAAACATCCTAAATCGGCGTTTTAGTTTTCAGGTTTTACTCAGTTGACCTACATGTACTCGTATGCATAGTATCGTTATGATAATTACATTATTAGCATAAGGTTAAAATGACAGTGGCATTGTTATGTCGTGCTTATAAATAAATTAGATAGACATTTTGATAAGCTGGTAATTATTTCACATGTTTAGCGATCATCGTATATTCCGATATGATCGTAAACTTGTCCCAGTGATAAGTCGTAAAAGATTTCTTGAATATGTTTATGATAAAATACAGCTATCCTTTTTACATGCTCTCACCCGGAATTCCCGGGTTCGATTCCCACTGGAGGTGATCCCACAATCATTTCTGTTACAGAAGTGTAGGTCTTTGAAGGGCATTTAGAAATGGTATACACAAGTTCAGGAAGATTTTCTGGATAACAACGTCATTAAAGTGAAAATAAACGACGTTTCGGAGTGAATATGTACTCCGAAACGTCGTGTATTTTCACATTAAAGAAGTTGTTACCCAAAAAATCTTCCTGTTCTTACATAAGTGTAGCTCTTATTTCTGTTCAGATCTCTATAAACACAGAGAGTTTATCTAATACACATAACTTGAAATAGACAAAAGGCAAGAAAATGGCGTTTTAATATATTTTATCTTACACATCTAGATCTGTTCGCTTTTAGGTATGTGTAGTGCGATAAGAAAATGAATGTATGTCAAGTGCTAACAAAAGAGAAAAGTCTGTTACGACGTAAGTTGTAATAAACGCGGTAAGATGTAATAACTGTGGTAAATTGTAATAAAAACGCGGTAAGATGTAATACTGCGGTAAATTGTAATAAAAACGCGGTAAAATGTAATAAAGTTTACTGCGGTAAATTGTAATAAGGGGGTGCGGTAAAATGTTACTAAAAAGTGCGGTAAAATGTAATACATAATGCGGTAAAATGTAATAACCATACATCTAATTTTTAGCTGCCATGAATGCCGAATTTGGGTCATTCATTGAACATATACATATTTTTGAAAGAGAGTATTATTATAAGTATTATTGCATATTAAAACCATAAGTTCTCCAAAATTTACAGACGAACTGTTTTGATTAAACCTCCGCCTTACATGGGAGTATACAGGGTTTATTCTGTCAATCTGTCTGAAACTTTACATATGTATTTCAAATTTACTGGAGTGGTGCCTCTTGATATTTTCAGATTTCTGAAAATTTTATGATTTTTGTTTGTTTTCATGAAAAAGGAGAATTTGACTCTGTTCACGTTTACAGATAGATAGGTTGTTTCCTGAGAAGAGATTGATAACCATTCATCATATCTTTCTGAAACTTATTCATGTCGTGTATTATCCACTAACATAATTAAAAAGTCTATCATCATTTATATCAAAGATCGATTATACATGCTAATAAAGCACTCTGAGTTAATAGGGGACCGTTTGGATATTTTATCTTCTGATGACTCTTGTGTTTGTTTGAGTTTCTATGGAAACAAAACAGTGACTTTATGTGTATAATGGAAGAATATATATTCCATTGTTTTGCAGAATCGCTGAAACTATCATATGTTTCACTTCATTAAACTGTATTCATATTCATACCCACAGATTTACATTTTGCAAGTTTTTGAATTTTTATGTAACGGTAATCATATTGTCTTGAACTGTTAAAGTATAAGGTTCCATGTAACATGTTCGTAACTTCCGGTGTCATGAAGTGTTACCATTCCAACAAAATGAGCCTAGGGTATATGACTTTACAGTTGCTATGAGAAAAAAAATTATGTTACATGCAACGCTTAAAATAATTTAATTCCATACCTAATTGATAGCGGAAACTTTTGAAGTTGAAATTATTTTCTGCTAGTACCTTTGCTCTATTCTGGCAAGCCAAACTCTCGATAGACATTTTAAAACATAAATAATTATTTGTGTATGTGTGTGTGTGTGTGCTTGTTTGTGCGTGCGTATGTGTGTCATTATTAGGGTTAAATGTCATTTTCAAAATGATTTCACTTATGTCATGATGGCTAGTATCATTGCACAACATCCCAGGGTGGAAATGCGTCAATTGGGAGACGTTTACATGTGTGCGTGTGTGCCTGTGTGTGTGTTGAATTCAAATGTTAATTCATTTAGAAAACTAGCGCCGTCGTTCAAATATTTTCTATTTTTCTTGAGGTTATTGTGTAAAACTGTTATTGGCACACATGTTTGGTCAATATTTTGCTTAAAGGAGCTGTAGCATGTTTTTTGCCAATTTTATTCTTTCCTTTTTACCATTTATATTACAAATTTATGCAATTTATAATTACTTTAGAGGGTAATAGTTCTCATTACATGAACCATCTATCCGTAGTCGCAGAAATTTGTGTAGTGGGCATAATGAAAACCACTGGCGGACTTTTCAAGGTGAACACCTTTGACTGGCCACCAAATACAAAATGATTCCCATAGCTTTAAAAAAGATGTGCACATGTTTTTTAACTTTAATATTGCGAAGAAAAATGGTGTTTTTCGAATGGCGACATTATTTGTCAAGTTCATGACATTGATTTATTTCAGAGAAAAACACGTGCTACCCTTTAAACTGTGGAAATAGCATAAAGATATCACGTAGTCTCTTTTCTGATAAATCGAATTTATTGCAGTAGTTAGCATTTGGTTGGCGAAAGCATATGCCTCCGTCACACAAAAGAAGTTCCTACTACGTTCTTTTCCTTCCAAAAAATGTTGTAAAACGGCCTCGAACGGGACAGAGACAGCTAACTGTTATGAAGAAGTTTTCAAATACGATAGACAATTCTTAGTACGCCCATGTCGTCTTTACTCCGTCCTCTAATAGTTGGTACCATGTTTTGAAACAGCACATCTGCAAATCATAGTGATTAAATTTGTAAAGTTTAGAAACATATCATCAATTAGTATCAGAGCTGTTAGTGAAACAAAATCAGACGGACGAATTGTCAGACGGACATTTTGATAGGTGAATTTTACTTTCATCAACATCAACTTCTATAAAAGAAAATATTACAATTTACCGCACATCGTATTACAATTTACCGCACCTTTCATCGAAACATTTTACCGCACCCCCTATTACAATTTACCGCAGTAAACTTTATTACATTTTACCGCGTTTTTATTACAATTTACCGCAGTATTACATCTTACCGCGTTTTTATTACAATTTACCGCAGTTATTACATCTTACCGCGTTTATTACAACTTACGTCGTAACAAACGGCTCCTCTTCTATCTGAAGCGTACATAAAATCACAAGTACATCGCTTCGCGCACAAAAATGCATGGACGTTGTCGGGCAGCCCGATGACAACATTTTGAAAGTAATATAAAACAGACATCCAGTAGTGACCTCGTTACATCCGTTTTCTTTTCTTATGAAATCGGGAACTTTATAGTATGGGTAAAGGCGACCCGATTTTATTATGGAAACCCGAGATTCCATAATTGACCAACGTAAATAACATAAGTGAGAAGTTCAAATTCTATCAAAAACCTATTTTTATACTTTAACTAAGATATTGACGAAAATTCCAACTTTCTACCCCGCACCGTACGTGAGATACAGACCCCCTTGCCCATGGGTAGGCCCATGGGAAAATTCGCATTCGAGGTTGTTAAAATTTGAGTTACACAAAAATTATTTTCTAATTTTTAATAATGGGTCTAGCAGTAACATATTTTAGGTATTTGTGAACTCCCCCAATGCAAAGGAAGTTTTTTTTCCCATGGGCGAGATTTCGCCAATGGGCGCGACTTCGCCCATTGGCCAGGTTGCCCATGGGCGGATTTCCCATGGGCCAATGTTGACTTTGGCAAACATATAATGTTTGTGAAATGTTGACTTTGAAAAAAAATGTTTGTGAAATGTTGACTTTGGAAAAAATAGAATGTTTGTGAAATGTTGACTTTGGAAATATTGACTTTTAAAATATTTATTGATTTTGGTGGAAGTGTTACTTTGATAAAATATGGACTTGTTGATTTTAATACATATTTTGAGTTATATGAATGGTTGACTTATGAACTATTCATTTTAGTGAAATGTTGTGTAGTTTAAGTTAAACTTATATAAAATGTTAACTTTGGTGACATGTTGACTTTGAAAAAGATATTTTGAATTTAGTGAAATGTTGACTTTAATCACATATTTACATCTTGACTTTAATCACATATGTTGACCTCGACCATGGGCCGGATTTCCCATTGGCTTTATTTCCCATGGGCGAAAACCTCGCCCATGGGCCAATGTTGACTATGCAAAAATATAATGTTTGTGACTGTTGAGTATTATGTTATGTTAATTTATTGACTTTGGTGAAGTATGCTTATATCATGAAATATTAATTCCATATTTATTCCATTTTATTCACTTTGGTGAAGTTTGAAATGTTGACTTTGATTATATATATTGAGCTTGGTGAAATGGTGATTTTGGAATTGCTGCCACTTTGGTGAAATGTTGACTTTGAAAATATTATAATGATGGTGAAATGTTGACTACGGAAATATTGGTTGACTTTTGTGGAAGTTTTACTTTAATAAAATATTGACTTTGGTGAAATGTTGACTTTGAAAAGATATATCGAGTTTGATGACGTGTTGACTTCGGAACTATTGGTTGACTTAAAGTTTATCTTTAATTATATGTTAACGTGGTGACTTATTGACTTTGAGAAGATATTTTGAGTTTAGTGAATTGTTGACTTCTAAACGATTGACTTTAGTGACATAGTTTTACTTTGAAATATTTATTGGCGATGTTGAGGTTTGAGTTTAATAAGATTTTGAAAACACTATGGTGTGGCTTAAGGAGAGCGTTTCAAACAGTAAGTATTAGATTTTTTTACTACGCTGTTGCCCACAATACACCAGTCATCGAGACTGATGATTTATACACAACCAAGTGCAGGTTACAGATATATGATATATTAGACCTGTGCATTTGTGTGTATCAGAACACCATGTCTATGTAACGAGCGTGCCGTGGTATTGCGTAACATGTCTATTCGATCAACTAACCCATTGTTGTAATTACGAAAATAAAACAGTCCATTACTAACCTCACTTGTTTGATTCTATTTCGAGCGGTTTTAATCATTGAATAGCACAGAACATACATACGTATATACATTCTTGCATGTATGGTAGTGCTCAGTTGTTCCTAGCGTCAAAATACTTCATTGCCTCTTTTGAACAAGGGATTACTTCGCAAATATTATGAACACTGATCTAATATATTCATTATTCGTTTGTATCAATAATCAGCGAAACGTTTTACTTTTAGAAATGTAATGATGTAATGAATTCAGAATGTTCTCATTTTTGGCATTTTCAAATTCGCCAGTACCCTACAAATTTTAATTAATTCGAACTTTTGCAATTAGTCTCCAATTTAGATATTGAGATGACCAACTCACTGTTAGTCTGTTGACAGCAGTGAAGGGGGTACATGAAAAGTCTATATTAAGTTCTTAATAATTTCATTTGTTTACAATTTCGGCCGCTTTCTCAATACGATACAGGGATTATCAAAGACATCTTACGATTTTGACGGGTATTATGTATGAAAAGCCTTTTCACACAAGTGTCCTTCCCCTAAAAAATATATATATTAAGTTTATAGATATGTAGTCAGTTTTTAACCGGACGTTTCCACAATATACTCTCCGGTTTGCATTCAAATGAAAATAATCCAAAATGAATATACCACTCTTTTCTAAAATCTCAGAAAATTCCTGAGTGTTTAACCATCAAGTCAGTGAACCGTATCTCCTGAACATCCCAGTGACCACGTGTGTGTATCTCTGAGTCAACTACACACGTGTCAAAATACTCCGAATGAAATAACAGTATTGGCGACAATACGAATGTATACGTATTTTTTAATTGGTTTATGGTAATACCCAAACAAACTGCCCCTTTGCAATACACACTTATCCCAGTATACCCAGTATATCATATTCCATTTAGCTCGTTAAGAGCGCGACTTGGCTCCTCATAGGATGACTGGTGGTGGTAATTAGATACTATAGTACTGTACAGCATACATACTGGTTCATTTTAAATTTTATTTGAGAGCTTAATGAACAATTTACATGTTTTTTGTTTTTAATTTTAAGTTGACAATGTTGCATAATGTAAGCGTTAATACAGCGTGGTAATAGTTTAATAGGTTTGCTACAAGTTTGAGATTCAAGAAAAATAGACAGGCAGATGTCATGACTTTGTTTATGATATTTAACGGTTAACAACATTTATTATGTTTCAAATATTTTGGTACGGTTGTTGGAAGTGTGATAATATCTAAATGTCCACGTAGTTACATAAACATTGCTTGCTACACGTTTGTATTTCGTATTCATATTGCAATAAATGATTTGAAAGCATTATCTTTTCAAGTTAACATACAATACCGAGATGAAGTGAACATGGTATTTGTCAAGAATTGACAGATATTTTATTTTATTTTGTCAATATTTCTGTGAAAATTTCACTGTTGGAGTTGACAGATTTCAAAGGCAGCGGTTTAAAAGTACATCCATTGTGTTGTTGGGGGGGGGGGGGGGGGGGGTCAAATATGACAAACGTTATAAATTATCTTATTTTATCGAGAAGTACCAACTGTTACTGAAAACTACCATGTTGATGATACTCGACTTAGTATTGACAATATGAAGGTAAAAGTATCGATTTCTGATCGAAAACCGGACAATGCACCTCGTCTGGATCGCGCCAATGAGTCAAACGTAGTTTTGGACAAAATAACAAACTTTGGTTGATAAAAAATGTTCGACAAGTCATATGACTACTGCATGTGCATGTAAATAGGGCGTGCAGTTTCTGCACATGCATAATGATGTTTCTTTTAATTATTGGAAACTAGTAATTATGACATGTTTGGCGACTGGGGATGAATATGCAAGCTGAGTGAATTTGTATTAAAGCCAAATAAAAATTTATGAAACACAATTGATGCACCTTTAAATGACATCATACATAACAACCTTACATTTGGAGGTTCTAAATAACTTTTTCCAACAGCCTATGCATGTGTTTTCTGTGTTGATTTATACAGAACACAATACGATAATCATATATGATTGTTATTATTATTATTACTGCCTTTCTAATATCACATGTTATATAATACTGTGCGTTAGATCTATAAGAACATTTGAAAGAATGTTGGCCACCCCTTATAGTCTGGTGGGAGATACACAAATAATTAAGTGAGGGTGGGTACATGATTATTAGTTAATGTTCATTCCCGCCACCTGTAATTACATCAACTAGCGAATTCCCATGGCCAGTGAAGGGTGACGTCCTCTCATGCACATTATGTAAGACCAGGGACTTTCTAATACACAGCACACTTAAAGACAGTTAAAATCATTAGATTATCGCATTAAATTAATTTTGTTACTTCATTTGTCAAAATCACTCCATGTCTTTTGCTTGGAATATGTTTAATGATATGTGATGTTTATTCAATATTTCAGTATGCATCTGATACACATGAGAGGTCTATAACTAGTTAATAACTGTCAAAGCTGTGACGATTTTTTGGGTCTCACATATAATGCACCACCATCAGCCTAGTTGTGATATCCATGGGTTTGCACATAATTAATACAATCAGCCTTTGATGTCCAGTTGAAAGTGTTAAACCTATGAGAAAGGCAAAGACGTCACACATTAAGATGGATTTAGAAACATGTTTCCTTCATTATATAAGTACATAAGCCAATAAATAGTTTCCAGTCGCCAAAGTCAATCTCTTAAAAGTCAGCAATTCCTACATGATAATCTTAGGCATATTATAACTGTTGTAACAAAATAAATTCATTATCTCAAAGTTACATAATTTACATTTGTTACATTTATAATTCTCAATAACTAGCGCTATTAGTTCCTGGTCGAGAATGTCATCTTATCGGAGACGAATTTGCAGTGTAATGCACACAGATCGGAAACATATAAGTGCTAATGTGGTCACTCTATCGAAATCTTACTACATTTGTATATATATTGGCGTTCTCGTCACACAGGGGTCAGAGGCATTGTACCGGTAATTAATTACCTGTCGGCCTTAATGAGTTGACCGAATACTCATGTTACGTAATACAGAGTGGACGCTTGTTCAACAGTAGGGTATTCTGAGAGTCAAAACAAAAGTCTGATATATCACTTAAACCGCATTTGCATGGCTATATTGCAATTGTTCTATATCTTAATATAGCTGTAACCTACAATCAGTTGTGTATAAATAATCAGTCATGGTGACCGATGTATTGTGGGCAATAGCACTTACACTTACCGGAACTATTTGAAACACTCGCCTTTAGCCAGACATTAGTGTTCAACTTATAATGCAACTCATAATATTTCAAGAGTCAACGTTTCATTAAAGTGAATATTTTATAGAAGAGAATACTGTTGAAACGTCTTTTCAAAACGTTACTTCATATCTATAAACTCAATATATGTTGTAAACATTTTACTAATAGTAGCGACTTAAAATTTACTGAGCTTATCATTTTGCATTATGTAAATTACTTTATCAGTTGGGCTAAGTAAAGGAAGCAGAGAGTGCCTGCAATAATAATAGTTGATGATGATGAGTACGGAGATTTAACGAGCGATTTTCAGCGAAGCTGTTCTCTCACTCGGGTCGCAAGGACCATTAATAAAGTTTCGAATGATTCCAAAGGAGGATAATTTTGATGCCACGGTCGAAAAGGGTGGAGGCACATTTTGAAATTTTGAATAGTACATAGGCAAGATTAAATAATAATAGTCTCTCATAACTCTTTATATAGAGTGGCTCATTGCATTTTAAAGAGAGAGAGAGAGAGAGAGAGAGAGAGAGAGAGAGAGAGAGAGAGAGAGAGAGAGAGAGAGAGAGAGAGAGAGAGAGAGAGAGAGAGAGAGAGAGAGAGAATGTTTATTTAAGTGTCACGTACTTTTACAATATAATGCAATACAAATATACATAAAGTATTAAAAAGCACCCGGCCATATGGCATATGAGACACTTAAATCATTTCATATCACATTAATAGCATAAAATCAAGGAATAATCTAAAACAGATAATTACATACATTCCACAATGAATTACATATCATTCAAGCACACGCACACAAACAGACATGCAGCTAAATTTACCTATCACACATCAAACGGTATCAGGTACTCACGCGCGCGCGCGCGCACGCACACACACACACACACACACACACACACACACACATACACACACTCACACAAACACACACATACACACACAGACATACATACATACATACATACATACATACATACATACATACATACATACATACACACATACACCCATATACATACACCCATATCACCTCTAGTGGCGATATTTGAAGATGTACTGTTAGCTCCAAGAAAAAACCGATAGGCTCGATTTTGAACAGTATTAATTTCTTTATGTACATAAAGCCCCCATATTGCCTCTCCGTAGCTGAGAAAAGGTTGTACTAATGAGTTGTACAAAACTTAGTACAGAGAGCACCCAGAGCTCTACCGGCCGATTTTGCCAGTTGATGTATGGCTAATTTAAAATCAAGGCGTTCATCAAACCAAAAGCCGAGGTACTTATAGGAGTCTCAGTAATGCAAATAAATATCCCCACATGCAAACTTGAATTGAGAACAGCATCGCGATCTGGGCCTAACGTGTAGGATTTGACTAATAGATCGACCAATTGTAGTTTTATTAGTCATTGAAATTATCATAGTTTCAACAGAAAGCTATGCAGAAAAATACAGAAGGTTCATATCTCCCATTCTCCAGACAGCCATTTGTCAGCCAGCTCTTAGAAATAGATTAACGTAATACCCATGACTGAAATGGAACAGTGAAATAGGACATCCTACTAAATAGTAGCCTTTATTAGTATAGTCTGTCCTCGTATCGCCTACACCTATCGCCTACGCCACAATCAAAACAAATTCTACTTTCTACATTCTACTTCTAGAATGCCCATCAAAGATGTCTACATTCTACGCACAGTTTATGGCCCGGGAACAATGAAGGTGCTCGATACAAGTCAAGATATGGCGATTACATAATATTGTTTTAACGGTACATATACATTGCTTTAATGGTGACATTCAAAGTCACCAAAGTTAACATTTTATATAAGTTAAACTTAAACTACACAACATCTCACTAAAATTCATATTTCATAAGTCAACCATTCATATAACTCAAAATATGTATTAAAATCAACAAGTCCATATTTTACATTAAACAAAAGACTTAGTCATGCTGTCGGATGCATGTACACATTGTATGAAATATATGTTACCTTTTATCACATCCTTGTTTCACAATAAATATGACATCAATAACCAGAAAGTAAAATAACATAAGCATAAGATTGTAATGTCATATTTACACTCTATTTCGAGGTAAGAAAGTGCCAAAGCATAATTAACTCTGAGTATTTAGGTGAGAACGTTAAAGAGAAGCAGGAAAACACCAAAAGACATACCCCTAAAAGTTTCTATTTATATAATTACTCCAAGTGTACGGCTAGCAGATTTTGCTAATTCCTCAGAAATGAAAGTGAATTACAATTACAAATAAAAATTGTTATTCTTTATTGCGTAAGTACTTTACACGACGCTGAATTACACTTTACACAATGTGTGTGTACTTGATATAAACGTTTATACATATATTTACTTTACTAGCGTATCATTATTCATTAGCGTGTCATTGACACTCATGTATATTCAATTATGTTAATTGATGCACATACCGTTGACTAACAACCCGTTGTAGGTATTTCTTGTGTGAAAGGTCAGTCAAACCATAAATTAATAAACTAATATAACAGTCAACATTTCAAACTAAACCAAAGTCAATAGAATAGAAATATTAATATTTCATGATATATGCAAACTTCGTCAAAGTCAATACATATTTCCAAAGTCAACATAAGTCAACAATTCGCTTAACTCAAAATATCTTTTAAAAGTCAACATTTCATCAAAGTAAATATGTGATTAAAGTTAACATTTCACTAAATTCAAAATATCTTTTTCAAAGTCACCAAAGTTAACATTTTATATAAGTTAAACTTAAACTACACAACATTCCACTAAAATTAATATTTCATAAGTCAACCATTCATATAACTCAAAATATGTATTAAAATCAACAAGTCCATATTTGATCAAAGTAACACTTCCACCAAAATCAATAAATATTTTACAAGTCAATATTTCCAAAGTCAACATTTCACAAACATTCTATTTTTTCCAAAGTCAACATTTCACAAACATTATATGTTTGCCAAAGTCAACATTGGCCCATGGGAAATCCGCCCATGGGAAACCTGGCCCATGGGCGAAGTCTCGCCAATGGGAAATCTCGCCCATGGGAAAAATAATTTCCTTTGCATGGGGGGAGTTCACAAATACCTAAAATATATTACTGCTAATCCCATTATTAAAAATTAGAAAATAATTTTTGTGTAACTCAAATTTTTACAACCTCTCGCCCATGGGCCATGGGCGAACTTTCCCATGGGCCTACCCATGGGCAAGGGGGTCTGTATCTCACGTACGGTGCGGGGTAGAAAGTTGGAAAAATCTCTCCCCCCCCCCGCCTGGAACATCACTGTTTTAGACCTGTTTAGGAACAGCTGTAATTAGATTGTTTTGTTTATTATTGTCTGTAACATTTTTTTTATATATGTATATATACGAGCGTATGTCTGTGATTTTGTGACTAGTTTTAATGTTAACATTTAACCGCGCAGGTTGAATAATAAAATTAAATAAATAAAAATCATGACAGGTAAGTATGATCATTAAAGATTATTTTTTTGCAAATATAACGGATCGCTGCACTCGGAATGCATAGATTCTATGTCCTCAGCAAGGCAAAGTGAAAGAAAGATTTAATTTAGCAAGTGATAGAGACTGGCGTGAGTTGTGTCTCGCGTGGGGAAGTAGGCAATGAACTTGACTGGGTTACTTCCACGGGTCAAGGGGTGTTGTCTGTGTAACTGTGTTGCGCAACTGATTCCTGTACCCAGTCAATAGGTGTTACCGGAAACTCTGCAACGGAAAGAAGGTAACTGAGACTCACAGACTTTATTGCAATAACAACTTCGGTACATAATGTTATGTGTTGTAGTCACCCAAAAAGGATGACTTAACTAATTCAATAATATTTATAATTTCATGTGGGATGGTAAGAATGATGTCAAGATGTCAACTACAATGTACGTACATGTAGAACATGTGAAGAAGGTGGACTAAGACTGAGTGATGTCGGGTCCTTTATAACTGGACTAAAATCATATTGCCTGACGAGTATGAACATAACATACACATATACATTTAAGTTTATTTCCATTTAATAAGGTGTGTCTTCTCGGGGCACAGATAGCCAGATAAATCACTGTTGATAGCCTATTCGGGGTGATGTTAGCTTCATGGAGTGAATATTCTAAAACAAAGAACGTAGCATGTAATAAATCGACAGTACCATCATGGTTTAATCGTCAGTTTAGTATTTTCTTTAGTGAAAGGTAGTTTAATAGAGTTATTGATTAATGCATGTCTGCCATTGCATCACGGAAACCGTTCTGGCACAGAAGAGTAATTTATTATTATCAAATATTCCCAAATTTTATAAAACACAATTTTATCTCATTGATGCCACACACAAAACTTCTTATTAAAACCAACTCTTCAAGATATGTTTTCTAAAAGAAAGCGTATACCAAGTTCCACTATAAACCTTTTTGCTAATGACCATACATAAACAAATTATTAAACATGGCACAATGGACTTAATTCAGATATCATACTTAAAATGTTGATAACGTCAGTGTTGGTGGTTGGTGCCTGACACTGGGGGTGCAGTTATCCGTAGGCCTATTAATGTAGATGTAATGTAATGTGTACTCCTTAATACAATGTTGTAGGCGCTGGAGGAAACGAGGAAAGCTAGTTTAAAGTAGGATAGGATCAACAGAGTAGTTTTCCTATCCAATCTAGTCAGATGATTACTTTCTATGTATAGAAACAACCGTTTTATATACTTTGATAGGAAACGTGAATTCCAATTTAATATTGATAACATACATTATCTAGTAAATGTACCGCGCTCAGCAATCTCTCGGGACAATAACTATAAACGACATACATTGTGCATGTATAAATACCAATATGCACGTCTACTAAGACTCGCATTCATTCAGACACGGAAGCTGCTGCATGATGAATAAATGATAAGCCTTTAAGGATGTACACGTTGGACGTCCATAACTCGAGCATCAGGAAACATAAAACGCATTGCGGAGAAAACAAAAACTGCTAAAAATACAAACATGCCTGGCTATTGCATCAAGAATAGTATTTGACTTACACTTTTGGAATTAGATAAAAATAAAATGCGATATGACAGCCATTATAAAAGAGCTTCCTTGATTTTCAAGTTTTTTACCACTCTGCTGAAATTAGCAATTATTCTCGTTTTAATGCAGACAGAAAACGCTACAGTCAATTATAGGCCTACTGATGTAGCCAGTTTATCGAGTGTACACCAAAGAACAGTTAACACCTATAAAACTATTCGTAATTACCATCAATATTACAAAATTAATAAGACATATATAATTATATGTTTCACTTCATTATTACTATGAAACTACGAATGTGTTTTTAACATACTGAAGATATCATCATTTTAAATTAATCGAATGACAACAAATTTACCGTCATTGTCATACAATGGAGGGTGTTCCAGGCACGATCAAGGCAACGGATATTTTCGATCATATGCGGAAACGGATGCAAATTACAGAGGTGAAGTGATGGAACTTACTTTGAAAATTAATCAACATGACATGTGTAAACATTACGAACGCCTGTGATAACGGATAGAGCTTCATGTAAATATACATGCTTTGTTTCAAGAACATGAATTTGAGAAACGACAAAAAAAAACAAAAAAAAAACTATGCAATACAAAGTTTGACACAATTACTTATTTATTGAAATAGGATTAACATTATAATAATTTATAAACGTGGCTGAAATACTTGCTGTTTAAAGATCTGACAAACACAAACTATATAGAAGGGTTCTATTTCTCCTGCCTGACATCCACAGTATACACGGCGCCGTGATCACTAGAGTGGTATCTACCCGGGTCAGAGGCTTCGTGGTCAGTGTTAACACGTGCTTCCTGGTGTCAACACGTGTGTGTAGCAGTTCAGAGGTCAGGAAGCAGTCAACTCCAGTGATCACACGGCATGGCAGTTTAATTATGAATCTCATGAATCCTTTCAAACACTTAAGCTGGAAATTACAACTCAATCATATGCTTCAATACAGTTTTGAAACATGGTGGATACAAATCAGCGATCATAGTTGTTCATTTATGCCTTAGACAATATATAAAAGATACAATTCACTTATAGTTTTCACATATTTTCCATTTAAACCTTTGACAACTAAGTTACACTTCGTTCATATTCCCAGTTAAACATTTGACAAAAAAGCTAGACTTCACTCACAGTCCCAGTGAAACCTTTGACATTTAATTACACTTCACTCATTTTCCCAGTTAAACCTGTTATACTTCACTCATATTTCTCATATAAACCGTTGACGAAAAAGCTACACTTCTCTCACATTCCCAGTTAAACCCTTCGATAAACAAATTATACTTCACTCAAATTCTCAGTTAAAGCTTCGACAAATAAGTTACACATCACTAATTTTTTCAGTTAAACATTTGACAAATATATTCATATATTATACATCACTCACATGCTCAGTTAAACGGAATGACTGCACCTCACCCAAATTTCTAGTACAACCTGTGAAACAAGAATGTAACAAGTCAGTAATTTATCCAGTTAAACCTTTGAAACAGGAATGTTACAATTCACTAATATTTTTCATTTAAACCTTTGAAACAATAATGTTACAATACACTAATATTTGCCATTTAAACCTTTGAAACAAGAATGTTTCATTCACTAATATTTTCCATTTAAACCTTTGAAACTAAAATGTTACAATTCACTCATTCACTCCCAGTTAAAACTTTTGACGACATGTTTACAATTCATTCATATTTTCAATTGAAACCTTGGAACAAGAAAGTTACAATTGTAACATAATCATGTGTCGCCTTGTGAAAACATGATAATGTCCAGTGTAGGGTCAGCTCTAGTCACGAGGTGATAATTGTGGTCGGGATTATAACATAATACTATTTGGCCCGTTGATAAAGTTATTAGGTAATGAGATCCTGACACTAATAACTGGTCATAATGAGATCCTGACACTAATAACTGCAATAAAGTATCGCTGGACAGGAAAAAGCTGACAAGGGGACTCCATGGCATAGGTCACAGAGATGACTGGACAGAGCACGTTGAGGAAACGTTGTGCTGAGTCAGCTAGATTTCCTCAATAAATACGGGCCATTGGTGGATGGTCAGGGAGAGAGAGAAGACGACGGCAGAGAGACGAACGTGAACAGCAGGGTGTCCAGAGGCCGGCAGAACAACTGAGTCAACCAGAAGAATATTGGACTCTGTGAAACTTGGACTCTGTGAAACTTGGACTCTGTGTGAGTACAAACCTGGACTCTGTGTGAGTACTGACTGTATACATTTAGAAGCCAAACTCAAATCCCGAGCCGCCTCTGGACAAGTGCCCAACAGCCGTTCAAGCTATCTTCCCACACTGTGCAGAAAGCGACGTTCTCCAATCTCTCCATTGAGTAATTGCTGACCTGCAATTACTGATACAGTAGCCCGACCTACAGTGCTGTCACGTTATCTTTTGTTGCCTGACCTGTGAAGTTCCTGAGGCCATTGTTAATAAAGATCCAATCTAAAACGCTGATAAAGAGCCTCTTGTTATTTTGTTATGTAACACAATTCACAAATATTTTCCTTCAATTCAAATTTATTTTTGATACAATTAATCATTGCTGAGAAGTCTGAGAAGTCCTTTTGTTAGTATAAATTGCATTATTTTTTACTATTGTTACACATTAACGTACACCCAACGAACGCACGAGAAGGTGGAGTGGAATTTGAGCTTTAAACATTTAATAACATTATACAGAACTATTTTCTGATATGCAGATGAGCTCTCCCAACAGAAGCGCTCCTGTACGTGGTATGTCTGCTTAGTTAATCACAGAGAATATACGTCTTCCCTTTAAACAATGCACAAACTCTTGTATACCTTGTTATACTACCATTTTACAGATAGTACTGATAATAAGACTAGTGAACAGATTATGTTGATGCTGACATAGGCTGACAATTCTGAATGTGAGCTATCTTGAATATAAAGGAAAATGTGAACATATTGAACCAATAATAAATCAATATCATGAATAGTAAGCTCGTAAAATATACATATAGGCAACACTATGTAAATGTTATTACACGCACACATTAATAAATCAGAAAACGTTATCAAGCTTTGTGGTACTGCGTACCATTGTTATAAAAATAGTCAAGTAAATAACCATAAAGCGGTAGGAGATACGTAACTGTTTTACTTATAACACTGGAGCGTCTTAAAGTGGTAGGTTTGGTTGATACTCCTGATTAAATATGTGAATACAAACAAAGACGACACTAATCACAGGAAGGTCTAACCTCGTGACTTTTTAACGCTTTTTTACAAAATTTTATCTTGGAAATATTCCACCTTAACATCCTGAATTGCCGCTAGGGTTGTCAAACTCTGCTATGAATGGTAGATCCGACTTTCCGTGTTGTTCCGTGTTGATCATCAATCTCTATTGCAATTCGTCCAATGCGTCATTGTTGTCACTAGATTTCAAAACTTTCAGATGTTATCTGGCTTCGAGTTCCCTGTTAAAGAATCTTTCTGTCAATCTGTTGCTAGGTGATGATAAGTAAAGCGTGGTATGGCCCGGTATCCACCCATTTTGTTTAAGAGCAAACAAAGTTTATCTGGAGGTTTTACTGGAGTTTGATCCAATTTAAAACGAGACAAATGTGAAATCACAAAGGAAGTCTTAAACATTTGTATTTTTTGTTTTAGAAAAGAGGGAGAAACGCGATTTGTCACAATTAGATGACTTAAGAAAAGCTTGAAATATATTTAAAGAAATGAATTGTAATTGGTTTAATAATATTTTAATTTAATTAAAAAAAATTATATTGCTAGTTATAACATATTGTGAATTAACACTGTCACCTTGAGAAATGATAGTCTTTCATGAAACATGCTGTCAGAATATGACACTAACAGGACACATATCTATACATATGCCAGCGAAGTCAGCCTATAACTGGGGTTGGGCAATATAAGTAAGGCATGCGTTTTCTAAACAACCCAATTCACATCACCACATTTTCAAAGCTTAAAACACTTCAATGAAATTTTGTTCACGTTTCTTCATGGCGTTTACTTAACGTTTTTTTCACTGGCTCATGAACGGTTTGAAAATTGCAAGTTAAACTGGTATTAATGCCGGAGCTTGTCGACGTTTTTTCTCTCTCATAAATTGAACCCCAACAAATAAATAAAATACATCTTCAAAAAATGTACTGTGCATAATAAAACAAATATTAAATAGTGTCTTACATCAGGCGCAAAGCTCCGACCGCATCATTTATGTGTCACCGTGCGCAAAAAGTATTTCACAAGAAATATGATTAAAGTAACTAACTTGCTGTACTAATCTAACTTTAAATCAAACTACATAATATAGTTCTCGGTGTAAGTATTTCTAAAAGTTTAATCTGGTAAAAAAGCATGTGACTGCAGAGTCATAAGTGCCCAATGTTTGAATACGTCAAAATATGAAGTTTATCCTTTTCAGTTGCCAGTCCCGTGTTTATGGGAATGTATACCGGTCACATGACCTTGTTTAATCAGCAGAGATGATATCGCTTAAAATTGAAAGCCTGAATTTAGAGATAGAGAGAGAGAGAGAGAGAGAGAGAGAGAGAGAGAGAGAGAGAGAGAGAGAGAGAGAGAGTATATACATACATACATACATACATACGTACGTACATATATACATACAGAGACATGGACAGTGACATATACAGAAACCTACACAGAGAGGGAGAGATAGACAGATATACAGAAACACACAGAGAGAGGGAGAGATAGACAGATATACAGAGACAGACACAGAGAGGGAGAGATAGACATATATACAGTAACAGACACAGAGAGGGAGAGATAGACAGATATACAGAAACACACACAGAGAGGGAGAGATAGACATATATACAGAGACACACACAGAGAGGGAGAGACAGACATATATACAGAGACACACAGAGAGAGGGAGAGATAGACAGATATACAGAAACACACACAGAGAGGGAGAGATAGACATATATACAGAGACACACACAGAGAGGGAGAGATAGACAGATATACCGAGAGCGACACAGAGAGGGAGAGATAGACAGATATACAGAGACAGATAGAAAGAAGAGATAGACAGATATACAGAGACAAACAAAGAGAAGGAAAGATAGACAGATATACAGAGACAGACACAGAGAGCGAGAGATAGACATATATACAGAAACAGACACAGAGAGGGAGAGATAGACAGATATACAGAAACACACAGAGAGGGAGAGATAGACATATATACAGAGACACACACAGAGAGGGAGAGATAGACATATATACAGAGACACACAGAGAGAGGAAGAGATAGACAGATATACAGAAACACACACAGAGAGGGAGAGATAGACATATATACAGAGACACACACAGAGAGGGAGAGATAGACAGATATACCGAGAGCGACACAGAGAGGGAGAGATAGACAGATATACAGAGACAGATAGAAAGAAGAGATAGACAGATATACAGAGACAAACACAGAGAAGGAAAGATAGACGGATATACAGAGAGAGACACAGAGAGGGAGAGATAGACAGATATACAGAGACAGATAGAAAGAAGAGATAGACAGATATACAGAGACAAACACAGAGAAGGAAAGATAGACAGATATACCGAGACACACACAGAGAGGGAGAGGTAGACAGATATAAAGAGACAAACACAGAGAAGGAAAGATAGACAGATATACAGAGACAGACAGAGAGGGGGAGATAGACAGATATACCGAGAGCGACACAGAGAGAGAGATAGACAGATATACAGAGACAGATAGAAAGGAGAGATAGACAGATATACAGAGACAAACACAGAGAAGGAAAGATAGACAGCTATACAGAGAGAGACACAGAGTGAGGGATAGACAGATATAAGGAGACAGACAGAGAGTGGGAGATAGACAGATATACATGTACAGATAGAGTGCACAAGAGAAGAAGAGATAGACAGATATACAGAGACAGACACAGAGAAGGAAAGATAGACAGATATACAGAGACAGACAGAGAGGGGGAGATAGACAGATATACCGAGAGCGACACAGAGAGGGAGAGATAGACAGATATACAGAGACAGATAGAAAGGAGAGATAGACAGATATACAGAGACAAACACAGAGAAGGAAAGATAGACAGCTATACAGAGAGAGACACAGAGTGAGGCATAGACAGATATAAGGAGACAGACAGAGAGGGGGAGATAGACAGATATACATGTACAGATAGAGTGCCACAGAGAAGAAGAGATAGACAGATATACAGAGACAGACACAGAGGGGGATAGGCAGATATACAGAGGGAGACACACAGAGGTAGAGATAGACAGATATACAGAGACAAACACAGAGAAGGAAAGATAGACAGATATACAGAGACAGACAGAGAGGGGGAGATAGACAGATATACCGAGAGCGACACAGAGAGGGAGAGATAGACAGATATACAGAGAGAGATAGAAAGGAGAGATAGACAGATATACAGAGACAAACACAGAGAAGGAAAGATAGACAGCTATACAGAGAGAGACACAGAGTGAGGCATAGACAGATATAAGGAGACAGACAGAGAGGGGGAGATAGACAGATATACATGTACAGATAGAGTGCCACAGAGAAGAAGAGATAGACAGATATACAGAGACAGACACGGAGGGGGATAGGCAGATATACAGAGGGAGACACACAGAGGGAGAGATAGGCGGATAAACAGGGACACGCAAAGCGAGAACTGTTCTCAGTTTACCGTCTTAACAATTTATGGCTTAACAATTACAACAGAGAAATGGTACTTGCATCCTATTTGAACATCCTCTTCTTTCTGTTCAGCAGACTAAATCATTATTTTAAAAAAGATGAGTCGATTTAATCACAGCTTTCCATACTCATACTCACAGCCTCGTTAACGATAACAATTTTTAAATAAAACGGAAAATTATTACAGCAGTTCTTAAACTTATTTTGACAAATAACAATGATGACGTGAATTAGAAAAGACTATCTGTGACGGTTTTGTATATTTCATCAAAATGTACACCGATGTAGCAATGTTTAATACATGTATTATACGGCCGTACATTTAAGACAAACCGGAAAACGTCCAAACGCTTAAAATACGAATGTGAAAACAGTTTTACACGATTTACACGTGGCTGATATGAATCAAATGTCAGAGACGTTACAAGACGGACAGACATCAGTTTATTCAGGAGGAGGCCACTCGCTCAAAATAATTCTAGCAGACATGATATATCACATGTACCATGCCGAAAACATTTTAAAAAGATATTGTCCTAGCATGATATAGAAATAAGTGTATACAATGTATTACATTTATATTTCTTAAAGATATCAGATGAACACACCTGTATTGTTGTGGTGGGTGTCTTCATTAGCAGACTCTCGTGATATATGACATGTACTGTACTGTTAACATTTTAAAATAATTTCCCTTGCATGACATATACATAAGTGTATATAATGTATCACATTTATATTTGTTTAAGATATTAGAAACCTTTATTTGTTAGTGGGTGTTTCAAATATCCATTAATATATACATTCCGTAGTAAGTAGATTTTACAGGAATGTAGAGCATGTATTTCATCTTAAATATTGAATTATGACTAAAACTTTTTCAACAAAAGAGTTATCTTAACCAAAGGGGGCACTATATCTACCAGTGCATAAGCTTAGTTTTAGTTTACCACATTAAGGTGACATAATATCAAACAATGAAACATAAATATCATATCATTCATTAAAACAATAAGTACATTATAATTTAATATATTAAATTTAACTTAGTATGTTTCCAAGAAAACACGATGTACTGGTTTTGCTTTCATAGCTGGAGGCCTAGTACAAGGGCCACTAGCGTTGTATGTTGTAATCGACTGTGTATGACAACTACGTTTGACAGAATAACAACGTGATAAAATCATGTTTATATTTTTCGTAGAGTGTTTTAACTGTTTAGTGTGTGATGTACAAATAATAGTTCACGCTTTTGATAAATATGCCACATATTTGTCACATTGATTAATTGTTCAACTATATTTATACGTTGACAAATACTGTTTGACTTTCGGCTCTTCTTGTATAACACGAGTGATTGATGTACAAGAATGTTTTATTGAATTAACCGATCCATCAGAAATATTCTTTTTACAAGTTCATATCAATCCATTTATATTTTTATTTGTATATTTGTCATTTCGCCCGAGTCACATTACACTCCCCTATCTCATTAATATAACTCGTCGCTAGTTATAACAAGACACCAGCTGACTGTATTTGCACGAATTGTGCATCGCCCCCTCACATCGTTGCCTTCAAGGAAATTGTGGGACGTTGCGGTTTTGTTTCATCATATTCAAACACATCCTCATTAACTGTCAGAGTACCGAGCTTAAAGAACACAGATAACGCGTGCAGGCTTGTCACTCAAGGCGGCTACAGATAGTTGTGACGTCATTCAGGAAGACACCCCTCCTCTGTGCTATATAAGGGGCAGTAACCGCTGTTGAGACAGTTTACCGCCGTGAAGCAGACGACGAAAGTTCCGTCCTGCAGACGACAGTTGATAAACTGAGTGACTCCGTAATCTCAAGGCTCAATACCAAGCAACCATGAAGCATACGATAATAGGAACTGCCGTGCTACTGTTGATGTTTGTTCTCGGAGTCAGCTCACAATGCTTGCAGGGTGTCAACTGTCATCTTCCCGACTGTTTCTGCAGCACCAAACGTCTGTCCATGGATCGTGGACAAATTCCTCAAATCATCTATTTTGGATTCGATGATGCCTTGAACGTTGAGATGGCAAAGCATTACCGTCATCTCTTCAGCTCTGACAAACGGAATCCGAACGGGTGCCCCATTTCAATGAGTCTGTACGTGCAGCATCAATATACAGACTATGGACTTGTGAACGAGTTTTACAATAAAGGAATGGAAATAGGTGTTCACAGTGTGACGCACACAAACATCGATACTGAAGAAAAACTGCTGTGGGAAGCTGATCAACAAAGGAAGAACCTGGCTCACTTTGGCAGAATACCGATAGAAGAAATCGTCGGATGGAGAAGTCCGAACCTTAAAACAGCAGGTGACGTACAACCAGACATTCTTAAACGTCTTGGGTATGAGTATGATATTTCACTAACTTACACAAGAAGCAAACTTGGCATGGACAAACCGTGGCCCTATACATTAGACTATGGCTACCCATTCTCCTGCCAGATTCAGCCGTGTCCATCCTCACCACATAGAGGATTCTGGGAAGTGCCTGTTAATTCATTAATTGACTTTAAGAATGCCTACCCATGTCCATATGTAGATGGCTGTTACAACCGGGCTGGTGACGAGGAACAGGCGTTTAAATACTTGTGGCAAAACTTCTTAGACTATTATGAAGGATCACGTAGTCCCCTAGGCTTCAACATGCATGCGGCTTGGTTCTTTACTGGCCATAATCTTAAAGCCATGGATAGGTTTATCACGCAGGTTTTACAACTAAAGGATGTATATATTGTTAATGTGAAACAATTGCTTGACTGGATGAGAGAACCCGCAGCTCTGTCTGACATTCAGTATCTTCAATCTTGGAACTGCGGTGCTAATCCAGTGCTTAGACAGCAACCAACTACTTCAACGACGGCAACCGAACCAACAACTACGACCACTACCACAATAACACCAAGCACTACAACAAGACCAACAACTACTTCCACGACATCTACTTCAACAACCACGATACCTACAACAACAACTACCACAACAACCACTACGACAACAACCACTACGACAACACAGGAACCCACCACAACTACACAAGAACCAACCACAACACCTACAGCGTCCATAACCACTAAAACGACCCAACCTCCAACAACAACTACAACGCCGCCAATAACAACCACGCAATTGCCTACGACACCCAAACAACAATTCACTACAAAAAAGGTAAACAATCACCAACCAAAGAAGGCTGAGGGCGTAAAAGCTCCAATTTCACACACTTCATCATCCCTCCCTTCTTCAACAAAATCGACGGCAAAAAACGACGCAGCGCTGCCCCAGAGTTCGAGCAGACCTCCGTCCCCAATTCGGCCCAGTACAACACCCCCTCCGCGCTCTTTGCCCCTCTTCTCGCCGCACTCCTGTGTTCAGGGGGTCAACTGTAAACTCCCAAACTGTAAATGCAGATCAATCAACATACCCAACCTCATACCCAGAGACCAGACCCCTCAGATGGTATATTTCACTTTTGATGGATCTGTTAATTTCAACAGTTATCTCAATATAAAGAAACTATTTTCCTCTCATAAAAAGAACCCAAATAACTGTTCAGTGTCTGCCACGCTGTTTGTCTCAAGAAGTGGTAACTTCATGCAATACCTTACAAATCTAGCAAATATGGGGTTGGAAATAGGACTACGCGGAGACGACATGGATGCTTACCGTCGCTCCGAACACCTCATCTCTGACCTCGACAACGAAATAAATTACTTGAAATCCAAGCTTCCATTGATGAATTTACAAGGTTGGAGAAGTCCTGCTTTAAAATCTCTCGGCGACGAACAATACAAAACCATCAAGGCCCACAACCTCGTGTACGACAGCACGCTATCTCTGCCAATCCCTGCTTCAAGACGCTTCATTACCTGGCCATATACACTGGACTTCATGTGGCAGGACAGGTGCGAGGTCGGCAAGTGCCCGGTAGAAGCCTACCCGGGTCTATGGGAGGTACCGGTTGTTCCAATCATCGACTACAGAAACCAGTATGCATGTACATACGCGGACGGGTGCATGTTCAACCCGCCGACAGCAGAGGACACCTTCAACTTCCTGTGGAACAACTTCAAGGAACATTATGTTGGAAACAGGTCTCCTCTCGGCATCACACTGCGACAGCAGTGGTTCTCTCACCCTCTGTACAGGCCCAATCTGAGAGGACTAGAGATGTTTATCGATACCCTTCTCACCATTCCTGGTGTGTATGTTGTTTCCATTGAACAACTCATTAAGTGGATGCAGGACCCAACTCCATTGGGTCAAATGGGGAATTTTGAACCGTGGAAATGTTGAAGAACTTAAAATAGGTCGGAGACAATTCATGTAGATATTAAGACCTCAGTGGTAGTTCAGATTGCTATGCTGGTGGGAAGAACATCTGGATCCCAGTATCTGTGATAATATGAACTTGTCCTGTCATCAAAAATGATGAACGGGTATGTAAGAAATATCGTTTACATTATTTATTTCTATATATTTTTGCAAGTAAGTACTTACAGCGGGTGGCCATATTATTACGTACATGTAACGTAATTTCCTTAGACTTACGTGTTAATAAGCTGTTGCGAGAATAATTTTCATGAATCTATTGTTTGTCGATTAATTCTGAAATCTTTACCAAAATATGGGAAATCATCTCAGCTACATATGTACATAATTTCCATAATATGTTCTTACAACTATTAAGAAACCTACCTCTTATCAAACAACCCATATACAACATACCGATAAGATTTAACATGGCCGTCAATGGGACATTGGACTCACAAATTGTACATACGATGTTTAAAGAAGTGTCATTCGAAAACTAATCAACTGATAGATGAAAGGTAATTACCTGAGATGATAACCAATCTGTCAGCAAAATAAGACAGCAAAGGGACATTTATTCAATTTATGAAAATTATTCTTGCAGCAGTCAATTAACACGTAACTCTATGGGAATTACATCACATATACATAATAATATGGCCACCCGCTGTACGTTGTCTACTTTGCGTGGTTCCAACTCATTTTCAGTTATGTACTATTTACAGCTAAATTCGTGATCGCTGCTTCATTGGAAGGTTTAGAGTCCAGATGATAAGAAATCCATTTCTTCAAAAATGTCATTTCTTGTTAAATATTTTTCTTTCGTCGTGTTTATCGTTTTATATTCGTAAACTATCTCATTGGATAATATTTGCTTGTATATAATGCATTTTTCATTTCAATAAAGCTTAGAAATCAATGCTTTGATATTTTTGTTTCCGTTATTCCTAGCAATGCTAAACGTAAAGCAATGTGTTGCATGCTTCAAAATATAAATTGTGTTACTTATTTACTATTTCATCCTATAATAGATTTATGTAGAGATTTAAATGTAGATGCACGCACTTTAGGATGCAGAAATACATAAATCAATTAATGGGATACAGGTAGATGTCAGCTGAGCTATAGAAGACAAATACAGTCATGTTCATGAGTCCGAACTTTATTTTATAACAGAACATTAGAACATCAGAACACAGGAACATTATTTGATTGCGTACGCTTCCTAGGATGATGAAGTAGGTAAGTGGGCTATTTTGGAGTACGACGGGCACTAATCTGTAAACATAAAGCTGAAGACACATGGCCCCGTTTTTGCCCTTAACGAAGAACTCAAACAAACTCAAAGTCTATAATAATGCTAAAGCCGTTATTCACCTAAAGTCATGACACAGAGTGACAAACACGAGATTGAGTAAGGCCAAGTACACACGGTTGGTAGTAATTGATTGCTTTGTGAGCACCTTTCCATCTGTACATCGAGTCTCGACATACCGCCTGGCAGAACACATCCATCCTGGACATACGCTGTGATAGATGTGTTGGAGTAGAGCTTGGGTGTCGAACAAGCATCATGTGCAGACATCACTTGATAGATGTGTTTGGGATGTACATACAGCGGTATATGTTGGGTGTGAGAAGAAAATCTTATTGTGTAATACATGTCACTAGAAGTCACTTAAAATTCTGTGTATATTTCATGAAGAAGCGTGATGGTCGTTTTGATAACGGTATTGATAATGTGGACGGGATGCAATCAGAAATATGAATTAAGTCATAAATTGTTATATAGTAAAATGTGTTTTAAAAATTCGTATGTGCACAAGGGAAGCTAGAATGAAATGTTCTGAGCAAAGAGTGATTGAACAAAAATCTGGAGACACATTAATATATATGGTATTGATGTACTTTATTTATCATTAACAAATGTGCATCATTCTTTATTTCTCAAATTTATGAATAATGCTTAATCGTGTTTGTCACATTATATGAATACGTCTAAAGCATTATGAATTGTATCTAAAAGGTATGCGCTATGTGCATGTACACGTACATCATTAATTTAAAAAAATAAAAATCATACTATCAGAAATTCTGTAAAAAACAAAGTGGCACATCGATGAGACCTTCGAAGTAAACGGCCTCCCTCAAATACTTAATGTATCATCATAAACACATTTAATTACCTTACTTAATGTTTCATCTGAAGGCAAATGACATTAAACATGCTTGTTATAAACATATGATTGACAGGTGTACTAAGGAAGGATAACGTCAATAATGAGAAGAGTTTCATTTAAACGTCGTAATGTCACTGACAACACTGTTACAATGTTGTCACAATATCACTGGCAACACTAATACCACGGTGTCATAACGTCACTGGCAACACTGTTAGCATGTAATTACTCGAGTGAATGTTGTTTAATATGCATCTGTCAGGAATGTAATGTTACATATAACAAATAGCACGTAGAGATTATCCTAAGTTGCATAACATGCATTTGCATGTTCCCAATACTTTTAATTGTTTAAAATTAAAATCAAGCAATGAAGATACACAAAGTCGGTGTATTTTATTTAATACAGGATTTTATTTAATAAAAAGGATAAATGATTTAACTTGCTTTTTGTTGATTTAAATTATTTACTTCGGTGTTTATTTTACTTCGAATGATTTACGTATAAAAGAGTAAACGCATCTGTGGACAAATACTAATAGTATATATTCATAATTACTTATTTTTGTCGTCTTAGAATATACTCATCAAATGTATAGACGTCAATAGTCTAGTTTGCATAAGTGAATATGATGCAGGACGTTTTTACTTCTTTACATGTATTACTTAAAGCTTATTTTATATACCAAGGATAGATATGGTCTAAAAGCAAGTCTGTGTTTGTGCAACTCTATAAGAAGAAAAACTCGATTAAATCATTACAATTGATATGAACTATCAGTCGTTATGAACTACTCTGCTTCTACATGAATTAATGTCACACTTTAAATGAAGAAATAAAATGAGTCAAATGTTCACAATACGAAAATGCCTACGGGGAAACTACTGACTCGATGAACAATGTTCTTATTAATGTATTGAAAATACTGTCTGATTCAGCGATAAAGAATGACAGCAAAACCTCAATTGACAAAGCAATAAATCACTTATGTCATAAACTATTCGCAGGTGGTAGATAATGATACCAACAGGTATGTGTCCTTATTTTCGAATGTTGACGTGAAACTAGTGCAAGTCGCTAAATTCATTTTGAATCATATCTACTAATAGGCAGAATGAACTAGTACTTGAATTTAACATTTCTGTTTGGTAATTTAAGGTAAATTATGATTTTATTTTATAGTTGTTTATTTTGAAAAAAAATTATGATATGAATTCAGATGACCAACATGACGACACGATATACTTCATAGTTGTAGTTTACTGTGCTAGCTATGAAGATGAGAAGTAGTGTGAATGAGAGAAATGAGAAAGCGTGAGGGAGAGATATTACCCATGTACTTGTAGGTACATTTACACAAAGTATCTCTTGTCTTTCATCCTCAAATCGGCCTCGAACTCTTGTATCACGAGTGTTTATCAAGATACGATTAAATGACACTGTTTGGCTAAGGTGGTTTAACTCTTACAAACATAATTCCTTTATCATTGTATCTAGAGCTTTTCGTGTCGAAATTTTATTCATATAGCTCGAAGGGGTAACTAGTTTAGATGTATTGATATACAGTGGTAATTACTGTGCAGAACAGCACCAAGTACACACAACAAATAAAATAAATAAAATAGACATTAAGACAATACCTGCATTTAATTATGGTAATAGGGAAAATCTAGAGGCTGTTTTCATTCAACGTTGTTTCAAGACACACGAATCCCCGTGTTACCAAATGTACAGTTTACATTTTTCCGATATACTAAGTTTTGTGTAGCAAGTATACTCTATGACATGAATCTGTTATTTAGCTAATGGCAATCTGAGTGTGACAATTACATAATAAAGAAACGTGTTATTTAATAGTTAGCCAATGAGAACACACACCGAGCTGAGCCAGTGTGCTTCACAGTAGTGCTGGTGTACTAGGAAACAGCGAGAATTGAAGAAGACAGATGGCAGAAAATATCCGCTCTTGTCTGCCTCCACCACACAATCAACACGATCCTCAGTTCTAACAATATAAATGACAGTCCAGCATGGGGTTATCTCTTTGTAATTACCGCGGTGAGCAAAGGATAACATCTCCTAACAACTTAGGTCCATCTATGTTTGCACGGACCATGAGAAGTGACCCGGGGAGTTCCTAAATGACTGAGTGCCTAGTCACGATAAAATTGATGGACATGCGACTGAGAAACTAGACATCCGAGAGAGCTATCTCGGGGATTAATAAGGACACATATAAGCAGGCCTAGCTGTAGGTCTGGAGGTACGACGAGCTGCCGGATACTTTAGTCGGCAACATCCTCACAATCTGAAGAATTCTAACGAGACTTTAAGCGTTATAAAGTTATTATTTTTATCGTTATAGGGTATTTTTTAGTCGTTGAGCTTACTAAGAAATAGTGAGTGTAAGTTATTTAAATTTCGTTCAGACTGATGTAAAAATAATCATTTTGATTAACGATTGAAGTATAAGCGTGTATCTGAAGATTTGTAGATCGCAACCTAAGACGTAATGCAGCAGTTAAGCAGACACACAAGGATAAATATTTATATAGATATTATTAAGTAGATTGTATATTAGTAGTTAAAATATATTTACGGGTATTGGCATAGACATGGGTCAGATCGGGATAGGATAAAGAGAGAATCTCACCTTAGGGTCTTCTGATATCATATATATCAACACGAGTTAATCCACGTCACAAGTATCCGAGGTTTGCCGAGGATATTTTACTTTTATCAACGAGTGTTTAAATATTTGATATCAGAAGAGACGAGGGTGAGATTCTATCTATCATCCAACATCGTTCTTCATTACTTTTAATGAAACATAATACATTTCTGAAGACAGCATTGTCATTAAACTTCCAGTACGATGATGTCATAACACTGTGACGTCATAATGTTTAATACGTCGCAGCATTGTGAAGTCATAATTCTTTTGGAGATAGCAATTTGCTGATGTAAAAACATTATGTATCATTAGTTTGACGGTGACAGGGCGTTGTGCAAAATATACTGTCTGTCAAAACGATATCTCCTCACACAAGGGTATCTCCTAAGGAACAAAGGTTTCGATGGTAAAACCTACTTTCTGCAGATCACTAATATATAAGTTTGGGTACAAACTGGGCATGCAGTTTGTATCATGTTTAAAGTCTACGTATATATAGGTTACCTTGGCCTTAATTTCAAGGTAACCATGACACTTTGACCACTTTTAGAACTCTTGTTAACCTCATGACCAAATGGACCAAATGTCTTCAAATTTAGTGACAGCTTTCATTCAAGGCCGGTTCACACTGTGCCGAATTTGACAAAAGATGGAAACACGAATTTGAAAATGTTCAAATTCGCAAAGGATCGTAAGCAATCGGGCCATTCGTAAACGCATTCGTTTGGTCATCGGCGGAATTCTTCTCTGTTCGGCAGCAACATCGGGAGAGCGAGCAAAATACTTGACATGCTAGTTTCGTGGTGCATTCGTACGACTATCGAGATGACATCGTATGATTCGTATCATCATCGTATTTGCCTTCGCCTGTCCATCGGGACCATAGGGCATATTTCACAAGCGAAGGCCATACGAATGTAACAAGAAGATGACCGAAGTCATAAGAAGACAACGCGACCTTGCAAGAATGCACACGGTGATTATACCATGTCGTATTGACTAGGTTACGAGGGCATTTACTTCATCAAAAGGTTTATGTCAATATGAGACATGTAATGATATATATATATATATATATATATATATTACATATTATAACCTGTGTAATATATGTTACAATACCCCTATGAGCATGAAATATATAGTACCTTATATTTACCACTTAAGTATACATGCATCTGCAGAAGGTATCTGTACTATGAACGTCTATCTACGTACATGTATATAAGCATGCATTATATTAAACATGGAATGTATTCATATAGGTATCGTATATGCATACATATATGTAGGCCTATGCATGTATATATGTATGTGTGTGTAATGAATATATTCTTACCTAAGTTCCATCGTGATAGCATCGTAATGCTAAACGATGGTTATACGCAGGTAATCACGAGGATTGAAGATAGTCGCGTTGCCTTCTTGTGACAATCGAGGAGCAAAGTGTTTACTATTTTGGTGATGGTACCGGTACGGTAATGAAAAGAAGTAACAAGATTGCATCTCGATGGTCGTGCGAAGGGAAAGATTGAGACACGGGCTGACCACGAAAATGAAGATTCGCACCCGGGTTCGGAAGTTTTTTAACACACAAAGATTTTCGAACATCCGCCGATGGTGCAACCGAAGGCGGAACAGTGAATTGAAAGGGTCACGTGACTTCCTGCTCATGACAACTCACGCCAGACTGGTTTCAGCAACTTCATTGACTATATGTTTGCGCCATTGCTCAATAGTCATCCTAATTATATAATTAACTCATAAGCTTATCCAGAGTGGTAATTGGGTAGTAGGGATTCATGAGTTCGAAATTTTATATTTTTCTTTTTTAAATTAGAGAAAAACATTTTTAAATTTTAAAAACTTGTATGTTGTATGTAACTGTGATATGTAGCAACTTGCACCAACTTCCATATAATATAACATGTTTTAAAATGCTTCTCCATGGTGTATAAAGGTGTAATCAGAGTTAAAAGAGAAAAAGTTCGGTTAGCTAATTTCGGCAATCTCTTGTTTTCATTGCAGTAATCAGATTTATGCTTTCTCTGCTATACTAAAACAAAGTCTATATTACGCTGTTCCAGTACTTCCTAACATTTAAAATTAAGCTTTCCCGGGCCGACACCGAGAGGCCAACCGTCACAGCAACAGAGTTATATAATGTGAATGTCACGTGATGCTTGTATCGCCAAGCTCATCTTCCTATTCTCATCGCATACTCGTCGAACTCTCCATACGACGTCGTGTTGCCATCATGCTGTCACCGTGTTGTATTCGTACAGACTATATAACGTTAGGCCAATGCGACGATCAACCCGACATTCGCATTGCATTCGCATTGTAGTCGTGTGTTACGTCGTATTACATCGTGTTACATCGTATTGCCTTCTGACTGCATCGTACCTGCTCCGGATTTTGATTAGTTTTTAACCAAAATCGAAACCAAATTCGTGCGAAATGAGAATTTTCTAATTCGTGTTGGCATCTTTCGTCATATTCGGGACAGTGTGACCCGGCCTTCAGGGATCATGCAGACACCAGTTGACTTAGGTGACTTTAGTGGCAAATTTCCCATTTATAATGATAGTTTGTGTGATTTAAATTTAGTTTAGAGGGTAAAACATCTTATTACACAACCAATTATCCGTAGTGGTAATAATGGTGTTGCGTATAAAGTAAAAATTGCTTGGCGGTCATTTTATTGTGAACACATTTTATTTCGAATTATTTCGAATTATAAAATCGATTCCCATGGCTTTAACTTGATTTTCTGAAGAGAGAAGGGTGTTTTACTTTTGCCGAAATTATTTTTCAAATATACATTTCATCAACTTATTTGAGCGAAAAACCATGCCACTGCCCCTTTAACCGTTGTAAACAAGAAGTACAAAAGAAAGTACAATCACAAATAACTTTTGTTTTCGACGTCGTACTCTAGAACTGAAAAGTGCAGGCATTTAGTCATCAGCCAAGAAGACATCTACGTGTTTTTTAATTTGTTTGGGATAAAACACAACTGTTCATCGACATATAAAGCATCTTCTATGTGAAAACGAGTAAATGTGCCTCGTTCTGCACACGTTTACAATATTACAAACATGGTAGGGGTTATATTGGTGTAAATTTCATTTATTGTCCCTGTCCAATGTCATTAATTCAAACTACTCCATATATGTGTTATTGTATCATGAAAAAATCAAATGCATCCAATCTTATATTGTACGTGGTTGTGTAATGCCAACAAACCAATATTGCCCGTGGCTTCAATTACTGAATGGAACTTCTGTATGGCTGCCCTGTGGCAATACAGAACACCCGATTGTATCGAGCGTAATAGAGAATTGTACAATTCATGCAGTTGTGTCATTCTTTCTTTTAAAGCATGCCTTATTAATCAATAAATTCAGACTTTGAAATTTAAGCGATATGCTCTCTGCTGATTGGATTAAACAAGGTCATGTGACCGGTATACATTCTCATAAACACAAGACTGACAGCTGAAAAGGATAACCTTCATAACCTGACGTTTACAAAATATAACCTGCGGTACTACTTTATCACCGTATCATTGCGCATTTATCACACTGCTATCACATGCCCTTTTCTTGATTAAACTTTTTAAAAACCTTACAACGTGAATTCTAAATGTAGTTTGATTTGAAAGTTTGATTAAAACAGCACATTAGAACCAAATATTAAATACTTTAATCATATTTCCTGTAAACTACGTCACGAGTGGTGACACATAAGTGATGCAGTATTATTGTGGGCGGAGCTTAGCGCATGATCTAAGACAATACTTAACATTTGTTTTATCATGCACTGTACACTTTTGACAGATTTTTTTATATTCAAAAGATTATTTACTGATTAGAAATCACTTAAATTTTTTAAAAGTTTGAATTTATAAGACATAGATTTCATAATGTGTTTGTTCACTGGCTTATAAACGGTTTGAAAGTTCAAGCTAAACTGTAGTATAAATGCCGTCGACAAGCTCCGGCATTTATACGAGTTTAACTTGCACCTTTCAAACCGTTTATAAGCCAGTGAACAAACACATTATGAAATCTATTTCTTAATTAATACAAAATTATACATCGGAAGACAGGAACATCTAACTTCGTTCCAGTTTGTATTTCAAAGTAACTGAATCCTGAATGCATTAACAAGAATTATCATGAAACGAAGTGTTATTTCGTAAAGTCAAAGGTCAAGGTATGATTTAGGGTAATTTAGCCAATGGATATCAAAATAAGAAAAAAGTCAAATATTTAGTGTCAAATATATATTTGACGAAACGTTTCATAACATGATCTCTCAAGTGACATAAATTGACTTACTAAACTCACGGGCAAAAGAAACGTCACAAAATTTTGAAAACAGTATAAAATAAAGATTTTGTATATATTTGGTAGCCACATGATTTCTTAAGAAATATTCACAATTTCATACATCAGAGTATGCAATTTTTATTTTTACATCTGTTCAAATTGACATGGGGTGCTAAAATCGTTTTTTAAAGATGTTTTTGGCTCACAATATTTAGTATTTAAGTTTAAAACATTGAAAAAGTAGAAATTTAATTAACTTAAGATATCCTCGACATAAATAACCTTCTTTGATTTAAATTTGTTGACGCGTCTTTACTGTAGGACGTCTCAAAACAAGCCGAAACTGGCTTTTTGAGGCTTCTATCTCGTCTAGTTAAGGAGATTCCAAAACGACCATTTCTTTAAACTTGTGTTTCTCAGAGTTATGAATAGATAATGTTTTGAAAATTCATATTTAGTATTGTTGGGTTCTGAAGACATGGTGTAACGCTGTTTCAGTCGCATTTATCGCCCGATGATTGAAATATCTTGTATTTTGTATGGGGACGTTTCTTTTGCCCGTGAGTTTATTTATTTTGAACGGACACTATTTCATGTGTGATGACGCACTTGTTCATATTGATTTTTTTGTATTTATTACATGCTAAACATGGTTTAAAATGTATACTATTGATTTTTAATGTGACTGTTTATATTTTTTTTTAAATGTGTTATTATACTTTCACCAATTTACATTGTAGCTAAATGCAATTGGTCGAAATAAATCTTTATATACTTTCTTTTGGTGTATATTATTCACAATGATATAATAACGTTAATTAATTTTACGGATTTGACATTAAATTAGATCATTCTTCATTCATGCCCAATTAAAGTGTACACGATAGGCCACTCCATTAGCCATTGCTGAGGTGGTAGCCTCTCTGTTGAAATTACTGTGACAACGAAACCGGTCCAGTGAATAAACAAATTGTCATTGTTATGGAATCAGAATACCGTGAAATTAATCTGTCAAAACATTCAAACATAATATTCGTAACTAGCCATTTTCATTCTAATTTTGAGACTGAAATTATAGAGAAAAGTGGGCAGTAGCTATACTGTCATGATATGTAATTATTCACAGCAGTCATAATCATTCTCATTGTCGTATTGTGTTGAACTACCACACCTTTTATTATATGAATTATCATTACAGGACATGACTGTTGGCATATGGCTTAAGGTAAGTGTCACTAAGGTAATGTGAATTCAAAATTAATATATCATGCATTTGAATAGAAACGCCTAGAATGTACCACTTTACCTTTTACTGATGCCAATCCCGTGTTAACATCCGCATCTTTGGGCACGAGTTTTAGTAAATTTAAAACTAAAAAGTTGAATTGTATTAAAGGGGACAATAATCAGAGAAAAGTTTCTGAGAACGAAACATGTGTCATACATATACATCCATAAGTCCGATGGTTATTGATTGAGAGGATGCGCTGAAGTTATCTTACTTTCAGTAACCATACATTCTTATAACAAAATTAATATGCATTAAATGTAAACTTAAAATTAACCTTTATTGACATATCACCACGACAATATTTCTTCTTCTTTTTCAAAACTTGGATTTAATTTCGATAAAAACATCAGATCGTTATGATAATTTTGGGAACGAATGTCTGTGGTTGCATGACTTTGTTTAAAACTGCATATGCATGAACACATACATGTATTACGTATGTAAGTAATATGCTGTCTTTTTATTATCGTAATACATGTTTAACAACGGTATGATTGTCAGTTTGAAGGACATGATAACGTAGAGCGGACTGACATGTTAACATGTCTTGACGTCATCAGGTTCCTGTTGTGTAATGTATACATGTACATGTATCGGGAATAAATTGTATATCTAACATGTACGTATGACTGTATGAATCATATCCTCACAAATGCTTACACGATTATACTTTCAGATAAAAGGTTAGTAAAGTACACAGAATATAATATGTGAAAATCGTTCTAACAATGACCATTATAAAATCTAAATATGAAGAGAAGCAATAGTCGAATACATTAATTTTCATATTAATTTAAACATCTCTGAAGTTATCAGTAGAGGATTCAGTCTAAAGGTTATAACTATACTCGTAATGGTTTACTATATTTAAATCTACGAGGGTAGATATATTTATCAAAAGACACGAGAATGATTCAGACACTAGTCGCCATCCAAAGTCACTCTTTAACAGTTATTGGTAAAATACATGTCTTAATGTCCTTAATATAGTTATTTTCAATGGTTAAAAACGACATCTGAAATTAATCCGTGTTTCATTGATGGAATAAAATGTTATTCAACATGCATTCTGTTAAATCACACTCTAAATCATATTGCGTCATCGTTGGTGACGTCATGTATCAATACTACGGCATAATAAGTTGACCGTGATAAATCATGAATATGTGTACCTTTTTCGGAACTTAATAAATAGTCCATACACATTTTCTCATCGAATATTGGAATGTATTTTCTCGTGAGGTATATCATATGTAATATTGTTCAACTTTTCGTTGCGTACTCAAGAATACATCAACATCTTCATGAGAAGATATAAACATGGAATTAGAGAAAAATGTAAAATATAATTTTATAAAATAAATATTTGAGCATGTAACAACATTATGCTTTCTTAGCTAGTAACTACAGATCATTACATTGTGACCAAACCACCAAAGTCACTTTTAATCTACTCATTTATAAACCTAATCCGCTTTCAGACTACATACTTTTTCTCATAACATCCAAACGCAGGTACCATTAAGTCTTCACATACACCCCTCTCTAAGGTCGATCTTACTATCAGACAATATATGTCTTCATGTTGTGATAATAGTGTCCTCGTTTGTTTGCTTTTTTAAATTGTAGTCTTTTTGGCTCATGTAATTTTCAACAACGGAGTAAAATCGTTTTTCTTGTGTTTCAAACACTGGTCTACAGGAAGGGCACTGGGAACTCCTTCATCTCCTATTGTGAGACTTCCTCACCTCGTTCCCATATAAATTGGTCTTGTGAGCGGACACTGGCTACTCAAGAGAGCTGTCGAAACCCTTGCTGTGACAGTTCCCCACACTGCAGCCAGCAATCTCAGCAGACAGGAACTGAACCACGTCAACCCTCCCCGCCTGTTTGCTTGTTGGCCTACCCCGCTCTAAATCGTTCTAATCTTCTTCTTTATCTCCGTGTTTCTTTCAGTACATTCCTTCTAGATTTCGTTTTCATGGAAACGTGACAACGCACTCATTGTATCAGTTCATTTGCAGAATTGTATTGCGACGTATTACATATAACATATAATGCTTAGCAGTGACAAACTTAATTTATATTTAATTTGTATACTAACGATAAAAAGTATAATAACTGTTTCTTTCATTACATTTCAATTTCATAATTTGGACAGGAGTCACATTTTAACGTGCGACAGGACATCTTACATATGTTGTTTTATGCGCGAGTATAATATAAAACATTACGTTACTTAATGGTAGGCTACATGTGCGTGTATCCTTGCTGCTCTTCATATTCCTCTTCAACGCTATTTCATTATACACATTTCAGCTGCTCTGTGTTTTTCAATCTATAACCTATAAACAATATATATATATATGTCATATATATACCTATATACTATCTTTACTTTAAAATGCATACTCTATGTATGGCACATAGGAAATAAACCTACTACTACATGTAAACGCTATGTATTTAGCTCGCCAAGACTCGCAAAATACCATGTTTATTCCTAATGCAGGATATTGACCACCCCAAAACACGAGCATGATAACATCTATTCACATGTTTGAAGATCATTATAAATGCATCAACATATGCAAAACTACACCTGCACAAATCAGAATATCAATGAGTTGCCGGGTATTACTGTCCCTTGTGGATTAGTGTGATAACTCCAAGTAATAATTCACAAGGAACAGGTAATTCGTTAATTGTAACACCGAGTTATTTTCGTTACCGAAGATAATTTTTATCTGTAAAAATCGGAAAGTACGACTTATTTTCACTATCAATGCGCAGCCCTATGTACATGTAGTAAGCTACCATCACTCAGATGTTCAACTATCCAGCTTTAGTCCCAAAAAGAATTTAACGATATAAATAAACAATTTGTTGTTATTTTTGTCGCAGAATGAGGGACAAAATTTAACAATCGCTCAATTGCAATTAAAAGTAGGTTGACGTCACAAAGCCATTACGTCACGAGAGTTCAACTTGCATGCTGCTTCGCCTTGCAAATTTAGGTCTGTATATGGTCTGGTCTGCCTATCAAAGTCATTTTTTTCATCAAAGTTTGTTTTTTCATAAAAGTTAAGTTTTTCATAAAAGTCAGTTATTTTGTCCGGGTGGCTCTTGCCCGGCTGGCTTTTGTACGGGTAAGTCCGGGTGGCTTTTGTCCGGGTGACATTTGTCCGGGTGGCTTTTCTCCGGATGGCTTTTGTCCGGGTGGCTTTTCTCCGGGTGGCTTTTGTCCGGGTGGCTTTTGTCCTGCTCTCCTGTATATAAGTTCTCGGAGTCTGGATATGACTTTACTTTCCTTTAATGACAGGTGACTTGAAATAGATAAGCTTGAAAGGATTCATCTTTGTGATTCAGCTACAATACACATGTAAGAGCAATTCATGAACGAGCGTAAAGAAGTTTAGTCAACTAATCAAACTACAAGTTATATTCATAGAACGCCTATCATTTTCTAGAGGATTATGCAAACGTAAATACCGACATACCGTTGCACACTGGAGTAAGAAGATAATAGTTAACTTGTTCTACGTATGGATTGAGGGAACATGTGAAGTGCATGATATGATAGAGTAAACTTACGTTTGTTGAAAATGAAACAGTCAGTACAGAGAATACCTAGTTGTATTAAAAATATCAAAACTTCTATATAACTTGTTTGTCCTATTCAATATTTAATTCGTGTTTTTGCTCCGATTCAAATTACACCATTAAAGTCAATCGACTTGGATCTAATGTCTATTTGAAATAAATCCGATATTGATGTGATATTTTAATTCTCCATATAATATATTTTCACAACGTATCTGCCTATCAATCTATATTTACACTGACGAGGCCTCAGGCCTATGGTACATCGTTTAACATATACATCGACAAACATATTGACATTAAAGTGTTATGACATTTGTTCTGCATACCATTGCATAATGAATGTATATGGCAAGGTTTTGTAACATACATGTGTAGTTTGATTTTTACAGTTTATTAGATTACAAAATTTCATAATACTTGGATGTATATGATAGTAGTGTTTGATATATTTGTAACGTAGTGAATTATACAATGGACAGATGAGAAGAACATGGTATTCATCTTCAATTTTTTTAGATTACACAGGGTACATATTCTTTCTTCTTTTTTTATAATTTTTGTTCTGTATCTGCAGCTTTCAATCATTAAATCATGGGATGAACAACAGAATCGTGTTAATGATCGCTTAGACTTCTTTATATCTACATATGATAAATATGTTTCTGTGAAAAAAATAATTTTAAAAGTTTTAATAATAAAAACATTTTCTTGATAGAGAGATTCTTTCATACCAGGTTTGAATGAATATGTCTTTAAGTCTTTTTGTTAATGAGAGAATGAAGAATGAATGACTGTGATTCTACATAATGTGCAATCCAGGCGTTTCCGAAGCCAATAGGAAATAAGAATTCTCTTACCTTGGAGACCAAGTTTATTTGTCAATTTTGATCATATACATCATGCTATTACATTGTTTGGTATTCCATTAGAAGATAAAAGTTTTAACCAATATTTGATGGCATTTATGGATGAGTAAATATGTAGTGGAAACCTTCTAAGTTCTCCATAAACCATATCACTGTATTCAACTTTACTCCTTAGAATGTCTTGCATGCAAATACATGAACCTTTTCAATAACTTTCGTATTTCGTAAGCCTCATATTTCTGAGCCATGCAATAAAATCGTTTTTATTTTGACATCAAATATTTTGAAAAATGTCTGGAGCGAGTCTTTCGTAACCCCATGGATGGTGGTGGCTCGGTATGTTTTACCTGTTTAATATTTACTAATGTATACATATACAATAATGATATTATCGAGGTGTATCTGTCTGTTTGTCTGTCTGTCTGTCCGGAATGGCTATACACAGTACATTTACTGACAGGTGCGGGAACTCTTTATCACGTGACCTAGTTTGTCTACAACTGCGCGAGTAGCAATGACCAAATAGCATTTTGATGGGTTTGTTTCGTTTGACCACCATTTCAAAGTTTCCACCCAAGTCAATTAAGTACTGGTGAGTAGAAAAGAAGGAAACTTCTCAATTATTCTGTGGCTGTTTGGAACCATCAAAGCCCATCACATTACAAGTTAACTTTTGAAGTAGATACTCCCCTTGTGTTTTAAACTCGTCATTAAAGTTTCACTCTCTGTTTGACAAATAGCAGAAATTCATTACGTTAAATAGCCTTATTAACTGCATTGTTTTCTCAAAACTAACAGATACATTCGCAAAATGCTTGGGAAATTGGAAAGTGTACACTTAAAGCATGTAAATTAACCCATTGAGTTTTTTCATTAGTCAAGATACCGAAAGTAACGATTTGTTTTAATGTTTAAGTTTGTATCTCTTTGACGTGTTAGTTTCTGTTGTGGGAGATAAATTCACCTTTAATTATTTAAACTTCAAGCTATTTGCTTTACGTTACTATTGGCCAATTTTAAAACAATCTATGTCAATAATTGTTATTAGAATTTCAACATTTATGAGAGCAAATTGAAGGAGAGAGAAAGGTTAACTGAAATACGAGTCAGTTTTTAAATCACAGGAAATTATTTAATGAACACGTGTATTTCAATATATTACACAATATAACGTAGTTTCACTGCAAACATGCACTATCCGCAGTAGTCGCAGAAAAATGTGTCACCTAAATGGAAAATGCAAAGTGGCCATTCAAGTGTGAACACCTCATAATGATTCAAGGATGGAAATGGATCCGCGTTGCTTAACCGAACCATAACCCTTCGTATTAGAACTCTATTTGAAGAAAACATGGAATGAGACAGTTACCCTCCTCAACTGGAACAATTCATTTTAATAAAGTCCTCAAGCTCGCCATTCACAGCTGCTTGCAAACGGTAGCCATTTTGAACGTCGCGTGATATGTTTATGAGGGTTATTACAAAAATGCGAATTTCAGGAAATACGAATCTTGATTTTGTGAACGCGAATGTTGGGAAAACAAAATTAAAACTCCCGTCATAAATGACACATATATTAGATTTTTTAAATGGTTAAAGAGAACTTGTGGGGGGAAACTTTGTATATAAAAACAATATTTTTTTGTATGAAATCGCTGCTGTTGTCACAAAGGATTTTTCGCTGTACACACTGTCAGCATCCGACAAAAAGAGTCCCATGGTAAAACTGTCATGGTAGAATGGAGATAAACCTACTGTGTTCGGTTTCAATTTTAAATTTACTCGCTATCAATCCAGTATAATACGTCTCTGATTTTAAAACACAGTAGGTTTATCTCCTAAGTAACGTCTATGATATTACTCCGCTAAAATTGGGTCAATTCTCTTACCACTTTTAACACACAAAAAACACGCTTATTGTAATAATAACATAATATGATAAAGAGATTATGAACCTCGTGTGTTTCCGTATCATTAATATCATATATTTGGAATAGAAAATAATGTATTATGCTCGCCAATACAATTTTTATTCCAAAAATATGATATTAATGATACGGAAACACACTTGGTTAATAATCTCTATTTATCTATGTTGATAATAATTTCACATACACATATCGTGTGGTAGAATCCAAAATGTTAAAAAGTATTTAAAAATAAGTTCTGTTTAATTTTTACTTAGGATTATGTTATGCATTAAGTTCTTGATTGAAAGAGATATGATATATTTAACTTATCTTTCCAAAACGGAATCTGTGAATTTATCAAAGACATGATTTAGTATATCCGAATAAGATCATATTATCAATTCTGACCTTTAATTAATCCAAATCACTGTATACCAACAAACCTGTAAATGAGAGGACATGCGTTTACTGCCCTGGCAGCATCGAGGATGAATCGCATGTTTTACTGCACTGCCCATTATACTGTGATTATCGTTCTGTTTTATTTAACTACTGTGATAGTGTAAATGATCATTTTAGTACGTCTAATGATGTTCAGAAAATATGTTTATAATGTCATACCCAGATATTGTATTCATAACTGCCAAAACGTGCAAGCTGATTTTACAGAGACGAACGTTTTTACTCTTTAAGAAATGATGTTTATTTACTACTGTCTTTTTATTGATGTACTTCCTTTTAGTCTCTCATAAACCTTTTGGGTGGCTCACTTTTTACATATTTTTAATTTGTATCATAATTATTAGGAAATTCCTTTTATAAACATGAGGTGAGATTTTAGTAAATAATATTTCTGTCTGTCTTTCTGTCTGTCTGTATAATGGTATATGTAATTATGGCAAGGAACGATACATGTACTTAGATAATGCAATGAATGAAGTCAGTATGGTCTGTATGAATAGGTTCAAATCCTTTTGGGAAAATAATAAAATTACAGGTTGATGAATAATTTGTATATGTTTCATTTTAGCTAACAAGTGACGAAGTGATGATGGATCATACATTTTTTTCGGAAAATTATTTCTTCTCATCAGAACAAGATATAAGATGTCTTAGAAAATTCACAATGCATGTTTACACTAAAAAGTGACTCAAATATTCGCCAGTGCTTGATCAACCAACGATATAGTTTTAGAAGTTGTAAATCAAATTCGTAATAGTAATGGTATTATTATATATAATAGTGTCCTAGATTCTGTACGTTTACATATAAGGTGTTCGTTAATTACTTGTAACGGATCCACTGCTCCCCTTGCATTCTGCATTTCAGAATATACAGTAAGCCTGGTGGCGAGAGAACAGGAGACAAGTTGATCATAAACTATCACACCATTACTGAGGTGTCGATGGGGCAATTTCACGATGTCTAATGCAAATTGTTTAATGTTTCGGAAGAAAAATTTATATTTAAATTTACAAACAGGAAAGTCGAATATTTCGTTCTCAAGTCATGAAATCTAAAGTCAATGTTCTTATATAGCAAATAGGAAGGGGATTATGTCTGATAGAAGGTTAACCGTTTATTCTGTAGAAGTTACATACTTATTATATGTCTTTGAAAGAAAGTGATAATCGCAGTTTGAAAAAGGTAAAGAGTAAATCCGTAGTTCACAACATCAAAGATATTACCTTGTCTAGTGCAGCTAGGGAACAGACAGAATCGGTATGAAATTACACGTGTGAACATGTATCTCTACATGTCTGATAGAATAATTGTACAATGTTTTGTAAACTTAATTCTGCAGAACATACATTTCATCTGCCTGTGTAAACAAGTGATAATATGTCTTTAAAACGCTATTTTCACTTCTATCCTCGTTAGTTTTCCTAAACAACATCAAAGGCTCGAGACTCCACGCAGCGACAGAATAGACACTCAGGATAAGAAGTCACTAAGCTATATCTGATAGACTAATTGTACAATGTGAAACAGGGATTGATTCTGTGCAACATAACATGTTCTGTTTGTGCAAACAATTAATTATTTGTCTTAGATAAATCACCACATTCACCATTTATCGCCGATTGGGTAAACCTCGTTATTTTAACAGAAACATCAAAGAGATTACCTGTCCCTATAGGGAGCCAGATGACTGGTTGGGTATGATGTTACTTACCTTCACTATTATGTCTGCTGTATAATCGCACCTTGTTTGAGCTAAATAATAACACAGATATGTTCCAACTGTGAAAACAATTGATAAGTACTTAACGAAATTCAATATTGTACAAAAGTACAGTTTTAACAGGTAAATGGTGCGACAAATCCTTTTGTATTGTTGGTTAGATCTCGTTACCCTATCCAAACATCAACGAATGCATGCGCACTTATTCTGGTAGAACGAAATATTATCTTTTTACATTTTTTCAACTCTAATATTTCATTTATTACAACTTTGTACCATTATAATATAAACGTATCGTATTCTTGTTTAAAAAATTCATGCAGTTCATACGATAATCAAATGTGATGGTTAAATTTAAATAACTAGTTTTCTATTATTATAATAATATTATGTATAAGAAATTTAATAGTTTACTTACAATATTCCAAAACTTACAACTAAACATGTAAGCCTGAACAATACATATTTGTTTAGGAATATATTTTTTTTTATTCAAGCACGATCATAAAAGATGTCACACTGATAATAAAAATCGAAATAAAACTCAGTACAGTGATGCCAATTACGTTATATTGGAGTATATATTTTAAACTTTGTGCATTTTAGCATCTATACTTGTGTTTACAACATCCACTTAATTCAAACATTCAGTCATGCTCAACAGGCTAGTACAGCTAATTACTTGTAACAACATCTCGTTAAGATTCTTCAATCGGCTTCGAGGATATATCCTCGCTGACCAAGGAAACGCAAGGATGCACGCCTCAAGGACATATTTCAATAAGCTGAATAATTGATACTATTCATTTCCTTTGTAACATCTTTAAGTGAACAAACACAAAGCGGGTGCTGGTTTGAATAAATAAGGAAACAGCTCATAGCAAAATATTCACTCCTTCTTCTTGTTCAAATACACATCTATATTGAAAATGTCAACTGAGTCAGTCGGTCATCCAAGTCTCAAACATTTAAATTATTGGCCGAACTGGTCAAACGGAATGAAGAGGATTCCAGCAGGGTGCGACATCCAAACTCAGATCACAGGTGAAAGTGATTTTTATCTACAATCTGAGGAACACAATTATTTCAACGAACATTCAGTAGGAAGTCTGCGTCAAGCTTTTAAGCCAAAGATTGAGAACATGGAAAATATTCGGACTTACAATACGGGAAAACACTATCCGGTTTATTCCGACTCATCTGCATCACCTGAGAGGAGAATATCAACATCACCCGTTGGCAGCACTCTTCGTCCGTTACAGCTGAGGTCCTTTGATTTTAACTTACAGAATACAGATGAAGGAGAACGTGGTTCTACGGCATTAAAGCATTATCAAAGTTCTCACCCCATAACGGAACCCCTTGTGAATGAACAAACCTCATCTCCAACGCAACTGGGCGACTTTCCTGATTCAGACCTTTTTTTGACGCCGCAGACAACAACCGATCGACAAATCATTCCAATATTCAGCCATGAACCTCCTACATCTTCCCTTCAACAACAGAGTGACTCAGTAACACAACCTACAAGACACAACAATGATATGCAACCCCCCACATCTGGTTCCAACAGTAACGACAACGACAGCCAAGATGTTTCATCTGGAACGTTAACATCATCTGAAAAGTCGAGATCTTTTTCCAACAAGAAACCGCCATATTCCTACGTGGCTCTCATCACCATGGCGCTCGAGAGTTCTTCAACAGGGATGATGACTCTCAAAGACATCTACAACTACATCATCAAGAGGTTCCCCTACTACGAGGACAACCAACAACGTTGGCAGAACTCCATCCGTCACAACCTCTCCCTCAACGACTGTTTTGTCAAAGTTCCACGACCTCGAGGTCAACCAGGCAAAGGCAATCTCTGGTCTCTGCATCCATCTTGTGCAGATATGTTCAGTAACGGCAGTTTCCTTCGTCGTTCAAAACGTTTCAAGTCATCTCACCAACAACGTCGAGAGGACGCTGCCTTTCAATACATCAACCCCTTTGCACACTATGGTTTGTATGGAATGTCATCTAACTATGGACTGAACCCTTTGAATCTGGGATTCCTTCCTCACGGACTATCTCAAGCCCAGTGTGGATCATCGGTCAAGCCTGAAGCAAGTAACTGGAACCTTGGATCTCCCACAGGTTACCCATCATACCCCGGCTACTACAGCCCCAGAAAAATCAACAACTCTCTGACGGGCTCTCCTCTCTCCACGTCACCAACCGGAAATCCTCCCTCTAACGGAAGTTCACCTACTCAGTTCCCTGTCAGACATCCACACACAGACTATCCAGCCATCTACCAGTCTCTGGCTTTGAACTCTCATACATCAGTGTGAAACTGATTTTGAAATGCTATGATTAACATACATGTAATATAAAATCGTGTTGTATCATTCTTCAATGAAAGTTAAACTTAAACGCAAATATAGTGCTACACCTTTGTACATATATTGAGGTATCATTTCTGAACATAGTATGTACATATATACATATATTTATGAATAAATCCATACAAATTATATAATCTTTACTTCCTTTTTTAACACATGATAGATAGATTGCCTTTATTTCCTCCAATTGTGAATAATACAAGGTACATGTGTATATGAACATAATAACAACAGATTAGGAGTTACATGTATTCAACATTTACAAATAGAAAATGATGTGAAAATAAGCGTTTCCAGTGATGAATGAAGTTTGAAACGTACGTCATTATAGAATACCATATTTGTAGGTCTATAGATGACAACGATTCGGGTAGTCCCCCGAGAAAGCTTGATACAATTACATCACCATCATGTGACCAGAGGTCAACAAAGTTATCTACAGGCATAATATCACATATATGTTCAAATAAATACATTTCTCATTTGCATGTTAAGAGTTCAAAAGATAAAAAAAATATGTATAACAATATCATTTGCAACAACACCACATAAACATTCAGCAGATTGGATCCTTGATGTACCAATATTAGCAAGTGATTTAGTTTTTTCTTGGTACATAAAACACATTTGCCAAATTAGATTTGGGCCCTTAGACCGTATAGCTCTGTACCTGAGCATGTCCTGTCTGCATAACAATTGTCTCTCTTTTATACGAGATTCATGTTGTCGTCTTCGTTCATTTACAAGAGTGGACCAAGCAATTTTAGAAGGCATAGTGGATGCAAACATATATTCATGCAAATATTGTGACAATTCATATTTATTTACAGTTCTAATTATGTTATATACAGGAGACATAGAACATTTCCTGACATTGTGTCATACAACTGCAAAACACGGCCAATAAATACTTGTTTGAAATAAAGATCGCTGCTTGATCTACAGAAGAATGGGAGAACTTGCTTGTCTATATATCCCCGTACAGATAAAATATCAATAGTGTCTGTACACGCAAATACTTTGGTGTATGCTTAGGTAACCCTTGAACTCTCTTGCTAAGATAACGTTGGACAGTTTCAAGCATTTCGTAATCTTTTTGTTCTAAGTGTTCCCACACATTACATCCAAATAGACAATATAGTTATACAACTCTTTCCCAAACACGAGCAGAAACTGGAGGATTCAATCCACCAAGAACTCAGTAAGTCATAACCACTATTGCTATATTAAGCTTTTCACAGACCAGTTCGATACGGTCGTTAGATGATGAATTGGATAACTATACCCGAGCATATGTAACATAGGTTTTTAAAGGCAGAACATCATTACCACACCTGGTATTTACATAGGTTAGGGAATTTACAATGAGGTGAAAATATAACAAGCGCACTTTGCTCACATTATAAACAAGTTGTCATTTACATGCATAATCTCTAACTATATCAAGCAGACACTGTAATGATGAAGGAGAACTACTGGGAAGTGTAGTGTCGTCTGCTAGTAGCTGACCAGGGTAGTGTCCTCATGGTAACCTCAAACCATATCCAGAGCAATCAAGCTGACACATAAATCATTTATATAGACAGTAAAAAGCCAAGCTGACAATACACAGCCTTGGACAACACCTTGTAAAACACCTCTGAGTCATACCCTGTGAATGTTACATACGTTTTCATAGAAGAATATGCATTACGTAAGATACGCCATTTTTTACCATTTATACCGATGGTATGTAGCTTGAAGATAGGCCATTGAGCCACACCTTGTCAACAGCCTTAGCGTTATCCAAAAAGCACAGAAAACAGGAGAATTTATTTCACTGTAATAAGAAATGTGTTCAATTAGAGTTAGGCACGCTGTCTCTGCACCAGCGTTTTTACGAAAACCAAATTGGAGAGGGTGGGGAAAGGCTACCTTATGATATAGCCATTCTTCACTTCTATGTAAAATGAGGCGTTCTAATAATTTGCAGATGTTAAGATAATGCCTTTGTAGTTGTTAGGGTCAGATTTACATTTTCCATGGCCTTTATGAATTGGTAATATTTTACCTACATGATAAGATGTACATATGGAGGTATCATTTCTTAATATATTATGTACATATATAGGCTACATATATTTATGAATAAAGCCATACAAATTATATAAATGTTTATTTCCTTTTTTAACATATGATAGATAGGTTGCCGATATTTATATACATGTTTATTTCCCTTTTAACATATACGAGTGAACTGTCGCTCACAAAATATCAAATAAAGCTGATATAAGCCCTCCCTTCCCTCTAACGGAAGTTAACCATCTCATTATTTGTTGTTCTCACATGAATCAGACGTTTCATGAAAATGGGTTTAAAAGACGCAATTTTATTTGGTAATCTGCTTTTATAAAGATTGTACGATTTTCACTTGATAACGTTATTTCAAATACGAAAGTTTAACATAGTGTGCCAAAATTGTACTTAGTGTGTGCTTTATGACTTTTACGAAACGAGTGTGAAATTGTGTATTGCCCGTGCGAGAGCGAACGTTAAACACATATTTGCACGAGTTTAAGAACGAGTGTTAGAATTTCCAGAACCAGCCCACTCCAAGCCACTTAGGTCGGCAAGCTACAATGGCAACTGGTTTAGAACGTCACACACGACGAAATAGTTGCAAAGCAAAACTTATATGTGCACATGTGTTCGTATCGAAAATATTAATTTGGTTATTTTCAACCATATGGGTAATAAATACTTATAACATTTCTTCTTTATGTGTCCTTCGTTTGAACCTTCGCCTGTATTTATCCTTAACAATGGTATGAATAGGTATAGTAAGTGCAAGTTGTAATAAATCAATTTCTTCAAAACATGGACATAAACAAGTCTTAACAATACATCTAAAATGTACAGAGTCTTAATTATTACATTTCACTATACACTTAAGCGGAAAAGAAACGTCAGCTCATTTTCAACAGAGTAAAACACGAAATAGCTCTGTCGGTGAAAGTCGATTTAGAATGTCTGTAATGGACACATGTTGTGTAAAGACGTACTCTCAATTTCAGACATCACGGTATGATCCTTTCATGTGCATGTTATTTTGCTATTTAGGTACAAAAATATATAAAATTTAGAAATGTAATTTGTAAAAGATGTTGCCGACATAAATAACCTTCCTGGATTTACATAAAACTATTAACGCAGAATTACCGTAGGACATCATTACCTGCAGTGTATAAACATATCTGGTGCACTGTTAAGTTATAGCATTGGAGCCTTGAAATTCAAGTGATGTAGAACAGAGGTTAGACTCGGAAATCGGAAGGGAGTAACTGTGGGAAGAGAATGAATAAAACGTAGAGTTGAAGTTTTCTTTTTTGACCTGCCATTTTCATACATTCCCCGAAGTTGCAGAGTGTTAATATATGATAGATATGATATACATACATACTTTGTGAATTTCGAATAATTACAATCTGAGTAACAAATGCGTTTAACAATTTCACAGACATTGTTTAATTCTTGTTTTGTCAATCTGCGGTAAAGTTTCCTTTAATTTCGATATGTATATATTGTATTTGACTGTTGTTATAATAAGATTTAGAATCATATTTTGTCTAGGCATCCTATCCTAGGCATATGCTTCCTTTTGATAAGTTTAATATTGAATCTGGATTTTTTTTTGGAAGGTTCTTGTTACATCAGGTATGTGAATTATGACTTTAGGAACGATACAATAAATGCCCTTGAATGATGTGACCTGTCTTGTCAATATTTAAGTAACTGGTCCTTTCATCTATACACACGTCTTTTAAACTCATCCAATTTGAATACAGTCCTTTAAAATACGTCGGATAAAGTTAGCTTATTATCAGTTGATTAAAAAGTGAAATACACACTGGCCGCGCATAAATATTTTTCCCCAGTCGAAACAAAGATAATCCGCATCTTAAAATCACAAGGACACCGTTCATTTAAATCCTGCTTGATTAAATCTCGTTAGTTTTACCGCAACATCAAAGTTGTGATGGTGAGAAACTAGACAGGTAAGGTATGAACTGGCGTTTTATTACTTTTAGGTGTTCTGCCTGGTTAAATAAACCATTATACAAAGCCAATTGAGAATGAGAGCCGTATTGAAGTTGTGTTCTGCCTGATTAACCTCCAAACTTCACAGACATCTTAAGATAATACAAATCCAATGGAGTGATCTGTAGATTTCTTTATTGTAAGTGCTTACCTGTGAGGCACAGAACTGTTCAAACTACACTGTACGTTTATAGGTCTACTTAAAACCATCATACAGAATGAAAATAAACATCGTAGAAACACACATTCAAAGATTTAATTTTTAAATGGAACAGCTGATTAAAGAAATTTGGAAAGCCGGAAACACGGAGGTACATAAGACATCAATCACACTTTTCAGTTCAAGATGAAAAAGCTCGTTTTCGCTGACTTATAATATAACATTATTGTAAACACTACAATGTGAGTATAATACATAGTTTACGACATATCAGTTAATGCTTCTGATTCACTAGCGAGTAGTTTTCTAACATGCAGTGTTTACTTTGTGCCAATTGGACTGTTAGTAGAAGATTAGTGGAACTAATTACTCGTAAAAACACAGCTATTACAACAAATCCTATGCCAGGATCCACGTAACGTCCAATCAGAATGGAGAAAGCAATGCCTCGGGTCACCTTCTGTTTATGCCAATTACTACCAATTACCGAAAGTAATTGTTTCATTGTAGGATCTTTAGTTGAACACAGCCATGATTTTGGGCCACGGTGTGTATATATACACCAGTTTCATACATGCTGTCATCACTCGTTTCTGCCCTATACAACCGTACATCATTTATTCCGAAATGGAGTCACAGTCTAGTCTGCAGCATTTGAACTACCTTTCATATCTGTCAAAGAGAGTGACGCAAGATCACACCGTGAATAGGTCACGATATTCCTGCAGTCAGTCCGATGATAAGAAGTACTTAAGTAGGATACCAACCCCTTTGGACACAGACAGAATGATTATTTTACAAGCAGATATGGTATCTGATATTTGTTCGAAAACTTCATGTAATGTTCAGCCACCGTCCAAACCTGATGGATCTTTTGAAGATGTACAAGGGACACGTCATATTCGTCAGAAAGCTATTGCAGGGGATGCTTCTCCGACTGACTGTCCAGAAATGGTTACACCGTCTTGTTCCACTCGTCCGTATTTTAAGCATGATACATACATGGACGCCATTGGAGCAAAATGCATCCCTGAAAATAATCAGTCAACGCAAGAGTTTGACAACCAGCATAGGACTGATGGTCACCCACCACAGGAACCGTCGTTAGTGTTGAATCCATACAGTATTGATGTAACCGAGATAGCCCAAGAAGAACGTCACCTTTCTTCCTCACGATCTCGAACTCGTGACAGCGACGATGACGTAAGACAAGACAGTTTATCACGAAAATTAACAGTATCGGAACAAATGAGGTCTTTCTCCAACAAGAAGCCGCCATATTCCTACGTGGCTCTCATTACCATGGCCCTCGAGAGTTCGTCAACAGGGATGATGACTCTCAACGACATCTACAACCACATCACGCAGATGTTCCCCTACTACGAGGACAACCAACAACGTTGGCAAAACTCCATCCGTCACAACCTCTCACTCAACGACTGCTTTGTCAAATTTCCACGGCCTCGAGGTCAACCAGGCAAAGGTAATCTCTGGTCTCTGCATCCATCTTGTGGAGATATGTTCGGTAATGGCAGTTTTCTTCGTCGTTCAAAACGTTTCAAGTCATCTCACCAACAACGTCGAGAGGACGCTGCCTTCCAATACTCCAGTCCTTTTGCAAACTATGGTTTGTATGGAATGTCCTCTAACTATGGACTGAACCCTTTGAATCTTGGATTCCTTCCTCAAGGACTATCTCAGGCACAGTGCGGATCATCGATGAAGCCTGAGGCAAGTAACCGGGACCTGGGATCTCCCACAGGTTACCCATCATACCCCGGCTACTACAGCCCCAGCAACATCAACAACTCTCTGACGGGCTCTCCTCTCTCCACGTCACCAACCGGAAGTCCTCCTTCTAACGGAAGTTCACCACCTGAGTTTCCTGTCAGACAGCCACATACAGACTACACAGCTCTGTACCAGTCTCTGGCTTCGAACTCTCATAAAACAATGTGCAACTGATTTTGATGATGGCAGAAAGATAACAGGTTATTAAAACTGAAAGCAATATTAGTGCTACATATCTGTACATATCATTCACTCAATGTTTGTATATGGATATATATTTATCAATAAATAATTCCATTGGTCACCTGAAATTATTTATATATTATTAATGGAAAATGTTATATTTCATTCCATCATAGAAAGAAAGCTACCACCATAGAGACTTAAATGGAATGGATACAATACAGCACACATCATTGGTTGAAAGCTGAGTTCGTGTTTTTATTGGTCGGTCAGCTGAATAGTACATCAATCAAAATTAATGCCAAATTTCAAGACGTACCTAGGGGCCGTACAACATTACCTCTTCGTAAAAACTGGATTGCTCCAATGAACAAATTATTCTATAAAAGAACGGGTAAGTTTCGCATATAATTAAAAGTCGACTGTCACTGCAGAATGCTGTATTGTCACATACATATGTCATGGAGTCGTGGAATCAAATCTAAACACTAAAAGTCATGCCATAGCGTAGTGATAGAGACCATGACGATATAATTCCAACAGCAGTTCGGAATAGCATAAACAAAAGAATGACCTTCTCCCACGCGTTATGGCGGTAAACTTTGCCCCACCACCGCCTCACAAGTGTCTCTGCCAAATCCGCTCATGTTCAGGGACTTCTTTCACAACGTCACCTTTTGTAAAGATAAGCTTAATTGACAGTCTTTAAGATTGGCCTACGTTTACCTGAGTGAATTACGATTAGTTTCATGATTTGTGAAAGAAGGCCAGGGTTGATATTTATTACTTTTGAATATCAACGTTTTTCGACTTCCACGGATTTCGCCCTGTTCAGGGTCGGGACTAGTTATACGCCTGAACATCAGCAAATCAATACGGTGTACGACAATGATATCAACGTTTTGAACAACCGTTTGTCTTTCACCCACACCCCTTAATGTTTAAAGAGCTAAGGCAACTCTACAACAAACCTACAGAGCTCAGTTTAAGGTTTCGGGTCACACTAACATGTATTATATGAGGAAGATATACATTTAACATCGAGTGAGAGTTATTTATATCATCAGACTGGAGAGAATTGAAGCAAATGTTTAGTTAACTCAAGAGTAGAGAAACAGACAAATTGCCCAAATCGTCATATTTCGTATTCACTAATTTACATGTTTAAGGATTAAATATCTACTTATAGTTTAGTTATTGGTGGTATCATATATGTGCAGTGCAGGTGGCTGCACTATAACTACGTGTCTAACAGTAGTGTTCGAGTGGAACAAATTAAAGTACAGAATTATGCGTCCTGTTCTGTAGTACCATCCTTCTACTACGATATTAATGAACACAAGTTATTAGGTCTATGGGAGTCTATGGTACTGGACTAGTTCGCCTGGCCTCTATACAAAAGATCTGGGAGAAGTGAGGTATCCCTGTTGTCCTCACCCGGACCTGTGTAAGCATAAGCAGTGTGATATTGCTTTGCTTTTTGTCTTTGAACTCTTAAACATTTATTATGTTCACGACGGCATATATTCTTTTGTTGGCAAACATTTAATGTTTATAACGTATTTTGAAACTGTTCGTCTATCTTCCCTTTTTTCAATTTAAATTGATTCATTTCTAACCTAATGACAAAGCCTTGTTGATATGTATGTATTCAAATCAATTCGACGATGCCTCTCAGTGAAGATATCATTATGCAGGGTAGCGAGTACGGAGAACGTCCCAAGACAATGATTATTGTCTAACATTTATAAAGCAGTGTGAGTTATATATATCATCCAGTGTGAGTTATGTATATCATCCGGTGTGAGTTATATATAGTATCCGGTATGAGTTATACATATCATCCAGTGTGAGTTATGTATAGCATGCAGTTATTTATATAGTAACCAGTGTGAGTTATATATAGTAACCAGCGTGAGTTATGTATAGCATCCAGTGTGAGTTATGTATACTATCCAATGTAAGTTATACATACCATCAAGTGTGAGTTATGTATATCATCCAATATATCATAGCATGCAGTTATATATAGTATCCAGTGTGACACAGGAGAAAATACAGTGATTTCCTGAAGTTTCCTGACTAGTATACGTCGGGTATCCAAAACAGTATACGGCAGTATACTCGGAATTTCCAAAAATATCCTGATCAGTATACGCCGGGTATCCAAACTCAGGATACTCTTGGAAACTTTTGTTAACTTTTGTATACTCTTGTATACCCTAGGAAACTTTTGTAACTCTTGTATACTTTTGCATGAACTATTTTATGTTAAATAAACTACTTCAGAGTGTATTTTACACTTTAATAACACTAACATAATAAGGAATGAAGTTTTGGAATTAGCATGAAAATTTATATTGTGCATGAATGTGGTTTTATAATAATAGTTACTTAATTAATATTGATTATACAGCTTTATTTTCAATATTTACAAATTTGTATGTTGGGGATGAGGGTAGGTGACAGGGTGAGGGGTGCCGTTTTACAGTGTGAAGTTTGTTGGTGAGAGGCATGAGTGCGGGTGTGTCTGTGTTGCTATAGATTGGAGGTTGGGACGGTCGGTGTTGCCTGTGTTGAGTTGTATGTTTGTGGTGGTAGCCTTGGGAGGTGAGTGGCTGTGAGTTAGGGGATGGATATGTATGTTTATTTGCTAAGGTCTAGGAAGGAAGGGACGCAGGTGACATGAGCAGGTTTATGAGTAAGTAGTTGAACTGTGGTTTCAATTTAAATGTAGAGGTACATGTAAAGGCACAGTTTGTAATCTGTCTTAATGTTAGGAGATGTGAGTCGATCTAGGGTGAGTGATAACATGATGGGTGATGTTTTGAACTGGGAATAGTGAGTAATTAATAGTGAGTGACTGACTGTGGGTTATGGGCATAGATCGAGATGGCCTATGGTAAAGATAAGTGTGTAGGATTACTAAGGCAGGGTTTGGTAGCGGCATGGTAAATTGGTGGGAATGGGGACGTTGATGTAGGGAGGATGTAAGTGAAGAGTTATGCTGGGAGCTGGGGACATATTTACCTAGCGGTAGACTCGGGTGTCTATACTGAGAAATATAATGCACATTGTCTAAGATGTAAAATAAGAAAATAATAATAAGAAGAAAAGCAACGTGTAGTCATTTCTATATGTAACTACAATGATATAGCGCTACATGTATGTTGCAGATTTATGGGAGCATTACTCGGATTTGTCTGTGATTTAAGAAACTAAAGATTAACACTTTTTTGTGATGTGACGGTCATTATGTTTAAAGATACGTCAATGTGGGTCAGTATGGTTTATATTGTATGGTTTGCTCATGTAGATTGAAGTCGCTGAGAAGAGTCGTATCTGTTCACAGGAGAGTGAAGACAGTGTTTCTGTGAATGTAAAGGGACAGTTGTTTAATATCCCACGATCCCGTGATATGGTTTATGTATATAACTTAAGAGTCTGCAACAAAATATTAACAAAATGTGGTTTGTTTACTGTGTAGTTGAATTCAGTGAACCTTATAGATGTTTATGGATGTCACACGTGATTCAACAAGTATATCACGGTTATCATGTTAGACTTACAATACAACTATGTATAAAACCTTCAAATAAAGGGAATATGATATATCTTACATAGGACGATTAATCATTCTTATTATTAATCATTGAAATTTTCTTTCTAAATTATTTACTTTCTTTAATGCGTGAATGGTGGTATAGAAATGTCATTCCAATGTTAAAAATACAAAGCTACAAACTGTTTAGTAAAAAAACATGTTCGGTAGTACAAAAACATTTACAGAAGTACAATTTACAATTTACAGGCACGCATCTGTACAATTGATTACAATTAATAGTTAATTGAGTTATACATTAATAGGGGGCGGGATAGCGCAGTGGTTAGCGCGTTCGGCTTCGGATCAAGTGGTCCGGGGTTCGAATCCTGCCAGGGGCACGGCAACTTTGTCTGCAGTAGAGAACTGTTCTACACGCAGTAATGTTTGGGTGCAATGCTACACTGAATTTCATAGTAGTACCACCCATGGTTCGCTAGTTCCAGTCGTTGCTCGCAGGTTTCACCGCAATGCATAGCCACGTGGCGTTGCGGGCTTTCTCCCTGCCGTAATACTAGCAGCCGCGATATAAGTGAAATACTCTTGAAAGCGGCGTTAAACCCCAACTCACCTCACCTATACATTAATATGTGGATAAATAACAAACCAAATACAGATACTTACTAAACATATGTTAGCATATTTTCAAGCTGTATGTACGATAGTTGTTGGCGATAGAAGATATGCTAGATACAAATCTAGAGATATATTATTTTGTTATGGGAGGATATCGTTTGCGATTTAAATTCAGGATTTGACAGTTTAATATATAGTCTGATTCGTGCTAACATATTGTTTTATATGTAACAAACCAAACGTATGTTTGGATAACGGTGATGGAATTGTGAACTGCACAGACTCTGATCCCGAGTTTATTATAGCAATAAATTAATTAGGGGTTAATTTCTGTGTAGTGTGGTGATTTACGAACTGTAGCGGGATTGTTGAACATCCTTTTTGAGAGCTAGTTTATTGGGGCAATAAATTAATTGCAATTGAGTATGTGATACTTTTACTGCAAAATCAGCTGTGGGTTACTAGTTTAAGTAAAATGTGTGAAGAATTTTAAAATGTCAGTGCAAAATACCATATGAACCAATGAATAAAGTGCTTGTGTTCATATACTGAAATGCGACTATGTGTAAATAATACAAGTATTTCAATCACTAGAATTACTTAGTTAGTCAACTTCATTTTGGGAGCATTTTTCTCATATAAACAAAAAATGACGACTTTGCTTTTACTAATGTGTAACTATCCAAGCATGAAGCATATATGAAATGTGTAACCTTGTTTAGAGATACAAATGTGCATAAACGATTTTAAATATGTGATAATTTAATGGGGGAGGGGGATTCAGAGCCAAACGGATAATAAAGGGAGAGTTAAATGCGTTTATGTTCGTGCAGGTAGATAATAAGTATAGCTAATGTATATAATTAGAGAGTACCTGCTTTGTGTCATTTACTTCAGCTCTCCATGCATTTATAGTGGCTTGGTGTAATCACTTGGTGTAAGTACATAATAAAATAAGCATATTAACCTTTAACGATATGATTCATGAAGAATGTTTAGAGCTTTTCACGAAAACTATATTTCACATTTAACATGTTTATGGCGTCATCATATAAATACGATATACACTAGGTTTGACAAACTTAAATAAATAAATGAAAAATAAAGTTAGGCACATCGATAAACAACAATACAAATTTAAAAAGCTGCTGAACAAATATCTACATTTGTTACCTTATGATGGGTTACCTCTGAAGTATAACAAGGTGTGTTGTCTTTTCAAGCCACCAACTTCTAATAATATTAACATTTTTTAAATTTCAAATTTCGTTATCTATGCCATGTGTCGTCGAGATGAGATGATATGATATGATGAAATCGATCGCCTTTCTTTTCAAATTATTGATGATTGAACTGTTTTAGTTGAATGCATGAAACACAAATGGGTAGAGACGTCTAACGCAGGTCTAACGTCCACGTTATGATATATCATACAACAGAACAGGTTGTTAGTTAGGTGTCAAAAGATCCTTTTCACGGTCGGCCCATCATTAACATCTTTTATCTTGAACGCAATTTCCAATGAAGTCAATTAACAAAGCACATACACAGTGCAGTTTCCACACCCAGAGACATAATGAGCAGTCATTACTTGACAGTTATAATACGCATTCTCACATTAGTGTATTCGTGGTAATGGTCAAATGATGAAATTTGCTAGAAGGCTAAACATTACTATATACTGTATATTAGGTGTTTGCGCATGCGTGACAGGTAGCTGCACGGAAAATTTGAAGCTCTTAGTAAATTGTTGAAATAATGCTTAAATAGTACAACGTGAGTTATTTAAGTGTTTGACATCGTTGAGAATATACCCCAGAAGACGTAAATCAGGTATATCTTACGCTGGATTGATCGTAGGACGAGATCTGAGTGATGGATTTCGAATCATCTCAAGACTTTGTGAGTTCAGTAATGGCGAGCGAGACGACGAGACCGAGCGGCCGGGTAGCGGACGACAGAAAGCGTCATCTTACAGCTGAAAGTGCTTATGAGGAGAACAATTGTAAGAAACAAAAAGGTGAGGGGCAAATTGTAGCTGATAACACCGCGATTGATGTGATTTCAAAAACCCTAAAAGTGTCTAACAACACCCCGGCCAGTTCACAACAAAGCCCGGTTGATATGACAGACGTGTTGAAAGCTATAAAAGACCTCACTCTCTACTTTGATAAGAAATTCGAAAATATGGAAGATAGACTTCTACAGAAAATGAAATCTGCTGTAGATGAGGAAATTGGTGTGATTCGAAATGAAATGCGTGACAATGTAACTGATGTAAATAAACAGGTATCCGACATGAGAGACAGCCATGAAAAGGTCAAGGCTGAAGTGAAAAGTGACATAGCTGACCTCAAGCGTAGCATTCTTCATAGTTCGAAGAATGACAATCTGGATCTTAACTTTGTGGTGAAAAATCTTCCTGAATCGGGTTAGGAAAATGTTGTTTCAAAAATAAATGGACTTTTAAAAAATGGTTTGAAGTTAAGGCAAATCGAAGTTCGTAGTGCAGTGAGGAAGGAGTCCCGAACCCAGAGGTATCCTGGGGTTGTCATCGCTACATGCAAATCGCTAGAAGACAAAAAAGCTATACTGTCGACCAAAAAAACTCTGAGAGATAGCAGAAATTTTAGAGACATATACATTGAAAACGACAAGCCCTACAGTCAACGAATCTTCGAATCAAACATGAAAGTGGTAGCAGATACTCTGGGCAGAGATAGAGTAAAGTTGTCCAGTGGGAGACTCTACAGGACGTCTTCACCTTCATCAACACCGGCGGACACTTCGGACTGGAGCAGGGATACAGATCGCACCGGCCCACGAGGCTATCGACGCGAGGACCACGACAGCCGTAGTGGAAGCAACAGAGCACATGGCTTTGTTGATCAACATCAGTCACGTGATGCATGGAGGTCAACCAATCGTAGAGAGACACGACACCAAGGTCAAGGCAGGATGCATAGTGATGAACGTCGTCATGATGCAGCAACCAATCATAACTCATACTAGGTAACCTGCGGGTTTTGGAACGTTGGCGGTTGGACAGGTGACAGTAACTGTGATAGTTTTATTTTACGTGAGACATGCGTCAGGGTTGTGGATGCTGATATCATCGGAATTGCCGAAACTCACTTAACGGACAATAATACCCTGAATATGGACAATTATTTATGGTTCGGTCAAAACGGAACTTTACAACACTTGAGAGCAAAACGTGGCTCGGGTGGAATAGGTTTTCTTATTAAAGATGATATTGCAAAACATTTTGATATACATGTTTTAAATAATTCCTACGAAGGTATTTTATGGCTTAAATTTATACATAAACAAAACAAGCATGTTACTTTTACCACTTGTGTGTGTTATCTCCCACCGGAAAATTCCACCAGGAATGTTGACTCTACAGAATTTTTTGACATTTTATTGAACCATGTGCATAAATACTATGACCCAGGTGTAACTTTTATCTGCGGAGACTTTAACAGCAGATCTGGAAACCTGGCAGACTATATATAGAGGGCATCGACACTCTTCCACAAAGAGACTCTGTTGATCATGTGGGTAATGCGAATGGCAAATTTTTTATTGATTTTTTGATAACTGCTAATTTGTGTATGCTCAACGGCAGAAATAATGACTTAAATGATTATACTTTTATTGCTGCCCGAGGTTTATCAGTTGTGGATTATTGCATATGTCCTTATGAAATGTTAGATAGTTTTAATAGTTTTAGTGTAAAGCGTCCAAGTGCTTTATTCCAGCAATCAGACATAGTGGGATCGCTAGACCCAAGTTCATTACTGGCGGTGGATCATTCGTTTCTTTCATGGAGTTTTAATTTAGAATGTGCTATACCAAATAGTGAACAACCACAGAAAATGATTTCCTTTGTCAAGTGTGATGTATCTAATGTACCAAGAGACTTCCTGTGTTCAGATGACGATAAACAGGCTGTAACTGAAATGATTAAGATAATCGAGGAATCTTCTATACATCAACGCAATAGTGATTCAGTTTTCGATAGCTTTGCTAAATATGTTTTAAAGGCGATGCATAAGACACTGCCAGTTAAACCAATCAAGTACTGTCTAAACTCTAAGAGACGTCGACGTGCCAAAGAATGGTGGACTGAACATTTGGACGAACTGTGGAGGGACATGTGCAGTGCTGAGAAGCAGTGGTGCAAATGTAAGGGCCCGGATAAGTGGCGATATAAAGCTATATATGTGGACAAAAGACGGTGTTTTGATAAAGGAACCCGCAAAGCCAAACGTGAGTTTACTAAGAATACTTTACAGGAACTTGACAGTCTATGTGTTAACAATTCTCGGGATTTCTGGAAGAAGATAGGTAAAGTTGGAATAGGATCTGAGAGGAAAAAGAATATACCCATGGAGGTGAAGCTTAATGATGGAACCATATCCTCTGATACAGATGAAGTGCTCGACGCCTGGAGGAAAGCCTACACACAGCTACTCAACTGTAACGACTCTTCAGATTTTACCCCTTTATATTCAAGAGAAAATGATTCACCTCTAAATGATTTTATTAACCTGCAAGAAATTCACCAAGCACTTCAAAGCGCGAAGAATGGAAAATCTGCTGGATTTGACGGTATACCAGTAGAAGTTTTAAGAAATGAAAACGCCATTTTATTTTTACACAAACTTTGTAACCATTGCTTTGAGACTGGAGCGGTACCACAACTCTGGGGTAGAAGTATTATTAGCCCTATACCTAAGTCTTCTACAAGCGACCCGAGGGATCCGATGTCATACAGAGGAATAAGTCTGGCCAGTGCGACATACAAACTTTACTGTGGAATTATAAACACCCGTCTGACGAGGTACGTTGAAGAAAATAATGTTTTAGACGACTGCCAAAATGGTTTCCGGAAAGGAAGATCAACAACGGACCACCTATCAAGCATCACATCGATTATAGAAACCAGGAAATCTTTAAGGAAAGAAACTTTTATTGCTTTTATAGATTTTTAAAAGGCGTATGACTGTATCGATCGTGGAATATTATGGAAAAAGATGACTGACCTCAACATCAATGGGCGTATAATGGATGCTGTGATGTCGTTATACAGAAATGTGAAAAGTTGTGTGCGCATAAACGGTTTATATACAGATTTCTTTGAAGTCAATTGTGGGCTTAAGCAAGGCTGCCTATTGTCACCATTGTTATTTAACATTTTCATTAACGACCTCATAACTACTATGGGTAACCTCAACCTGGGCGTCATGATTGAAGACAGCCGGATAGGAATACTAGCATACGCTGATGACATCGCTATCCTGGCCGAATCTGAAGAAGATCTTGATGCAATGTTAGACCTATTGAAAGAGTGGTGCAGTACCAATAAAATGTCCTTGAACGCCTCTAAAAGTAAAATAATTCACTTCAGAAGCCCAGCCAAATCAAGAGCAACCCATGTATTCAAGTGTGGTGATGATATATTGGACACTGTTAGTAGTTACAATTACTTAGGACTATTACTAACTGAACACTTGGACTATACACAAATGGCTAAAGCAACAGCGTCTTCAGCGAGCAGAGCCCAGGGTCTACTCATTTCAAAAGTTAAGTACTTTAACGGAATGAACTATCATACTTTTACCAAACTTTATGATTCGATGGTGTGGACAACTCTTAACTACGGAGCCAGCATATGGGGGAACCTCAAGACACTCGTGTGTAGAAGCAGTACAGCATAGAGCAACGCGATTCTTTCTTGGATTACGAAAATTTGCCCCAAACAACGCCTCAGGAGGAGATATGGGTTGGGTGCCCACGGTAGTCCGACAATGGACAAGTGTAACAAGACATTATAACCGTTTACGATACATGGATAACCTTCGAGTTACAAACAGAATCTGGCTATGGTCACAGCGTTGGAGTAAAAGACAGAAAAACAACTGGACGACAAGAGTGCACAAACTGTTTAAGAACTTAAATCTACACCATTTTATCCCAGTTGAGAATAGATATTGTTCCAAGTTTGTTGTCCGTGAAGTTTCCACAAGAATTTACAAAGATTTTACTGAAAAATGGAAATGTGAGTTAGCCAGAACATCCGCAAGAAGAGGTACAGGGGGAAATAAGCTACGCACTTACAACAGTTTTAAAATGTACGACGAAGCAGAACCTTACGTACTGTCAACCATGCCTCGTCATTTCAGAAGTGCGCTTGCAAAATTCAGATGTGGAGTTGCGCCGCTAAAAATAGAAACTGGACGATATACAAATCTACCACTCGAGGAGAGAACTTGTTTTAACTGCCAGGATCAAATAGAAGACGAGTGTCATGTTTTATTGAAGTGCCCAGTATATACAAAGGAGAGATCTCAGCTTTTATCTAAATGTGAACAAGCAAACGCCGATTTTACTAATATGTGTGACACCATTGATTGTATTGATTTTAAATAAATTACCGATGTCGACTAACCATGTTCACTACAATACCGCCATATGAAAATACATACAACTTTTGGCACTGTCTGAAACGGGCACGCACGTTAGTTGATAGCATAATTCCAGCCTCATCATACCCTACAAGCGCACGTGCATCACTCGCCAAGGGGTTATCTGAATTTTATTGACCGGTGAATCATAAAGTTAGGTTCAAAATCTTAAAATTGAAGTGGTTTACATACCGAGTCCAAGATTGAATTTGTAGCTTGAAATCGTGTCACTAATTTTAGAATATCCGATTAGAGCGTGATTACTCATTCGAATAGTTGATATTTGTCGCTAACTTAGACCTTGAGATGACCCTATTATTGTTAGGTTATTGACGCATTGATTCGTTATTATTTATACTAGCGGTAAACAGAAATGAATTGAGGAATAAATATATTCCTGCTCCTTACTGTAAACATATATTTCACTTATGTCCATCATATACAAACCAATACAATACAATAATTGCTTTGCATATCAAACGTAACTCTTGTATGCTCCATTCATATGTATTTTGTTATATTCATGTTTATTTGTTCACTCTATGTCATTATGTATAACTTACCAGATTTGACTTCATAACAATGAACAAGTTCATTAATTGCTAAGTGGACGGTAGCATATTATACAATAGGGGTGAGGAAGTGACACTTTGCATTTAGTGCTGGCGATACGAGGGTTTTTTGGGATGTAGGCCGCGCTAACACATTTTCAACAGGGTCAAAAACAAAATACGTCCACGGTACAAAGTCTTTTTCGTTAATATGTAATGAAGATATTGCGAGAATTATACAATACAGCGTCAATAGTCATTGTTTTTGTTTTGGAATTAATGTGCGCTAGACATTTCATAAAAATGTCTCGCTTATTACCATCCCCACGAATCTGCAATAACCAAAACTCTCTCGTTCCCAAAAAAATGTTTCATTTCCATTTGCGTATTTGGTGTTACCCGCATGCTCATCATCATCAGAATATACCCATTATTCGAAAATCCTCACGTGTATTCGTGTTGTTCCAAACATCACACTTGTCTACTACTGGTCTCGCCGCTAATGGCTGCCATGCTGCCGAAGCGAACAACAACTCACTCATACACAACGATGATGTGCATATGTATATAAAACTGTTAGGTCTTTTGTATGCGGACAAAACAGTCGTTTTAGCTAAGAGCAGTCTTACACATAAAATCACTTAATTAGTTTGTGTGTTATTGTGATTGGGACCTGTAAGACTAAAATACTAATATTTGAAACGGGCCCAGGTAAAGAGAACAAAAACATTTTCCATTATAAAGATTATTCGCTAGATGTTGTAAATACGTTTAGTTACCTTGGAAATACGTTTCACAGAAATGGCAGGATGATAACAGATATCAAGCATGCTGACGATGTGGGTAATAAAGCTTCAATGCTTTGTGCTAGAAACCTGAATTTACCTAGTCTAAAACATGCCTTGGATAAACTTGTCCTTCCTATTCTGCTTTATGGTTGTGAAATTTGGGGGTTTGAAAACATAAACAGCACGTTCATTTTACTTTTTTAAAGATATCAACACCAAACTTTACGGTGAACTCGGTAGAGAACCCCTATGTATGCAAATTGCAAAACGTACTGTTGTCTTGTTTACAGTCTGGAAAAGTCGTATGCATAATTATAAGCACCACAATCGTATCCTTGGTTAAATTATGTTAAAACTATATTTAAAGCATGTGGTCAAATACTTATTTTCCATTATCCCTAGTATTTCTGTAATGGAATGGATTGAACGATATTCAATGTTTTAAAAGATTTCAGAGATAGCGCAGTGACATTATCAAATCTACTATGCTGTCATTAAGGATTCCCCATTAAGGATTTTGATCAATATCGTATACTTAACGAAACCAATATGGTGTACCAACCAATATTGCGTTAGTTTTGTTAGTAATACTTAATTTGCCAGTTGAAAAAGGTTGATATCACAATATCCCGCGTTAGGAACGAATATGTTCATTATGGAATTCCATCAAGATCGGAGATGAATTTCATTTAATTGTAATGCTTTATCAAATCAACGCTTATATTTAATAAATAAATATCCAACTAGATTACACTTAATACATTTATCATCTTATGTGTAAAAGGAATACATAAGTGCTCAAGAATCACGATCAAAAATTGTTTTGCCATCTTACTGTAAATATCATGTTTGTTTCAATTAACTCATGCGCTGCCTTTTGCAGAATATACGAGGTAGTAACCTTCTAGTCTACTGTCCCCATGCATTTACTTCACAGGAAACAGGAAGTTTGATAATAATAAACACAGATAAGTCAAATGTTTAATTTAACCGGACTAGCGACAGATATCCAACATCAAAGCACCGGGTGTAAATGCATTCGGCTTTTCAAAACGAAACAACCAATGGGCTAGAGTAATGGTTCAAGTAACTTTATACAATAAGATATAAATTATAGAAATTGAAAGGAAGATAATATTTAATATGATCTTTATACTGACCTTTATATAAATGATCTCTCTAATTTGTAGGAATAATAATTAAAAGATATAGATTAATATTGTTTATATTATCAATATGCCTTATCAAGTTTACATTTACACTCCATGTGTTCATTTTATTATTTCCTAAACCATAATTTAGTATATATCAATTCTCATTTATTTTAATCACGTTTAAGACATCCACTTTCTTATCACAAAGTATATATTGAGACGTATTTACAATGATAATGATGTATTTTCATTCAAATATTGATGTAGTGATTGAATATTCACAACATTTTTAGATATGAATTATTTATTAACAATGCCTTGTTATGCCGGAGCAAAGCTTTCTACACTCGCCATTTTTTGTATTTTGTAATGAATGTACGCTAGATTTTACAAATCAATGAATATTAATATCACCCTTATTAGCTTAACTTTGAACATGCAATAAGCAATCTCCTCTCGAATATCCTTTCTAAAACCATCGAACCCTCTCTTTTTACCAAAACTTTGATTTGGAACATCTCGACAGCCTAATGTATCTTATAACTTACGATCTCAAGTTATCTGTACCTCGATCTTAAAATCAGTTCATACATCATTCATTATACATAATACATTATACATTGACATGAGAAATGACACTACAAAGTACCTTTGATAGGAATCCATTCCTCAGGACTTGGTAAACATTTGTGCAGAAAAAAATTGCAGGAACTAGGGAGGATTAACGTGTTCAAGTCGCAACTGAATATATCTATGAAGTGATGTGGACTTGATGATGATGATTACGGGGATTTAACGAGCGGTTTTCAGCGGAGCTGTTCTCCCACTCGGGTCACAAGGACCATTAATAAAGTTCCGAAAGTTTCCAGAAAATGGATAATTTTGAAGCCACGGCCGAAAGGTGGAGGCAATTTTGAAATTTTGAAATTTGGAATAAAGAAAAAATACCTAGGTTAGGTTAAGCCGGGAAATGGGGTTTAAATTTATTTTTGGATAAAATTTAATTTTTAGTGTGTTTTTAGATTCGGTCTAATAGGCCCGAATCCTTTAAGTTAGTGCCGACCGCTTGGAAGGTACTGTAGTTATTTTGTGGATTTAGAATTTGATATATGTTATTTGTTTGGATATTGTTGGCCCTTAATTTTAGTTTAAGTATTTGGCGGAAGGCCGCATACTGTGGGCATTCAATAAGGATGTGGTGAATTGTTTCTGCCTGTGGGCAGTGTGGGCATGTTGGGTGGATGTTTGCGATTTTGGTTTTGTGGATATGATAGTTTAATTTTGTATGCCCCGATTGGAGCTTAATTATTGCCCTATCAATATTTTTGTTTTTGGAATATATTTTTTGTTTTGTTAAGGGTTTGGAGATAATTTGTTTGGTGTGGTGTGCTGTTTTGGAATTTGCATATTGCAGGTGCCATGCTCGCTTTGCATGAGATTTTGATAGGCTTTTTGCCTCTTGTTTCGAATGGAAAAGGGGTAGAAATTTAGGTAGTTTTAGGCCCTCCTTGGCAGCTTTGTCGGCTTTTTCGTTGCCAAATATACCGACGTGCGCTGGTACCCATAGGAATTTTACTGCCTTGCCTTGATAATTTAGATTTTGAATAGAATTTAGAATTTTGGAAATTAGATCAGGGCGGTTTTTTGTAGATTTGTTTTGGAGTGCCTGAAGGGCACTGAGAGAATCCGAAAGGATGAGAATTTTGCCCTGATCTTTAGTTTTTGGGTGGGATAAAGCGAGTGCTATGGCCATAAGCTCAGCAGTGAAGACCGATTGGTCGTTAGGGAGCCTATTGGAGTAGGAATGTTGGGTGGGGTGTTGAATGTGTAGGCCTACGCCTGTTGTGCGTGCATCGGGGTCACGTGACCCGTCTGTGTATATGTGACACCAGTCGGACCAGTGTTCTTGTATGTAGTTAAGTGTGGTGGTTTGCGCGTGTTTGAGGTTTAGTTTAGAAGTTATTTTGCTAAGATGGAGATTTATTTTGGGGGTGGGTAAGGGGGCAATAGGGTGATGCACCGTATTTATGGGGGGGGGGGGGGGGGGGGGGGGGGGGGGGGGGGTTGATATGCTCCATCTTAGCTTGGGATAGAAGTGTTTTTATGCGGTGGGAGATTGGAGCCCGTAAGGGGTGTTTATTAAAAATTGCCGTTTTACGTTTAGAGGGACCACTAGTAAGTAGTTCCCTGATAAGGGGGTCCTCCGAAGATCCAGCCCAGAAGTTTAAGGTGAGTTGGTCCCTTCTCAGTTCGAGGGGAATTTCACCAGTTAGGGCTTGGAGAGCTTCGAGTGAGGTACCCATTTGGGTGCGTGTAACTACCCTTAGTGCCTGATATTGAATAGAATTTAGGGTTTTAATTTGGGTTGGTTGGAGGGAGTTATGTATAGGTGCGCCATAGTCCAGTTTGGACCTTATGAGGGAGGAGTAGAGATGGAGAAGGGTTTGCCTATTTGCACCCCAGCCTGTGCCGGAGATTGCTCTCATGACATTACGGTCTTTCGAGCATCTAATTTTAAGTTCTTTGACATGAGCTTCCCATGTGAGATGCTCGTCAAAGATTAGCCCTAAAAATTTAGTTTGTTTTTGGAATTTAATTAGGTTATTTTTTATATATAAGTTAGGGAGATAGGGCGCGAAGAAGGTAAGAAGGTGAAGGCTAAACCTAAACTGGACAACCCGGCACCCACTTCCTCCAAATCAACCGCCAGACCCGCCGCCCCACCGAGAACAGCGAAGGCAGCACCCCAGGCCCCGACAGCACCCCCTGCCGAGCCCGTACCCACCCCCAAGGTCAACCCTCAGCCAGTATGGCCTGCACCCAGCGGACACCGCCAAGAGAAACGACCCAGGGAAGACGACACCTCCAACAACTCATCTCCTACCTGCAGTACCATCGCCAGCTCAAGTTCTAGCAGTATGGATACCTCCGGGAAGTCCATCTCAATGGCTATGCTTGATTCGTTTTGGCGGCGTATACACCGGTCACATGTCCGGCGTACGCCGTTCCTCTACTAGGCTCAGTTGAAACAAGTGTATCGGCGTACAGACAGGAAGACGTCATCATCCCTCAAACTAGCTTAAAAACATATCATTTATATTATATAACTATTTTTAAAAAATGATTTCAAAACATTGATTAATATTTTATTAGCGTGTAATGCAATGTTTTAAATAAGCAGTGACATTTAAAAATAAATCAGTCAACTATTTAATTGTACAACGCAACTTCATAAACAAAAGGGTTATTGAATGTCGCAAGGGTAACATTTGTCCGCCATTACACGCCGCCTTCGCCGGTCATTTCCAACCGGCGCATTCGGAGTACGCCTAAGGCGTACGCCGGGTTCCAATCAAGTGATGTGCCGGTTACGCCGCTTCCGGCGGCGTACGCCGGGTAGTGCGCCGGGTCCCGAATCAAGCATAGCCACTGACTGAGTCCGACATTGCAGCCATTGAGAAGAGATGCGACGAGGACAGAACACCACCACCCCTCTCTTCCACACCAACGGGTACGGGAGCTGAAACGGAGAGCTCCTCTCTCCCTGGACGCTCCTGTAACCCCCCAGGGAAAAAGAAACGAAGGAAGCTAATAACAGCGGCCAAAAAACAACAGACGCCATCCATCACCAACATCTTCTCCCCTGACCAGAAACACCATATCAACCTCTACTCAGCTGACCAAATCAACACCACCCTCGGGAACTCCCGATTGACGGTCCACTACCCTCTCACCCTATCGACTACAGACAACACTGTTGGTTGTAGGCCAATAGAAATTGTAGGCCAATAGAAATCACCCAAGAAGATTTCCACGAAATCCTCTCTACCAGCTCTCACTCCACACCAGAGAACTCCTTTAACCTCACAGAAGAGCACCTCACCAACCTAGTGGCAAGCTACATCGCCATTACTGGGGATACAGACTTCAGCGGAGATACATATGACAAGATCTCCAAGCTCCTCCCTCATGAGTAGTAGCTTTTACAATGCAATCCCCTCCACTTCCTCCTCCATTAAATAAGGCTCACCTTATTCTAGGCTATTCCAAATTCAAAATTGTCAAAATTTCAAAATTCAACCACTTCAGGAAAACCGGCATCAAATTCTATTTTTACCTTTTATTTTTTTATTCGGCCCTCCATTAACCGCTGCCCGGCGTTTATTTTTGGCAGCCGAGTGGGAGAACAGCTCCGCTGAAAACCGCTCGTTAAATCCCCGTTGAATCAATCAATCAGCTGAATGAAAACTGTCGGTCAAAACAAGATCATGAACCGGGATGTGCAGTTGTTCATCATAATTCTTGATATATACTTTCTAGCGAATACATATTTCTAAGTAATATACTTAACGAGTATATATACGTCATACTATTAAGTATACATTGTATACCAGACATGGGCATGTTTTTACTTTTGACAGACATAACAATACAATATTGTTCATTTACATTTTAAGGAAGTATTAGAAGCTCTGGCAGATGACCTGCGTATGTGATGAGTCACATTTGCTACACACATAGCCTTTTTACAAAATGTACATAATCTTTCATCCATTTTCACATTGTTCTACCTGTTTTATTCGTTAGCCTATGGTTACAGGTACTTATTGTAAATTCAATCAAAAGTGTAATAAATAACGCTAGATGTAGATAGCTTAAACGTATTATAATAATGGCATGTGGAGGATTGTGATTTATATTCGTTTCAGTGTTGATAAAATTGGTTACATAACTTAGCTTTGACATTACTGTTAGGTATCCAGAAAAAAAATAGCAAAAAAAGGGTAACTGTTTTTGCTTGTGAAAGAGTATCAAACAGGCTATACACTAGCCTATATAAATGCTTCTTCTAAAACAAACTTAAACAAATCAGTTTATAAATACATTTGTGGAAATACATTGAAGTTCATACACATGTTTAGTAAACTCGCAATAGTTAAACCTAAATGTATGCCTTTGTTCAATGTATGTATTTAATTTGTGAGGTGAGACTTACATTTATCATCTCTCTTTTTGATCAGTTCTAAGGAGAGAAGTGCTCAGATGTCACTGATTATAATCTTCGCAATGATTCGAATCTTCAGATTATACATTTAAAACTGAAAGTTATGCCAGGGCCTTTCCCCACAGATGCAGTTAAACTATGGAATTCATTGTCACCTGAACAGAGAGAAATACAGCCAGAATATGTACAGCCTCTTTTGACTTAAACACCGGTAGCATATTTTGTCAAATAATACATTCTCTTCTCCGACTGGAATGTAGTGATCTTAATGCACATAAATATCAACGGTTTATATCTCCAACATCAGCTTGCTCTTGTGGTTATATCTTTGAAGACTATATTCATTACTTCCTTGTATGTCCTCTCTATAGCGATATTCGTTCAAAGTCTGTATTTTTTACGCAAAGGGATTTGACCTTTAATCAATTTTGTTTGGAAGTCACATTTCTTCCCCAGCTGTAAATATGGAACTCTTAAATTCAGTTCACTCGTTTATAAATTTAACAGGCAGATTTGATTTAAAGTAGTGCTTCTATGGCACAGTCATAATTTGTATTTTATTGGCGTTCTTTTTCAGATTGTATCATTTATTTATATTCAAGTTTATACTGTACATTCATAATGTCATGTTTTGTATTTGGTTGTATCCCGGAGGGGTATTTATATAAGTATTTTCTTGTTTACCAATCCGGTTCCTTCTTTTTGGAAATAAATATGTTTAAACCGAGAGAAGGTTGTACGGACAAAAGTCCACCCTGACAAAAGCCCACCCTGACAAAAGCCCATAGGACTAAAGCCCATAGGACTAAAGCCCACCCTGACAAAACCCCACACCAATCCCACAGATACTAGGACAAAATAACACACTTGTATTTTAACAACTTTTATTCAATAATAATACATTGGAAATACATTTGAATAGCAATAACAGTAATAACAGTGGTCACAGCACAATACAGCACTAAAAGCATATGTCATATCACACTTGGAGTTTTTCATCTTTATTAGATAAAATACAAATAGTTCAGATATTTCACATTTCATAAATAAAATACATACTTCAGCACTACTTCACATCCATTGATTGTCACTTAAAAGCACTACATGCATTGCACATAGAAAATATAATCTCAAAGGTAAGCCCGATGATAAACTGTCTGCGGAGCTACAAATACCGTTTGAATCGACATACTTTGCATGTACTTTATAATTCTTACATCCTTCCTCTCTTTGACTATTGTGATCATATATTTGATAACTGTACAAAATATCATGAATTGTTACTTGAAAATCTACATTTGGATGCACTTAGGACAATTTGTGGTGCAGTCAGAGGTACCAGCCACCAAAAATTATATAAAGAAACAGGGTTTACATCATTAGCCTTTAGGCGAAAATGTCACAAACTGTGTCTATTTTACAAAATGAAATTTCAGTTGACACCAGAATATTTATCGTCATTAGTTCCACAAGCAATGTCCGACATTTCGAACCGCAATACTCGCACATCTCATAATTTACAAATTCCTGTATGTTATACTGAGTTATATAAACCTTCCTTCTTACCATCTGCCATTGCTGAGTGGAATGATCTCGATATGTACCTAAAAAATTGTGAATCCTATGCTATCTTCAAAAAGAATATATTTAAAGGTGATTGTAACGTTCATAAAATATTTAAAGACTATGGTAACAGACAAAATCAAGTAACACTTTGTCGCTTAAGATTAGGCTGCAGTGACCTTAAAGGTCACAAATTTGACAGGTTTATAGAAGACTCTGCTACTTGCCTATGTAACTACCTTTATGAGGATGTTATGCACTATCTTTTCGTCTGCCAAAACTATTCAGATATTAGATCAAACAGCTATTATTATGTTAATGGCTTTAATTTGAAAACCGTTCTTTATGGTAACAATGACTTATCTGATGAGATTAACTTAAAAATTGTGGATTCTGTTTGCACATTTATTGACCTTAGTAAACGTTTCAAAATTTAGAAAGCACGTGAAGTTTAACCAAATGTTATATCTATTAGCATGCAATAGCATACATTTCTTATTTTCAATTGTTGATTGTCCATGTATATAGGTTGTGGTAATTGTTGAATTTACACATTCAGTTTTTTGTATGTGAAATTATTATTTTTGTTGTAATGTACGTTTCATGTTATAATGTATATAAATCCTGTCAACGTCACGGGGAGAGATATTAATATAGGGGTAACCCTGTTTATCAATCCCCCTTTCCGTGTACCATCTGGAAATAAATACTGTTTAAATCACATGCATTGCATTCACATTGCACACCTGTCAGAAACTCATATTTCATATTTCACAAACTAGCAAAGTCTGATGTTGTGTCCAACACCTGTCAGAAAGTCTTCCACCCCAATCGTGTTGGAGCGAGAGTCAGTGCACAAGTCTTGCGTCATCTTAGGATCTGAAGGATGGGAGTGGTCATGAACCAGTTCTGGATCTTCCATCTGCAATATGTATAAAATGAATGAATAAATGTGAACAAAATATATATGAATAAACATAAATGATACTTAGTAAAACTATTTTTAAATATATGTGAATCGATATATCAATTTAGTAAAAAAAAAAATAATTTCTTTCTTAAATTAGTAAAATTGATTGAAATAGATTAACTTACAATTAAGGATGTTTTCAAAGATTATAGGAAAAAAAGTCCTTGGAAAAAAAGTCCTTGGAAAAAAAGTACCGGTAAAAAAGTCCTCCGGAAAAAAAGTCCTATTACTATAAAAACAGGTTAAATAGACATTAACATCAAAGATATTGTTAAGAAAACATGAATTGTTTGTACTTGAGGTATCAAGAAGGATGTTGTGATATCTAAATATGGATAATTAACTTTAAGACTTTACTTTAAGAGGCATTTTGGATTAATTAAGAATTAAGAAAATGTGAGTTTATCTCAATCTATTGAATCACATGTTATATTAAATAAGGATTAATCAGGGATTAATTAAGCACCAATCAAGAGTATATGTGATGTGAGTCTCATGTGATTTTTTCTAAGTGAATTAATGTTGTTGTATCTGAATAAAGAGATCTATGTATTGTATCAGTAAACAATGTGTTACCTGAATGTGTTGAATCTGAATAAAGTGAATTACAACAAAAGTTTATCATTTTGTCATACTCTGTTACCTAAAATCTAAAGTAGGACTTTTTTCCGGAGGACTTTTTTTCCTAGTTGAATTTAGGACTTTTTTTCCGGTACTTTTTTTCCGAGGACTTTTTTTCCGGACACCGTTTTCAAAGACCCCCTGCATGAAAGTCCTTTCCGGCTGCTGCATACCCATCTAATCATGGTCTTGGTTCATCTCTTCTTTGTGTAAGGCCGGGTCACACTGTCCCGAATATGACAAAAGATGCCAACACGAATTAGAAAATTCTCATTTCGCACGAATTTGGTTTCGATTTTGGTTAAAAACTAATCAAAATTCGGAGCAGGTACGATGCAGTCAAAAGGCAATACGATGTAACACGATGTAATACGACGTAACACACGACTACAATGCGAATGCAATGCGAATGTCGGGTTGATCGTCGCATTGGCCTAACGTTATATAGTCTGTAAGAATACAACACGATGACAGCATGATGGCAACACGACGTCGAATGAAAAGTTCGACGAGTATGCGATGAGAATACGAAGATGAGCTTGGTGATACAAGCATCACGTGACATCCACATTATATAACTCTGTTGCTGTGACGGTTGGCCTCTCGGTGTCGGCCCGGGAAAGCTTAATTTCAAATGTTAGGAAATACTGGAACAGCGTAATATAGACTTTGTTTTAGTATGGCAGAGAAAGCATAAACCTGATTACTGCTATGAAAACAAGAGATTGCCGAAATGAGTTAACCGCACTTTTTCTCTTTTAACTCTGATTACTCCTTTATACACCATGGGGAATCATTTTAAAACATGTTATATTATATGGTGCTACATATCAAAGTTACATACAACATTTTTGAAGTTTTTAAAATTTAAAAATGTTTTTCTCTAATTTAAAAAAGAAAAATACAAAATGTCGAACCCCTGAATCCCCACTACCCAATTACCACTCTGGATAAGCTTATGAGTTAATTATATAATTAGGATGACTATTGAGCAATGGAGCAAACATATAGTCAATAAAGTTGCTGAAACCAGTCTAGCGTGAGTTGCCATGACAGCAGGAAATCACGTGACCCTTTCCGCCTTCGGTTGCACCATCGGCGGATGTTCGAAAATCTTTGTGTGTTAAAAAACTTCCGGACCCGCGTGCGAATCTTCATTTTCGTGGTCAGCCCGTGTCTCAATCTTTCCCTTTGCACGACCATCGAGATGCTATCTTGTTACTTCTTTTCATTATCGTACTCTCATCGTCTGTCCATCGGTACCATCGCCAAAATATGAAACACTTTGCTCCTCGATTGTCAAAAGAAGGCAACGCGACTATCTTCAATCCTCGTGATTACCTGCGAATAACCATCGTTTAGCATTACGATGCTATCACGATGGAACTTAAGTAAGAATATATTCATTACACACACATACATATATATATATATATATATATATATATATATATATATATATATATATATATATATATATATAATACATATATGTATTTATATACGATACCTATATGAATACATTCCATGTTTAATATAATGCATGCTTATAGATGTACGTAATGAGTTTTTTTTATAGTACAGATACATTTTCCAGATGCATGTATACCTAAGTGGTAAATATAAGGTACTATATATTTCATACTCATTGTGATATATAGAGGTATTGTTACATATATTACACAGGTTATAATATGTAATATTTATATCATTACATGTCTCATTTTGACATAAACCTTTTGATGTAGTAAATGCCCCCGTGACCTAGTCAATACGACATGGTATAATCACCGTGTGCATTCTTGCAAGGTATGATCGCAGTCGCGTTGTCTTCTTATGACTTCGGTCATCTTCGTGTTACATTCGTAAGGCCTTCGCTTGTGAACTATGCCCTATGGTTCCGATGGACAGGCGAAGGCAAATACGATGATGATACGAATCATACGATGTCATCTCGATAGACATACGAAGGGCACGATGAGGACACGAATGCACCACGAAACTAACATGTCAAATATTTTCGCTCTCCCGATGTTGCCGCCGAACAGAGAAGAATTCCGCCGATGACCAAACGAATGCTTAAGATGCGTTTACGAATGGCCCGATTGCTTACGATCCTTTGCGAATTTGAACAATTGCAAATTCGTGTTTCCATCTTTTGTCAAATTCGGCACAGTGTGAACCGGCCTGTACAAATGTCCACCAAAACTAAGCTTAACGCCTCCTTTGTTGTTCTTCAATATCTCCATCTCCATCTTAATGCATATTGAGTAGAGAATTTCTGCTTCCTTGTAACCTACTATATGTGACAATGAGTTGATACACTTACCTTTCAGTTAATTACTCAATGGTACATCCAATTTATTAACAACACATTAGTTAACAACTCACTTATCGCCTTGTCAGTTATCAACACATGCTCAACTACAATCAATACATTCTCTACTCTACTAATTAAGATTGGTGGGCTTTTGTCTACATATGAGAAAATAGGTGTGGGCTTTTGTCAGGGTGGGCTTTAGTCCTACAATCGAGAGAAGTGCTCTTACAGCTACAGCTACTCAATTAAGCTGCACAGAAGTCAAATAACCTGCGGAATTAAATCCCAGTGCATTTAAGTATTTACTGATAACAAGTTTACTTCACAAAATGTAATTTTATTTTAGTTTGAATAGTAGTCTTTATGATATATTTTCGGGATTTATGGAGACCAGCGGGGTGAACGGATAAAATCCCCAATGTACATAATCCCCAAGGACATAATCCCCTTTGACAAAATCCCCAGTGGATATAATCCCCCACCCAAAACAACAACACAGACACCATCCCCAACATAATAGAATTTGTCTTTGATCATTATGTTATTTCTAATAAGTAGCCTTAAAATGATCTTTTGTTATAGAGCGTTGTAGAGTAGTTTATATGAAGTATATGCCGTTGTCGAATGGAATAACATCGATGAAACGTTAACGGAATCCGAATCGTATGCAATGTTCAAAAACAGATTGTGTAATAACAGCAGCTCAGTTCATGAAATTTTTTAAAATTACGGTGTTAGAAACGAGCAAATATTACTTTGTCGAATCCGACTGGGATGTAGCAACCTAAATGGACACAAATTCGATAGATTTATTGATAACGACTCGCGTTGCTCCTGTGGCCATGCGTACGAGGATGCACATCATTACTTGTTTATCTGTTCAAAATATACAAAAATTCGTCTTTTATGTTAATGGTTACAACCTGAATACTGTTTTATATGGTAATAAGACCCTGTCTAATCACATCAATACAAAAATAATCGAATCTGTTTATAAATTCATGTCTCTCAGTAGACGTTTCACTTGAACACATTTTATACAATGCTTGTTTTACGATGTATTTATGTATCTTCATGATGTACTACTATGTATTTGGGGAGAGACATTTATATAGGGGCAACCCTGTTTGTCAATCCCATGTACCATGAGTACCTGAATAAATATTGTTTAAACCATATGAAGTGAATTTTGAGAAAATGTTGTTTTCATAAACGAATCCAATTTGTCTTTGATCACTAACAGTAAAACAGCTTGAAAAAATTTTGTTTTCATAAGTAATTCCCTTTTAGTCTTTGATCAGTAACAGAAAAAGAGTTTGAGAAAATGTTGTTTTCATAAGTAATTCCCTTTTAGTCTTTGATCAGTAACAGAACAAGAGTTTGAGACATTGTTGTTTTCATAAATAAATCCGATTTGTCTTTGGTCAGTTGCAGTATTTTAAAAACCTCTGCCTGTCAGTTCGTGATGCAAGAATGACATTGCCGTACCATTTTTATATCAGGTGTTTTTTCATGGAGGGATTAAAATTTTTATTATTGTGAAAAGCTGAATCGTTAACAACGAAAATATATCGTTGGATTTTAACTTTCTAATGGAGACATACTTTCAACTGTAAAACTTAGTGCTCAGGAAAAAGTAACAGAAAAAGTAACAGAAAAAGTAACAGAAAAAGTAACAGAAAAAAGTAACAGAACAGAGTAACAGTTTTTGCTAGGAAATAAGTAACAGTTTTCAAGTCTTTATATTAAACAACTATACAAGCACATTGTCACATAAAGCATAATGTCATATTTGGAAGTGTAGATCATTTATTAGTGCCCATAAGCGATTTTATTAATTTTCTGGGAGTCTATGTAACAGTACAGTGAGAGTTTGTCATATAATATACAAAGAATATTTCATGAACAACAATCATGTACGCATGGTATCATTATGCTTTAGTTTGTCATGTTTATGTCCAGTTCGTGTGTGCTTGTTATTATATGTATGTACTGGTGAGGTATTAATATAAGCAAAAGTTTTGCTTGTTTACCAAACCAGATTCTCTATGAATAAAAATACGTTTAAACCATATAATATACAAGCACAATGTCACATTTCCTAGCACGATGTCACCTTTTAAGACCTTTAAGATAAACGTCTAGTCTCTTTACCAATCCTTGCCTTTAAAATAAATATTTTTGAAAGCACCACAATTGATGTTTGTTGTTTACTCAGAGTTAGCTGATCAGGTTAAGAGAAATGTAGGAAAAAGTACCTAAAAAAAGTAACAGGAAAAAAGTAACCGAAATAAGCAACAGTTCTTATATAAAGAAATAATAAGAGTATGGTATCGACTTGAATTGTCATCTTGTAATTTAAGAAGATTATAAAAACTACATTGATAGTAATATTAAGGATACATTTCCTGTTTAAATCATGTTATTACAGATAACAAGTACACTTAACTTTGTTAATTTATCCTTAATAGTAGTAATAATTTACATATCATTTTATCTAAAGTAAACATATATATATACTAGGAGAAAGAAACTCGGCGTTATGTTTTTAATTTTTTGATAATTTGAAGCAGCCATACACCTGGACATTTGACTTTTTGTACATATATATATATACATACATACATACACACACACACACACACACACACACACACACACACACACACACACACACACATACATATATATATATATATATATATATACATATATATATATATATATATATATATATATATATATATATATATATATACATATATATATACTAACTAATGCTGAATGTTCGTCTTCAATAAGGAGGCAATCACACCTATTTTTACATGTAAAGTAAAATGTACAGATATTAGAAACGATGAATACAACCTCTAAATTTTGTTATATTGAATACGGCCAACTATTCCTTCACTTCATTGGTGATTGTTTGGACAGAGGATTTTGACCTACATACACGATGCGTCCAATTACCAGTTTATTTGCAAAAATAGCGATTTCATCAGGTCAGGCAGTCTAAAGAAAAGAGAAAAGCCAAAAAGCAATGAAAAGTAACTGTTAGCCTTATGTAATTTCGTTTTGTTGTGCACATACTTTGTTGTTATTTCATTATCTATATCCTATCTGCTATTTGTATATTATGTTTGTACTTGTGAAGTGAAGTCTTACCAAAAGCAAACTGTGATGCAGAAATATCATGAAGCTATGTCCTGGTCTGTGTGATATGTTCCATCTTATTTTAGTTCATGTTCTTCTTAATATATAAATTTATGGTTAAATTTATGGTTAAAGGAGATGAATAATTATTGTTGTTGGTTATTGATATAACGCTTTTTTGTCTTTCTAAAGATAGGCGCAACCAAACCATTGTCTGTCTGTCTGAGGGACAATTCATGCTTAATTAGCATTTATTTAGACAAAACTTTAAGCCACTCAGGCTAGTAATAAGCTGAGAGACCAGTTGTGCGTTGAAGAGCCTGACAGGTGTGTTGTATAAACATGCAAACGACCTGGCGACAGGTCAATAAACAAGATGTCTGTCTGGCTGTCTGGTTGGGCATTTAAAGTTAGCCAATGAGAATTGAGGCAAAACCTAACAACCAATAAAATACATAAGCATAACGTCTTCATAAATATTTTGACATGCCTTTACCAGTGGGGTCGTACCTGGAAGAAGACACCTATTGTTACAGTAAAAATTCTTTGATGTTTCAGGATTAACTGCATGTGTTGTTTTAAGGGATTAAGTCACTGGGTAATACTAAATTCTCAACTGTCAAACGAAATATGATCAGATATCCTACTTTTTCTGACTTTTTTAAAACGAAATAATACTGTATGCTTACTATACGTATATGAATACATTATTAGTTGAATTAATTGAATTTGGTCACAGTGAAGAATAGACTATAAATGTTAATAAAAAGTTAAATGAACAAGTTCTGTGATGTGACAATTGTGATAGTGCTGGATTGTTATGTATAATTTGTGTCAAAGTTGTTATGTATTTTATGTCATTTTTATAAATGAAATAAAGACTGGCCTGGTGAATGAATGCTGCTTTCTTCATTGATAGATATTTACCAATGATATTTGATCAACATTTTGTAAATGGTGAATTTCGTTTAAATTCCACTTTCAAATTTAGTACAACCCACATGCCTGTCATCACAGATTAAGTCCATTGTTCTCCATGTGGGGTCAACCAGAAAAAAACATGTGCCGCTCTACTTTGTTATTACAAACATCACATGTGTCTTGTTCAAGGTATATCGCCTTATCAGTTACCCCCTCAGTTGAAAGATCACGCCATCATCATTAGCAGTTACTGTCAAACAAATAACGTAAAACTGATGTTAACTCTGTGTTTTTCTACATCAGTTGTGACCCAAACGCACACGTTTCGATTAAGGATTTACTGTTTCAAGTTGTGTTCCTTTGGTCATCTGGATATTAACAATTTTCCTCCGGATATGTTCGTTGACAAGGTAAGTCTTCAATAATGCAATATATCCATTGTCACATATATATATATATATATATATATATATATATATATATATATATATATATATATATATATATATATATATATATATATATATATATATATATATATATATATATATATATATGAGATTTTTAAAGTGTGAAACGTCTTGTATGGCGATAACACACTTTCACACATTTTGCTAATTATATATACAATGATGAGACATTTTATACTACAGTCCAATAATTGATGCTGTATGAGTAACGACAAACCACGATCATAATTGACACAAACTGAACACAGACTTCCGATATAAGTAACCAATGCATATAATCCAATGCATACCACAAAGGATACACAATATCGTGTTTGCTATTAAATACATAATTCTTATAATGCTTTCTGCTGATCACGTTTACATTGTTCTGCTTAAATAATAAAGTAAATATAGTTTATTTGAATGCATATATAGCTATTATCAACTTTGTCACACGGACATTTTCTTTTTATAAAACCCAAGACATAAACAAAGTTTGTCTGGCGTAGTTCAATCTGATATAATTAAGCTTACAGAAAACACCTATATAAACAAACCAACACATTTATTTGTATTTCATTTGTAATTAATTATGACACATACTATTATATAGTGGAGTATACTGGGGTATACAAGAGTATACCAAGGTATACTGGGGTATACTAGCGTATACTGGGGTATACTGAAGTTTCCTTAGCTTAGGAAATTTCTCATATACTGATCAGTATACGCTAGGAAATTAGGGTGGTTGACAAACCAGTATACGCTAGGAAATTAGGGTGGTTGACAAGACGTATACTGGTCAGTATACTAGCACTTTTCTTGCGGGGTGAGCTATGTATAGTATCCAGTGTGAGCTATGTATAGTATCCAATGTGAGCTATGTATAGTATCCAGTGTGAGCTATGTATAGTATCCAGTGTAGGTTATGTATGGTATCCAGTGTGAGTTATATATGGTATCCAGTGTGAGTTATATATAGTATCCAGTGTGAGCTATGTATAGTATGCAGTTATATATGGTATCCAGTGTGAGTTATATATAGTAACCAGTGTGAGTTATGTATAGCACCCAGTGTGAGTTATGTATACTATCCAATGTAAGTTATACCACAGGGGCTTGTATTGTCGAAACTAGCGATTACAACGAATATGAAGTCGATGATCCAGCCCCATATACTATAAAAAAAGTAAAGGGATGTAACGGGGTCAACACCCCATGTCCGTTTGAAATTATATTTCAGAATGTTGTCATCATATTATCATTCAATGTTATATATCACGGCAAAGCCAATACATTTGTCTTTAAAACAAGCCATCAAACGTAAAAATCGAACGGATAATAACAAGGATATGATTTTTCAAAGCCAAAAATATTAGCACATTGCTCATGTAAGCCATTTGCCTGGCCCACCAAAATAATAAAATATTCGCTTGAAAAAATTATTATAAAATACTTTATAATATCCTGTCAGCTAATAGTGACCCAGTTACAAAGCCCAGTATTTGTTGCATCAGATCGCGCAAGAATTATAACACGGGGTGCACTGTAATTGACGTACCAGAGATTTTAGATGATCTCAAGTGTGTTTCGAAACATCGTTTGATAGTGAGACGTCCATATTGAATGACCTTGGCATTGGTCTATTTTTGGTAACGAAATGATGTCATAGGGCTATTTGAGGCTATTTAGCTGACAGGATATTATAAAGTATTTTATAATAATTTTTTCAAGCGAATATTTTATTATTTTGGTGGGCCAGGCAAATGGCTTACATGAGCAATGTGCTAATATTTTTGGCTTTGAAAAATCATATCCTTGTTATTATCCGTTCGATTTTTACTTTTGATGGCTTGTTTTAAAGACAAATGTATTGGCTTTGCCGTGATATATAACATTGAATGATAATATGATGACAACATTCTGAAAAATAATTTCAAACGGACATGGGGTGTTGACCCCGTTACATCCCTTTACTTTTTTTTATAGTATATGGGGCTGGATCGTCGACTTCATATTCGTTGTAATCGCTAGTTTCGACAATACAAGCCCCTGTGAGTTATACATACCATCAAGTGTGAGTTATGTATATCATCAAGTATATCATAGCATGCAGTTATGTATAGTATCCAATGTGAGCTATGTATAGTATCCAGTGTGGGTTATGTATGGTATCCATTGTGAGTTATGTATAATATCCAGTGTGAGTTATCTATAGTATCCAGTGTGAGTTATGTATAATATCCAGTGTGAGTTATGTATAGTATCCAGTTTGGGTTTTATATAGTATCCAGTGTGGGTTTTATATAGTATCCAGTGTGAGTTATATATAGTATCCAGTGTGAGTTATGTACCACATTCAAGCGCAAACTACAAATAAACATAATGTTAATAATATAAATATCAGTGGTCTCTTTTTTATTTTAAATCATCCAAGAACTAATTTTACTCTTCATCTCGAGGAGACAAGGGTAACTAAGGAACAACACAACCAGGAATTTGGGCCAAAATTTTAATGCGAAAGCCAAGCTTGAGTTAATGCAATTACAGAAATAATAGACCATGTATTCTAAGGTCTAAAGCGTAGAAGGGTCTATGAAGAACCCATAAGCATAGTGGCATTTACCATCATGGAATGACGATGACATACAAATATAACACTGCTAAAATGAAGTAAAAATTAAGGCTGTATATGACTGCATGTAATGGTGAAAGTACATTGCTGATGCAACCTAACCCAGATAAGCTTGCAATCAATAATACTACTGGCTCTGGGAGGGAGTTAAAGGGCGGGTTTTGCGAAGTATTTACCGCCTGCCTGCAAAGCATGTTGCCGCTATTTTGCATAAGCTAAAGCGCATGCGCCAATAGGGAGAAATCATTCATCCCAAAAAACAATTCACAAATGAATTCACTCTTTACTCTTCATCTCGAGGAGACAAGGGTAACTAAGGAACAACACAACCAGGAATTTGGGCCAAAATTTTAATGCGAAAGCCAAGCTTGAGTTAATGCAATTACAGAAATAATAGACCATGTATTAAGGTCTAAAGCTTAGAAGGGTCTATGAAGAACCCAAGAGCCCAAATTCCTTATTGTAGATGTTAATAAAAATTAAAGGGAGAATTATAAAAAGTGATATAAAACCATAAATACTTCTCAGTATATATTGGCTAAGCGAGCAAATAACAATAGTGAACAATTAAGAAAAAATGATGGTTACGCTTGGGTAACCATGGAGGCCACGGCCTTGTTGAGGTCCTCCGTCGAGGTATCAAGGTACCTGGTGTAGGCGTCGCTGGCCCAGTACCCTAGTCGTTGGACTATCTTCAGGGGGACGCCGCACTTCGCAGCCCATGTGGCGCCCCCTCTCCTGAAGGAGTGTCCTCCAAAACCTTTTTCATCCAGGCCGCAATTCAGTAATGTTTCACGCATTTGTTTGACAAAGCCGGCATATGTCAGAGGCTTGTCACTGACACAAAACAACGGGCTGAATGGATCTTCATGATCCGTTATCTGCAAATACCACAACAACGCTGTTGCGGGGCACAGCGGATGATCTCTTACGAGCTGTACTGGAATTTCTACCACCCTTTCCCGGAACTGCACAGTTTTAGTGTGCCTCAAATGTATCACAGATCCGCCAGGGTGCTGCGTAGCATCCACCCGACGCACATATAACTCCTTACTCGCATCCTTGAGCAGGAGGTTGTTGGGGCGCAACATTCCAAACAACGCAACCAAGCACGCAGCCCAGAACGCACAATCTTGCACACAACTTTTCCTAAGATCAAGTTTTTCTTTAAACAAAAACAACACTGACGGTGTGATAGGGGATACACACGATTGCCCTGCTCCAAGAATACGTTTTTCTCCTGTAAGGACCTGTCTAACATCCCAGTTCTCCCGAACTGGACGTGGGTAACCCTCACTCCGGTGCAACTGGATAACAATATTAAGATAACACACGATAGATGAGTAAGCAAGATGCTTTTCATCCGCTAAGTAAGCGATATATAACTCTATCAAACCACCTGAGGCGGGCACAGGTTTCTCGTGTATTCGTTCACAGAACTGGACATATGTCTTCCAGTGGGTGGAGTAGGCCTTCTTCGTTGAGGCTGACCAGGCAGCGCACTTGTATTTCAAAGCTGCTGCTTCCATCCTGCGTCGTGTCGCATCTCCATTGTGATCTAAGAAAATGTGAAGACATATGTTGCTTTAATTCGTGCACACTAAAAACACTGAGGGTGAGACTATACATACAATCGAAAATCCTACCTAACATGCCCGGTTCATGCAATCTGGAACAGGCGTCCGCCTTAGTGTTTAAATGACCGGGTATATGTACAGCATGAACATTAAAGTTATGTTTAGCCTTCAGCCAAAACAATGCTCTCAGGTATTTCATAATCATGGGACTCGCACTCGAGCCTCACGTTCTTTCTGAATTTGAAGTTCAAGCGTCACATTCTTCCTCTCTAGGCGTAACATTTCCAGTTCTTTCTCCAGTTCGTGACACCTACTTGTCATTTCAGAAGGTGAATGTCTTGTATACTGGGACTGGGACACGTCGGCATTCACAAAATCACTGCTCTGACGTGTAGTGTGTGGCGTACCTCCTCGGCTCAAGGAATCCGTTTCCGTCCCTTTCTCCCAGTCGAGGAGATGCTGCATATTGCTACCAGCCCCTTTCCGTTTACTTTTTTCAGACATCCTAGTGTTATTTCTTAAATTTTTTGCGAAGTATTTACCGCCTGCCTGCAAAGCACGTTGCCGCCATTTTGCATAAGCTAAAGCGCATGCGCCAATAGGGAGAAATCATTCATCCCAAAAAACAATTCACAAATGAATTTACTCTATAAGGAAACATTACACTGAGGATAAAGAATAAGAATACATTCACCTATTTCAAATTAAGTAAGTTGCTGACGCTACAATATATTGATTTTTGCTTATGTTATTTTAAAATCATTTTGGAATCGAGCTTTCTGAAAACTTAGCAATGGTAAACAATATTAACGCTTTATTGTTATGACATTTTATAAAAATGTTAAGTAGAACTAGATTAGTGGGTTTTTTTTAATTCCTGCGCCGTGCAAGATACCTCATCTGAAGTGCCTCATCACAACAGATGCACATGTCAAGTATCAAAGGCCTGTAACTGGTCCAAAAACGTTTTGGCCAAGGTTTAAGTTTTTATATAAATGGTTCCTGCGCAAAGTTCAAGGTGGCAAGGTAAACCCGTATTACCTCAACTGAAAGATCTCATCACAATAGATGCATATGTCAGGTAATGTCCGGGGTCATAAAAAAGTATCAGCTATATCTTCAGATGTCAAGGACTATCATCATTATCATCCAGATTTATTCTCGAAAACCCACCAATAATGGTACACGAGACAAGATGAAGTATAGCATATTTCACTTCCTTCCAACAAAGCGAACAGCATCAACCTGCACCCAAGCATTCAAGTTCCCCGTCTGTGTAACAGCTACACTCATCACCACGTCTAGTCTTAGTCCGTTGATCTTGAAGGACGGGGACTGAAACAAGCATTAACATCATTAAGAACATAACTAATATCAAATTTGTAAACACTTGTTTCAATAAAAACAATGATTAAACCTCAAAAGGATAACAATCTAAAAATCTTTAAAATCATAAAATGTTCTTTTGAATTGAGCATATCCTTGACTTATATAGGCAATCGAATACAAATGTAAACTTAATGGTAAATTTACCAAGTTGTGCATGTAAAGTCTGAAACATCTACTTCAAAACTACTTTTCAGAAACTATTTGCTATTTTCCACCCTTTATTTACATTTTGATATATTTGCTATTCATACAGGCTCCTTACCTGAAAATCAGGCTGGAAGATTCTGCTGCTGGTGATGACTTGTATCCCTGGCGTGGTCCAGAGGAGGTGCCAGGCATCCTGTGTGTCTCTGACAGAAATAGTCTCCATCCCGCCAGCATGGTACGTCTCATATACGTACAGGTGGTCTAGGAACATCGGTTCGGGTATAGCAACCTGTTGAAAAGATAAGTAATGATAACAACTCGAAGTTATTGAAATGTTAGTATCATGATCTAATTAAGAAAATGGCTCACAAAGAATTCATTCCGATCATTAAGATGTGGCAAAACTTCTTTTTTTTAATAACTGAATGAATCACTGGTTAGCAGTGACAATATCAGGTTACATGGCGACATTCATATATGTAGTGCGGAGATGGGTGAGTGAGTGAGTGAATGAGTGATTGAGTGAGTGAGACAGAAATGAAAAAGTGAGTGAATGAGTTATTGTTTAACACTGCTTCGGCAGTATCGCAGCCATTTGCGGCGAGTGGAAATGGCTGAAGAGGTGGTGGTAATAAATGGACTCTTGACGTCTGTAATACAAGTGATGATGCTAGTACATGCCCGTGATGTCATTAAAACAAGTAGTCACGATACGGTACACTTGATCTCAGTCAAACAAGTAATTATTATCACAGGTACTCTTAAAGAGGCTGTAGCACGTTTTTGCAAATTTAAATTTTTTCAAATTTCCCATTCATAATGATAGTTTATGTCATTTATATTTACTTTAAAGGGTCAAACATATTATTACACAAACCAATTATCCGTAGTGTTAATAACAGTGCTGAGTATAAAGCAAAAATTGTATGGTTGCCATTTTAATGTCAACTCCTTTTATTACTTCGAATTACAAAAGCGATTCCCATAGCTTAAGTGAACCATGTCCCGTGTACACAAGTTGATTTTCCGAAGGAAGAGGCTTCTTTTTACTATTGGTGACAATATTTTTCAAATACATTTCATTTATTTTTACTTACGAAAAACTGTGCTACTGCCCCTTTAAGGTCATTCATATCATTGATTGATGAATGGTGATGAATGATATTCAACATGTAAGGGCGGAAACAGGGGAGAACTGGGCTCCGTTCCATAGCAGCGAGCGAATTATAATCGCTCATTGATTGCTCAATGTAGCACTCATTCTCTCCTGAACGACAAGGTACAAAACCTCAACGTTCTCTCGCTTTGCTACTTAGCGCCACATTGAGCAATCGCGTTTCTAGAGAGATTTTAAAGTTATCACTAATTGAGCGATTACTTTGAAACCTCTCTTGAACACGACCCAGGTGCTCTATAGCACCGATCATGACAACAACGATCGCGATTTTAAAGAGTTGTGACAACAGCAAGTGATCATGTCGTCAGCCAAACAGGTAGTGAGAATAGCTGGTATTCTTGATGCCAAATGCGTAGTGAGGATAGCAGATTTCTTGCCATCAATTAAACAAGTAGTGTGCTTGGCAAGAGTTTGTGATAACAAACAAGTAGTGTGCTAAGCAAGAGTTTGTGATATCAAACAAGTAGCGAGGAAAGCATTTGCCAATGATGTCAAAAAGGTAGTGGGCAAACAAAAGAAGTATGAGCTCATGCAGTCAGTCAAAACAAGTCAGTCAAGTAGTGAAGATAACAGAAGTAAGAATTGTGCAAGAGACCAACGAAAATATGAAAATCACACAATCATAGAGAAAGCATTGTTAGCCCATGATTTATTGCATTTAATATGCCAAGAGGATTTTCAAATGCTAATGTCCTTACACATATTAATTGAGAATGCGATTTGCCTCATACTGAATTGTTTATTTAACCAAAGGTATCGTAAATTGAAAAGTTACAATGATGAATAATCGCCAAGTAGTTCATTATGACAAATAATATTTACGAAACGATTCATATGCATCGTTCACTGTAATACAAAGAGCAATTGCTCAATTAAATGCAAATTGATGTACATCAACACGAATGGTAAATCATGATTTAATTGCAACACTGTATGAACTGTTAATTCAACGAAAATAAATTGTGAATTCGACAATGGAAATTAATATGAACCCATGTGAACACAAAGTTCATCAAAACATTGTAGGAAATAAATCTTCCGCATAAATTCACCTCTATCCATTGGTTATCATCAACAACATTGGCACACCAAGTTCCTTGCTGATCCCCGTAACTGGGATAGACATCTGGTGCACCTAGAAACTGGGTCCCAAGGAACCGACTGAAACAGCAAAATATGAAAATAATTGTTTCTTTCAGAATATTTCAGATGCTTATTGATCATTTGAATACGGTTAAATGAGATTTACTTTGCATGAAAAAATATAGCTTCTACATGAAAAGCATGAAAACTCATCTGTCTTACTTCAGATGAATTATCGTAATTTCTGCAGGGGCACTTTTGCGTTTTCATTCAAATAAGTGACTTTCCAACTGATTTAATTTTGGTACGCTATAGTACGTTCCATCTAATAAGATGCTAATAAGAATTCGAATTTAGATACTTACGTGTCAACAGGAGCATTGTACTCGGAGGACACGTCGATAACAGAGGTAGCCCAGCTTTCTGTGAACCCTGAAACATGCATGATTGGATTATACAACATATCATGTAACTTGTATAAATGCTGTAATTGTTTTGAGATATTTCTTCAAAACTAACCTGTAGAATATGAAAAAATAGAATTAATATATTTTCTCCATGACAATATATCATGTGATATATGTATAAAAAAATCAAACTTAATCGTTTTTCGACTTTGTCCTTAGTTGTGCCCTGAATTGTGATAAAACTCAAATTTTGTAATAACTGTCGCAAATTGTAATGAAATTTGCCCTGAATTTTAATAAATTTTCCCAAATCTTTTTTTAAGTCACCATCTTATCCAAAACTGTTTTCACTTAGACAACGTTCTTAAAAAATATTAAGCATCATACATTTTTATTTACAAAGGGTTATTTCAACTTAGAAATCCTTGGTTAAAATTTGAGTCAAGTGATACATTTTTGGCAGCCTTGTCCTGAATTTTAATAAAAGTTTCAGAAATGTCACCATTCACCATTTTAACAAAAACAGTTTTCATGTACACAAACGTTCTTAAAAACTAGCATAACATCATAGATTTTGACATGATGGACAACCGGACTGGATAGAGATTGGTTAAATCTTTCACCGAACTGTAAATATAAGATATGTTCCAACATATGTGATCTCATCATATTTCCTTCTGCAACCAAGTCTACGCTGTTCTGATTGGTGACACTTCGTTTTTTTATGGGTTAAAAATGTGGTTACAGTTGTGTATAGCGTCAACTTTTACTCACCACGAATCATCTCAAGGGTTTAACAGTACGCCATGTTGGAAACAGATTTCACCATGCCAGTACTAAGTTATTAAACATCCTTATAAATGAACAGAATAATTAATAATACAATCAACAGGCCATACAAAATTAAGAGGATATCGAGTATGTTGTTGGAATATAAGTAGTTGAGCTCACAATTTGCATACAGTCAATAGCTTGAGTTCAGCTGTTTGCTTTTTATAACATGAATTAAATTTAAAGGGAATATTATCGTTTTTCTGATAACATAACATAACATGTGCAACGTTATAAAATGCGAACTGTTAAATACACAAATTCACAAAATAGAGTAGTTTTTAGTTTTCTAAATACCCTTGAATTGGGACATAACAGTCTAAGAACACATAAACTCATTATTAAACCTACGATATCGATCTTAGAGTATGGACTATGAACAAGGCAACTATACTAATACGTGTTCAGCAAGTATTTTCTATAAATACGCCATTTAATGCAGGAAATGACACATATCATACTACTATTTATCACAATCAGACAGAAGTTAAATCGCCGTTAAAATGACGATGCAACGCCCTTTAACCTATCTTTATTTCAATTGAAAGACGATGGTTGTTTCTTTATCTCGTTCGATTACAATGATGCTTTTAAGAAAAAAGATTGATCATCAGTTGGATATCTCGTACAAATACTCGTATATATGAACATAATATTATACAGTTACCATATGTCTCCATGCATACAACTCCAGTTCGGTCCTGTAGGCCAAGTGAGAGTGGAGGCAGATCAGCACACTGACACTTTTTGGTTACAGAGTTGTAGAACACAGATCTGGTGTAACCTCCGACCAGACATGCAGTTAGGCAAAGTATATCACTCTTCGCATTGATTGTTAAACCAATGCCAGTGGTCGCTTCCTTGTTGTCATAATTCGGACATTTGGTCATTTTTTCTTGCATATTGCACTGTCCATTTACACGTACGACATTCCAGATGAACAAAAATGGAATAAGACTAAATCGTATTCTTTGATAAGACATGATGGTGTGATGAACAAACTAAAACACTAGTACTATTTCTCGACCAAGGAAAAGCCCGATTATGACACTGGGTCTTGCTATCCATTCAGAATGCATTGTAAATAGTTAGCGTCTACATAGATGAACAATTGCTATTCCTTAGAGAATGTGCTGACGTCAACGGGGACAATAAATGCTTGATGAATTATGCAGGTAGACAATTTTGAAATCATTATGTTCAATGTCTTTCCTTAGACGATGTTAAACCATAACGTGGGTCGATATTGTTCAACTTTACAAGTAGTGAATGAAAGTAGTGAAAGTTTAAATCCATATACTTATTGTCATTTGACAGTCAATCTAATTTAATTCTCTGTACAACTTGTCGCCTGTTACAAACAGTAAATAAAAGGAACCAGACTTTACGCAATTTCGACGCGGAGAAATCATTTGGAATCAAAAGTCATACATGTACCTATGATACAACAAATGTACAAATTCTTACAAATTATAATGCATTAACAAAACATTTCTTATTGGATAAATATGACTGAGCGTATTTTGTTCAGTATTCTTCCTCAAACATTAAATTTATTTACTTCATGTTGTCAAATCACAATTGATACATTTTCTTTCATTTAAATGTATATAATATTATTTTGTCCTTCACATTCAAGTAATTGGTTTATTTCGTTAGATATATACTACTGCAAAGGACAAGTATCTATAATATGCTGAATGTAAATACCGCATTTCCTTTTTGTAGATATGACTATCGAAACAAAATTTGAAATACTTGAGCATTAATGATGTAAGATCATCTTTGCATTCGTTATAATTGTAAGTTCTAACACATATATCCAATCATATCATTCTGTAGGAAAATCATTCAACACAACTATGACATAAAACTTAACGTTTATACTTGTATAGCTGTGGACGACTATATCAAAACTCGTTACAGTCTAGGAATCGACTCTTAAAGTCGGTAGATTAGTTAGCGAAACGGGATAAAAGCGTCTCACGATCTGAGAACTAATCATATAGTCTGTAGGTTAAACCTTAAAATTTAGGAACGATGAACTAACTATTCCTATAGATTGTGAATTCAATGTATCCTATGGTTGGTTCGTTAAACAGCTACTTTCACATTGATGACATTTTAAATCACCCAGCTCGCACTATAGATGAAACAGACTTGTGTATATGTTGTATTTGTGTTGCACGTGACAACGAGAACATACATCGATAATGCAACACTGACATATTTATATTGTTGAATTAATCACAATGATCTTAGATCATTTGGTAAATGTAAACTTAATTCACAGACTGGTATATATAGCAATGTCCCCATTGATTTAATATTTTGTACTTTCTAGTCTTTTTATTTAATAAGTGCAGTAAACTTTTGCTAATCCCATGTCTTCAACAAATATAAATGTGAAAAAAACGTTTTTCCTATTTGTATATCATGCCAGGAGAACAATTGCAATTTACTGATAATGTTTTGTAAAGCACATGAAATATATGCTAAAGTATACATTTTGTGGCCAAAACCTTTTACTGAATACAATTTATGTCTGACTAAATTGAGGTGAGGTGAATTGGGATTTAACGCCGCTTTCAAGGGTATTTCACTTATATCACGGTTGCTAGTATTATTGCAGGGAGAAAGCCCGCAACACCATATAGCTAATAGCATTGTGGTGAAACCTGCGAGCAACGGCGGGAACTAGCAAACCATGGGTGGTACTGTACTGAAATTCAGTGTAGCAGTGCATCAAATATTACTGCGCTAGAACTGTTCTCTACTGCGCACACAGTTGCCGTGCCCCTGGCGGGAGTCGAATCACAGGCCTCATGATCCGAAGCCCAACGTGCTAACCTAATATAATTGACAAGTTTCTTTAGTAAAGTGATGTTTTCGTATATATTTTACTCTAAAATCTCTATATCAATAATTCATGGTTACTGGTACTTGTGGTTAGTGGTGTATGGTTTGCCTGACGCATACTTGAACTCTGACAATAAGAGTGACTCGAAAGTTATCTACTCAACAAAATGAAAATGCAGCTTTGATGTAATTTCAATTCACATGTAATGCTCTACCGCAGACATTTATGTTTCAATATTGATTTTTAACCTTAACTGTGTTGATTCCCAGCTAATGTACTGCTGGTCGCTCACACACACTTCCAGCTCTTAATCTCATTTAGATCATATCTTTGATTCGTTCCTATAAGGCTAGACAAAATTGAGTCACTGATCCAAGATCTGACGGAATCCCGTAGAGCTCCGTGTTCGCCGAAAGTTGTAACTATCCCGTTGAAAATGCATGCTTTCAGATTTCTGAAAGCGGACACGAGGCTCCAGTAAGATCTTTAATGAGTGACAACCAATATTTTTAAAGACTAACCTTGGGAACGAATCAAAGATATGATTTTAAGGAGATTGTTGCAGCTCTCTGAAAAGGGCATTTCAGACCACGTCTCTTCTTCTTCTTCTTCTTCTTCTTCTCTTGGAGATTATACGAGCGGTTTCCAGCAGAGCTGATTTCCTACTTGGACAGATCACGTCTATACATATTTCCTCATAAACTTACAATGACACACATTCGTGCATTTACAATCATCTGCATACATTAAAAAACGCAAAACCAAAAATATATCTAACATTCCAAAGGGCAGTTTGACTCTGTGCCAGTGCCATAGACTTTTTTGTGAGGGGTCGTTATATATAGGGCGAATCGACGATTTCAACAGAAAAAATATCCAGTGTTATCTAGCAAAATACGTTTTTTGATATACAACAAATGAAAAGATATGAGTTTAGCATAAAATAATTTTAAATCATGTTTGGGAACATGTTTAAAGTCAAATTGCCGTGTTTTGCAGTGTGACAATAAGCATCGTTAATCACGTATTTCAAATTCATAATGACCAAACTGATGACCATAAGCGATATATATTCTAAAGGGCTTTTTTCAACGCCTCGGAGCCGGAGTTTTTCGAAAAACTGGCAATGATAAACAATTTTAGCTCTTTATTTATATGACATTTCATTCAAATATAAGATGACAAATTCTGAAAAAAATGGCAGCTATATATATGTTCAGAATGTGATGTCATTTGTATCTGAAATATAGTAATAGGCTACTTTGATATCAATTCACTTTCATCATCATCATTAATATTATCATCATCATCATCATCAATGAGTGTACAGGAGCCAAGAGGTAGTACATTGTGTATATATCGTGTTTACTTCTTTCCAACAAAGCGAATAGCATCACGTTGCACCCAACCATTCGGGTTTCCTGCAAGTGCTACACTCATCACCACGTCTAGACGTAATCCGTTGATCCTGTAGGACGGGGACTGAAACATTATTATAAAGTACTTTCTTGTTTTAGTTCATGTACAATAGTTTCAATAGAATCAAGGAACGAACCTCAGAATGATAAAAAAAACTAACAATTTCAAAATGTCTTAAAGATTTTTTATATTTTGTGCAATCTAAGTAAACCTAGCCTCAATAATACTGCACTCTCATGTTAGGTCAGCTAGTTTCAGTAAGAAGTCGCGTCGGCGAACCTTTTGAATTGACCAACCAGCGCAAATCTTACCAAGCTGCAATAGTCCGCATTCGCACAGGACATTCAAATGCCTACCTTTCAAAACGAACGATTTTAGGCGACCTAATTCTGATTTTCCACTCAGTTGAATTGTCAGAAACTTTTTTCTGTCATGTACTGACAAACATTTGCGCATTTTGAAATCATTTGTATACCTTAATAATACATCATCAAACATACTTTAACTTTACTTTAACGTAATAACATGATAAACTTTAGACAACATAATGTGTTGTTATAGATTGACAACACATTTATGATACATGCATGCAATGAACAATATACACAGAAAAGGTGAAATAATGCAATAATGTACTGAAAATGAAGCCTCGGTGTCATAACGAACGGCAGTCATCGTTGCCCACGTAAACTCCAAGGGGAGGGGCGTGTATAAAAGGAAAGCGCTGAATGGATCTATAGAAGAGCCATAGACTTTCTGTGATTGGTAGTTATGTTTAGCCTTTTGCCACCTAAGAATCAAGGGGTTACGTTTCAAAGTGAAGGAGCAAAACAAAGTACCTCTGGTTTCCAGGATGCAATCAGTCTAGGTTTACTTATATCTTACTGATATTCTGCCGGTGATCTTAAAACCATGTGTACATTGTTTAAAAGATCGTATTAAATGGGAATTCTGAACTGAAAAGGTCGTTGTAAACGATCATCTTTCTCTGAGACACAAAAGAAAAACGTATCGTAGTAAGAGAGAATCCAAACAACATTTTGACAACTTTGAAACAGTCTGGTTCAACTACATAATATGACACTTTGAAAGATATCAGCTGTGAAGCCTGAGTATATCCTTGACCTATTTAGGCTAAATAATTAACTAAATCTGTCTCATATTTACCAACCCGTACGTCAAAATTTTGAAACACCTATTTCGGGAACTATTTTCAGAAAGTATTTTCGCTGTTATGTTATTTTACTTACATTGTCATATACTTGCTATTTATACGTTTCTTACCTGAAAACCAGGCTGGAAGATTCTGCTGCTGGTGATGACTTGTATCCCTGACGTGGTCCAGAGGAGGTGCCAGGCATCCTGTGTGTCTCTGACAGAAATAGTCTCCACGCCACCAGCGTGGTACGTCTCATACACGTTCTGGTGGTCTAGGAACAGCGGTTCGGGTATAGCAACCTGTTGAAAAGATAATTAAAGACTCGTACTAACGGCCGAGTTAAGAAAGTGACATGCAAACATAATCAAGAAGTGGCAAATGCTCTTTTAATATGAACGTACAGGTGCAAACCGAAAATATGTTCACCTACACGTGTATCTTTGCGCAAATATCATGTAAATTGACGTTCATTGTAACGTCAACAACATTTAAGTATCACATATCCATGAGTGAAAGTTGGCATAATGACTTAGACGGAAGGGGTCAAAATTTGAAAATTTAAATTTCATTAATTTTCGAATAAAAGTTTCTATATCGACTTAATGAGAACAATTTAATCACAAATGCATTGAATGAATAGACAAGGAAATATATGATGTATATTTGATCCATTTAATCACTGACTGGATATTTCTCTATTTGAAAGATTGAACCTGGTCACTTCAAAGAGCTTCCAAAAAATGAGGTGGCATCAAATCAGATTGGGTTATTGAACACTTAACTGTCTTCTTACAATGCGCAAATGGAAAGTGATCGGGTTAGTTATCACGTTGATACGATGCATCACAGACAACAATGATAGTTGCACTGAAATACACAAGTAGGTGAACAAACTTTCGGTACGCAGCTGTAGATTCAATATCGTTGATATTGAATTTTCCACAGACTCTTTCAGCTCGGAATTGACCCTACGTTTGAATCACAAAAAAACCATAAAAACAAAAAAGGTTATCTCTTAAGTCATTATGACAGTTACTAGTGGCGCAAGTTCCACAACACGAATCAGTGTCGCCACGAAAACACCACAAAATGGAATAAAATGAATATTTTTAATCGCTTCAGAAATGTTGTTTGATAGAAAATTTAGGTTTATACAAACTTTGCGGAGGAATGAACCTAAAACCACTTATCTTTCTTGTCACGGACGAGGCACACTTTTTTTGGAAAGGGGATTTTCATACATTTATTATTGAATCTGTTGTATAGGGGGAAAGGGAATTGGGAATGTAAGGAAGAGAGATCGGGAATGAAAGATTAGTTGCATCAGACCCATATGACCCATAAACTAACACCAAGCAGTGTTAATTTGACAGTAACGATGACTGGCAACCTTTATCAACACAAAGCAATTAAATACAAAGTAACAAATTACACTTCCGAATAAATTCGCCTCTATCCATTGGTCGTCATCAAGAGAGTTGGCACACCAACTTCCTTCGAAGTAACTTGGATAGACATTGGGGGCACCTAGAATCTGTAACGACAGAAACACCACAAAAATTAAATAATACAATATTATTTTTATAATCACAGATGCAGTTTGATAGAAAATGTAGCTTTATACCAACTGTAAGAGTAAGTGAACCTTGTCACGGATGAGACACGCTGTTTTATTAACGGAGATTGTCATTGATTTTTTGGGGGGTGAAACGTGTATTTCCTGCTAAATGTTTCCTGTAGAACAAAACATAGTCCTAGATTGAATATTTATACTGACATTTCAACATGTATTTCTTCACGATTCTGTTTTACTTCAGCTTGACTGCATTGTCTTCTACTGCTTATGAGAGCTCGCACTTGAATACTTACGCGTTACTTACACTGGTATAACGGTACTCGGACGACGTGTTTATAATGGAGGTAGCCCAGGATTTTGTGAATCCTGAAAATGTAGAATTACATTTTCATTATGCAATTATATACTATTACACATAATATTACGCTTGGAATACTATCAGAAATTAGTTACGATGGAATGTTCCAATTTTTTACATGATGATATCTTCAATAGTACGTATTTTACCTAACACACTATATTTCAATATACAGACACACCATAAGTTCTTTTACATTAATGTCAGATCAATCATACAAACTCCATTATGTTAATTATAAATGTTCATTGTATATGTGCATTGTAGCATATACATTTGAAAAGACGAAATATAAGATACAATGAAAATAATCCAGTAGGCGTTGTATAAGTGTATTTTTGTGGCTAAAGATTAATTTATTAACAAGATGCAATACACATATAGATGCATTGTATATATATATAGAGAGAGAGTAGCTGTGTCATGCTATGTTGATCATGTTTGTAACATGAGTACATGAATATCATCATGTACCGAGTGAGAGCGATACCGATATTCAGGCACGAGTACCGCTCACGTTGAATGGCATAGACGCGAATAAAATTTTCTATTTCTTATCGAAGTAATGAAATTGAGGACATTATGGTTAATCTGCGCACAGGCCTAGTTTGGTTACTCGTAGTCTCGTCATTAAACGCAAAGCCATAGACTAAGCGTGACGTCATGATATTGTTTATGACGTCACGTCGTCATAACAAAGGAGCTCTCGGGGGTCCAATGAAAACTATTAACCCCAATATGTATGCCATCGTATTTTAAATGGGTCTTTGATTTAAAATACTTTCGTCCCTGTACTTGATGATCAATATATACTGTAGCCAATATATGTGCAGCCACCACTTTAAACAGACAGGGTACAGAATAGCATGGTAGGGTATGTTATGTTGCTCTATAGCACACATTTGTCATCAAAGATACTATGATTATTTATGGTAGAATTGATGAACACGTTCTATAAGCATTTCTGACATTCTTGTCGCTTTTCACTTGTGACATATATCGACTTATTTTACCTACAGGTTGATTTAGCAGAAACATCTACCATGCTTCATTTTGGGATTAATTTAAATCATTATTATTTATTTTGAATTAATTCATTATTATTTACCGAAAGTATCCGTCAAACGAACTTATACCAAATTAGCAATTCCTTGTGTGGACGTCTAAGATGACAGAGGGACCTGTATCTTTATAAACTTTTAATCAATCTTGTAATTTAACCCTCTGATTTATGTAGTGAGAAATATTATGATGGTTTTGAAGAAGTGGAGGTTGAAGATATGAATGATATATCATACAATTACACGTATATATGAACAAAATAGTATACAGTTACCATTGTCTCCATGCATACAACTCCAGTCCGGTCCTGTAGGCCAAGTGAGAGTGGAGGCAGATCAGCACACTGACACTTTTTGGTTACAGAGTTGTAGAACACAGATCTGCTGTAACCTCCGACCAGACATGCAGTTAGGCAAAGTATATCACTGTTTACATTGACTGTTAAACCAATGCCAGTGGTCGGTTCCTTGTTGTCATAATTCGGACATTTGGTCATTTTTCTTGCATATTTACACTGTCCATTTACACGTACAACACCCCAGAGGAACCAGAATGGAATGAGAGTAAAACTTATTCTTTGAAAACACATGCTGATGTGACAAAACAGCCACACTGTGACAGTGTATCTCTGCGCTATCTACTAGTGTCTCCGTGGTACGAACAGTTCAAGACGTTCAACGGAATCATTGAACAAAAACTGCTGGAAGCTTTGCCAGTTAAGTCAACATTGGTTTTTTTTTATCAACATTTCATACGCAATTAGCACAGAAGAAAGGAAGAAATCTACGCAGAAGCAACAGCTTCCAGGAACAATAGCTACTAATGGAGATTATGATGTTGTTATCAATGTTGCAGATTGAAATTGCAAACTGGGAGTAAGTTAGAAATATTAATTCTTGAAACCATATTAAACCAAGAGTTAAGTTCTGCAAGTGGTGTCATTTTTATGTTGGAATACATGTAAAGTTGATACTATTTCTAACTAGTGAACATGCACCTGATGTGACCCACGCCAGCAACTTATAACGAGAACTAGGTCAGTAATTATCACAATTGGAAAGATGGGATTTTATAAGTAATTTGTTTGTATTCCCTTTATCAATAAATTTACGCCTAGAATCTGTAGTCACATTCCTTACAAGTTGATGTGACAAGTTGGTGGTCTGGATTAGTAAATATAGGTAATAGCAGATATTGAGTAATAATGAGATAAATACAAACAATGCACGTAAATGTGAGGTTTGTTTTACTAACAGACGTGATCAGAATAAAGGCTTTTATGTGCGCTTCCTAAGCAGATCACAAAATGTGTGACTTATAAATATAAAGATGTGAGAATTGGAACTTTCACGTTTTCCAGATTCCAGCTTCACTTATACTTTCAGAAAGTATGGGAATCCATCTATGTTTGTCACAATATATGAATGGTCCAAAATTGTAAAAGATAAAGTTTCAAATTTTGAAGCAAATAATGTTACCTCTGAATTTAACTACAAAGATGTTCTATTATGCGCAACCAAACTGGTAACAAACTTTGGCTTCTCTCATCTATTCGTATAACGTTTAAGATATATCCTATCTTATTCGTGTTGGCACTTTTGCTATACAATCTAAAGAATGCCTATGTGGAACATACGCTTATGACATAATTGTTAAACAAGTGTTGTTATATTGTCCATTATAAATTAACTATCAATGTTATGGCACGTATACGGCATTTACGGCCTAGACCATATGATTCGACAACTGGGCCAATACGGGGAAACTGGGCCAATGTGGGAAAAACTGGGCCAATATGAAACAAACTGGGCCAAAGTGAGTCTGAGCATGCGCAGATGCACATTTGGTAAAAACCTGAAGCCGTCGCTTCACAACTTTGACCCGTTATATATGTTCACCAATCTTGTTTATAATTATTATTTCAATATAAATGAGATGTCTAGTGTTGTGCAAATAGAATGAAAAGAAGTTAATTAATAAAATTGTCATTAATTAAGTATTTCCGTATTGGCCGAGTTACAGGTCCTCGGTCCGTTGATTGGCCCGAGACAAAGTCGAGGGCCAATACAACGGACCGAGGACCTGTAACTGTGCCAATACGGAAATACTTAATTAATAACATTATATTAGGATGTAGTAGAGAGCGACTATTTAACTCTGTCATTGATCTGTTGGATGTAATAACTTGCAAGTTTTTGGAATGTCGATGATGATGTATTAGATAACTTGTAAATCACAACGTGTACATTATTTTATGTAATATCTAGTGTATCATACATATATTATATCTTAAATTTTGGGTGTAATAAAGATGCTCTACCTAACTATTGTTCAGTTATTATCAAACTTGTAAGCTATATACACAAAACTGTTAAATAATAAATATCTACATATGGTTCCAGCAATAGTTTAATGAAGTATTATCCTAGGATGTCAAGCGGACTTGTGCATAAAATAATACGAACGAATATTTAAATAAATATAAATGAACAATTTAAATCATAGAAATCAGCTCGATGACAGTTTTGCAATTGTTCCCTGACAGCTAATGTGTCCATGTAAGATTTATGTTTGTTATTCCTAATGACGTGCTTATGAAGAGATAATGAGAGTGGTTAAATGTGACTGCCAAAGCTATATATGAAATAGTGTTCTAGTTTGTCTGGTGCATCATACCATCACGTGTTTTCAAAGAATAAGCTTTATTCCCATTGTGCTTATCTGGAATGTCGTACGTGTAAATGGACAGTGCAATATGCAAGAAAAAATGACCAAATGTCCGAATTATGACAACAAGGAACCGACCACTGGCATTGGTGAAACAGTCAATGTAAACAGTGATATACTTTGCCTAGTTGCATGTCTGGACGGAGGTTACACCAGATCTGTGTTCTACAACTCTATAACCAAGAAGTGTTTATGACGTGACGTCATCATGTTGATGATGTCATGGCATTGTAATATCATCAAGTTTTGATGTCATTACACTGTGAAGCATTGTACCCTCTGCCATAATTTGTTTTTGAGTCAAAGTGGTAATTTTCATTTTAAGCTAATATGACCTCAAAAGCCAGATGGGTTTATGGCATGGGATTGCGTTCGCCGTCCGTTCGGATATATGTTTGAATAAATTACGTACCGAAACTAGATACCTATCAAAATAAAGAATACCAGAAAAAAATATTCTTAATTGGAAAAATAGTCTAGGTAGACAAATTCGTGTCCACACCTGTACAGACAAAATCACGCTATCGCTATGTCCTTTAAAAGGCAGGGTGAAGTTACTTATTCGTTATTGGACATTGGTCACTTAACATTTTCCTTGGTACTCTTAAACTAGTTTAATTGTAAAATATCACTATTCATTTAATATATATATTACATAGTGACATTATTTTTTGTCTTTTGCGGTATGACAGCGTTTATGCCCAATCATTAAACATTACTCATTGGATAGGTGGTGCAAATATTCCTTGGTACCTATTTAAAAAGTTAATTGCACTTGTGGCTTGATTTGTACCAACCCCATCGCTGTTCTTTTGTATTTTATGGTACAACCTCTTTTATCCCAAATCAAAGGAAACGAAATGGAATTCTCTTAAGTATATTTAGGTTATGATATACTGTCTGCATAGTGCTCTATCAGGTCATTGATTCAAATAATTAAATAGAACAATCGAATGTCAAATGTCAAATGTCAAATGTCCAATAACGAATAAGTAACAAACTCCACACTACCCCTTTAAGGGGGAATTCTCATCCGCTTTAATGTCAGTATGCTGTATTTCCTCCCACTTCATTACTTACACGTCATCGGTAGTATAACGGTACTCGGACGACGCGTCTATAACAGAGGTAGCGGGGTGGAGACTATTTCTGTCAGAGATACACAGGACGCCTGGCACCTCCTCTGGACCACGCCAGGGATACAAGTCATCACCAGCAGCAGAATCTCCTAGTCTGATTTTCAGGAAGAGAAGGCTCAAGCGTAGAAATAGCAAGTATATGAAAATGTGAGCTTTTAAAACATCCCGAAAAGTAACAACGTGATGATTACTTACAACTTAATGTTGTTCTTAATGTCGCTTACTGTTCTTGGTTGTTTCAGTCCCCGTCCTACAAGATCAACGGAATAAGACTAGACGCGGTGATGAGTGTAGCAGTTGTACAGATGCAGCACCCTCAATATTATATTAATGGTCTTAGCGATGCAATTCTAATGAACATAAACGTCTTGTCTTGGGACGTTCACCCTGCACAGTGATATTTGCACTGAATGGCAAGTTCGGAAAGAGTTGGAGATGTAAATTTAAAAAATACAAAAATACCCGCATGTAGCCTGCCTGTCAGGGGAATGGCTCATTAGGTTGGAATTATGTCGATATTCATCACACGTCAGAATAAAATCATCAAAATAACATGGTAATAAAACTTCCATTCATCCCTGGAGTAGACAGTTTACTGAGTGTGATTGGGTTGTCAGTACTTTCACATAGAATCTATGTACAACATAACACAACATGTTATATTTAAAATAATTCAAAAGCAAACTTAGGTTATATTGAAATTTGGAATAATGAATAAACAAAAGCATTGAACGCATTAGGCATATTGTTTTGCTTATGGTGTCAATGAGCTTGTTTTCAATATAATTTCCCTAACATAAGAGATGACATATACTTATGGTCATAAAGGTTGTCACCGCTACACAAAGATTTAATTTTTGGCCGTATATTCACAGAAATGAAAGTCGTAAAAAACACGTCTTGTGAATTAGATGAAATTTATTCAAGAACACCTTTTATTTTCAGTACAAACTATTCACATCCACACATTAGTGAGTAATAAAATAGTGGCACAATAACGAACCTAACCGTGACAACATGTATGCTCATTAGTGTATTTAGAGCTAATGTGAATGAATGAATGAGACATTATGTATACTGCAGTCATTTTACATGTTCTTATATCTTTAAATAGATGTGTTTTATCTATATCTATAGTACCTATATATATATTCATATTACATATATTATGTAAATCAGATCAGAATTAACACTTAATTTACTTTATTTCACTGTACATTTGTATTATATTACGTATAATATGTTTTAACTACAATCAGTTGTATTTAGGATAAACAAGTAAATGTATTAAATGTTTCTCTTGTGCCTAATCTGCTTGACCAATCTAGCAATACATTCTCTTTAACCAGATCTGCCATACATTTCGATGTTCGTACATCGATTATTTGAATCATTCATGAAGGGAGGAATGATTCAAAGTAACATGCACTGAGGGACCTAAAACACGTTAAACATTAAATATGCCAAGAATAGAAGATGGCATCGTACACATACTAAACGTGCAAAACAATCTTACAATGTACATGCCTTTCTAAAATGCAATACCTAATGGTATATTCCTTGGTATGGTATAAATGGACAATACGAAAATAATGGGATCATTCATTGTGTGGTGCGAAAATATTTCATATTGTCTTCAAATTTACCTTTTTTTAAAAGTAAGTTTATTGATGTCTATACAACGAAAGGGTTTACACGTCTTCAGGAAATGTAAAAGGTAACAACTTTAATAAATTATCGTCTTTTTAAAATGTTTTTAGGTACTTCCATGTATGTTAGTACCGTAAATGACAGCGTCCATAGAAGTTATTCAGTAATATTTCGGTGTGGTACACTCCCTTGAGAAGTAGAACATGGTCAGAACAGGCAGACTTTCTTAATAAGGTTGAATCCTTATTGTTATTGGCGTGTTTATTTTTATTATTTGCACCGATTTTGTCAGTGGCACTTTGGCAAAGAGGAATGCAGCTATTACAACCACACTTTACAGGCTGGTAGCCCTTACTATGTAGTTTTGCCGCGAAGCTATGGCCCATGCATTAAAGGTACAGTTCGATTCTGAATTTCGATTTTAACGTAAGATTAATTTTCAAAATGCACTTAGAGACTTGCAACTTTTTGTAAAAGATGAGCATTGACAATGCGAGCAAAAAGCAAATTGCGGTGAAATCGTAGGTCACGTGGTTTCGATACCATCTTGGATTTTTTTTAACTTTTTCAAATTTTCTGACCCCGTCCGTATCTTTGCGGAAAGACCACTCCGATGATATTTGCACCTATGAGCTGAAATTTGGATTTATATATATCTGAAACATTGAGGAATAACAAATTAGTTATTTTTTGTGCGAACTCCTTATACTTTTTTCACAATGACTTTTTCAAAATATGGTGACTTTGAACATGGTACCAGCTTTAACGGTTAATATCTAAAAAAAACTGGATGTTCTATTGCATGATAGTACTTAAAGCTTAGTGTATAGTAATCAAAAATAGAATCGATGTTTTACAGTCATTTTCGGTCGTGAGAAAGAATATAAATGACCCAAAGTAAGTTATCCGATTTTTAACAAGGTGAAACATTTCAAAATTCACCTTAAGACTTGAAACCTTTTTACAAGATACACAATAACAATACAAGCAGAAAGGTAAATAATGGCGTATTTGTAGGTTTTATTAACATTATTCCTGATCAATCAATTAATGTCACTCATCCAAAATGTAAGTGTAGAGTGTTCATTTTAAAACTAAATGGAAAAAAAGATACATGTGTGTCTTTCGAGTAAAGAATTCAGAGGAAATGTTTTTTTCGTGTTCATAATCATGCGATTCAAGAATTCACAGATGTACACGTGTGTAAATGGTGCAGTATGTGTCAGTTGCCAAGTTATGAACATCACTAAGGTCAATAAGATCGTACCACATCAGAGATAATCCCTTCTGTTGTGATGGCCCACTGGGGGTCAGAGATGGAAACCTACGTACATGTAGATCTGGTTATCTGCAGATTATGTTTGGGTTGCAACCTTAATTACAAGTTTTGGATCGCTACCTGTAAATGGACAACTCTATATTGGTGTTAAAATCCACACCACAACTCCTGTTCGTGGATTAAAGCTCGAAGCCTGTGTTGATGTACACTTATCTTTGGTGTTACAGTTCACACCCGAGGCCGTCAGCGGTGTGTGTAATGCACGTGGCAGATGACAATGTTGTCAGTTTCAGCTCTCTGTGTCTCTATATTATTATAATTGACCCACGTGGAAATATTAATGTAAATATAAGTACAATGCGCCAGTTATAGGAAATTGATTCTACTGGTAAAGTAAAGTACCCTTGAACCTGACTTAGTTAATGGTTGTTTTATTTGAAGAAGGAAAGTTAGATCCAAAATTTATATAACTGCACCTAAATTAAAGTGACCGTTTGAAACAAATTCATAATCTTATTAATGTGAAACAAAATTTACTCGCTTCAAATTTCCGAGGCCGTATATTTCGGTTCCAGCAAAATCCCCTAGCGAGGAAAACGAGATGCAACCAATCAGGACACTCCTTTTTAGCCGAGAAAGTTCTCAAGGAAGAACAGAGGTTAGGATCGGAAACCTGAAGGGATAACGTCTGTGGGAAGAGAATTGGTTTTGCTATGAATGTACAATGCTCGCTATCAGGTCATTATCTTTTGTGATCATTTAATGCGAATGATCACAAACATCCCACGTCGATGATTGCCTAGTTATTTTAGATTTAGTTGCGTTTTAGATAGAAATCCACGTTTTGATCTTCAAGATATAAAAATAATACCCAACTAGCATTGTAAGCAGAACCTTAACCTTGTTGTTCTTAAACAGCTGATTTGATGGAAGTATTCACTTCGTCGAACGTCGTAACATCATTATTTCACCCTGGTTTGTGTTCGGCAAGCTTCACCAAATCATTTGTTATCAGGTGGACCAAATGGGTCATTGTTTGACCTCTTGTAACAATTTAGTTTAAATGATTATACATAATAAACAACTCAAATAATGGTGCGAATACAATAAAGGAATTTATTGAAGAATTATCCCTTTGTCAAACTTTGTACATGTACAGTATTTTACACACAAGGTGTAATTTTCAAAATAACAATAGCACTTATGTATGATATAAAGTTAGTCGACATCAGTTTAGATGATGGTGAACCGCAGTCCCCAGACTCTGCTGCAGATAGGGGTAGGAGTGGAACCCAGTGTTGTTGAGGGTGGAGGCGAGGCTGCTAACCACACCCAGAGGATTGATGTGAGAGTCTCTGTGAGCTGAGCTGCCTGGAGGAGAGGTGGAGAGAGGAGAGCCCGTCAGAGAGTTGTTGATGTTGCTGGGGCTGTAGTAGCCGGGGTATGATGGGTAACCTGTGGGAGAACCCAGGTTCCAGTTACTTGCCTCAGGCTTCACCGATGACCCCCACTGTGCCTGAGATAGTCCTTGAGGAAGGAATCCCAGATTCAAAGGGTTCAGTCCATAGTTAGATGGCATTCCATACACACCATAGTGTGGAAAGGGGTTGGAGTATTGGAAGGCAGCGTCCTCTCGGCGTTGTTGGTGAGATGACTTAAAACGTTTTGAACGACGAAGGAAACTGCCGTTACTGAACATATCTCCACAAGATGGATGCAAAGACCAGAGATTGCCTTTGCCTGGCTGACCTCGAGGTCGTGGAACTTTGACAAAGCAGTCGTTGAGTGAGAGGTTGTGACGGATGGAGTTCTGCCAACGTTGTTGGTTGTCCTCGTAGTAGGGGAACCTCTTGATGATGTAGTTGTAGATGTCGTTGAGGGTCATCATCCCCCTTGAAGAACTTTCAAGCGCCATGGTGATGAGAGCCACGTAGGAATATGGCGGCTTCTTCTTGTCAAATTCTCTCTTGTCTTGAGACACGGTGGACATTTTATTGGTTTCTGCCTTCTCAACATCGTCGTTGCTTTCCTCTGACAACGTTGGTGACGGCACAAATCGCGAAGGAAGCGAGGCAAGTAAGGATAGTTCTGAATTCGAACTGTTCAAACCTAAACGTGTCGAAAGATTGAGGTTTCCAAAGTCCGTGTTAGGAAATCGTGAGATTTGGTGTACAGAATTCATTCCGGAGTTCAACTGTTCTGTTCTAAACATATCCATTTGAAGAATGTCTGACTTGTGCAAATGTCCCTGCAATGAGTCAGTTGAGAGGCAGTTGGATGGTATGTGTCCCACAACAGCGGCCACCAGCTTATATCCATCTTTTGGAATCCCGTCAATTGGGGATTATCAGGGTTTTCAAAGTCACTCTGACGTCTCGTTAGCAATGGTGCGATGCTATTGGTCAATGCGAAACTTAGCCCCGCCCACATAATTAAGTTCGAGCAGACAACAACAGTGGGGTGAATTACCCTTTTTGAGAATTGTACTTTCAGTGAAGATATACTTTTTATTCAATTTGAAGTTAACGTTGTTTTTAGATGTAATGGTCGATTTTCATAATTTTAATCATACTGGCTAGTATTTATTTCTTATGAAAGTAAAACTGCATGATATTTCACTTTCCTCAAACCTACATGTTCACCTGAGTGTTATATTCATACAGTCTTTATTGAAAAATCTGCTTAAATACGTTTTAAGGTTATTGATGAATTATTAATTCATATTTGTTACAGCTATTCACTGCTACTACAAATACTACTTACTACGACGACGGTGCACGATGAGAGATGAAAGACATTATTCGGTTTAATTCATTTACCAATGCCGCGATTGAGCTAAAAAAAAACGTGTATTTATGAAAAAGAATTCAAACACAGAAATTAACTTCATATAGATATAGCATTTAAGTGCCGCATTCGAAAAATAACTCAATAACCAATACAGCATAAATGTTCGATATCAGGACGTTATGCAGAGATTCCCATCCCAGGTCGCACCGACGAGCTTTAGATGTGGGGTTGCCCCGATTCGGGTTGAGACTGGCCGGTATGATGGCACTATTTTATGTGTAAGAGTGTGTTTATTTTGTAAGGATGAGGTGGAAGATGAGTGCCATCATGATGTTTTAATGAAATGTCCATTATATGCGTGTGAGAAGGCAGTTTTATTGAACAAATGTATTGATGAATGTGATCATTTTATTAATTATAATAATAATGAAAAAGTTACGTTTTATCTTATCCAGCTCATATGTATGTTTTATTGCTGCCAAAACCTGCCATGTTATTCTTTCTAAACGTAAATCTTACGTATATATGTTAGCATATTTGTTTTAGATGTGTACATATATGTATTGTAATTTTATTTTATCGCCTGTTAGTGTTAACTTTTACGAATTTTAGTCTCTCATAATTCCTTATTGGGGTGGCTCCATTATATTTGTTTTAATGTATTGTACATATTTCATAATGAGGTGAGACTATAATAAACAATCTGTCTGTCTGCCTGTTAACATGGCGAGCACAGGGTGTCCAGCTTCACCATAGTTTGACTCTACAACATCATGAAGATCGAAGAAAAAATCAAAGTATATCTGATTAGTTAAACAAGATTAATCATAGAACGAGTTAATTATAAACTATAGACAGACGTCTTTTAATTCATCGTGATCCTCCTTGTCGTCTTTGAATGTATTGGATTTTATAATGGAACCTTTAAACTAGTTTTAAACTCGAACCCGATTATTTCCCCTTGTTCTTCTTACGAAGTTTAAGCAGCATGGCGTGAGTCGACGTACGCCACTAAAATAATCTTAGGTCAAAGCCGCCGCTCGGTGGTTGGTAATCTGGTCTGTGTTTTAAACTAGATTTTACATGAATCGTATATTATGTCTGACAGTGTTTATGTCATGTTTCAAGTTTTTAAGTCAATGGTTAACTCACGTTTATCTAGAAGGAGTCTTTTTTTTGTTTCAACTCTATTTTCCACTTTATTCTTTAGGCTTAATTTTTGCAACGATAACTTACCTTTCGATTGTGATCATTTAAATGTCTCAGATTATTTCGTAAAAGTTGGATTAAACGTGTTTAATATAGCTGTAAAATTAGTTCTAGGTATGATTGATGCACTAGCCAGGTGATGAAAGGATTCATTTCATAATGTTCTTTACCGATGTTTACACTTACAATAACCTTATACAAAACAAATTATGTTCAACTCTCCACAGTATGACAGGTTATTATGATAATTATATTAAAGGTACATCCATTGTGTTGTTGTGGGTCACATATTCCAAACGTTATAAATGGTGTTACTTTATCGAGAAGTGCCGTCTGTTACCGAACATTACTATTTTGATGATAGTCGACTTATTATATTGACGATATGAAGGTAAAAGTAGCGATTTCTGATCGAAAACCGGACATTGCTTCGCGTGTTGCGCGCGCCAATGAGTCAAACGTTATTTTGGAATCTTATTTATAACAAATATAATGACAAATTTGGTGTGATAATGTTTAACAGGTCATATAACCACTGTGCGTGTAAATGGAAAGTGCAGTTTCGGTTTCTACACATGCATAATGATATTACTCGATTTTAATTGGAAACTAGTAATTATGATATATTTGGCGACTGGGGGTGAATATGCAAGCTAAGTTAATTTATTTGCACTGTAAACAGCACCTATGTTGAGTCGGAACGTATTAAAGCCGAATAGAATTTTATCAAACACAATGGATTATGGATGCATCTTTAACATGTTAAACGTAATGACACCTATTCTATATTACTTCATGTCTGTTTTCAATGACGTTTTTAGAAATTAAATTGCTCTTTCATTTATAAGATGCGAATATCTTATTTTCGTGTATAATCGTGTAAATTAGTCCAATGTGGTAATTTTAGACATGAATTCGAATGCGCGATTGTCACATTGAGTAGCATGTTCAAAGGTGAATATTTTCATATGGTTAGATTAAGATTACAATGTATGTCGTATAGATTTACAACTTATTTATTTCTATGATTTTGTTCAGCTTCATCATTGTGAGACGATTATGCATGATAATACATTGTCAGACTGTCTACACGTTCACGTGTGATACCAAGGAACAACACTGCCGATACCTTCACCCGAGGCACAGATGTCAACACCACGTCGTGTAGCTTATGAGTTTCTAGATGAACAAGACCACAATATTGACAGGGACAGTGAATAACTAGTGCTAATTTTACTGTCAGTTATCATGTTGTTTGGATATAAGATGAATGGGTTCATCACGCCTTCCTTGTATCTAGGTATGCACAAAATGAATCAATGTTGACGTGTGTTTTGGGGTGAAACGCCTGTTAACCTTCAAAAACACACCGTAACGCGTAAGCAGAATAAACTAAACAGTGATTAAAACATTAATTTAGCTTTAGTAATGGCAGCAGTGTACAAACATGTATTTGTATGTTCATGTACCAGTATTGCTGCAGTTTGCAGTCTGGTTCAATAAAAATTCATTAATTTGGTACCAAGACATAGTATATATATTACAATACATTTTCGGTTCGAATCCCGCATGGGGCTAGGCAAATATTTACAAATCCTGAGGTTGTTGACATATGTAGGAGCGACGAAGCTATTTTATGTTCTTGCATTACATCTAACTTCGGTCTTTCCTTGAACCTAGATCTAAACTTTTTTCCACAGATTAAGTTTAATTTCGACCTAACTCTTCTTTCGTGCTTTTGAAAAAGAATGCATTTATCAATGAGAGACGAATAAATAGAGATTTCGTTATGAGAGGTTTTCTCCCCGTGAAATGGGATTTCTGGTATTGGCACCCTTTCGTTTTTTACTGAGCATTGAGATCAAATCGCAATTTTACAATACAAATGTTTCGTTTTTCAAATTAAATCAGCTTAGGTTCATACTACATTTGATATTGATTAATACGTCCGGCTTAGTGCGTGGATATATTCCGTGAGCTGTAGGATCAGTACTGTCTATAACAATACCTGGAGGCATGCACTGTCAGGAGCTCCCTACCTCTGTACCATATGCACTTCTTAACAATATTGACTCTGCTAATTAATTGCTAGCACTAATTGTTCTGCCATACATCATTTGGTTTTATCAAAAGAGATGAAAATCTAATCTGTACACTTACAGTAAACACTGTTACATTTAGGATACGCTGCCTTCAACAGTACAACTTCTTGTGTTGGATTCGATCCCATGACCACCTTGTTCACATTGCTATACATTATTGCTATGAAGTCCATTGGGGTCCTTTAAATGTGACTGATAATACTTCAATGATAACAGTCACTTTAATTGCGCTTCTTTTCACCAGGTTTTCTCTCCCACAAAAAAACGGTCCCTAATCCTTAACATACACACAGCAAAAATGACTGAGTATCCTGCAATCTGGAAACCAACTGGAAACTGAGTAATAGGAGTATCCACTTGGTATCCATCTGCTGAAACTAGGTAACCTGGTTTCCAACTAGAATCCATTTTGGATTCTATAACATTAAGTAGTTCCGTGATGGAAACCAACTGGAAACATTGATTATGTGTTTCATGTTTGTTTCCATTCCTGGAAATTGCAATCAATGTTTCCATGAAATGGAAATCAACATGAAACCACAATATGAAGTTTCATGTTAGTTTCCATTCCTGTTAATTGCAATTATTGATTCCAGAAAATGGAAACCAACATGAAACTATCAAGTGAGGTTTCATGTTGGTTTCCATTCCTGGAAATCTGCATTGAAAGATTCCATTAAATGGAAACCAACATGAAACTACCACAGCACACATGACTGAGTATCCTGAAATCGAGAAACCAACTGTTAACTTGGTAATAGGGGTATCCACTTGCTATCCTATCACTGAAACTTGGCAACCTGGTTTCCAACTAGAATCCATTTTGGACTCTATGATATGTACTATTTCCGTAAGGGAAACCAACATGAAACTCTAATGTGAAGTTTCATGCTGGTTTCCATTAGTGTAAATTACAATTATTGTTTCCCGAAAATGGAAACCAACATGAAACTATCAATTAGCAAGTGTTTTGTAGTGTAATGTAGTGTAATGGAAACAGATAATGAAATAATTAAGAACCCGTGTATCCATTTGTTAACCATTTGTTCAAATCAAAAGACCCATAGAAACCAAATTAGTTATCCATTATTTAAAATTGCACGTGTATTCAAAGCAAAGAACTAGAAATTCAATATTAATTATTATGATAAACATGTTCAAATAATTTTTTCAGATGAAGCTTTAACAAAGGATGGTTAACTATACTTTTGAGAAAAATATTGTCTTGCAAATGTTATATTTATATAAACAAGTAAATAACTGAAACCCTTGATTGATATGATATGATATGTACCGTATTCCATTTCATTTCGACAATGCCATTAACTTATATCAACCATGATATATTTTTTTTTGTATTATTCATTGTATTGCGTGTGTAATGTTGGACTTGCTTTTTAACATCTACACAATAATATCAATTACACTCTTAGATTCAGTGAGCCTTAATTTAGTAATTAGATGTAGGTCAAATGTATGCTCCGTATCGCCGGGCGCTCGCTGTCCACCATATGGTGTTATATAATAGCCAGACCATGTGCTCTCCCAGACAAAGAGCTTTGTTCATCATCCACATTTTGGCGCGATTATTTGCCAATATAACCCGTGACTGAATGAAGAAACAGAATCTTTTCTGCCGGGTGTACGTGAACTTCAGTGGCAACAACTGTTGTCATTCACGGAGGGCAAAACAACATGATATTTCTACAACTGCATGCAGGTACAGTTCATGTTTTTCTTATTGTGTGTCAAATATGCTAATGATTGAAATAACAATTTAAATAAAGTTGATCAAATACCTTCGAAATATTGTATCGAAACGATGTCAATGTTTATTGTATCAAGACAGTCTCTACTTTCTTGATTCATACGAATACATAAAAATTACATTAAAAAAAAACGACCAAGTAAGAGTTGTTGTACTGATGTATATTTTTGAATATCATATTATGACCTTTATATTTAGTTAGAATACCCTTTTGAATATTCATGTTTCTTTGATTGATTTGATACTTTTATAACATTTCAGCATTCCTGCACTTATGGGAAACTTGAAGAAGGCGATAGATGACCTCTCACCTTAGCCTACAACAGGTACATGTGTTTCAAAACTTAACCTAAGAACTAATGTAATAATTGCAGTATACAAAATAATAATATCTGGCAAATCAGAACTTATGATTGTGTATCTTACTAAAACACTTCAAATAAGTAAAACAGAGGTTGTACCACTTTCAATTTATGTTGGTCATTAATATCATTTTTATGTTCGTTTTACTTTTACAGCCTAGAAGAACATGAAGGAAGCATGTGGTCGGTCAAAGACTTCTGCGCTTGAAGATGAGCATACCATGTGGTCGAAAGATCATTCCCATTGAGGACACAGAACGTATTAAGCTGAAGCTGAAGAGTTTGAAATCACCCCGGAGGATTAATGATGTAATTTTCCCCGGGCTGTTTACCCGAGGAAAATAAAACCACCTTTTCATAACATACATTGAATAGTGAAAATCGAGAATATAACCACAGAATTATCAGTGATACTCTTTCTTAATCAGCAGCAATGCCCTGTTATTTTACCTCGTCATCCAGTTATGGCATTTTGCTGGATGATTTATGAAGTAATTTTAAATAATACAATTTTTAAATGAATATCTAGGATCTTCATAAATAAGATCACTATATGGTATTGTGTACTTGATATCATTTGAATACATTCCTTAGATTTGATTGTCAGATGTATTCTCCTTTTTGCAGCATTAGTCAAGTATTTGCTCTGCAATTGACACTTACTTAATAAACTTCATAATACAACACACTTGTTTTGTATTACTAGTACAACAGGCAAAATGTCTTTTCTTTTTTTGCAATTAGATATGATTAGATTGACTCTGCTATTGGCACTTTATGTAATGAACTTTATAACAAAGTACAATTATTTTTATCATTACTAGAATTATTTTCTAGCATTATTGCTCTTGATGAAGATAGCAGTTGCTGTAGGTGTTGACACTGCATTCGTTTAAATCATAACATGCAAATGCCAACCATGGACACCAGGTTGAAACCTACAGTAAACCATTACACTGAAACCTACAGTAAACCTTAACATGGAAACCAGACTGAAACCTACAGTAAACCATTACACTGAAATCACACTGAAACCACACTGAAACCTACAGTAAACCATTACACTGAAACCAGACTGAAACCTACAGTAAACCATTATACTAAAACCACACTGAAACTTACAGTAAACCTCAACATGGAAACTAGGTTGAAACCTACAGTAAACCGTAACATGGAAACCAGACTGAAACCAACAGTAAACCTGAACATGGAAAACAAGTTGAAACCAAGTGTAAACTAAGAAATATGGAAACCAAGTGGAAACCAAGTGGAAACTATCACATGGAAACTGAGTTGAAACCAAAAAGAAAGTTATTCATGGAAACCAGATGGATACCACTTGGAGGAGTGGGTAATTATTCGCACTGGATACCATCCGGATACTGGTGCAAAATTCAGTTTCAGTGTTGCTGGAAACCACATGGAAACTTATAAAAACTGTCTGGATACCAACTGGAAATACTGGTTTCCATTTGGTATCCTGTTAGTTTCAGTGTTCTGGAAACCAGCTCATTTTTGCTGTGACACATGTCTATTTCTCTAGAGTCTCTTCTTCTTATTCGTTTAAGTACAGAACTTAGGATGAAAGAAACATGCAAAATTAAAATAAAGTTGTCTTGTCGAGGTTAGTTATTTTACAAAATAAGATCTGTTCGTTGTTGTTATTGCTTAACGACAATTAAATAGGATCAGATTTGTTATACAAACACCTGTTTCGTACCAATTTCCGTCTAATTAAAGCCGAATGGATGCATGCCGGTACTTAACGTTTATAGTGTTGTAACATGCATTGTAACAGTAATCGAGACGAACGATCAATCAATGCATGGGCTGTTGTCGTCCATAGTGTATTGTACACGTGTAGATAGATACGGAACATAACGAAGAAAGAAATGGAGCGTAGAGTGAGAACGATTGGGATATCATTTAGATTTTAATGTGCTAATTAGGACATTGCTACAATGTATATGTATATGTATATGTATATGTATATGTATATGTATATGTATATGTATATGTATATGTATATGTATATGTATATGTATATGTATATGTATATGTATACACAACAGAATGGCAAGGTCTGTACATAGTTATCCTTATGCAGTGTTACATTTTTTAAAATGTGATTTTAATATTTTATATTTCAAATATACCATAAAAAAACATGATTTTACCTTAAAATATATTTTCATTACAATACATCCATTTATATTATGTAATTTATACAATTTTGCATGGTTACGTATTTTGGCACTGTAATTCTAATCTTATATATTTGAAATATACCATATAAATAACATGATTTAATTTTAAAAAGCCTTTTTATATTTAAATATTTACAGTATTTCCATTTATGTTATGCCTCATTCAAACTGTTATAAAGTTACATATCCAACGTTTCATCAATAAACCTAAGATATTTTGGTTTTTTTACAGCCAGACAGACATAGTTTATTATAGTGTCACAAGTTAAATATATATAATTGTAAAAAGCATGTTTAAAAGACATAAAATATGTATTTAACAACTAGCCAATTATTGGCTTATGAGATACTTTACAAGATAAAACTGTGTACATGCATTCGTAAATATAGGTATATAAAATAGCAATCATTATGATATGATGTTAGAATATTATAATATAATAAGTAAATAAGAATAAGGATTACAAAAATAATTGGCTTCTAAAGACATTTTACATACAGATTTGATGAGTTCATTTCACATTTGAGGGAGTACATCATCCCTAGTGTTTATTTAAGACCCTCCATTTCCCCTATACTTTTTACCCAAAATAGTGTAGGTGAATTGAGAGTGTAGGGGTTATGGGGGGACACCACATCACGACCTTTCGACGTCCTCCTTGAGAAAACATTTCTTATAAATCAACAGGGCCAGATCAGGTTATTTTCACAATATAACAGACAGACATTGTACTCAGTTAACAGGGCCACTGATCCAATATTATGTGATAGTTTGCATGCGCTTTAAATAATGTATATGGTGTCTTTTACAAAGATGATATAAAACATCCTCCTTAATTATCGTAACATTATGATATGTATTTCTTACATCGGAAAAAGCAACTGTGGTGTGAAAGAGTGTTTCTAATAAACAAGAACTTAAAGAAAAGGGGAAAATATCAGAACTAAAAAATAAACATGTACCATAAACTATGGTAATGGAGAAATACTTAATGATAGACATTATACAAGATAAACCATCAAGATCATGTGCAAACACCTCCAGTGAAGTGAAAAGCATAAACATATTGTACACTCTTGCCGCATTGACTAATGTAATCAGTTTTCATCCCTCAGCTGTTGAAGATATGGGCGTTAAATAAATCTACAACGTTATTACACTTTGTTCAATAATATCGCGTGGTTCCGATTGACGTCACGGTCATAATAGTAAAATATGACGACCCAATATCAGCACCGCCGTCGCAATGAAGTGTGGTCCCAGTTATGGTCGTGCACAAAATGTAATACCAATCAGCGAGTTATAAATATAATATTAAACTCAGTCACTTTTGATAACATGTTTATGAGACTCGTGAATGGTATCGCTTTCGCTCGATAAATACCAAATCACTTATTGTACTATGTTATTAAACGGGAAGTCGTCAGTATTCTCTATGTATTTCATGTCCCATGTTCTCAGATTATACTCACAGCATAATTATATTCGTCAACAACAACCACAGCATAACAACCACTTTGAATACATCTTTATGTCATATCGTTCGTTTGAGTGGTCTTTAGGTTTCACGCTATGCAATAACAACCCAAATATTTTATTGTCTTTGGTGTCGACAACAAAGGACAGCTTCTGTCTCTCCATTTAATATGCTGTTCTCCAAAGTTTTGTATCAGTGTGTGTATGCTTACTTTAGTATTAGGGACCATGATCTTGTCTTTTGATCTTTGATCAGGTGAACAACCAATATTTTAGATACTGCAATGTTGTGCGACCATATCATGGAAATGATGAGTCTAGTTGGGAAGAAGTAATTAAAAAACTCAACACTGTTTTTCATATTCATTATTTATTGGATAGTAGAATATACCGAGATAAACACATCTATCTTATACATGATATTAACACATATGTAACATTTTGCATTGCCGAATAGTAGGTAGAATACCAACTGATATAATTACTTTACAATTATAGCACTAATAGTCAAATAAAATGAACGGTGGGTGATCATTTCATTTTCCCAAATGGGGAGTCCATAGCACTGATGTTCTGCTGAAGAAAGGAGTAGGGAGAATAACTGTTGGGAGAAGGGGAGTACGGGAGATACTGCCCAGTGAATATGTTCGCCTGGGCGTCACTGAGATGAGATACAGTTGAAGACAGTCCAGATCTCTGGATGCTACTTGCATTACTGTAAGCGTCTCTGGGAGTTGCATTACCTTGAGGAAGTCTGTTGGCAAATTGAGTTGATGAACATCCGTTAGACGGAGGACTTCCGGTTGGTGAGGTGGAGAGAGGAGAGCCCGTCAGAGAGTTGTTGATATTGCTTGGGCTGTAGTAGCCGGGGTATGATGGGTAACCTGTGGGAGATCCCAGGTTCCAATTACTTGCCTCAGGTTTCATCGATGATCCGCACTGTGCTTGAGATAGTCCTTGAGGAAGGAATCCCAGATTCAAAGGGTTCAGTCCATAGTTAGATGGCATTCCATACATACCATAGTGTGCAAAGGGGTTGGAGTATTGGAAGGCAGCCTCCTCTCGACGTTGTTTCTGTGATGACTTGAAACGTTTTGAACGACGAAGGAAACTTCCGTTACCGAACATATCTCCACAAGATGGATGCAGAGACCAGAGATTACCTTTGCCTGGTTGACCTCGAGGTCGTGGAACTTTGACAAAGCAGTCGTTGAGGGAGAGGTTGTGACGGATTGAGTTTTGCCAACGTTGTTGGTTGTCCTCGTAGTAGGGGAACCTCTTGATGATGTAGTTGTAGATGTCGTTGAGGGTCATCATCCCTGTTGACGAACTCTCGAGCGCCATGGTGATGAGAGCCACGTAGGAATATGGCGGCTTCTTCTTGTCAAACTCTCTCGTGTCCTTTGTCAGTGTTGGAACTGAAGCAACTGAAACTACATCGTCGTTTAAATCTTCAGTTGAAGTCACTGACGACGTTGGTGACGGTAAAGACGCTTCCGGTACCTGAGGCAAAGCTTCTTGTGGACAGAAACTGTTTGCAGTATTGCCTGTTGAAACCATTTTGTAAATGTCCAGACATTGAGCAGGGGATCTCTGTTTGACAGTAGCTGCACATGGACCACTGACTCCGATCATCATTCCCAGATCTAATTTCTTTTCACTGTTTTGTCGGTTGGCACCACATGTACTGTACATGTTTAGCTGGTTTCCCGCCTCTTGGGTATTACTATTGTGACCGCTATGGGAAAACATGTTAGAACTATACATCTTCAGGGAAGGTATATTTCTAGGCAGTATATTGAAGGTATATGTCGTTCTCTGCGCTCGTCAACTTTATATACCCGAGAAAGTTCACTGGTTCTCCTACCAGAACTACTGTAATTGGTCAAATACTAAATCCATTGTTTTACGAACAAAAGAAATTTAGGGGAGGGGTCTTGATAATTAGGCAATTTAGTTAATCCCGTCACTTCTTCCTCATTGGTTAACATTTGGTTGGTGGACCAACCATTAATTAATGAGAAGTTTCCTTTTTACTGGAAATATGTAATGAAATGGAATGCCACAGTTTTTCAACAATTTCAATGTTAAACAAAATTTTCTTATTTGACATAACCTCGAAAACTAAATATAATACACAATTTCAGTACGATGTTCTTTAAGTGGTGAAAATATACATGTATCATATCCTCTCAATACAATCATTAAAATGTATTTTTTCATTTTGAAATATTATATTCTTTCTTGGTACTCCGATATTGTAAAGTTGCCATATTTTAAGTTGCGTGAAGAAAATATTTGTATTTAATAATATTGGTCTACCGTGCGTATGTCCAACACAATGAAGCATACCTAAATGTTGACAAAGGAAATGTGTTTTCTTATACATTCATGTAAGTTTAATATCGATTAGGGGAACCTATAAGGATGTAAATATTCATTTTTACATTTTTCCTGTCACATCAAATTGACACAAGTAATCGTATCGGGGAGACTTGATGCCTCGTTAAGGAGTTGTCTCTACATTTATTGATATCACAACACATCAACAACATCTTTACGGGTTGTCAAAATCGATCATCACAGAAACAACATCCAATCTGTGTCAACAGCTTTTCAACTGTTAGTTTTTAGGCAATATTCATCGATATCATGAACTTTATTATCAAGGTTTTCAATATCGATCATCAAAGAAACAATATCTACCTGAATCAAAACTTTGTAAACTAAAATAAACATACATCTTCTCGGTCCTTGTAAAACATTATATTTGCCATCCTGTATTATAGAATGCTCATTCAGAAGTAGGTTGTTATCATTGTTTAGTCTCTTTGAGAAAACCTTTTGAAAAATCTTTTTATCATATACATTGTAAGTACATCTTAAACATCAGCAATCAGTCCATTCACATAACATAGGAGGAATTAATTCCTTCGGAGGTTTAAAACGACTATTCTAAAACATCCTTCTCCAATGTTACATGTACATGTATGTTGTAAAAGCTGATTTGTCAGAATAACATTTCAACAAAATTATGATAAAACATAATATTTCACGTCCCGCACAATCATTGATACAGTTACTTTTACATTTCATTTTGTCATTTAGTGTACTTTCATTTTAGTGAATGTATATCCAAATTTGTTGAAACAAAATAAATCTCTCATAATATCCATGTGTATGTAATAACTTTTCACTTTCGCTTTATATTCATTTTGGGGTATCTCGAAGGAATAGAAACTTGAATCAATCCTTAGTAGATGTTATCATTGCTTTATGAATATAATGTTGGTTATCTATGCAGATAGTGACATTTCATGTTTAAATTATAATTTTATTATTGTGAAAATATATATTCAAGTCATTAATTTTGTTAATGCAAACTGGTGTTTGCTGGTACCATTAATAACAAGTATGAGCATCACCCTGTACTAAGTATCATAAGTATAAGTGAAGTGAAGTGTAAGAACCTGTTCACAGAGCGTGTAATTGTTATTCATTAGTGACGAGTGTCCACAGACAGGAGACCAATGCACCGATACTTAAAATCAATATTTTCACATTTCTTTTTACGTTCAAAAAAGTTGTCCTGGGGGCACGAATGTCAACACTGCAATTTGTCATTTTCTGTAAAACACGACATGCTTAATGACAGTAAAAGAAAGCATCAGCGACAATTACTAAGTACTTACTGTGTCTAATCATGTTCTTATCATTGAGTGGAGATAGCAAAGAGATCAGTGTAATCTCCACGTTAAGTCTTCTCCACATAACTACAATGTATGCTCTTCAAAATATCTGCCAGATATTTGTATTCATCATCGCACACGGCACAAGTTCATCAATACGTTTAACTCTTGTATTATTTGTAATTCAGAATTTGTCTGACTATTTTAATTTTTTGAAGAAAGGATTATATTTTAGATAAGTATTTTTAATTCAAATACCTTTTGAAAAATAAACCGTGCAGGAAAGTCTTCCGCATTTTCAACCGTTCATAATCGACGAAACAACAATAACTCTCAGAGAGGGATAAACACTCTATGTTCGTGTCAGGCGCACTGTTAATAAATTTGGCACAACATAATAACGCAGTGTAAGCGTAAACACCGAAATGGACACTTTGAGACACATGTTACGGGTTAAAAAATGTATACATACATGTATCAACATATGAATATCATATAAAAGATCAAGTATGTAACTTTTAGATAAGGATGTAAATACTTTTTAGAGAGATGTATGAGGTGGGAACTTTAATTTCACGTCATCACAACATGTAACCATCGTGAGTTGATAAATTCTTTGTGAGTTGATACAAATGTAGATACATTGTATCAAGACATGTTTTAATATATCAAAGGAAATGCACTCTTTGAGGTCTACTTTATTTTTAAAACATCAACAGCGCCTCTTTCATCATTTATTTACAAATAATTCGAAAGTCAAATAACCTGTATTCAATATTGTATTTGTTTTCAAATGAGACATTTTTCTCGCCTACAATTTACAAAAGTTTAATGTTATACCGAAAGGTGTGGATGAACATCTGTTAGTGTTGTAGCTATTGTTAACAAGGTGTCTCGCTCGACACTGTAAACCCTTTGTACTTAGTTAGCGGCTCTCCTTAATCTTTGGACAGGTACATACTATTACATAGTGAGTTTTAAATACTAAATCTATTTGGAATTAAAGCATTAATTTACTGCAAAGAATGTAATTTCTACTAATGAGATAACACAGTCGTCAGTTTATTTAGCCTGACTAAACATCTCCATGTAACGGATTTTATTCGAAGTCGGTTGGGGGACGGGGTATTATAAAGTAGTCAGATGATATTTTAAAGTATATTTAAAGCTTTAAAAGTCTAATTATTTAATAAGACATTTACCATATCTTACAGACGTGACTCTAAATTTCCGGACTTATGTTACAATTATTCTTCACATATTCTTCATTGACGACAAAGTGTCATTGCTTTACTTGTAATCATTCATAATGGTAGAAAAAACCTTTCGTTTCCGGAATATTTATAATGTAATTCTACTCACAGTGATTTGTATCTTAAGGTTGAAAATAATTTTCCAATTTAGAAACGATATATTATATATGTTATATCTATATCCTCAAATTATATCTCTATCCAAAATATTTGACACAAGTAATCGTATCGGGGAGACTTGATGCCTCGTTAAGGAGTTGTCTCTACATTTATTGATATCACAACACATCAACAACATCTTCACAGGTTGTCAATATCGATCATCACAGAAACAACATTCAATCTGTGTCAACAGCTTCATGTCACAATTGAAGCAAGGACATTTTAGTATCAATTCGTTAGTATCGGTCATCATGGAAACAATCCTCTAAATCGGTGAAAACAACGAGTTTGATTTAGATTAACATATAGAAAGTATAAACGTCAGAGACAGTTTTGAGGTAAATTATCGCATAAAACAGTTAGGATCGTCTAACTCGTGAACATTCTACGAAGGTTATCAAGTTTTTTATTACTCAACCGTGGTGAGATCACTCATTAGATAACAATGAGTTGGTTACACACATGTGTGATACCACTGCGTGCTGCCGTAACGTCTTAATCCGCGCGTGACGTCATAGTCGTTTTTGGTTGACCTCACAATGTTAGCCGCTCGACAGCAAAGGCAGGTGACCTATTTGTAAGTGAGCGTCACTAAAAACGATTTTCTTGCAATTCAGCGCTATTTACATCATTGAGTAATAAATAAAATACTAAACTCAGTCCCGTTTGATAACATGTTCATAAAACTCGCTTTCGCTCGTTAAAATACCAAACCATCCACTCGTTTCATAAACATGTTATCAAACGGGACATCGTTTAGTATTCTACTTTTAATATTTAAAAGTGACACATGAACTTGTATTGGTGTCATATTCACTGGTTTAAGACGTGTCTTTTTATCCATCTATGAAATATATATATATATATATACAATATATATAAGCTCTCATGAGGCCTGGTGTTTGTATATTCATCATTTTATGAATGTTTTTTATTAATGTAACACATGACACTGTAATAAACTATATTATTTTTATTATTATTATTATTATTATTATTATTATTAAAAACATCAACGGCAACTTTCACGGTTGTCAATTTAAATGATAGCAGAAACAACACCAAATCTGTGCCAACAGCTTATATGTTATAATATAAACCTATCTAGTGATTTACATTACTCAGTTCTCTCTCGAGTCTTCTGTATTATTTATCAAACACTGTAAAACCCATACACCTCCCGTCAAGCCTGATCATCACAGAAACAACAGCCCCCTAATATAACAGCTCCTTGTAATACTACCCCGACTAATGTTCAGTACTCAGTATAGACAAGCCAAGCATTGAGATAGTCAGTATCAATCACTCTAGATACACCATCTCATCAGTGTCAGCACCACAGTATCTGTACCATCAGCTGGTGAAGAGGTGAGGTGTTGTTGTAGTAACAAGAAGAACATTTAAGGTGTTGGCACACTCGACAATAACTACAATATATATATATATATATATATACACATAAACTTGAAAAGACCGATATACTGGTCGAAATGAGCTCATCGTATTAAAGAAGATTGACCCAGTCAATCCCATCTGATGTTTTTCTATATGTTTTTCTTTTCTATATATATATATATATATATATATATATATATATATATATATATATATATATATATATATATATATATATATATATATATATATATATATATATATACTCAAGTGAGTGAGTGAGTTATTGTTTAACGCCGCTTGAGCCATATTACAGCCATTTGCTGCGACAAAATATATATCAAAACATTAGAAATACATGCCAGTTAGATAGGGGACAAATGTAACACGGTTAAATTTGGGATAACACTACCTTCAATAGTACATATTCTTGTACTTTTTTGGGCCGAGTCCCATGTGGGATTTGAACCCACACCCTCAGAGTAAGGCAGCTATCGCCAGCACTGACGGCACCACCTCAGGTACGGGACTCGGCCCAAACAATTACAAGAATTTGTACTGTTGAAGATAGTGTTATCACAAATGTAGCCTTGTTTTAACAAAACATGTTTAGGAATGTAGATCCGTCAGGAAATGAGACCTGTTTTCTACAGATTAAAATATAGACATAGTAATTTAAACACAATAGATGAAATATACATAGCCAATATTAAGATAATCTAGATATATTAAAGGCGCTGTAGCACGTTTTTTGCAAATTTTATTTTTTCAAATTTCTCATTTATAATGATAGTTTATGTCATTTATATTTACTTCAGAGGGTAAAACGTCTTATTACACAAACCAATTATCCGTAGTGGTAATAACGGTGTTGCGTATAAAGCCAAAATTGCATGGCGGCCATTTTATTGTGAACACATTTTATTAATTCGAATGACAACAAAAAATTCCCATGGCTTTACGGAACCATATACACTCATTTGTAACTTGATTTTCCGAAGAGAGAAGGGTGTTTTACTATTGTTGACATTTATTTTTCAAATACATTTCATCGACTTATTTCAGCGAAAAAACGTGCTACAGCGCCTTTAAATGTAAAAAGTAACAGTAAGTGATCCGTGCGTCTATTTCTGACATTTGGTTACTTTTATGTTAGTTTGTCTATCTAAAAATGTACAGTTTTGTAAAGGTTTGCCCAATATTGTAAAGAGAGAATGACCCCGTTTTTCAATAACAATGCCATATTACACACAAATAAATAATGTAATGATGTTGAAATTTTGATTTATGTACGAAAACCGGACAATGACACATGTCCACCCTCCCAGACATACCCATTGGCTACACTTTACTACCATGATGTATAGAAGACACTGAGAAAAACCAGTCCAGAGAGAGTAGATGCCCATTTTACAATAAAACTACGTGCTGAAGACATAACTTATGATTATAAAACGTAATCGGCACTTAATATACTAATATAATAAACGATGGTGGTGGTCAAATAATTGCATTTTTAATAATTTTAATTTAAATTTGCAAAAACCTAGTTCTAAATGGATATGATGTATGCTTTAACTCTTATATTTCTGAATGCGAGAATAAGCTATGTCTTAAAGGCGTCGAAGCACGTCTTTTTATGTTATCTTTTCTCAAATTTGCCAATTATTATTGACGTTTATACAATGTATTGTTACGATACAGGGTAAGCATCATATTACACGACACAATAAGCATACAAAACGGTCATCCGTATTGGAAGAAAATTGTGCCACGTATAAAGGGACAATTTTGTGGAATTCTGACTGTGAGAGGTAGAAAAGTATGTAGGTCTCATGCGTTTTTGAGAGCTGAGACAACAAGATCGTTGACCATTCCATCATTGTACCATATCTAAAACTCTACTCTGAGTGTTTAGGTATTGCTATACATCCTTCAGATCATTTGAACTACCTTTGAGCTGCCATTTTAATGTGAACACTTTAAAATGGCCGGTCGTTGGGAAATGGCCTCGCATGGCTTAACCGAACCATGCACATTCGTTTTAGAACACTTTTTTTTTTATTGATTCAGGGGTAAAACTGGCTTAATTATCTTTTTGAGATATCACTTTATTTCAGTGAGAACGGCGTTCTACAGCGCCTTATAAAGGGACTGTAGCACCTTTCAAATGTAAGTAAAGAGATCTCACGAAATGGAAAGGTAATGTTCCCAAATGCAAAACAGTCCACCGTAGTTAATAAAGTACTAAAACGAATGGTTCTCGTTTGGTTAAGCAACGTTGATCCATTTTCTAACCTGAGGTGTTCACACTCAAATGGCCGCGAGCAGTTTTCGTTTTATATGTGACAACATTTTCTGTGACTGCGGATAATCGGGGCGTGTAAAGGGCTGTTTTACCTCCTCAATGCAAGTAAGAATATACTACTTTAACTTCATAAATGGTCAATTTAAAAATGAAAAATACGTTCTGCAATGCCTTTAATAGCTTGGATGTAACTGTACATTTACAATTGATTACAATTTACAAAAGTCAGCACATAATTTGCTGTGTGACATATAGAGGATCTCACCCAAAAGTCCCCTGATATCAAATATATCAACAAGAGAAGATAACAGTTACAAATACATTTATCAACGAGTTTGCCATTTTTTATCTGAAGACACGAGGGTGAGATTCTATGTATCATCCAAAAACATTCTTATTACGTTTCAATGAAAATAGTGTTACATTTCTGATCTGCCATTTGACTTGATTTGATTATGTTTATGATTTTATGACATTACTCGATGCTGTGACATCATTGTGATGTCATGTAGTTGACGGTGACAGGGCATTGTACACAATCTACTGCCAAAACGATATCTCCCGTGGAACACAGTTTTGGATGATGCATTATTTTAATAAAACTTCAAGTACAGAATTGGGTTTCAGAGGATTTCATAAGAGTTGGAAGCTCAAGAATGCTTGCAACAGACCACTATTTTAGCCTTCAAGTTCTGATCTGAACACGATTTTGATAAATAACACGATCATCTCATAAACGGAATGTCAACCAGATTATCTCTATTATCTCTGGATAAAGTTATACGTTGAAAAAAACCTGTTATCTCAGCATCGTTTGACATTCCTGGGATATGCTCAGTAAGAGAGAATAAACATTTGATTATTTTTATGCATTTATTCATAAATATATCTACAGATGATATAAAGGGGTGACATCTATATGCATTTATGTACAGAGGTATAGCACTATATTTGCTTATTTTCTCCCAAGGATGATGACACACGAGTTTGTTTATCATGTTAATCAATACTCTTGAAGTTTGAAGTCAGTTGTACATAGATTTGTGAGAGTTCAAAGCCAAAGACTGGTAGAGAGCTGTGTAGTCTGTTTGTGACTGTCTGACAGAAAACTGAGGTGTTGAACTTCCGTTAGAGGGAGGACTTCCGGTTGGTGAGGTGGAGAGAGGAGAGCCCGTCAGAGAGTTGTTGATGTTGCTGGAGCTGTAGTAACCGGGGTATGACGGGTAACCTGTAGGTGATCCCCGGTTCCAGTTACTTGCCTCAGGCTTCATCGATGATCCACACTGTGCTTGAGATAGTCCTTGAGGAAGGAATCCCAGATTCAAAGGGTTCAGTCCATAGTTAGATGGCATTCCATACAAACCACAGTTTGCAAAAGGACTGGAGTATTGGAAGGCAGCGTCCTCTCCGCGTTGTTGGTGAGATGACTTGAAACGTTTTGAACGACGAAGAAAACTGCCATTACCGAACATATCTCCACAAGATGGATGCAGAGACCAGAGGTTGCCTTTGCCTGGTTGACCTCGAGGTCGTGGAACTTTGACAAAGCAGTCGTTGAGGGAGAGGTTGTGACGGATGGAGTTCTGCCAACGTTGTTGGTTGTCCTCGTAGTAGGGGAACCTCTTGATGATGTAGTTGTAGATGTCGTTGAGGGTCATCATCCCTGTTGAAGAACTCTCCAGGGCCATGGTGATGAGAGCCACGTAGGAGTATGGCGGCTTCTTCTTGTCAAACTGCCTGGTATCGTTTGAAAGGGGCTTCTTGTTGGAGGAAAACATCGTCTGTTCAGAAGCTGTAGACGTGTTCGATGCAGTAACCTGTTTGTCATCAGGGTTTATGTCAGAGCCAGGAGAAGAGGAAGGTGAAGGATGCAGCTCTTGGACTTTCTCCGCAGTTCCCAATGGAAACGAATCTGATACTGCTGAGGAATTCGGTACAATTGGTGTTTGAAGATCGTGTATCGAATGTCCATGTCTATGGGTTCCTTTTGCTCCGCAGTTGGCTGCGCCTAGAACACTGTCAACAAATGGGGGACAAGGAGTCGTGTCCAGTTGTTGCTTTGTCCCGTTCATCGTAGTCGGAAGGTCAGCCTGGAGCACCTTCCGACAATCTTGCAAGGAGTGATCAGTTTTGTCGTGGAAGAGGTTGGTTGATGAATGAAAGCTACTAGTGTAAGGGTTTGGGGGTTGTCTGGAACCACCGCCAACTTCTTCTGGTTGTTTGGATATCCTTCTATCCATGTGAAAAGGGTTGGAGATTCCCTTTAAGTAATTGTGGAAGTCAAATTCAACCTGTGAAGTATTCCCAATTCGAGCAGAAGAAAGATGCATATCTTCTTGGGTCCCCTTCTGTGGCAAATATGAAACGTAATTCAAATTGTGCAAACTCAAAGGTGATTCCATGTTGATATATGTGTACGTTTACTGGTAGGTGTACGAGTGATGACTACATGTATGTGGCTGATGTATATATACCAAATACTTACAATAACCTGTGTGTTCAACTAAAGATCATACAATGAAACAATTACTCGAAGTAATTGTTATTAATTGGTAGTAATTGGCAGAAACAGAAAGCGACCCGGGGCAATACTTGCTCCTGTTTCATTGGACGAGCCGACGAGGTGTTTTTCGAGATCTAAATTTGCCGACGTGAACGCATTGTTGTTACAAGTAATTAGTTGTACTAATGTGCTTGGAGTAATTTCAAATTTCAAATTTAAAAATGTAGGTACCGAAAAATACTCCAAGATGAAGCAGAGACGTTAGCAAAATGTCATGACATATAATCATACTCACTATGTGGTTTTAACACGATTCTTGAAGCAAGATAACAAATTCATCTTGTGTTCATCTCAAGTGGCTATGATTGTCAGGGGTCAAATGACCTCCTTGAATAATGCTGGAAAGAATAGGACTGAAATTGAAAGAATTATTTTATTCATTTTATTAAAATAATCTGAAATATCACCTCGAATAATGTATCTCAAGCCTTATGTTTCAAGTACGTGTAACATTATTTATCATATAATGGCGGGTGTTATCGATGCAATAAAGCAATCTGATAAACTTGGTATCCAAATCTGATAAATATGCAAAACAGGTCAAAGGTCAATTACACGAACTACTTTCGGAAAAATTCCACTCTTTCATGCGAATCCTAAAACTGTTTACGAATCATTTGAAAGCGTAACCGGGAGTTTATCCGTGTATTTCCGCTTGAAAGAATGGACATTCGAAAAAAAAATTCATCTGATATGAAACTGTGCATTTTTAGTTTTAACAAAGTAAAGATAATTGTAGATTAAATCTAAGAATCATTCAAAACTTCAGTGCGCTATTGGCCAACAGAATCAGCAAGTAGCTGCAGTGTCCTGTGTACAAAATGAATTTGATGTGTCAGCGTCAAACCGACACGCCTCGTCGATCGCACTAGCGTTTCGGCAGTTCTTGAGGGCTGAGCATACGGTATTAGATACATTTATAGGTACTTATTGTCATAAACGAAAGAAACAACCTCATCCCACAAATAATTACCGTTTAAGTGTGAAAGATACTGTTATGCAGCAATCCGAATCAACCCTGCAACGCAGCTTCCAAAACGTTGAAACTAGAGTTACTTCCCTTGTTCTAGCGACGTGACCAAGTGATGAGTGCTTTTTAATTATTAGATAGGTGCATATGAATTGATTGAAAATATCTCCATGAATAAGAAATCAGCGACCAATTGCTGATTTTTTAATAAACGCGCACATCGTGTTTTATTTTATGTTTTAATTAAGAACTATTTCTAGGCACTTCACAGCCGTTGTCGTGACCATCACTTTGATGTACCGTCTATGATATTACTACGCTAAAACTAGGTCAATTCTCTTATCAATTTTACTACAAAAACACGCTTATTTTAATAATGACATATATGGTAAAGAGATTATTAACCTCGTGTGTTTCCGTATCATTAATATCATATATTTGGAATAAAAAATAATGTATTATGCTCGCCAAAGGCTCGCATAATACAATTTTTATTCCAAAAATATGATATTAATGATACGGAAACACACTAGGTAAATAATCTCTATTTCAGCGATAAATATACTAACTTTTACTACTTCTGTAAGAATTAAATTTTTGTTTGTGTTTCTTACATTAAAGCCATCAAAAGTGTATGCATGGTTTTACCTTTTGCCTAACCAAAATAAAACCTGTTCCGGCGTTAATCCCTTGAAACAAATATTACTTTTATTTAAACGTTTTATAATTATTCTTACAGTTTATTATATCATTTTGTTCATGTATGTTTCAATGTATCTTATGTTAATGGACACGTATATTACCCATTTAATTCAAATGAGATTTATTTTTGTTAAATTATTTGTCTATATGTCTGCATAGAACCATCGTTTCATGACTATCAAAGAACTTGTGCTATTATTTCATCAGACACAACACTGAAGGTACACCAGTTCATACCTGACCTGTCTGTTTTCTCACTATCACAGCTTTGATGTTGCGATACAACTAACGAGATTTAATCACACAGGATTAAGATTAGCGGTGTCCTTGCAAGTAAAAATACGTTGTGGTTTTACAGAGACAGATTATCACTTGTTTTTACTGGGTGAAAATATTTTACATGCGGCCCTTATGTACACTGTGTTCGATACCTAATTAACTTAACAGACAACTCTTTAGACTTAGTCTTTGTAAGTTGTCTATTTGAACATTGGGGTTGTGTTTCAGTGTTAGAATAGAGTCATGTCCAGAACTAAAAAAATCAGTCACGATTTCTGCAAAATGAATGATTTTGTTTCACATTTTTAAACATTGTCCGCATATGATTGTTTAAAATACCCATTAACTTCATAAGAACAGTTTTAGATTTGTTATTCAGTTATTGAACGTTTTAGAAATATAGATTATCTTATATGTGATAAATCTTAATGGTTGTGCAAATACTGTATCAATACTGAATTAGCTGTGTTAACCAAGACCCCCACCTCTCATCCCACGACCCCCACCCCCACCCCACCCCACCTCCAACTTTTTCTTTCACGAGTGACAAGGATAAGTGGCGGTAGGTTAGAGGAGGCTTATGTGTAAATCTCAATTGTGAATAACTAAAAACCTATTATCATTTATTTGCACAGTGGACAAATATTTATGTATCTCTGCTGTCCTAATTCACTGACTTTAAACATTGATGTAATACACGTTTTGAAGTGCCGGTAAAATTGCTACTAAATTAAAACTTTAAAGGTAGTAAGGTTTAACAACGAATGGAAAATATTTAACTTTCAAAGTATCAAAGCTCCGACAGTTTGATTTCAGTTTGCTTTCAGATTTTTCGAGTTATTATAATATATATATAAGGAATTGTTGTATACATAACATGTACATGTTTTTACAAATTCAATTCATTTGAAATGTACAAGTTAAAATACATATGTTTTGAAATAACACAATTCGTAGTAGAAAATAATCCATATATTTTGGAATATATTTTTTTTAAATTTCGCCAATAATACAATGAGATGAAAGTGTTTAACTTGTAAAACATGTCTATAAGTCTGACTTATTCTTGATATAATCGTCACTTAATTAATATAAATGTCACTCAGCATAACTTTTAGGTCGAGAACTCCAAGCAGATCAGAGTAGAGTTTCAACTTCCCTAGCCGCTACTTGTGGTACCTGAGATGTACATCAGATTGGAATGAGTAGTTATTAGAACAGTACTTGATACTGGGTATTACAGATTGTAATCTGAATCATAAGCATGCATAGTCCAGTCACAAATATATAAATTAAAATCCACAGTTCAAGTCAGTTTGTGCATTTTACATTACAATATTGCAATATGGTTTAATTTGTTTCACTTTTCAAACTTGTTCATTGGGAGAATGTCAAACTGCTAAATAGTCAGAAATGGAATATCTACGAAAATCTAATTTAAGAGACGTGTAACGATAAAGGGTCATTCGAAGTAGATGCAAGTATGTAAATGAAACGCTTGTATACGTCCACAGAAGTTGCCCCACCGGTAGCGCCCATCCATCACCAACTCTTCAGAAAGTCCGTACTTTTTTAAAACTTCAAAACAGTAAGTGTAATTTGTCTTATTTGATGAAAATACATTTATTTTAAATGTCTAACATTAACATCCTGAAAGACTTGATAAGGTTACAGTATGATAGAGAAAAGCTTGCGCACAAGCAAGACACTGGGGCGTTCCCTGAAGTTGCGTAACTGCAGCTTAGCCTCAGATAAAGTGTAACTTTAATATGGTGACACCATGAGAAAGGCTTTGGAGGGATATCAACCCTAAGGAAAGGGAGGATCACGACGGGAATTAAGAAAGCATTCTCTGCATTCATTGGTATAATGAATAATAATAATAAATAATAACTAGGATTGCCAAGGCAATACTTAGGTCTTCAAGACTTCTGCTTGACCTTGAACTCCATGTTGCACTCTCGGTTATTCGTCAGTTACTCTTCTTTAAAATAAGCTATCAAACATGTCTCTATCTTCAATAGTTATTTTACAAAAAATCTCCAAAGACAATGACCCTCTGAAAATGGAACAATTGCTTATTAATGTTCCCCTACATGATCTTTCTCACGATTTACAGAAAATGGTTAATATTTTCATACTAAGGTATAACATTGAAAAAATTGTGCTTTACTTTCCACTTAAGTAGATGTATTCATCATTAAGATTGAATACATAAGTAATGCGTTATGTTGTTCTGAATATTGAAAAACATACTTTAAAATTCTGAAATTTGGACCCCTAGACAACATTTCCTATGTTTGAAGTTTAACTATCAACTTTTTGATGAAAGGGTCCTACATAAAAGTTATTGGACGTGAAATCATGCATACGTAGATGTCAATAAAGTTGCATTTGCATAATTAGTAAGACAGTAATTAACCTTTGAAGATGGATGAAAATTGCGATTTTTTAAAAATGACAATGTTCTATGACAAGTCACACATAAACTATGACAGATACATGCTTCAAAATGATTGTCCTTAATAAATGATGTTTCTACTTCACAATGAGCTATTAAACGTTTTGCTATCGTTTATGGTTTACGATTGAAAATTCTCTAAAGACTATACCCCTCGAAAACTGTCAAAATCACAAAATTTCAATTATCTGCGGAAATGCGCAAATTGTGCCCAAGTTATCAACTTTTATATAATAATGATATGTTATGGAATTGTTAAAATAGTTATTACAAATAGATAGCAATAATTACCTTTGATATAACTTCATTTCTAACAGAGTTATGTACCTTTGAAAGCAAGCTGTAAAAATAAGTTTTGTTAAAAGTTCAATTTTCAAAATGCTGTAGCTCGTCAACCGTTAAAAATAGAGCAAGGGTTGGGTAATTACTCTTTGCAGCATTCTTTTAGCTTTCGAATGAGCTACTGCATGATGCTGTATGTATTGCCGTGATTTAGAAGAAGATTTTTGAAGACGCATACCCTCAAAATCGCGAAAGTGCGCAAAATTTTAAGTTGTTGCGAAATAGCAAAAAATCTATTGTTACGGCCGAAAACCACTATAGGCCTACTCGATGATGAATGTTGTTGCCCACATTTTGGTGAAAGTTTTATGAAAATATCTTGATAAGTTTTCCAGCTATTTAGGTTTTAAGTTTCAACTTCAAGGGGAGATAACTCAAGAATCAGGTCGAAAATCAAAATTCGGCCCACGATAAAATCTAAGATAGGACACGGGCTATCATCCCTGTAAATTTCATGCAGATCGCACGAGCCGTTTTTCGGGAAAACATGGAACAAAATACGTCGGAATAATAATAAGGAAAAACACGATAACAACAATAGGTCTTCAGACTTTCGTCTTGAAGACCTAATAAAATAATCAGGATAATAACAATACGTCTTCGAGACATACGTCTTGAAGACCTAATAATTCATTTATAGAGCGCCTAATATCCACCATCAAGATGCTCAGTGGCGCTATAAATTCACATTATTATATAAGGACGAACATCGTTCCCTTTTCATTCTCAACTCCCTGGGCTACACATTAAGGCGCTCGAAGGTTATCAGTGACATTGCCTTCACTTCCACTTTGAAAGCAGGTACTCAATTGTACTGCTGAGTGAACAGAGGCACATTTCGAATAGCGTCCCTTGCCCAAGTTGACACCACGAGCCTATCACCTCATGTCTCAGTGTTGGGCAAGGAATCACCTTCAAACTCTCAGTTATTTATTCAGCAATGAGGCAGGTAACCCACCCATCCAGCGAGCCACGCCAGTTGTTGCTGCGCTATGCATAGGACCACGTGCCACCAGAACATATACAACATATTTGACACAAATCGTAATAGTGATGTTAAAGTGCACAGACATTGATGTGAACATTAAATTCGCATATAAAATTCCAATGTCACTACCTTTGCTCTTCAAAATTCGGGAGAGAGTACGATTTGTTATTATTGAAATAGTTTCTTCGTGTGTCCTTTCTGTTCACTATGTGAGTGAGTATATCAAAAGTATGAGAAATATATTGCTTGACAAGACACACAGCAAAACTAGTATACATGTATACATGTGTGTTGGTGTGTTTATGTAATACCGTCTCTTCGTGTATTCGTGCTTCTGAGTGACAAGTCATGCAAAGTATAAATACAGAATCCTATGGGTTTGCAAAGTACAAAATGCTGTATTTGTGGGACTTTGGTGCATACATTTGTATGTCATATGTATCAATTGAATACTAATTTGTAGGTATTGAGTGTTGAAAAGCGAACTGAACACACGCACACACTTTTTCAATCAAAGTTACGTTAGATTTTCCTGATATAGAAAGAAAATGCATTAATTCCAGTCAGGTGTGAATCACAACCTCGTATTTGTGCACATACGCCCATATAGTTGGTGGCACATATATGCTGTGAATACTTCGGTGTACTGATATAAAATATGCAATTGCAAGATTAAAAACATGAGTACTAGCAAAGGATACGCTGGATATTAAAATACACGTATGCATTCATTGGTATCACATATCGCTTGATCCATTTCAAGAAAGCAGCAAAACTAGTACATGTAAACATAGGAATTGTTTATATTGCATAACCAGTTTCCAAAATGTTTTTGAGTGAAGAGCTTCTTCAAGTGAGATCGGTTAAAGGGACAAAACATATAGTTATTTTATGCATTTATTCATAAATATATGTATATATGTACAAATAATGTAAAGGAATTGCACCTACACATGTACAGAGACGTAGCACTATATTTGTTTATAATTGTTGCCTTACAATCTGATGAACGATAAACAGTTATTATCATGTTAATCAAGAATATCGTAGTTCGGAATCAGTTAGAATCAGAAAATAGATTTGTGAGAGTTCAAAGCCAAATACTGGTAGAGAGCTGTGTAGTCTCTTTGTGACTGTCTGACATGAAACTGAGGTTGTGAACCTCCGTTACAGGGAGGACTTCCGGTTGGTGACATGGCGAGAGGAGAGCCCGTCAGAGAGTTGTTGATGTTGCTGGGGCTGTAGTAGCCGGGGTATGATGGGTAACCTATGGGAGATCCCAGGTTCCAGTTACTTGCCCCAGGCTTCACTGATGATTCGCACTGTGCCTGAGATAGTCCTTGAGGAAGGAATCCAAGATTCAAAGGGTTCAGTCCATAGTTAGAGGACATTCCATACACACCATAGTGTGCAAAGGGGTTGGAGTATTGGAAGGCAGCGTCCTCTCGACGTTGTTTGTGAGATGACTTGAAACGTTTTGAACGACGAAGAAAACTGCCGTTACTGAACATATCTGCACAAGATGGATGCAGAGACCAGAGATTTCCTTTGCCTGGTTGACCTCGAGGTCGTGGAACTTTGACAAAGCAGTCGTTGAGTGAGAGGTTGTGACGGATGGAGTTCTGCCAACGTTGTTGGTTGTCCTCGTAGTAGGGGAACCTCTTGATGATGTAGTTGTAGATATCGTTCAGGGCCATGGTAATGAGAGCCACGTAGGAATATGGCGGCTTCTTGTTGGAGAAAGATCTCGTCTGTTCAGTAGCTGTAGACGTTCCTGATAAAGTGACATGTTTGCCGTGGACGTTATTGTCGGGGGTTGATGATGAGGATGAAGGAGACTTGATGTCTGTCTCCGTGTCTGATGACGGTGTCAATGATGAGGGAGACAAGGAGTTGTTGAAAGAAGCATTCGTTGTATGATGGTTTTCAAAATCGAAGTTGTGGTTCACGTATCTATCATCTGTTCCGAGAAAGGCGTTGTCGCGTACCTTTGTATCACAGCCAAAAGGTAACACTGGAGGTGTGTGTTGATCAACGAGACAGATACCTGTTGACTCTCCTGAGGTTTGTGGTCGGCAAAATGATTCTTTTACCGTGAGGTCTGCATTTGTTAAACTACTTCCCTGGTGGTACGGGTTTGAGTCATGCGCTTCAGACGGGACCCTTCCATCAATAGGTACACCAGACATAGATGAGCTCGTCTTGTAATGCTTCATATGAGCAGGTTCCCTGTGTACATCTGGACGTTGATAAAACGTTTTCAAGAGACGATCTGAAGTAGCAGTCATATAGACCTGTGTCTCATTCAGATTCGATAAAGACTGTAGAGGATACACGTGTTGCGCGCTGGTAGGAAACTCCTGAGACATTTTGGTCTATCGTATATGAATGTTAAAATATTCGAATGCTTCCCATGTTATCTCTGTAGCGATATATAACCAGTCCAATGTATACTCAGTAAATAGTCTTGACAATGGAGCTATTCACTCTGTAGGTAAGGATAATTTACAACAACAACATATTGCCCAGGGCTCTGCTTTCTCGCATTTCATTCGTGCTACCTCCAATGCTTCAGATCTATATCTTTAGTAAATTTAGAAAAGTGTTGTTACAGGTAATTGGCGCTACTTAATTGGTCGATTTCGGTAAAGAACGAACGTTTCCATTATCAATAATCCCTCATTTGTAACTAGATTCCAAATATTTCAACGGAAGTATGTAATACAACTCATTTATAAATCGTTATAACAAGATTCTAATGGAATAAGCCAAAAGTTTGATGGTTTCAGTTCTGTTTTTTTTTTAAATATGATCATTGAGCAGTAAATCTAAGACATGCGTCTGTTGACATAAAGGAATAGGCAGCACGTGTTATATGTTACTAGAGAAGTTATGCAACTGTTACTGCTATTTGTAACTTCTTATTCCCGTTTCTAAACAAAATTAAAAATCAAGAATTTAGTAAACTCGAATGCTGCGTTCAAAAGCAAAATGTTAACGCAGAAAGACAGACGGGCAGACATACCTAGTTTATCAAACTGTCACATTTATGCACATACATGCAAAACGAAAACATAGATGCAAGTATACTAACTTCTACCCCTTATAGATTTCGAGATCGTGTGCCATAAAAAAACAGAGAGGACAAATAAGGGTCGATGTGTTTTAAAAAGTTGATGGCTATTCTTTAGGACTCTTTTAGTTACGAGAGAGAGAGAAAGAAGAGGAGAAACTACTTTATTTATACTTTATTTTTGTTTTACATTACATACATATTATCAACTGACATGTTTTAAAAACAACATCCGGCCGAAAAGCCTATGAGACACAAATGGACATTTTGATACCATGAAATTTTAAAATATATAGTTAATATAAATTTATATATATATAGTTAAAATATAGAACAACGTGGATAAAATGATTTAGTGTGGGATACATTCACTACGACGCCTAAACATTGAATTAAGTAGTGCAGAGAGAGGGGTAACAAACTTGATATTTCCTAAGAAGATCTTCTCTTCTACCGATGAAAGATGACAAAAGAAGGGATCTGTATCACATACTTATTTCCATAAATCATATCTTAAATCAGAATGAAATTTGCAGTTAATCAAAAAATTTATTTCATCTTCAACAGTATTTGAATAACAATATTTTAAAATTCTGTCTGATAAAGGAGTAACCGGTTACGAATTGGCAGTATTAAAACCTCTTTACGGTAACTTATTAGACTAAAAACAGACAGTATTTTTTTGTAGCATTTACTATATAGAAAACATGTTTAGACGTGTGTCGTACATGCACATGTAGTAACTTAGTAGTTTAAATATTCTAATTTTGGTTAGATATATGTAATGTTTGGCTTGTTTAAGAAATTATTTGAATCTTTAATGTTAGTTTTCAGCATTAAAAAATACGAGCATTCAAATTTACTCTAAAATTATAACAATATACTTTATGATAATATTACTATAATATAATATTTCCCAAAGCAATAATATTTTAAGTTGGATTGATAAAGATTAAAAGGTATAAACTATAATAGTTATTTATTTCTCAGAAACATGAAATAACAATTTCTCATCCACAGCTGTGTTTTTGCGAATACAAAGTAAAACAACTATAAATCTTTATTCGTTTATTAACATATTGTGCTATTACACCATCAGACACAACAGTCATGATAGGTTTCTTGTATAGAAAAACCTGTCTGCTTTTTCGATACAACTTCATTCTTTGATGTTCCCTACAGGTAACAATATTTAACTAAAAATGGATAGAACATTAGCGATGCCTTTGAAATAAATTTAAGTTTTCTAGGACTGATTATCATTTGTTTGCACAGAGCGACAATATTGATACAAGCTCATTCTCTGTTAGAGTCTGTTGACCCAGAGCTGTGATTTATCCTAAATCGAAATACTAGTCAGTAAGCTGAAGTCCTATTTGTCCCCCACTTATGACCGGCGTCAAGATGCGGGTCTGTCCTCTGACTCCTACTGCTAAGAGTTTCAGTTGGAAATTTAAGACTTTTAACAATAGCGATTGGAAAAGACACAAACAAAAGCCGTAAAGAGATTTCATTTCATTAATCTTATATTACGTTACAAAGTAATATTCATCCTGAGAATATAATACGAGAATACTGTGTAACGCTTTAAGTTATATTTTACCTTTAAGATAGATCATTTATGTAATTTGCGTCGACGTTAGTAAACTGCAGAGAGGAACAGTAACAAGACATATTAGATATATACCATGTATATTACCCAGGCGGCGTTAAACAGTAAGTCACTCACTTAAAGTTTAAAAGGGCAATAGGTGTATATGTGTACTATATGTGTAAGATATTGCTTGTTAAAATAAACCATATGTATTTATATACGTAAATATAAGATACCCAAGGCAATAAAACACGGGCGGTCAATGGGACCGACAGCGTGCTTTATGAGACAATAAAACAGGCTCGTGATTTAGGACGTCAGTTAGAGCGTCGCTTAAGCAAATGACGTCACATTTTACGTCACTTTGATTATTCAATTGTCAGTGTATGTGTTCTACGACGGGAGGCATGACTATTTTTAAATATCGGTATACAAATAACATTATATCTCAACAGATTTTATATAAAAGCGAGCAAGTTTTAACGGCATCTCATTTATTGTATATTATCATGAAAGAAAAAAAAAAAATTCGGATGTTTTTTTGTAAAGCTCATGCAATATATTTTTGATAAATGTCTGTATTTTGGGCCAATGGCCTTTTACTGAATAAAATGTCTGTCTGTCTGTCTGTCATATAAGAAATAGAACTCTTGTTGCTGTTCTTGATCGTAGAATATAACATAGCAAGGAGCATAAAACACTCAGGGCTGCGCTGTTTTATTCAACGATAAAGCACGCACGTAATATCTCTCCAGCACGTGTTCCGATTTATCTGACACCAATCCCCCATAATCTCACAATATTTACACAAACGTTGACAGCAACGTCACGTGTAACACAGTAACTCGATGTTAAGCTGTGAAACTGACGTTAGTGCCTTTAGTCGCGTGCATTTCTCGTAAGATGATGACCTCGGGGTTTAGTCTCCCACCTGCATAGTTGTTCATCCTTACTGCCTTCTGTGTGCTGTAATCTTATAATCGTAGGTGCATAATCTTCAATCCTTAACGCTAACGTGAAGGAAACTAGCACTTGAGGAGGTGACACTGTACTTGATCAGTGTTTAATCGTATTTTGGTATAAAAAGGACGATTATTCCATTGTCATGAAATGATGACAGCGCGTGTCTCACTAAAAACGCTGCAACGACATGGAGCCAATGAACTGTACAAAATACAATATGAGAATTGTTCTCATTTATTCAATAATGATTATCCATCATGTAAAGATATAATGTTGTAGAAACAAACTAGTCGTTATCGCTAGTCCTGTGGAAATTTGTCTGAATAACACCTTTTAAATTGTGAATAATACGACGTTTCGGAGAATATGCTCGCTCTTTCATCAAGTGTGTTGTGTTGTTAATAACAACAAAGACGTTGCTAGAAGTATTTTTTTTTGATAGATATGCAAAAATGACCTTTAAATACTTTATTCAGTTATTTAAAAATTCATCATGAAAATTTGCTTTTATCATGTCGCATGCTGGTAACAAAGAAGTTTACAATCAATAAACAACATTCCATCATTTGAAATTCTACATTGACTCTAGAAAAATATATATTCTGTGATGTAAGTTTCCATGAACTACATAAGACTAACTTAACGATGCATTCAATTTAGAAACAAGTGTGATAGGTGTACATAGAAATTTGTCTAATGTTTAATTTGTCCAAATTCTCCACGCAAATTTTTTTTTCTGCGTGTACACTACATGTATGTATCACTTTAATTAGCAGAAACGACTTTAATTGATTTATATTAAAACTCAAATAATTTCCCTCGACTATAGTCATACACTTTTGAAACACGTCTTCTATGTTGCGTTTCTAACTAATTTTAGTTGATATTATTTAAGGTCCCTGCTGGAAAAATCGTCCTCTTCCTACACTACACTACACTACACTACACTACACTACACTACACTACACTACACTACACTACACTACACTACACTACACTACACTACACTACACTATGCTCACAACACAACACAACACAACACTACACTACACTATGCTCACAACACAACACTACACAACACTACACTACACTACACTACACTATACACTACACTACACTACACTACACTACACTACACTATGCTCACAACACAACACAACACAACACTACACTACACTACACTACACTACACAACACAACACAACACAACACAACACAACACTACACTATGCTCACAACACAACACAACACTACACTACAGTACACTATGCTCACAACACAACACAACACTACACAACACTACACTACACTTATAATATGTGTAGAAACATCACCTATCAAAATAAATACTTCTATATCCACCAGAAATGTCTTCATTCTCGAGTGATGTTTCAAGAGACAGTTTTGGGAAAATATGTGAAATGTCATTGACAGGCTTAACTAATAAACCATAGTTCATATTTGTCAGCACAGAGTGCGATTACCTAAATACAATCTCTTTTATATTGTTTTCGGTGTAATACATACATATAGAGTCTACATAGTATTAAGCTCTAATTATGCTAGCAAAATTTATTGTTACTTTTCATTCAAAGAGAGAATGTAAAAATAGAAGGACTAATGGCAAATTGTTACTGACATTTTTGCATTTCGTTGAAAATCTTTCACAACATCGAACTCCTAGACCTATCGCGGTATTTCTTTACTAAAATGATCTACATGTATGATTAATTTGGTTAAACGTGCCGACCAGACAGGTACATCGCAGACACAGACGGACAAACTAATTAAACTCTCGGAAAAAAACAAAAAACCTGTTAATTATATTAATCATGCATTATTGCTATGTATGTTAATTTGAAACAGACAATTTTCGTTTTCAAAATATTCTTAGGCTGTATTAAAACTGAGAACATTTGAAACTTGTTTGTACAATATGTAAAATTGATGTGAAGATAATATCTAAACATAATATTTATTTCTGATTTAGATTATTTAAGGCGTTCTGTTAATATCTAGCGAAGTATGAAATTTGGAATTATATTAAAAATAATCATATATTGAAAAAGTTTCGCCGAATTTTAAGAACTATTTGGATTCATTCGTGCTTAAAGGATAGCAGAAATCTGTACTGACATAAAGTTATTCTAAATGTTAACTTTATTTGAAACATTAGTTTTATTTGTGTGATAGTAAGCTTAACATAAACAATATTCAAATATTCATAAAGGTTAAACTCAAATACCATAGATTATACTTGAAATTACGTATTACAAGTGTAGGTGGAGCTAACTTACAACTGGCCAATGGAATGCAAGCTTTCCCTTCAATTGGAAAACAATGCCTGGATAATCCCCAATTACACGAAGCTAAGCTAGGACATATATAAAAGCATGGGCACAGAAACGAAATACCAGAAACGGTTTGACCAATTTGGTGAACTATATCACAGTTGCTTCCAAAATGACAAGTCCGAGTTTCAACAGGCACAATAATGACACCCCTTGGGGTATACAGAGAGACCAACCAGACTCCCCCTCAGAGTATTTGATGAAAGATTTTCCATTGTTCCATTCGCAGTCAGTCAGTCATTCTCTTGTCACTGAAAATCTATCCTCGGCGGAATCGTCCTTGAAAACAGCATATCCACGCCCTCTGACGATGCCAGAGGGTTCTTATTTTAATTTTGATCTGTCATCATCAAAGGAATGTCCAGTGCTGTCACCAAAATCTTCACCTGACTCTGACGATGACACAACAGCCATGACAGCTAAGATTACCCTATGGCCACTAACAAAAGATGCCAGACAGTTTGAAAAGAAGAAGCCGCCCTATTCCTACGTGGCTCTCATCACCATGGCCCTGGAGAGTTCTTCAACAGGGATGATGACCCTCAACGACATCTACAACTACATCATCAAGAGGTTCCCCTACTACGAGGATAATCAGCAACGTTGGCAGAACTCCATCCGTCACAACCTCTCACTCAACGACTGTTTTGTCAAAGTCCCACGACCTCGAGGTCAACCAGGCAAAGGCAATCGCTGGTCTTTGCATCCATCTTGTGGAGATATGTTCGGTAATGGCAGTTTTCTTCGTCGTTCAAAACGTTTCAAGTCATCTCACAAACGTCGAGAGGACGCTGCCTTCCAATACTCCAATCCTTTTGCACACTATGGTGTGTATGGAATGTCCTCTAACTATGGACTGAACCCTTTGAATCTGGGATTCCTTCCTCAAGGACTATCTCAAGCACAGTGTGGATCATCGATGAAGCCTGAGGCAAGTAACTGGAACCTTGGATCTCCCACAGGTTACCCATCATACCCCGGCTTCTACAGCCCCAGCAACATCAACAACTCTCTGACGGGCTCTCCTCTCTCCACTTCTCCCCCAGGCAGCTCAGCTCACAGAGACTCTCACGTCAATCCTCTGGGTGTGGTCAGCAGCCTCGCCTCCACCCTCCACAACACTGGGCTCCACTCCTACCCCTATCTGCAGCAGAGTCTGGGGACTGCGGTTCATCCTCAGCTACACTGATGCCAACTGACTTTGTATCAACAAGTGCTATTTCAATTTGACATTATCTATTGTTGTAAATAAATATTAGAAAGTCATAATAAAATTGAAAATGAAATTTCTCTTTTTTGTTATTACATTTTAGTTGAAACAGCTCACTTTTCACTGCCTATATTATGTTTGTATGAGAAATACATGTTATTTAGATAGTGAACCAATATTAATTTTAGGCAAAGGGTTAGCTGTTGGTATAGTCAACGCTGGCGGTTGGTGCCCGACTCTGTGGGTGTGAGTTCGAATCCATCATGTTAACCTGTATCATGCTGTCACATGTTCTGTTCACGTTGCAATAATCAAACCCTTATCTGAGCGAAAACTGCTGAAACATCCTCTCCCAAACCAAATTAAATATAATAAAGTTTAACTATGAAACCTAGAATATCTAGGGGAAATGTAAGCGTTACTGTTGTACATTTCGTTGATATTACACGTTATCAAAAGACTTCCGACATGTTGATGAGTTTTTACAATGCAAGGCCATTAATTTTACATATTATTAACAAAAGTGTTTGCTTTAATCATTAAATTAGTAATGAAATATATCAGGGACATGCTTTATCTCCTTTATCTGATATATGTCTGTTGAATTTAGCAGTATTGACATCGCTACATCCTAATTGTAGGAGCAAGTGAAGAATTCGACAACATCTTGAACCTACACTTGGATGGACATGAATTATTGTATTACTGGCTATAAAGCATATTTAAAGCTGTCGAAGTTTGTTTATTAATGTTCAATAGTAATTGTACTGTGCATATCTTACAATATCCTGTTATTCTGACAGTGAAATAAGGGAAAGCTATGTCGGAAATATTTCATGTTGTCAAAAATATAATAATGTCCAATAAATTTGTAATTTCAGTAAGAGTATCCAATTAGATAGTTTTCAATCTGAAGTTGAAATGAATATTTTATCATGATTTAAAGAAACGTGTTCTGACTTTTTACGCTTGAATGACGGATATTTTGTAACCATATTTAATCTTATATTTTCTTCTTCTTGCAATGCCATTCAGAAATGTGTTCGATGAAGGTGAACGAGTTCTATGGATTTACAACTTCTTTATTGCAGGAGTGCGATGTTCGGTGTAGATTCTAACACCGAAACGTTTATATTTTCTTATCACATAATTTCAAAATTACAAATATTTAAAGCATATTCTCACATCCGATTATATAGTTACAATGTATTTTGAAAAAGTAGAGCATTTACATGAAAGGTGTGCTCATTTACGTTTGCTTCAACTTTTCTGCTGACTTGTATCTTATAAACCAATATTTTTGGTAAGGTCATTCACTTTTCAGCAATATGAACAACATAATTTATATATGATTTATCTAAAGACAATGCCATATGAATTGATTTGTGAGAAATGATTATATGTCTACAAAACATATAATACAGGTAAGGCGTACTTTACCTGTCATTAATGATTAACAGTGACCATAATGTAAATATTTACTTTGGTCTTTAGCTAAACATCTATACACGTACAGTATTGTCGAACTATAAGCTGTGAAACTAACGTGAGTGTCATCGGTCGCGTGCAGTTCTAGTCAGCTGATGGCCTCAGGGCTTACTTCTCAACCACCAACTAGACATTTATGGATTTGGATTATATATTTATTAATCTCATAATCACAGGTGGATAATGGCAAGTTCCCATTACCTATCTAGGTGATGGCATGTTATGTTAATGGTGCGTGGTCCTCTGTATTATCTCACAGTAATGTGGTCCTGTACATATTGAGGTCAAGTGATAACATGCATTTTCTCAATTTTCGTTGATGATCTAATGTAATGAAGATGTTCAGCTATAAAAAGTGATGTATTATTATATTGATGATTATCTTTCCTTACAGTTAAATACTCGTTTCTGATTGGCTAACGGTCGTTACATTTTTATTCATGTACCCCGTCAGTCTCACGGTGTACAAATTTCATGTACCCCGCTGCCATAGTGACAGCTCCTAGCTGAGAGTAGGTGTCGCATTATGGTGAGATGACGTTATAAAATGACGCACGCGGTGTACGGAGTTTTGAACAGTTCGATCAGCTGTAATGCTAATAGTAATGGTAATTTTAACGCCTATATTCCAGCACAAATGCTGCTCACTGGCGGTACATTATTACCCTGAGGGATTTGTACTTTCGGTGCCGCTACCAAGCGCTCCTCGCGACCATACTACCCTACCAGGTCCGTACTACCTTTTGCTCAGGTACCCATTTAGACAGCTGGGTGGACTGAGTGCAATGTGGATGAAGTGCCTTGCCCAAGGATACAACACAGTATGCGACCCAGGCCACAACTGTTTGATGTCTCCACCGGGAATCGAAACAGGGCCATTGGCGTGAAAGGCCAGCACGCTAACCACATTGCTATTGCTATTGCTATTGCTATTGCTATTGCTATTGCTATTGCTATTGCTATTGCTATTGCTATTGCTATTGCTATTGCTATTGCTAGTGCTATTGCTATTGCTTTTGCTTAATGAACCATGCTTCACTTTAAATTGTTAACAAAGTTTTAAAGTTGATTTAGTGACAGAATGAATATCCAAAAATGTTACACTTCACATGTTCATTTTTCGGCAACTTGAAAGATGCAAAGAGACATATAGTCTTAACATTAAGAATGAAATCGACTTGTTGACGCCGTACTTCTTAAATATTCTATTTGAGAGAATATTTAAATCGGTTTAACAAAATCTTGTCCTACTAAGTTTCCTAAATCTTTACCTCTTACAGCGGCATTTTCCTTCTAGTTGTGATGTTTAGCAAAATGATCCAATTTGCATTCTAAAAACACGAGTGAGACCAATTAATTACCGATGATTGCGAACACAAGGGGTAAATTGGATTTAATGTGGCTCACTTATGTTAAGCTTGTTTACTAAATCTCGTTACCTGTGTAAACATCAAAGGTTCAAGCTCCTGCTTCTGTATTGTTACATGGATATATTGTTTTACGTTCCTTTATGTTTCAATAATCTGTTTCCAGTTGATTCAGGGTGCCGTCCAAGTCTAAAAGACTGTTTTCATTTTGTGAATCATGCAAGCTCACTGTAAAATAGTCATTGAAAATGGAACACTTCAAGAATATATTGTGATAAATAAATGAACGGATTTTCCAGTATGTCCAAACTGGACATCTAGTAAAGTTAATTTCAAGATGACTTCATGCAAACATTATGTTACCTGCAATATCTACAACAGCAGTGTTTGTCTACATGCGTCAGATTGCAATAATACCTATATATGTGAGGACTGATATTGACAACCCCGATATTGGGTTGTACAGTGTTGAAGCTGATCAATGACAACGAGTACACTTCTAGTAAAGAAACAAATTGTTGTGGAAACTGAGTACTGAAATCAGTAGGCTTCCTTTATAAGAAGCTGTTGACACAGATTGGATGTTGTTTCTGTGATGATCAATATTGACAACCCGTGAAGATGTTGTTGATGTGTTGTGATATCAATAAATGTAGAGACAACTCTTTAACGAGGCATCACGTCTCCCCAATACGATTACTTGTGTCAATTTGCATATTAAACACCCTGCTTGCATGTACAGAAGAGTGATAGAAAATAATTAGACATTTTGTTGTTGTACATACTTGCTGATATCAAATGAACTTTCAGTTTAAACTTTGAAATGAGACAATAATCATATTTGTTTTCCTAATTAATGCATGTTGGTAAATAGTGTAACATGGATGCATTTCCATAACCTGTAAGCTGAAAAGGGGGTGTTCATTCGTCAATTCCTGCCGTGTGGTCAATTTGACGCCATGCTGCTTATAATACATAGCTTAATCAACCAAACATAATGGGGTTTCTGTAAGCCAATTTGAATTAAAAAGTATGGTCACATCAAACAAATTTATCTAGGATGCAGTGTTAACCAGACGCCAATGTAAACAAGATCTATGATTAATCTCATTTGGATAATCAAGCATCACAGAAACCGACCAGACAGATTTAGTGGAAGATGTTGAAGAACCTTCTGATTGTATTGGCAAAATAAATATATTTTTAAAAAAAACAATTAAAACTTTAAAAATGCAGACAGGCAGAATTTTTCATTTTATGGTCTCCAGCTCAAAACTGATAGTTTGATACTATTGCGTGTATATATGCAGATTTATAACATATTGATACTGAGAAAACTAATTTTGTAGTTTTCTCCGAAATGTCCTCTTTCTTTAACAAGTACTTTTTTTTTTTTTTTTTATTTCAAAAGGTTTCAAAAGATTCAAATCCAAAATCATCTTATTTAACTTCCTAAGAAGACAGATACAAGGTATTGACATATCGTTGGTAAATTTGTAATTTAAAAGAATGATGTGGAATACTAATATGAAGTGATACATATTGTTTCAGTGATAATCCATATTGATTGTTATATTCTCTTTTTGCCATGTCAACCGGAGTAATAAACATTCGTATTTTTCTAGGAGCTGTTTACACATACTGATGTTCTTTCGGTGACGATTGATAACTAATGAATAATTGTACACTTCAGGTACTAGAAGAAACTGTTGGCACACAGTAGATGTTGGTTTTGTGATGATAGATCTTGACATTGTGGAAACTGAGTACTGAAATCAGCAGAATGCTATTATAAGAAGCTGTTGACACAGATTGGATGTTGTCTCTGTGATGATCGATATTGACAACCCGTGAAGATGTTGCTGATGTGCTGTGATATCAATAAATGTAGAGACAACTCCTTAAGATGCATTACACTAGATTATTACTCGTGTCAATTTATGTGTGTGTCAAAACAATGTGTGTGTATCTATTTGCTTGGGTTTTTTTAATTACGCAATAATATAGTTCCATTCACATATATGCACACTGAGTTTAGATCTAAATGTTGGAATTTTAAATAGATTATAAAGAGGTTATAATACATTTTGATGGTAGCTATTGTTCCTCTAATAGAAGAAAGGAAATAAGACACAAAATTAGATATGTGAACAAGTTTTCTTGCATAATATAATAAATCTGACATTTCTTGCAATATCATACTTTTCAACTGAGGAAGTCACATGTTGCGTAAATGAAGAAAATCAGTTCAAAGGAAATCGAAATTGTAAACATTGAGGCAATAGTCTTCAGAAGTAGATGGCACCTTAACTACATACATGGGTGTACAGATATGATATGGTGTAGAGCTTTCTATCTTCTTTTGCATGCTCCAGACACTTCATTTTATTTCTAAACACCAACATAACGACATGCATATACATATTTACCTTAAATTGGATAAAGATGTAAATAAATTTATCTTAACGTACACTTTTGAGTAACTTTTAAGTTCTTCAGTTTACTGGTCGATTTCAATATTCGCTTAGCTTTAAACTATTATGCCAGAAACAAACATTACAATATATAAGTAAATATAATTAAGTGGCAGCATTTTTCAAATGTAAGCTGACAGAAAAAGGTAAAATCTCCATTAATTTGTATGGGCGGGGTTACGAGTCAGTTGACCAATCAGGTTACAGTGTCTGCATTATCCATGTTTCTCGTTAATTGGAACATAACTGATGGATTATCTCCAATTAACGCTGATTAGATTCGCACAGGGAAATATAAACCACGATGCTGGAAGGAAAGGACATACACAACCAAGTATTCTCAGTTACTTCACTGAACATGAGTTCTAGTAAAGCGAGCAGTGTGGCTGACATCAGCAACATGAACTTTCACTCTGGTGAATCTGTGTTTCTGTCGGGGTTTGAGACGGAGACACAACCCTCAGCAATGGCACCGAACACCTTCCACAACCATAACCAAGACTCTACTGGTGATGTGTTATATCGTAATAATGCATATGATACAGGCCTCTACAATATACTAAGGCAGGTCCAATCGTCCTCCGCCTTTAATATGGTACCCATGCTGCCATCACAAGAATGTTCTGTGCCGTCACCAACATCCTCATTTTCCTCTGACAGTGATTCACAGAACGATGGCACAACTTCAATGATCATAAAGACGTCAACCATTTCAAAAGATACCAAACAGTTTGACAAGAAGAAGCCGCCATATTCCTACGTGGCTCTCATCACCATGGCGCTGGAGAGTTCTTCAACAGGGATGATGACCCTCAAAGACATCTACAACTACATCATCAAGAGGTTCCCCTACTACGAGGACAACCAACAACGTTGGCAGAACTCCATCCGTCACAACCTCTCACTCAACGACTGTTTTGTCAAAGTTCCACGGCCTCGAGGTCAACCAGGCAAAGGCAATCTCTGGTCTTTGCATCCATCTTGTGGAGAAATGTTCAGTAATGGAAGTTTCCTTCGTCGTTCAAAACGTTTCAAGTCATCTCACAAACAACGTCGAGAGGACGCTGCCTTCCAATACACCAACCCCTTTGCACACTATGGTGTGTATGGAATGTCATCTAACTATGGACTGAACCCTTTGAATATGGGATTCCTTCCTCAAGGACTATCTCAGGCACAGTGCGGATCATCGGTGAAGCCTGAGACAAGTAACTGGAACCTGGGATCTCCCACAGGTTACCCATCATACCCCGGCTACTACAGCCCCAGCAACATCAACAACTCTCTGACGGGCTCTCCTCTCTCCACCTCTCCTCCAGGCAGCTCAGCTCACAGAGACTCTCACATCAATCCTCCGGGTGTGGTAAGCAGCCTCGCCTCCAGCCTCCACAACACTGGGTTCCACTCCTACCCCTATCTGCAGCAGAGTCTGGGGGCAGCAATACATCCGCATTAAACTGATATTCACTGACTTTGAATCAATAAGTGCTATTTCAATTTGACATTATGTATTTTTGTCAATATATATATATTTGTATTTATAATAAATATTGCAAATGAAATGTCTGTCTTTGTTCACATATATTCCTTTCTGATTTATTAAGTTTTGTATATAACATGGTTATCTCATTTGTAAAGCACAACAGATGCATGGAGGTCTGAAATAATATATAATTCTAGAGAAACAAATACATTTGATATGAACGAAAACATAGTATTCAAAACAATAATTTGGATTGATTAATTGATCCATATGAGTGAAGCCCTCTCCTTCATACAATCTGACATAAAATGACACAATGTACTATATGTACAAAGACATAAACTAATATAAACATTTACTGACTTGCATTCAATGCATATTGAACATCATTTGCACTCAGTTTTAACTTAATAGTGAAAGTGAATATAAATTAGAGTTGGCCTTATATCATTTAGCTAATCATCATGTTTCAGTACTAGCCAATATTTTCATTTTGAATAGAAGAGATTTTACTCTCATAAATAAAAGAAACTGATTATGAGAAGAAACATATTTAGACATTAATAATAGTAGATGCATGTCATGTATTCCTAAAATAGTGTATTCGTCATCGACAATATTTGTCAGGAGGTGGACCTAGGTTAATCGATATTATGAAGGTTTTTATACAATTTACGAGATATTTGGAAGAAAATCAGATTCCTGTACTATTTTGCTTTTAACCTGTCATGATCGGAAACAATACAAATCAAGTACAAATAAACGACACTGAAATTCCAAACATGTCGTTTCTCATTAATATTACCAGTATCTTCAACATTAACTTCCACAGCTCAGTCCAAAAGGACCAATACTTGAAAAGAATACATTAATATGTCGAAAATGCAAACGGTGACGAAATAATGGGCAAGGTGGTCGAGTGATGAAACAAAACTCAGAAGTAATCATAATTCTGCTAGCATCAGAAAAATGTATGAGTTGCCTTAATGGATGCTACGTACACGGATATACTATGTATCTATTATATTATAAGGTACATACGTGATCATAAACTGTAGATTAAAAGTAGCATACAGCACCATCATGTGTTCTGTGAACTTTACCTGTCATCAATCAGCACCAATTACCTGCATGTAACAATATTGATCTTTGTCCTTACTGCAGTATCACCTGCACAGCAACACTGAACTAAGCCGTGAACCTGACAATAGTGTCATGGGCAGCGTGCACTTCTCGTCAGCTGGTCACCTCGGGGTTCGGATCTTAACCACGAGTACGAAATGTACAGGTTTATGGTGAGGTTAGCTGCTATTAATCTTATAATCACAGGCGAGTAATCACATATTCCTATCACCTTTAAGAGCGGTAGTACCTGTCCAGGTGAGGACAGATAGCTACTGGGTGTCTGATCATAAGTGTTTTCTCGCATTATGACGAATTGGTGTGAGAGATAACAGTCGAAAGTCATTTCTAATTTAATGGAAGACGAATGTGTTATGATGGTATAATTAACTAACCAGTGACATTACAACCTTTTCATGAAATCGATGTTTAACTTTGATTGGGTGACATCATCATTCTTAAATGTTGAGGAAATGATTTGTGCATCGGTTATTTAGACAATAATTTAATCGTGCATGTTATCTTCATTAGACATTTTTCAAAATATTTTATTTCACAATACTGAGAATTGATTGAAAATTATTTAATCAGGATTAAATCATTTGAACAGAAAATATCTTAAAATTCGGCAACATGAAAGTATGTAAAGCTAGTCATCTATTATTTAATAAGCGCATTTAGATTAATGTTTGGCGCCATATTTCTTAAATATTCCTTTAAATTTTGTTTGAAAAGTTCTTGTATACAAAATTCTAAATCTTAACCCTCTTACATCGGCATGTTACTCTATGATGTTTGTAGTGATCCAATTTGTGTCTTAATAGCACACGAGCGGGACCAATTAATTACCGATGATTGCAAACACAAGGGGTAAGTTGGATTTATTGTGGCTCACTTCTGTTAAGCTTGTTAACTGAATCTCGTTACCCGTGTAAACATCAAAGAGTTTTACTCTGTATTGTTACATGGAGATATTGTTTTAAGTTTCTCAATGTTTCAATATCCTCTTTCCAGTTGATTCAGAATGTCGACAAAGTCCTTTAGACTGTTTTAATATTGTGACTTATGGAAGTCTAATGTATTAAAAATTTAGCACTTAATAAAGATATCTCATTAAATAAATGAAGAAAATTTCAAGTATCTCCAAAACGGGTATCAAGCAAAATTAGGCTTCACGAGGGTTCATGCATACACATATGTTACATTCGATATCTATAATAAAAAAAATAATAGTTGTCCACACAAATCAGATCGGAAAAAATGACTACATTTGTAAGGACTGATATTGACAACCCTGATATTAAGTTGTACAGTGTTGAAGATGGTTAGTTGAGCACTGACATTTAGTTCATTTCTAGTACTAGAAGAAACTGTTGACACAGAGTAGATGTTGGTTTTGTGATGATAGATCTTGAAAATGTGGAAGCTGAGTACTGAAATCAGAAGGCTTCCATTATAAGAAGCTGTTGACACAGATTGCATGTTGTTTCTGTGATGATCGATATTGACAACCCGTGAAGATGTTGTTGATGTGTTGTGATATCAATAAATGTAGAGACAACTCCTTAACGAGGCATCAAGTCTCCCCAATCCGATTACTAGTGCCAATTTATGTCTAATTTATACAAAAATATATGTAAAGAAGAGTGATAGACACACTTTTTAAATTTTGCTGTGTGGTTTAGTTGAAAATAATATTGGACAATATCTAATAGACTTAAGTTTGCACTTTCAAATAAGAAATAATCATATTCGTTTCATAAATAATTCACTGTAAATAGTAAATGATACAGCACCAACAACGTTGAGATAGTTTCTGAAATTAGATAACATTTTGTGATAGATTAAGGAACATTAGTTGACAATGCACCAAAACTGTGACAATGCAGTTAGAACTTGAATGAAACAACACCGAAACTGGGTATCAATTCCAAGTTAACGAAATGCTTCTTACTATACAGAGCTTAATCAACCGAAAATAATCGGATTGCTTAAAACCAATTCGTAGTAAAAATTATGGTTACATCAAACAAATTTCTCGGGGATGCAGTGTTAACCAGACGCCAAAGTAAACAAGATCTATGATTAATCTCATTTGTTAATCAAGCATCACAGAAACCAACCAGACAGATTTAGTGGAAGAAGATGAAGAAACGTCTGATTTCATTTAAAAAATTAAAATATTCAGACAGACAGAGTTGTTGATATTTATTGGAAGCATTGAAAGCATTGTTTCCATTTATATTCGAAAATTAAAACAATTCAGACAGGTAGAGTTGTTTATTGGAAACATTTAAAATTTATAATGGAAAATTAAAACATTTCAGACAGATAGACAAACAGAATTATTCAAGTTTAAGGTCTCTGGCTCAAAATTCATATTTTGATATTTGGAATTATTGCATGTATTTATTTATATTCATACACCATTTATAATGACCAAATTAATTTCGTAATTTACTCCGAAATTTCATATATGTTTTTACATTTTGAGTAGACACTAAAGTTTATAAAAATCATATCCAAGTTGTCATATATTAGCATATCAATATCGACATTTTGGTATTGCATAAATAATTTTTATAAAAGGTGTGCAATACTAATACGAACTTTTAATCATTTACAAATGTTGTTTTGGTGATAATCAATATTGACTTGATATATCGTGTTTGGTCATGTTAATTCTGAGTAATACAAAGCCATATATTTCTAAGGGCTGTATACACATATTTGATGTTGTTTCTGTGAGGATCAATGTCGATAAGTATTGAAAATAAGCACGCTTCCAGTTCTAAAAGAAACTGTTGGCATAGAGTAGTTGTTGGTTTTGTGATAGATCTTGACATTGTGGAAACTGAGTACTGAAATCAGCAGGTTGCTATTATAAGAAGCTGTTGACACAGATTGCGTGTTGTTTCTGTGATGATCGATATTGACAACCCGTGAAGATGCTGTTGATGTGTTGTGATATCAATAAATGTAGAGACAACTCCTTAAAAAATCGTTACACTACATTATTACTCAATCTATTTTTTTATTTTTTTATTTAGGCAATAATATATTTCCATTCATATATATGTACACTGAGTTTAGATCTAAATGCTTGATTTTTAAGTAGATTAAAGAGAGGTTATAATACATTGTTTGGTAACAAGTCTTCCTCTGAAAGACGAAATAAAATAAGACAAAGAAATAGAAAATTGAAAAAGTTGGGGTTTTTGGCGAGAATATTATCAACTGGAAATGTCTTGCAACAGAAATCGAAATTGTAAAATTGTGGCAATAGTCTTCAGAAGTATGTGTCACCATAACTATATATATGGGTGTACAGATACGATATGATTTATCCATAAGTATGCACATGGTGTACAGCTTTCTACCTTCTTTTGCAAGCTGCATACACTTCATTTTATTTTTAAACACCAACATAACAACATGCATATACACATGTACCTTCAATTTGATAAAGATATAAATTAATTTAACTTAACGTACACTTTTGAATAACTTTTAAGTTCTACAGTTTACAGGTCGATTATAATATTCGCTTAGCTTTAGCGTAAGCTGAAACAAAAAGGGTAAAATCTCCATTAAGTTGTATGGGCGGGGCTACGAGTCAGTGGACCAGTAAGATTACAGTGTCTGTATTATCCATGTTTCTCGTTAATTGGAACATAACTGATGGATTATCTCCAATTAACGCTGATTAGCTTCGCACAGGGAAATATAAACCACGATGCTGGAAGGAAAGGACATACACTACCAAGTATTCTCAGTAACTTCACTGAACATGAGTTCTAGTAAAGCAAGCAGTGTGTCTGACATCAGCAACATGAACCTTCACTCCAGTGAATCTGTGTTTCTGTCAGGGTTTGAGACGGAGACACATCCCTCAGCAATGGCACCGAACACCTTCCACAACCATAACCAAGACTCTACTGGTGATGTGTTATATCGTAATAATGGATATGATACAGGCCTCTACAATATACTAAGGCAGGTCCAATCGTCCTCCGCCTCTGATATGGTACCAATGCTGCCATCACAGGAATGTTCTGTGCCGTCACCAACATCCTCATTTTCCTCAGACAGTGACTCACAGAACGATGGGACAACAGCAATGAGCTTAAAGAATTCAACCATTTCAAAAGATACCAGACAGTTTGACAAGAAGAAGCCGCCATATTCCTACGTGGCGCTCATCACAATGGCGCTCGAGAGTTCTTCAACAGGGATGATGACCCTCAATGACATCTACAACTACATCATCAAGAGGTTCCCTTACTACGAGGACAACCAACAACGTTGGCAGAACTCCATCCGTCACAACCTCTCACTCAACGACTGTTTTGTCAAAACTCCACGACCTCAAGGTCAACCAGGCAAAGGCAATCTCTGGTCTTTGCATCCATCTTGTGCAGATATGTTCAGTAACGGCAGTTTCCTTCGTCGTTCAAAACGTTTCAAGTCATCTCACCAACGACGCCGAGAGGACGCTGCCTTCCAATACTCCAACCCCTTTGCACACTGTGGTTTGTATGGAATGTCATCTAACTATGGACTGAACCCTTTGAATCTGGGATTCTTTCCTCAAGGACTATCTCAAGCACAGTGTGGATCATCAGTGAAGCCTGAGGCAAGTAACTGGAACCTGGGATCTCCTACAGGTTACCCATCATACCCCGGCTACTACAGCCCAAGCAATATCAACAACTCTCTGACGGGCTCTCCTCTCTCCACCTCTCCTCCAGGCAGCTCAGCTCACAGAGACTCTCACATCAATCCTCTTGGTGTGCTCAGCAGCCTCGCTTCTCGCAACACTGGGCTCCACTCCTTCCCCTATCTGCAGCAGAGTCTGGGGGCTGCGGTTCATCCGCATTAAACGGATGTTCACTGACTTTAAATCAATAAGTGCTATTTCAATTTGAAAGTATCTATTTTTGTCAAAATATATATGCATTATAATAAATATTGCAAATGAAGTGTCTGTCTTTGTTATCATATATATTCCTCACCAGATGAACAGTTTACTGAGAACAGCTTCCCTGTTGCAGTAAATTATCAAAAACATAAATTTTTTAATTTTTAATATAAAATTTTCATTTGCACTAACTGAAAGAACATCATATTCTAACCAGCGAAAGAATACTTAAAATGATAATAACGTCTCGAAGAAATAATCTTGCCTCACTCGATGAGTAATACATGGTAATCAAGCTAAACAATAACTGATATTTCGTGAAGTAACAGACTTCCCTGTGCGGCTCTGCATTTCCTACACGGTATCTCTAACACACAGGAACTTCTATCAAAAAGTGCTATTCAAATTTGAAAGTATCTAGTCAATATCTGTAGAACTACTATGTGAAGACTCTTCTCCGATGAATAACATTAGTTCTCCCGTTGGTAAATTACAATTGATGTATGAAGCTCACAAATGTACATAATTCTAAAGGAACACATCCTTTTCATTTGATTGCAACATAAATTTTCCAAAACTTTGTGAATCCCTCTCATAAATACAACGCTGACAAAAAAAACACATATGTACAAAGAAGCAAAGTACTTATATTAATATAAACATTTACAGACATGCATCCAATGCATACTGTGCATCATATGCATTCATTTTAACATTAAAAAGTGATTATCAATTGGAGTTACCTTATATCATTTTACCAACCATCATTTTCACATTATCTATTCCATCCTAGCCTCTGTTGCCTCTTCTTGACTGACAATAGAGAATCCTGACAGCATCAGTTAGTTGTGTTAAACTGGCAATAGAGAATCCTGATAGCATCAGTTAGTTGTGTTAACCTGGCAATGGAGAATCCTGATAGCATCAGTTAGTTGTGTTAAACTGGCAATAGAGAATCCTGATAGCATAAGTTAGTTGTGTTAACCTGGCAATGGAGAATCCTGATAGCATCAGTTAGTTGTGTTAAACTGGCAATAGAGAATCCTGATAGCATAAGTTAGTTGTGTTAACCTGGCAATGGAGAATCCTGATAGCATCAGTTAGTTGTGTTAAACTGGCAATAGGGAATCCTGATAGCATAAGTTAGTTGTGTTAAACTGGCAATAGAGTATCCTGATAGCATCAGTTAGTTGTGTTAAACTGGCAATAGAGTATCCTGATAGCATCAGTTAGTTGTGTTAAACTGGCAATAGAGAATCCTGATAGCATCAGTTAGTTGTGTTAAACTGAAAATTGCATAATTGTCGAAATGAATTGAGTTGCTTCATCCGTGTCATGCGCATATATTGTTTGCAAGAAAGACATTGTGATCGGTTTTGTGTTCAGATATAAAATAAAACGATGTTTGATTGGACAAAATTAAGGTGTGTTTTTGCGGGAATCATGCTATATTGCCTATATCCAGCATAGTTTAGGATCGGAGTGATTGGAGTAATCTCTGTGGGAAGAGAAGGCATCTTTCAGTTGACTGATGCAACCTTGATGGTGATTCTTTTATGTGCGCTTCAACTGCAATTTAAATATTTGTTAATGCTCTCACAATCATTATATATGTTATCTTTAAACAACCGTACAGACCAGCGGTATTTTATCAAGCGGTGGTGTTTGAATAGAATCGAATTTCATTCTTTTCAATAAACCAAATGATTAAGAGAACATACAAACTTGGACGTTAATGTTTCACATATGTCTCAAACTGTCTATTTCTTTCTTTAATCTTTACGGTACCTTGGATATTAAATAATACATAGCTCAGTTCAAAAAGAGCAATATCTTGAAAAATGTATGTAAGAGGTGAAGAAATAGCGGGGTGAGGTAAGCCAATGGTGAAATGGTGAATTTACTAATAATAGCACACACTGAACATGAATTGTCTTTATAAATGATGTATATTATGTACATATTGCTTTGTACTGTGTTTCCTAAACTGTAAATTGAAAGAAGAGCAGATAGCACCAGCAAGTGTTCTGTGACCGCCAAAAATACAAATATGTCTTTAAGCCCTACAGTAACTGTTCATAAATTGTAAACTGAAAGTATCATATTGCACCAGCACTGAAGGCGAACTTTACCTGTCATCAATCAGCACCAATTACCTGCATGTCACAATATTGATCTTTGTCTTTACTGCAGTATCACCTCGCACAGCAACACTGAACTAAGCCGTGAACCTGACAATGGTGTCATGGGCAGTGTGCACTTCTCATCAGCTGGTTACCTCGGGGTTCGGATCTCAACCTCAAGTACGAAATGTACACGTTTATTGTGAGGTTAGCTGCTATTAATCTTATAATCACAGGCGAGTAATCACATATTCCTATCACCTTTAAGAGCGGTAGTACCTGTTCAGGTGATGACAGTTAGCTACTGGGTGTCTGATCATAAGTGTTTTCTCGCATTATGACGAATTGGTGTGAGGGATAACAGTCATTTCTAATTTAATGGAAGACGAATGTGTTATGATGGTATAATTAACTAACCAGTGACATTACAACCTTCCCATGAAATCGATGTTTTACATTGAATTGGTGACATCATCATTCTTAAATGTTGAGGAAATGATTTGTGCATCGGTAATATTCATTAGATAATTTTCACAGTATTTTAATTCACAATGCTGAGAATGAATTGTAAAAGATATAATCAAGATTAAATCATTTGATCAGAAAATATCTTAAAATTCGGCAACATGAAAGTTTGTAAAGCTAGTCATCTATTCTTTAATAAGCGCATTTAGATCATTGTTTGGCGCCATATTTCTTAAATATTCCTTTAAATTTTGTTTGAAAATTCCTTGTATACAAAATTCTAAATCTTAACCCTCTTACATCGGCATGTTACTCTGTGATGTTTGTAGTGATCCAATTTGTGTCTTAATAGCACACGAGCGAGACCAATTAATTACCGATGATTGAGAACACAAGGGGTAAATTGGATGTATTGTGGCTCACTCCTATTAAGCTTGTTTACTGAATCTCGTTACTCGTGTAAACATCCAAGGGTCTGCTTCTGTATTGTTACATGGAGATATTGTATCAATAACCTGTTTCCAGTTTATTTAGAATGTCGACACAGTCCTTTAGGCTGTTTTAATTTTATGACTAATGGAAGTCTAATGTATTTAAAATTTAGCACTTAATAAAGATATTTCATTAAATAAATGAAGGAACTTTCTAGTATCTCCAAAACGGATATCAAGCAAAATTAGGCTTCACGAGGGTTCATGCATACACATATGTTACATTCGATATCTATAATAAAAAAAATAATAGTTGTCCACACAAATCAGATCGGAAAAAAATGACTACATTTGTGAGGACGGATATTGACAACCCCGATATTAGGTTGCACAGTGTTGAAGCTTGCTAGTTGAGCAATGACATTTAGTTCATTTCTAGTACTAGAAGAAACTGTTGACACAGAGTAGATGTTGGTTTTGTGATGATAGATCTTGAAAATGTGGAAGCTGAGTACTGAAATCAGTAGGCTTCCATTATAAGAAGCTGTTGACACAGATTGGATGTTGTTTCTGTGATGATCGATATTGACAACCCGTGAAGATGTTGTTGATGTGTTGTGATATCAATAAATGTAGAGACAACTCCTTAACGAGGCATCAAGTCTCCCCAATCCGATTACTAGTGCCAATTTATGTCTAATTTATACAAAAAAAATATATGTAAAGAAGAGTGATAGACACACTTTTGAAATTTTGTTTCGTGTTTTAGTTGAAAATGATATTTGACAATATCTAATGGACTTAAGTTTGCACTTTCAAATAAGAAATAATCATATTTGTTTCACAAATAATTCACTGTACATAGTAAATGATACAGCACCAACAACGTTGAGATAGTTTCTGAAATTAGATAACATTTTGTGATAGATTAAGGAACATTAGTTGGCAATGCACCAAAACTGTGACAATGCAGTTAGAACTTGAATGAAAAAACACCGAAACTGGGTATCAATTCCAAGTTAACGAAATGCTTCTTACTATACAGAGCTTAATCAACCGAAAATAATCGGATTGCTTAAAACCAATTCGTAGTAAAAATTATGGTTACATCAAAGAAATTTCTCGGGGATGCAGTGTTAACCAGACGCCAAAGTAAACAAGATCTATGATTAATCTCATTTGTTAATCAAGCATCACAAAAACCGACCAGACAGATTTTGTGGAAGAAGATGAAGAAACGTCTGATTTCATTTGAAAAATTAAAATGTTCAGACAGACAGAGTTGTTGATATTTATTGGAAGCATTGAAAGCATTGTTTCCATTTATATTGGAAAATTAAAACAATTCAGACAGATAGAGTTGTTGATGTTTATTGGAAACATTTAAAACATTGTTTCCATTTATAATGGAAAATTAAAACATTTCAGACAGATAGACAAACAGAATTATTCAAGTTTAAAGGGGCAGTAGCACGTTTTTTTGCTGAAATAAGTTGGTGAAATGTATTTGAAAAATAATGTCACCAATAAGAAACCACCCCCTCTCTTCGGAAAATCAAGTTTAAAAATGAGTGTACATGGTTCCTTTAAGCCATGGGAATCGCTTTTGTCATTCGAAATAATAAGTTGTGTTCACAATAAAATGGCCGCCATGCAATTTTTGCTTTAATTTTTGTGGAGCACAGTGGTGTAGTGGTTAGCATGTCTGCCTCTCACGCCAACGGCCCGGGTTCGAATCCCTGTGGAGAACCAAACATTTGTGACCTGGGTCTTATACTGTGTTGTGTCCTTGGGCAAGGCACTTCATCCACATTGCACTCAGTTCACCCAGCTGTACAAATGGGTACCTGGACATGGGAACGTATGGACCTAATCGGTCGCGCGGAGCGCTTCATAGGCAGCACCGAAAGTATGATTCCTTCAGGGTAATAATTGTGTAGCGCCTTGAGCATGCATTGTGCATGGATAAGTGCGCATTATAAATATACTATTATTATTATTATTAAACGCAACATCGTTATTACCACTACGGATAATTGGTTTGTTTAATAAGATGTTTTACCCTCTTAAGTATGTATAAATGACATAAACTATCTATATAAATGGGAAATTTGAAAAAATAAAACTTGCAAAAAACGTGCTACTGCCCCTTTAAGGTCTCTGGATCAAAATTCATATTTTGATATTTGGAATTATTGCATGTATTTATTTATATTCATACACCATTTATAATGAGCAAATTAATTTCGTAATTTACTCCGAAATTTCATATATGTTTTTACATTTTGAGTAGACACTAAAGTTTATAAAAATCATATCCAAGTTGTCATATTTTAGCATATCAATATCGACATTTTGGTATTGCATAAATAATTTTTATAAAAGGTGTGCAATACTAATACGAACTTTTAATCATTTACAAATGTTGTTTTGGTGATAATCAATATTGACTTGATATATCGTGTTTGGTCATCTTAATTCTGAGTGATACAGAGAGAGAGAGAGAGAGAGAGAGAGAGAGAGAGAGAGAGAGAGAGAGAGAGAGAGAGAGAGAGAGAGAGAGAGAGAGAGAGAGAGAGAGAGAGAGAGAGAGAGAGAGAGAGAGAGAGAGAGAGAGAGAGAGAGAGAGAGAGAGAGAGAGAGAGAGAAAATGTTTATTTAAGTGTCACGTACTTTTACAATATAATGCAATACAAATATACATAAAGTATTAAAAAGCACCCGGCCATATGGCCTATGAGACACTAAAATCATTTCATATCACATCAATAGCATAAAATCAAGGAATAATCTAAAACAGATAATTACATACATTCCACAATGAATTACATATGATTCAAGCACACGCACACAAACAGACATACAGCTAAATTTACCTATCACACATCAAACGGTATCAGGTAATCACGCGCGCGCGCGCGCACACACACACACACACACATACACACACACACACACACGAAGTACATCAATAAAACAAAAACAAAACAAACATACATACACACATACATTCATACATTCACATATTTAGACATACTATGATGTATGATATAAAAGTACAGAGTATTTTACATATAAATAAAAATACATGCTAAAATATTTATATACAAAGCCATATATTTCTAAGGGCTGTATACACATATTTGATGTTGTTTCTGTGAGGATCGACATCGATAGGTATTGAAAATAAGTACGCTTCTAGTACACGAAGAAACTGTTGGCACAGAGTAGTTGTTGGTTTTGTGATGATAGATCTTGACAACGTGGAAACTGAGTACTGAAATCAGCAGGTTTCCATTATAAGAGGCTGTTGACACAGATTGGATGTTGTTTCTGTGATGATCGATTTTGACAACCCGTGAAGATGTTGTTGATGTGTTGTGATATCAATAAATGTAGAGACAACTCCTTAACAACTCGTTACACTACATTATTACTCTATCTATTTTTTCGCAATAATATATTTCCATTCATATATATGTACACTGAGTTTAGATCTAAATGCTTGATTTGTAAGTAGATTATAGAGAGTTTATAATACATTGTTATGGTAACAAGTCTTCCTCTGAAAGACGAAATGAAATAAGACAAAGAAATAGAAATTTGAAAAATTTGGGGGTTTTGGCATAATATTATCAACTCGAAGTTTCTTGCAATATCATACTTTTCAACTGAGGAAGTCACATGTTGCATAAATAAAGGAAGTCAGTTCAACAGGAATCGAAATTGAAAACATTGAGGCAATAGTCCTCAGACGTATTTGGCACCTTAACTACATATATGGGTGTACAGATACGATATGGTTTATCCATAAGTATGCACATGGTATACAGCTCTCTATATTCTTTTGCAAGCTGCATACACTTCGTTTTATTTTTAAACACCAATATAACAACATGCATATACCTTAAATTGGATTAAGATATAAATGAATTTATATTAAGGATGTCCGCTCCTTCCTGTTGAACTTCAAAAATGAAATATGATTAAGTAAAGATTTTTTGTCATTTTTATTTACTTCATGATATTCCACATCACCTACATACTTCTAAAAAGCAAATGAAATAAATAAAATGTGACTTTAGAACCTCTAAAAAGTGTTTCAAAAGCATAAATGGCCTAAATTTGACTAAAAAGGGAGATTTTCAGGTACATTTTGTGTCAAAGCTTGAAAAAACCCACACTACCATATATATTTTTTCATCGATTTCGGTAGGGGGACAAGAACTATGTAACATATCAAAAAAGGGAAAAAAGTTTAATTCTAGAAATGTAGTATTTTAAAGTTTTTGGCAGTTTTTTTTCTCATTTTCCCATAGACTCCCATGTTACATCTTACTATCTTACAGGCGTCATATCTCGAAAAAACCCACACTACCCCCTATTTTTTAATGCTGATTTTTCAATCATATACTTTGATCTTTTAAAAAATATAAGTTAGAAAAAAGTTTAATTCTATAAATTTGAGGAGCAAACATCCTTAACGTACACTTTCGAATAATTCTTCAGTACTTCAGTTTACAGGTCGATTTCAATATTCACTTAGCTTTAAAGTATTATGCCAGAAACAAACATTACAATTTATAAGTAAATATTATTAAGTGGCAGCAGTTTTCAAACGTAAGCTGAAAGCAAAAAGGTAAAATCTCCATTAATGTGTAGGGGCGGGGCTATGAGTCAGTTGACCAATCAGTTTACAGTGTCTGTATTATCCATGTTTCTTGTTAATTGGAACACAACTGATGGATTATCTCCAATTAATACTGATTAGATTCGCAAAGGGAAATATAAACCACGATGCTGGAAGGAAAGAACATACACTACCAAGTATTCTCAGTTACTTCACTGACCATGCATTCTAGTAAAGCAAGCAGCGCTGCTGACATCAGCAACATGAACCTTCACTCTAGTGAATTTCTGTCGGGGTTTGAGACCGAGACACACCCCTCAGCAATGGCACCGAAAACCTTCCACAACCATAACCAAGACTCTACTGGTGATGTGTTATATCGTAATAATGCATATGATACAGGCCTCTACAATGTACTAAGGCAGGTCCCATCGTCTTCAGCCTCTAATATGGTACCGATGCTGCCATCACAAGAATGTTCTGTGCCGTCACCAACATCCTCATTTTCATCTGACAGTGATTCACAGAGCGATGGCACAACATCAATGAGCTTAAAGACTTCAAACATTGCAAAAGATACCAGACAGTTTGACAAGAAGAAGCCGCCATATTCCTACGTGGCTCTCATCACCATGGCCCTGGAGAGTTCGTCTACAGGGATGATGACCCTCAAAGACATCTACAACTACATCATCAAGAGGTTCCCCTACTACGAGGACAACCAACAACGTTGGCAGAACTCCATCCGTCACAACCTCTCACTCAACGACTGTTTTGTCAAAGTTCCACGACCTCGAGGTCAACCAGGCAAAGGCAATCTCTGGTCTCTGCATCCATCCTGTGCAGATATGTTCAGTAACGGCAGTTTCCTTCGTCGTTCAAAACGTTTTAAGTCATCTCACCAACAACGTCGAGAGGACGCTGCCTTCCAATACTCCAACCCCTTTCCACACTATGGTGTGTATGGAATGCCATCTAACTATGGACTGAACCCTTTAAATCTGGGATTCCTTCCTCAAGGACTATCTCAGGCACATAGCGGGTCATCGGTGAAGCCTGAGGCAAGTAACTGGAACCTGGGATCTCCCACAGGTTACCCATCATACCCCGGCTACTACAGCCCCAGCAACATCAACAACTCTCTGACGGGCTCTCCTCTCTCCACCTCTCCTCCAGGCAGCTCAGCTCACAGAGACTCTCACATCAATCCTCCGGGTGTGGTCAGCAGCCTCGCCTCCACCCTCAACAACACTGGGTTCCACTCCTACCCCTATCTGCAGCAGAATCTGGGGGCAGCAATACATCCGCATTAAACTGATGTTCACTGACTTTGAATCAATAAGTGCTATTTCAATTTGACATTATGTATTTTTGTCAATATATATATATGTGTATTTATAATAAATATTGCAAATGAAAATTCTGTCTTTGTTCACATATATTTCCTCTCTGGATGAAAAGTTTACTGAGAACATCGTTTGTTGTTGTTTTGATGCTTTTATTAAGTTTTGTATATAACATGGTTATCTCATTTGTAAAGCACAACAGATGCATGGAGGTCTGAAATAATACATAATTCTAGAGAAACAAATACATTTGATATGAATGAAAACATAAATATTCAAAACAATAATTTGGATTGATTAATTGGTCCAACTGAGTGAAGCCCTCTCCTTCATACAATCTGACATAAAATGACACAATGTACTATATGTACAAAGACATAAACTAATATAAACATTTACTGACTTGCATTAAATGCATATTGAACATCATTTGCACTCAGTTTTTACTTAATAGTGAAAGTGAATATAAATTAGAGTTGGCCTTATATCATTTAGCTAATCATCATGTTTCAGTACTAGCCAATATTTTCATTTTGAATAGAAGAGATTTACTCTTATAAATAAAAGAAACTGATTATGAGAAGAAACATATTTAGACATTAATAATAGTAGATGCATGTCATGTATTCCTAAAATTGTGTATTCGTCATCGACAAGATTTGTCAGGAAGTGGACCTAGGTTAATCGATATTATGGAGGTTTTTATACAATTTACGAGATATTTGCAAGAAAATCCTGTACTATTTTGCTTTTAACCTGTCATGATCGGAAACAATACAAATCAAGTACAAATAAACGACACTAAAATTCCAAACATGTCGTTTCTCATTAATATTACCAGTATCTTCAACATTAACTTCCACAGCTCACTCCAAAAGGACCAATACTTGAAAAGAATACATTAATATGTCGAAAATGCAAACGGTGACAAAATAATGGGCAAGGTGGTCGAGTGATGAAACAAAACTCAGAAGTAATCATAATTCTGCTAGCATCAGAAAAATGTATGAGTTGCCTTAATGGATGCTACGTACACGGATATACTATGTATCTATTATATGTATCAGGTACATACGTGATCATAAACTGTAGATTAAAAGTAGCATACAGCACCATCATGTGTTCTGTGAACTTTACCTGTCATCAATCAGCACCAATTACCTGCATGTCACAATATTGACCTTTGTCCTTACTGCAGTATCACCTGCACAGCAACACTGAACTAAGCCGTGAACCTGACAATGGTGTCATGGGCAGCGTGCACTTCTCGTCAGCTGGTCACCTCGGGGTTCTGATCTCAACCACAAGTATGAAATGTACACGTTTATGGTGAGGTTAGCTGCTATTAATCTTATAATCACAGGCGAGTAATCACATATTCCTATCACCTTTAAGAGCGGTAGTACCTGTCCAGGTGATGACAGATAGCTACTGGGTGTCTGATGATAAGTGTTATCTAGCATTATGACGAATAAGGGATAACAGTCGAAAGTCATTTCTAATTTAATGGAAGACGAATGTGTTGTGATGGTATAATTAACTAACCAGTGACATTACAACCTTCCCATGAAATCGATGTTTTACTTTGAATGGGTGACATCATCATACTTAAATGTTGAAGAAATGATTTGTGCATCGGTTATCTTCATTAGATATTTTTCACAGTATTTTAATTCACAATGCTGAGAATGAATTGTAAAATATATAATCAAGATTAAATCATTTGATCAGAAAAAATCTTAAAATTCGGCAACATGAAAGTATGTAAAGCTAGTCATCTATTCTTTAATAAGCACATTTAGATTAATGTTTGGCGCCATATTTCTTAAATATTCCTTTAAATTTTGTTTGAAAATTTCTTGTATACAAAATTCTAAATCTTAACCCTCTTACATCGGCATGTTACTCTGTGATGTTTGTAGTGATCCAATTTGTGTCTTAATAACACACGAGCGAGACCAATTAATTACCGATGATTGCGAACACAAGATGTAAATTGGATTTATTGTGGCTCACTTTTAAGCTTGTTTACTGAATCTCGTTACTCGTGTAAACATCAAAGGGTCTGCTTCTGCATTGTTACATGGAGATATTGTTTTTAAGTTTCTCAATGTTTCAACAACCTGTTTCCAGTTTATTGAGAATGTCGTCAAAGTCCTCTAGACTATTTTAATTTTGTGACTTATGGAAGTCTAATGTATTAAAGATTGAGCACTTAATAAAGATATATCATTAAATAAATGAAGAAAATTTCAAGTACGAGCTCCAAAACGGATATCAAGCAAAATAAGGCGTCAAGAGGGTTCATGCATACACCTATGTTACATTCGATATATCTTGAAAAAAAAAAATAGTTGTCCACACTAATCAGATCGAAAAATTGACCACATTTGTAAGGACTGATATTGACAACCCTGATATTAAGTTGTACAGTGTTGAAGCTGGTTAGTTGAGCACTGACATTTAGTTCATTTCTAGTACTAGAAGAAACTGTTGACACAGAGTAGATGTTGGTTTTGTGATGATAGATCTTGAAAATGTGGAAGCTGAGTACTGAAATCAGTAGGCTTCCATTATAAGAAGTTGTTGACACAGATTGGATGTTGTTTCTGTGATGATCGATATTGACAACCCGTGAATATGTTGTTGATGTGTTGTGATATCAATAAATGTAGAGACAACTCCTTAACGAGGCATCAAGTCTCCCCAATCCGATTACTAGTGCCAATTTATGTCTAATTTATACAAAAATATATGTAAAGAAGTAGATAGACACACTTTTTTATTTTTGCTGTGTGTTTTAGTTGAAAATAATATTTGACAATATCTAATAGACTTAAGTTTGCTCTTTCAAATAAGAAATAATCATATTTGTTTCATAAATAATACACTGTACATAGTAAATGATACAGCACCAACAACGTTGAGATAGTTTCTGAAATTAGATAACATTTTGTGATAGATTAAGGAACATTAGTTGACAATGCACCAAAACTGTGACAATGCAGTTAGAACTTGAATGAAACAACACCGAAACTGGGTATCAATTCCAAGTTAACGAATTGCTTCTTACTATACAGAGCTTAATCAACCGAAAATAATCGGATTGCTTAAAACCAATTCGTAGTAAAAATTATGGTTACATCAAACAAATTTCTCGGGGATGCAGTGTTAACCAGACGCCAAAGTAAACAAGATCTATGATTAATCTCATTTATTAATCAAGCATCACAGAAACCGACCAGACAGATTTAGTGGAAGAAGATGAAGAAACGTCTGATTTCATTTGAAAAATTAAAATATTCAGACAGACAGAGTTGTTGATATTTATTGGAAGCATTGAAAGCATTGTTTCCATTTATATTGGAAAATTAAAACAATTCAGACAGATAGAGTTGTTGATGTTTATTGGAAACATTTAAAACATTGTTTCCATTTATAATGGAAAATTAAAACATTTCAGACAGATAGACAAACAGAATTATTCAAGTTTAAGGTCTCTGGCTCAAAATTCATATTTTGATATTTGGAATTATTGCATGTATTTATTTATATTCATACACCATTTATAATGAGCAAATTAATTTCGTAATTTACTCCGAAATTTCATATATGTTTTTACATTTTGAGTAGACACTAAAGTTTATAAAAATCATATCCAAGTTGTCATATTTTAGCATATCAATATCGACATTTTGGTATTACATAAATAATTTGTATAAAAGGTGTGCAATACTAATACGAACTTTTAATCATTTACAAATGTTGTTTTGGTGATAATCAATATTGACTTGATATATCGTGTTTGGTCATGTTAATTCTGAGTAATACAAAGCCATATATTTCTAAGGGCTGTATACACATATTTGATGTTGTTTCTGTGAGGATCGATGTCGATAAGTATTGAAAATAAGTACGCTTCCAGTTCTAAAAGAAACTGTTGGCATAGAATAGTTGTTGGTTTTGTGATAGATCTTGACATTGTGAGTACTGAGTACTGAAATCAGCAGGTTGCTATTATAAGAAGCTGTTGACACAGATTGGATGTTGTTTCTGTGATGATCGATATTGACAACCCGTGAAGATGCTGTTAATGCGTTGTGATATCAATAAATGTAGAGACAACTCCTTAAAAATTTGTTACACTACATTTTTTACTCAATCTATTTTTTTTATTTTTTTCTTTACACAATAATATATTTCGATTCATATATATGTACATTGATTTTAGATCTAAATGTTTGATTTTTAAGTAGATTATAGAGAGGTTATAATACATTTTGATGGTAACAAGTCTTCCTCTGAAAGACGAAATGAAATAAGACAAAGAAATAGAAATTTGAAAAAGTTTGGTTTTTTGGCATAATAATATCAACTCGGAATTTCTTGCAATATCATACTTTTCAACTGAGGAAGTCACATGTTGAATAAATAAAGGAAATCGGTTCAACAGAAATCGAAATTGTAAACATTGAGGCAATAGTCTTCAGAAGTATTTGGCACCTTAACTACATATATAGGTGTACAGATACGATTTGGTTTATCCGTACGTATCCACATGGTATACAGCTTTCAATCTTCATTTACAAGCTGCATACACTTCATTTTATTTTTAAACACCAACATAACAACATGCATATACTTTAAATTGGATTAATATATAAATGAATTTATATTAATGTACACTTTCGAATAATTCTTCAGTACTTCAGTTTACAGGTCGATTTCAATATTCGCCTAGCTTTAAACTAAACTAGTGTCCAAAAGAAACGATACCACGTCTGTGAGCGGCCATTACAGGAAAACGTAACGACACAGAAATCTAGAATTAGTATTATTCTTTTGAGATTTCGTTCATTTAACATGTGTACAAAATTCATTTCAATCAGTACTTTGCATTCATTTGTACAGGTCTGTATTGACGTGAGGGGTCTGAAAATGAAAATTCATTCACACAAATGACTGAGACAAATGTTGAAAATGTCAAAAGCGGAGTCACTAAGTCACATTTGTAATTGGTATGTCAATCCCGAGCGTCAGAACAGGCAAGTATACGTCAATGGGTTGATGACGTCAGACGTCGGATGACGTCAGAAGATAAGCTTTGTCATTCATCAAGGAGGCAATGGGCTGACTTGATGGACGCAAGTCAGAGCATAAAAGGTCACTTATTCTTCGGTAAACACGCTGTCTACCATTGTTCTTGAAGATGCAAAATCTGCTCCCACATGAGAGCATGGTCATTGCTCAGTCTCTCTGTTGCCAACGTTGAATTCGTCTGTTTGTTTACTCGTTGTTGACACCTCAGGAACGTTTTGTGTTATGGACGACGTGTTCAGATATCATGAGTCTTCAATCTCCTTTACCAAGTTTGTCTGCTAACCAAGTGTCTCAGTGACGTCTTTGACGTTAACGTCATAATGATGAATGGGTTTCGGAGATGAAATTCCCGGATGTGGCGGTCTTCAGTAAGTGTAATCACCTTCTTCTCGACCTGCATGATGTTCGATCTCTATCACGTAACCGTTGCGTTAACCTAGTGACTGCTATGCGCGCGCAACCGAACCTTCTGGCGTCGTCGGCGTGTGAGACTCGCTATGTGACAATTCCAATAGCTCTCTCACTCTCAATGGCTGTCAAACCCGATATTTTTGTGTGTGCTTTTTGTTGCTTTGATATCAACGTGTATGGTCAGCCAATTATACACTTTATCTGCAGTTGGAAACTATGCTACCTAAAATAATGTCATTCTCACAAAGTGCACCATTTCTTCGGATGTGATAAAATGTTCTCAGTATTTTCGATTCAATACACTGCATTTGGGATGTGGGATACGCAAAACCATGTGTTCATACGAAGAAAATCACTTTGTAAAAAGATATTTAAAAAAATAGATGGTATCGTTTCTTTTGGACACTAGTTTATTTTGCCAGAAACAAACATTACAATATATAAGTAAATATAATTAAGTGGCAGCATTTTTCAAATGTAAGCTGACAGAAAAAAGGTAAAATCTCCATTAATTTGTATGGGCGGGGCTATGAGTCAGTTGACCAATCAGGTTACGGTGTCTGTATTATCCATGTTTCTCGTTAATTGGAACACAACTGATGGATTATCTCCAATTAACGCTGATTAGATTCGCACAGGGAAATATAAACCACGATGCTGGAAGGAAAGAACATACACTACCAAGTATTCTCAGTTACTTCACTAAACATGTGTTCTAGTAAAGCGAGCAGTGTGGCTGACATCAGCAACATGAACCTTCACTCTAGTACATCTGTGTTTCTGTCGGGGTTTGAGACGGAGACACATCCCTCAGCAATGACACCGAACACCTTCCACAACCATAACCAAGACTCTACTGGTGATGTGTTATATCGTAATAATGCATATGATACAGGCCTCTACAATGTACAAAGTCAGGTCCCATCGTCCTCCGCCTCTAATATGGTACCCATGCTGCCATCACAAGAATGTTCTGTGCCGTCACCAACATCCTCATATTTCTCTGACAGTGATTCGACGAACGATGGCACAACATCAATGACCTTAAAGACTTCAACCATTTCAAAAGATACCAAACAGTTTGACAAGAAGAAGCCGCCATATTCCTACGTGGCTCTCATCACCATGGCACTGGAGAGTTCTTCAACAGGGATGATGACCCTCAAAGACATCTACAACTACATCATCAAGAGGTTCCCCTACTACGAGGACAACCAACAACGTTGGCAGAACTCCATCCGTCACAACCTCTCACTCAACGACTGTTTTGTCAAAGTTCCACGGCCTCGAGGTCAACCAGGCAAAGGCAATATCTGGTCTTTGCATCCATCTTGTGGAGAAATGTTTGGTAACGGCAGTTTCCTTCGTCGTTCAAAACGTTTCAAGTCATCTCACAAACAACGTCGAGAGGACGCTGCCTTCCAATACTCCAATCCCTTTGCACACTATGGTGTGTATGGAATGTCATCTAACTATGGACTGAACCCTTTGAATCTTGGATTCCTTCCTCAAGGATTATCTCAGGCACAGTGCGGATAATCGGTGAAGCCTGAGACAAGTAACTGGAACCTGGGATCTCCCACAGGTTACCCATCATACCCAGGCTACTACAGCCCCAGGAACATCAACAACTCTCTGACGGGCTCTCCTCTCTCCACCTCTCCTCCAGGCAGCCCAGCTCACAGAGACTCTCACATCAATCCTCCGGGTGTGGTCAGCAGCCTCGCCTCCACCCTCCACAACACTGGGCTCCACTCCTACCCCTATCTGCAGCAGAGTCTGGGGGCAGCAATACATCCGCATTAAACTGATGTTCACTGAATTTGAATCATTAAGTGCTATTTCAATTTGACATTATATATATTTGTCAATATATATATATGTGTATTTATAATAAATATTGCAAATAAAACGTCTGTCTTTGTTCACATATATTCCCTTCTGGATGAAAAGTTTACTGAGAACATCGTTTGTTGTTGTTTTGATGCATTTATTAAGTTTTGTATATAACATGGTTATCTCATTTGTAAAGCACAACAGATGCATGGAAATCTGTAATAATACATAATTCTAGAGAAACAAATACATTTGATATGAATGAAAACATAAACATTCAAAACAATAATTTGGATTGATTGATTGATCCAACTGAGTGAAGCCCTCTCCTTCATACAATCCTTACATATAATGATACAATGTACTATATGTACAAAGACATAAGCTAATATAAACATTTACTGACATGCATTCAATGCATATTGAACATCATGTGCACTCAGTTTTAACTTAATAGTAAAAGTGAATATAAATTAGAGTTGGCCTTATATCATTTAACTAATCATCATGTTTCAGTACTAGCCAATATTTTCATTTTGAATAGAAGAGATTTTCCTCTCATAAATAAAAGATACTGATTATGTGAAGAAACATATTTAGACATTAATAATAATAGATGCATGTCATGTATTCCTAAAATTGTGTATTCGTCATCGACAAGTTTTGTCAGGAAGTGGACCTAAGGTGAATCGATATTATGGAGGTGTTTAAACAATTTACGAGATATTTGCAAGAAAATCAGATTCCTGTACTATTTTGCTTTTAACCTGTCATGATCGGAAACAATACAAATCAAGTACAAATAAACGACACTGAAATTCCAAACATGTCGTTTCTCATTAATATTACCAGTATCTTCAACATTAACTTCCACAGCTCATTCCAAAAGGACCAATACTTGAAAAGAATACATTAATATGTCGAAAATGCAAACGGTGACAAAATAATGGGCAAGGTGGTCGAGTGATGAAACAAAACTCAGAAGTAATCATAATTCTGCTAGCATCAGAAAAATGTATGAGTTGCCTTAATGGATGCTACGTACACGGATATACTATGTATCTATTATATGTATCAGGTACATACGTGATCATAAACTGTGAATTAAAAGTAGCATACAGCACCATCATGTGTTCTGTGAACTTTACCTGTCATCAATCAGCACCAATTACTTGCATGTCACAATATTGACCTTTGTCCTTACTGCAGTATCACCTGCACAGCAACACTGAACTAAGCCGTGAACCTGACAATGGTGTCATGGGCAGCGTGCACTTCTCGTCAGCTGGTCACCTCGGGGTTCGGATCTCAACCACGAGTACGAAATGTACACGTTTATGGTGAGGTTAGCTGCTATTAATCTTATAATCACAGGCGAGTAATCACATATTCCTATCACCTTTAAGAACGGTAGTAGCTGTCGAGGTGATGACAGATACCTTCTGTGTGTCTGATCATAAGTGTTTTCTCGCATTATGACGAATTGGTGTGAGGGATAACAGTCGAAAGTCATTTCTGATTTAATGGAAGACGAATGTGTTATGATGGTATTATTAACTAACCAGTGACATTACAACCTTCCCATGAAATCGATGTTTTACTTTGAATGGGTGACATCATCATTCTTAAATGTTGAGGAAATGATTTGTGCATCGGTAATATTCATTATGTATTTTTCAAAGTATTTTAATTCACAATGCTGAGAATGAATTGTAAAATATATTATCAAGATTAAATCATTTGATCAGAAAATATCTTAAAATTCGGCAACATGAAAGTTTGTAAAGCTAGTCATCTATTCTTTAATAAGCGCATTTAGATCAATGTTTGGCGCCATATTTCTTAAATATTCCTTTAAATTTTGTTTGAAAATTTCTTGTATACAAAATTCTAAATCTTAACCCTCTTACATCGGCATGTTACTCTGTGATGTTTGTAGTGATCCAATTTGTGCTTTAAGAACACACGAGGGGTAAATTGGATTTATTGTGGCTCACTTCTATTAAGCTTGTTTACTGAATCTCGTTACTCGTGTTAACATTAAGGGTCTGCTTCTGTTTTGTTACATGGAGATGTTGTTTTACGTTTCTCAATGTTTCAATATCCTGTTTCCAGTTGATTCAGAATGTCGACAAAGTCCTTTAGACTGTTTTAATTTTGTGACTTATGGAAGTCTTATGTATTAAAAATTGATATTTCATTAAATAAATGAAGAAAATTTCAAGTATCTCCAAAACGGATATCAAGCAAAATAAGGCGTCAAGAGGATTCATGCATACATCTATGTTACATTCAATATCAATTAAAAAAAATAATAGTTGTCCACACTAATCAGATCGAAAAATTGACTACATTTGTAAGGACTGATATTGACAACCCTGATATTAAGTTGTACAGTGTTGAAGCTGGTTAGTTGAGCACTGACATTTAGTTCATTTCTAGTACTAGAAGAAACTGTTGACACAGAGTAGATGTTGGTTTTGTGATGATAGATCTTGAAAATGTGGAAGCTGAGTACTGAAATCAGAAGGCTTCCATTACAAGAAGCTGTTGACACAGATTGGATGTTGTTTCTGTGATGATCGATATTGACAACCCGTGAAGATGTTGTTGATGTGTTGTGATATCAATAAATGTAGAGACAACTCCTTAACGAGGCATCAAGTCTCCCCAATCCGATTACTTGTGCCAATTTATGTCTAATTTATACCAAAAAAATATATGTCAAGATGAGTGATAGACACACTTTTGACATTTTGTTTTGTGTTTTAGTTGAAAATAATATTTGACAATATCTAATAGACTTAAGTTTGCACTTTGAAATAAGAAATAATCATATTTGTTTCATAATTAATGCACTGTAAATAGTAAATAGATAAATTAGATAACATTTTATGATAGATTAGGGAACATTAGTTGACAATGCACCAAAACTGTGACAATGCAGTTAGAACTTAAATGAAACAACACCGAAACTGGGTATCAATTCCAAGTTAACGAAATGCTTCTTACTATACAGAGCTTAATCAACCGAAAATAATCGGATTGCTTAAAACCAATTCGTAGTAAAAATTATGGTTACATCAAACAAATTTCTCGGGGATGCAGTGTTAACCAGACGCCAAAGTAAACAAGATCTATGATTAATCTCATTTGTTAATCAAGCATCACAGAAACCGACCAGACAGATGTAGTGGAAGAAGATGAAGAAACGTCTGATTTCATTTGGAAAATTTAAATAATTCAGACAGACAGAGTTGTTGATATTTATTGGAAGCATTTAAACATTGTTTCCATTTATAATGGAAAATTAAAACAATTCAGACAGATAGACAAACAGAATTATTCACGTTTAAGGTCTCTGGCTCAAAATTCATATTTTGATATTTGGAATTATTGCATGTATTTATTTATATTCATACACTTTTTATATTGAGCAAATTAATTTCGTAATTTACTCCGATATTTCCTATATGTTTTTTCCATTTTGAGTAGACAATGAAGTTTTTAAAAATCAAAGTTATCCTATTTAAGCACCACAGAAAGAAGATATCAATATATTGGTATTGCATAAATACTTTTTTTTAAAAAGGTGCGCAATACTAATACGAACTTTTAATCATTTACAAATGTTGCTTTGGTGATAATCAATATTGACATATTATATCCTGTGTGGTCATGTTAATTCTGAGTAATACAAAGCTATATATTTCTAAGGGCTGTATACACACATTTGATGTCGTTTCTGTGAGGATCGACATCGATAAATATTGAAAATAAGTACGCTTCTAGTACTAGAAGAAACTGTTGGCACACAGTATACGTTGGTTTAGTGATGATAGATCTTGGAAATGTGGAAACTGAGTACTGAAATCAGGAGGCTTCTATTATAAGAAGCTGTTGACACAGATTGGATGTTGTTTCTTTGATGATCGATATTGACAACCCAAGAAGATGTTGTTAATGTGTTGTGATATCAATAAATGTAGAGACAACTCCTTAAAAATTCCTTACACTACATTATTACTCGTGTCAATGTATGCTTGATTTTCCAAAACAATGTGTGTGTATCTATTTGTTTGTGTGTTTTTTTATTTACGCAATAATATATTTCCATTCATATATATGTACACTGAGTTTAGATCTAAATGCTTGATTTTTAAGTAGATTGAAGAGAGGTTATAATACATTGTTTGGTAACAAGTCTTCCTCTGAAAGACGAAATGAAATAAGACAAAGAAATAGAAATTTGAAAAAGTTGGGTTTTTTGCATAATATTATCAACTGGAAATGTCAAGTCAAAGTCAAAGTCTTTATTCGGTATTGGAGGCCTCGTGGCCCAGAGTACAATTTTGTTGAATGCATTTTGTATGTGGAGTGCAACAACCATAACAATAACATGGGTATATAATTTGACAGTAAATGCTAAATACAATGCTTCTACAACATCCAAATCAAAATATGGGATAATATGAAAATCATTTTACAAATAGGTTTCTTTTCAAATACAACGCCAGTCCTTTCAATACGTAAATATCTTTTGAAGACATAAGTTGCTGTAGTTTATCGCGGGTAGGATAGTGATGAAAATATTTTGGAATAAATGTGTTTCTACTAGAAGTATAATATGGACAATTCAAAATAAAGTGGAACTCATCTTCGACACTCATAGTATGTCTTGCAACAGAAATCGAAATTGTAAACATTGTGGCAATAGTCTTCAGAAGTATGTGTCATCATAACTATATATATGGGTGTACAGATACGATATGGTTTATCCATAAGTATGCACATGGTATATAGCTTTCTACCTTCTTTTGCAAGCTGCATACACTTCATTTTATATTTAAACACCAACATAACAACATGCATATACACATGTACCTTCAATTTGATACAGATATAAATTAATTTAACTTAACGTACACTTTTGAATAACTTTTAAGTTCTACAGTTTACAGGACGATTTCAATATTCGCTTAGCTTTAAACTATTATGCCAGAAACAAACATTACAATATATAAGTAAATATTATTAAGTGGCAGCATTTTTTAAACGTAAGCTGAAACAAAAAGGGTAAAATCTCCATTAAGTTGTATGGGCGGGGCTACGAGTCAGTGGACCAGACCAGTGTCTGTATTATCCATGTTTCTCGTTAATTGGAACATAACTGATGGATTATCTCCAATTAACGCTGATTAGCTTCGCACAGGGAAATATAAACCACGATGCTGGAAGGAAAGGACATACACTACCAAGTATTCTCAGTAACTTCACTGAACATGAGTTCTAGTAAAGCAAGCAGTGTGTCTGAATCAGCAACATGAACCTTCACTCCAGTGAATCTGTGTTTCTGTCAGGGTTTGAGACGGAGACACATCCCTCAGCAATGGCACCGAACACCTTCCACAACCATAACCAAGACTCTACTGGTGATGTGTTATATCGTAATAATGGATATGATACAGGCCTCTACAATGTACTAAGGCAGGTCCCATCGTCCTCCGCCTCTAATATGGTACCAATGCTGCCATCACAAGAATGTTCTGTGCCGTCACCAACATCCTCATTTTCCTCACACAGTGACTCACAGAAAGATGGGACAACAGCAATGAGCTTAAAGAATTCAACCATTTCAAATGATACCAGACAGTTTGACAAGAAGAAACCGCCCTATTCCTACGTGGCGCTCATCACAATGGCGCTCGAGAGTTCTTCAACAGGGATGATGACCCTCAATGACATCTACAACTACATCATCAAGAGGTTCCCTTACTACGAGGACAACCAACAACGTTGGCAGAACTCCATCCGTCACAACCTCTCACTCAACGACTGTTTTGTCAAAACTCCACGACCTCAAGGTCAACCAGGCAAAGGCAATATCTGGTCTTTGCATCCATCTTGTGCAGATATGTTCAGTAACGGCAGTTTCCTTCGTCGTTCAAAACGTTTCAAGTCATCTCACCAACGACGCCGAGAGGACGCTGCCTTCCAATACTCCAACCCCTTTGCACACTGTGGTTTGTATGGAATGTCATCTAACTATGGACTGAACCCTTTGAATCTGGGATTCCTTCCTCAAGGACTATCTCAGGCACAGTGTGGATCATCAGTGAAGCCTGAGGCAAGTAACTGGAACCTGGGATCTTCTACAGGTTACCCATCATACCCCGGCTACTACAGCCCAAGCAACATCAACAACTCTCTGACGGGCTCTCCTCTCTCCACCTCTCCTCCAGGCAGCTCAGCTCACAGAGACTCTCACATCAATCCTCTTGGTGTGGTCAGCAGTCTCGCTTCTCGCAACACTGGGCTCCACTCCTTCCCCTATCTGCAGCAGAGTCTGGGGGCTGCGGTTCATTAAACGGATGTTCACTGACTTTAAATCAATAAGTGCTATTTCAATTTGAAAGTATCTATTTTTGTCAAAATATATATGCATTATAATAAATATTGCAAATGATGTGTCTGTCTTTGTTATCATATATATTCCTCACCAGATGAACAGTTTACTGAGAACAGCTTCCCTGTTGCAGTAAATTATCAAAAACATAAAATTTGTAATTTTTAAGATAAAATTTTCATTTGCACTACCTGAAAGAACATTATATTCTAACCAGCGAAAGAATACTTAAAATGATAATAACGTCTCGAAGAAATAATCTTGCCTCACTCGATGAGTTATACATGGTAATCAAGCTAAACAATAACTGATATTTCGTGAAGTAACAGACTTCCCTGTGCGGCTCTGCATTTCCTACACGGTATCTCTAACACACAGGAACTTCTATCAAAAAGTGCTATTCAAATTTGAAAGTATCTAGTCAATATCTGTAGAACTACAATGTGAAGACTCTTCTCCGATGAATAACATTAGTTCTCCCGTTGGTAAATTACAATTGATGTATGAAGCTCACAAATGTACATAATTCTAAAGGAACACATCCTTTTCATTTGATTGCAACATAAATTTTCCAAAACTTAGTGAATCCCTCTCATAAATACAACGCTGACAAAAAAAAACATATGTACAAAGAAGCAAAGTACTTATATTAATATAAACATTTACAGACATGCATCCAATGCATACTGTGCATCATATGCATTCATTTTAACATTAAAAAGTGATTATCAATTGGAGTTACCTTATATCATTTTACCAACCATCTTTTCACATTATCTATTCCATCCTAGCCTCTGTTGCCTCTTCTTGACTGACAATAGAGAATCCTGATAGCATCAGTTAGTTGTGTTAACCTGGCAATAGAGAATCCTGATAGCATCAGTTAGTTGTGTTAAACTGGCAATAGAGAATCCTGATAGCATCAGTTAGTTGTGTTAACCTGGCAATAGAGAATCCTGATAGCATCAGTTAGTTGTGTTAAACTGGCAATAGAGAATCCTGATAGCATAAGTTAGTTGTGTTAACCTGGCAATAGAGAATCCTGATAGCATCAGTTAGTTGTGTTAAACTGGCAATAGAGAATCCTGATAGCATCAGTTGGTTGTGTTAAACTGGCAATAGAGAATCCTGATAGCATCAGTTAGTTGTGTTAAACTGGCAATAGAGAATCCTGATAGCATCAGTTAGTTGTGTTAAACTGGCAATAGAGAATCCTGATAGCATCAGTTAGTTGTGTTAACCTGGCAATAGAGAATCCTGATAGCATCAGTTAGTTGTGTTAAACTGGCAATGGAGAATCCTGATAGCATCAGTTAGTTGTGTTAAACTGGCAATAGAGAATCCTGATAGCATCAGTTAGTTGTGTTAAACTGGCAATAGAGAATCCTGATAGCATCAGTTAGTTGTGTTAAACTGGCAATAGAGTATCCTGATAGCATAAGTTAGTTGTTTTAAACTGGCAATAGAGAATCCTGATAGCATCAGTTAGTTGTGTCAAACTGGCAATAGAGAATCCTGATAGCATCAGTTAGTTGTGTTAAACTGGCAATAGAGAATCCTGATAGCATCAGTTAGTTGTGTTAAACTGGGAATAGAGAATCCTGATAGCATCAGTTAGTTGTGTTAAACTGAAAATTGCATAACTGTCGAAATGAATTGAGTTGCTTCTTCCGTGTCATGCGCATATATTGTTTGCAAGAAAGACATCGCAATCGGTTTTGTGTTCAGATATAAAATAAAACGATGTTTGATTGGAAAGAATTAAGGTGTGTTTTTGCGGGAATCATGCAATATTGCCTATATCCAGCATAGTTTAGGATCGGAGTGAGTGGAGTAATCTCTGTGGGAAGAGAAGGCATCTTTCAGTTGACTGATGCAACCTAGATGGTGATTCTTTTATGTGCGCTTCAACTGCAATTTGAATATTTGTTAATGCTCTCACAATCATTATATATGTTTTCTTTAAACAACCGTACAGACCTGCGGTATTTTATCAAGCGGTTGTGTTTGAATAGAATCGAATTTCATTCTTTTCAATAAACCAATTGATTAAGAGAACATACAAACTTGGACGTTAATGTTTCACATATGTCTCAAACTGTCTATTTCCTTCTTTAATCTTTACGGTACCTTGGAAATTTAAATAATATAGCTCATTCCAAAAAGAGCAATATCTTGAAAAATGTATGTAAGAGGTGAAGAAATAGCGGGGTGAGGTAAGCCAATGTTGAAATGGTGAATTTACTAATAATAGCACACACTGAACATGAATTGTCTTTATAAATGATGTATATTATGTACATATTGCTTTGTACTGTGTTCCTTAACTGTAAGTTGAAAGAAGAGCAGATAGCACCAGCACGTGTTCTGTGACCGCCGAAAATACAAACATGTATTTAAGCTTTACAGACAGACAGCTGCAGATATTTATTATTACAACATACAGTAACTGTTCATAAATAGTAGGTTGAAAGTACCATATCGCACCAGGACTGAAGGCGAACTTTACCTGTCATCTATCAGCACCAAATACCTGCATGTCACAATATTGATCTTTGTTCTTACTGCAGTATCACCTGCACAGCAACACTGATCTAAGCCGTGACACTGACAATGGTGTCATGGGCAGCGTGCACTTCTCGTCAGCTGGTCACCTCGGGGTTCGGATCTCAACCACCAGTACGAAATGTACACGTTTATGGTGAGGTTAGCTGCTATTAATCTTATAATCACAGGCGAGTTATCACAGATTCCTATCACCTTAAAGAGCGGTAGTAGCTGTTCAGGTGATGACAGATAGCTACTGGGTGTCTGATCATAAGTGTTTTCTCGCATTATGACGAATTGGTGTAAGGGATAACAGTCGAAAGTCATTTCTAATTAAATGGAAGACGAATGTATTATGATGGTATGATTAACTAACCAGTGACATTACAACCATTTCATGAAATCAATGTTTAACTTTGAATTGGTGACATCATCATTCATTTAGACAATAATTTTATCATTCATATTATCTTCATTAGATATTTTTCAAAGTATTTTATTTCACAATGCTGAGAATTGATTGAATATTATATAATCAAGATTAAATCATTTGATCAGAAAATATCCTAAAATTCGGCAACATGAAAGTAAGTAAAGCTAGTCATCTATTCTTTGATAAGCGAATTTAGATTATGTTTGGCGCAATATTTCTTAAATATTCCTTTAAATCTTATTTTAAAATTCAGTTCTAAATCTTAACCCTCTTACATCGGCATGTTACTCTGTGATGTTTGTAGTGATCCAATTTATGCTAAAAACACACGAGCGAGACCAATTAATTACCGGTGATTGCGAACACAAGGGGTAAATTGGATTTATTGTGGCTCACTTCTATTAAGCTTGTTTACTGAATCTCGTTACTCCTGTAAGCATCAAAGGGTCTGCTTCTGTATTGCTACATGGAGATATTGTTTTAAGTTTCTCAATGTTTCAATAACCTCTTTCCAGTTGATTCAGAACGTCCACAAAGTCCTTTAGACAGTTTTAATATTGTGACTTATGGAAGTCTAATGTATTAGAAATATAGCACTTAATAAAGATATTTCATTAAATATATTAAGGAAATTTCCAGTATCTCCAAACCGGATATCAAACAAAATTAGGCGTCAAGAGGGTTCATGCATACACCTATGTTACATTCTATATATAATTAAACAAAATAATAATAATAGTTGTCCACACAATTCAGATTGTAAAAAAATTACTACATTTGTGAGGACTGGTGTTGATATTAAGCTGTACTGTGTTGAAGATGGTTAGTTGAGCAATGACATGAAGTTCAGTTCTAGTACTAGAGGAAACTGTTGGCACAGAGTAGATGTTGGCTTAGTAATGATAGATCTTGGAAATATGGAAGCTGAGTAGAGAGATCAGTAGGCTTCCATTATAAGAAGCTGTTGACACAGATTGGATGTTGTTTCTGTGATGATCGATATTGACAACCCGTGAAGATGTTGTTGATGTGTTGTGATATCAAAAAATGTAGAGACAAATCCTTAACGAGGCATCAAGTCTCCCCGATACGATTACTTGTGCCAATTTATGTTTAATTTATACAAAAATATATGTAAAGAAGAGTGATAGACACACTTTTGAAATTTTGATGGGTGTTTTAGTTGATAATAATAGTTGATAATATCTTAAGACTTAAGTTTGCACTTTGAAATAAGAAATAATCATATTTGTTTTATAATTAATGCACTGGACATAATAAATAAATAAATTAGATAACATTTTATGACAGATTAAGGAACATCAGTTGACAATGCACCAAAACTGTGACAATGCAGTTAGAACTTTTATGAAACAACACGGAAAAGTGGTATCAATTCCAACTGTGTGGTCAGGTTAACGATATGCTTCTTACTATACAGAGCTTAATCAACCGAAAATAATCGGATTGCTTAAAGCCAATTTGTAGTAAAAATGATGCTTACATCAAAAAATTTCTCGGGAATGCAGTGTTAACCAGACGCCAAAGTAAACAAGGTCTATGATTAATCTCATTTGTTAATCAAGCATCACAGAAACCGACCAGACAGATGTAGTGGAAGAAGATGAAGAAACGTCTGATTTCATTTGGAAAATTGAAACAATTCAGACAGACAGAGTTGTTGATATTTATTGGAAGCATTTAAAGCATTGTTTCCATTTATATTGGAAAATTAAAACAATTCAGGCAGATAGACAAACATAATTATTCACGTTTAAGGTCTCTGGCTCAAATTTCATATTTTGATATTTGGAATTACTGCATGTATGTATTTATATTTATACACTATTTATAATGAGCAAAGAAATTTCGTTATTTACTCCGAAATTTCCTATATGTTTTTACAATTGAGTAGACAATAAAGTTTTTTTTTAAAATCATATCTAAGTTATCATATTTTAGCATCACAGAAAGAAGATATTGATATATTGGTATTGCAAAAATAATTTTGAAAAAAAGGTGTGAAATACTAATACGAACTTTTAATCATTTACAAATGTTGTTTTAGTGATTATCAATTTTGACTTGACATATTGTGTTTGGTCATGTTAATTCTGAGTAATACAAAGCCATATATTTCTAAGGGCTGTATACACATATTTGATGTCGTTTCTGTGAGGATCAACATCGATAAGTATTGAAAATAAATACGCTTCTAGTACTAGAAGAAACTGTTGGCACAGAGTAGATGTTGGTTTTGTGATGATAGATAATGACAATATGGAAACTGAGTACTGAAATCAGCAGGTTTCTTTTATAAGAAGCTGTTGACACAGATTGGATGTTGTTTCTGTGATGATCGATATTGACAACCCGTGAAGATATTGTTAATGTGTTGTGATATCAACAAATGTAGAGACAAATCCTTAACAATTCGTTACACTACATTATTACTCTATCTATTTTTTCGCAATAATATATTTCCATTCATATATATGTCAACTGAGTTTAGATCTAAATGCTTGATTTTTAAGTAGATTATGGAGAGGTTATAATACAATGTTATGGTAACAAGTCTTCCTCTGAAAGACGAAATGAAATAAGACAAAGAAATAGAAATTTGAAAAAATTGGGGGTTTTGGCATAATATTATCGACTCGAAATTTCTTGCAATATCATACTTTTCAACTGAGGAAGTCACATGTTGCATAAATAAAGGAAATAAGTTCAACAGAAATCGAATTGTAAACATTGAGGCAATAGTCTTTGAGGTATTTGTCACCGTAACTATATATATGGGTGTACAGATACGATATGGTTTATCCATAAGTATGCACATGGTATACAGCTTTCTATCTTCTTTTGCAATCTGCATACACTTCATTTATGTTTAAACACCAACATAACAACATGCATATACCGTAAATTGGATTAATATATAAATGAATTTATATTAACGAACACTTTCGAATAATTCTTCAGTACTTCAGTTTACAGGTCGATTTCAATATTCGCTTAGCTTTAAACTATTATGCCAGAAACAAACATTACAATATATAAGTAAATATTATTAAGTGGCAGCAGTTTCAAACGTAAGTTGAAAGCAAAAAGGTAAAATATCCATTAATTGGTATGGGCGGGGCTATGAGTCAGTTGACCAATCAGCTTACAGTGTCTGTATTATCCATGTTTCTCGTTAATTGGAATACAAGTGATGGATTATCTCCAATTAACGCTGATTAGATGCGCACAGGGAAATATAAACCACGATGCTGGAAGGAAAGAACATACATACCAAGTATTCTAAGTTACTTCACTGAACATGAGTTCTAGTATAGCAAGCAGTGTGTCTGACATCAGCAACATGAACCTTCACTCGAGTGCATCTGTGTTTCTGTCGGGGTTTGAGACGGAGACACATCCCTCAGCACCGAACACCCTCCACAAGCATAACCAAGACTCTACTGGCGATGTGTTATATCGTAATAATGCATATGATACAGGTCTCTACAATGTACTAAGGCAGGTCCCATCGTCCTCCGCCTCTAATATGGTACCGATACTGCCATCACAAGAATGTTCTGTGCCGTCACCAACATCCTCATATTCCTCTGACAGTGATTCACAGAACGATGGCACAACTTCAATGAGCTTAAAGACTTCAAACATTTCAAAAGATACCAGACAGTTTGACAAGAAGAAGCCGCCATATTCCTACGTGGCGCTCATCACCATGGCGCTCGAGAGTTCTTCAACAGGGATGATGACCCTCAAAGACATCTACAACTACATCATCAAGAGGTTCCCCTACTACGAGGACAACCAACAACGTTGGCAGAACTCCATCCGTCACAACCTCTCCCTTAACGACTGTTTTGTCAAAGTTCCACGACCTCGAGGTCAGCCAGGCAAAGGCAATCTCTGGTCTTTGCATCCATCCTGTGCAGATATGTTCAGTAACGGCAGTTTCAAACGTCGTTCAAAACGTTTCAAGTCATCTCACACACAATGCCGGGAGGACGCTGCCTTCCAATACACCAACCCCTTTGCACACTATGGTTTGTATGGAATGTCCTCTAACTATGGACTGAACCCTTTGAATCTGGGATTCCTTCCTCAAGGACTATCTCAGGCACAGTGCGGATCATCGGTGAAGCCTGAGGCAAGTAACTGGAACCTTGGATCTCCCACAGGTTACCCATCATGCCCCGGCTACTACAGCCCCAGCAACATCAACAACTCTCTGACAGGCTCTCCTCTCTCTACCTCTCCTCCAGGCAGCTCAGCTCACAAAGACTCTCACATCAATCCTCTGGGTGTGGTCAGCAGCCTCGCCTCCACCCTCCACAACACTGGGTTCCACTCCTACCCCTATCTGCAGCAGAGTCTGGGGACTGCGGTTCATCCGCATTAAACCGATGTTCACTGACTTTGAATCAATAAGTGCTATTTCAATTTGAAAGTATCTATTTTTATCAAAATATGTATGCATTTTAATAAAAATTGCAAATGAAGTGTCTGTCTGTGTTATCATATATATTCCTCACCAGATGAAAAGTTTACTCAGAAGAGCTTCCCTGTTGCAGTCAATTATCCAAAAAAAATAAAAATTGAAATTTATCAGATAAAATTTTCATTTGCACTACCTGAAATTACATGTCATATTCTAACCAGCGAAAGAATACTTAAAATGATAATCACGTCTCGAAGAAATAATCTTGCCTCACTCGATGAGTTATTCATGGTAAGCAAGCTAAACAATAACTCATATTTCGTGAAGTACCAGCCTTCCCTGTGCGACTCTGCAACTCCTATATGGTATATCTAACACACAGGAACTTCTATCAAAAAGTGCTATTTCAATTTGATAGTATCTATTTTTGTCAAAATATATGTATTTATAATAAATATTGCAAGTGAAGTGTCTGTCTTTATCATTATATACATTCCTCACCGGATGAGTTTACTGAGGACAGCTTCCCTGTTTATTATTAGAAAATAAAAAAATGGGTAAATCACAATGGATGCATTAAGCTAACGTATATACATAATTCTAGATGAACTCATACGTTTGATTTCATTGAAATATGAATATTTAAAAATTAGATTGGGTACAACTTACCCATCCGAGTGAATCCCTCTCCAATAAACAGTGCTGACATAATAACACATATGTACAAAGATGCAAACTACTTATATTAATATAAACATTTACAGACATGCATCCAATGCATACTGTGCATCATATGCATTCATTTATAACATAAAAAAGTGATTATCAATTGGAGTTGCCTTATATAATTTTACCAACATTCATTTTCACAGTATCTATTCCATCCTAGCCTCTGTTGCACATCGAGCATCTTCTCGACTGGCAATAGAGAATCCTGATAGCATCAGTTAGTTGTGTTAAACTGGCAATAGAGAATCCTGATAGCATCAGTTAGTTGTGTTAAACTGGCAATAGAGAATCCTGATAGCATCAGTTAGTTGTGTTAAACTGGCAATAGAGAATCCTGATAGCATCAGTTAGTTGTGTTAAACTGGCAATAGAGAATCCTGATAGCATCAGTTAGTTGTGTTAAACTGGCAATAGAGTATCCTGATAGCATCAGTTAGTTGTGTTAAACTGGCAATAGAGAATCCTGATAGCATCAGTTAGTTGTGTTAAACTGGCAATAGAGAATCCTGATAGCATCAGTTAGTTGTCTTAAACTGGCAATAGAGTATCCTGATAGCATAAGTTAGTTGTGTCAAACTGGCAATAGAGAATCCTGATAGCATCAATTAGTTGTGTTAAACTGGCAATAGAGAATCCTGATAGCATCAGTTAGTTGTCGAAATGTCGAAATGAATTGAAACATATTGTTTGCAAGAAAGACGTTGGTCGGTCGTAGATTATAAAAATTGAGGGGGTTTCCAGTGTTGCAAATTTTCCATGCCAGGGGATTTTTCAGGAATCATGAAACATTGCCCATATGTAACAGAATTTAGGATCGAACTGAGTAGAATAATATGTGTGGGAGGAGAATTATCTTCCAGTTGTATGCAATACTTTCTTTCTGACTTGATGCAACCTTGATGTTGATTCTTTTATGTGCGCTTCAATTTAAATTTGAATATTTGTAAATGCTCCTCCAATCAGTATATATGTCATCTTTAAACAACCATACAGACCGGTTGTGATTGAAAAGAATCGAATTTTATTCTTTTCAATAAAACAAATGATTACGAGAACATACAAACTTAGACATTAATGTTCATCTTTCATACATTTCTCAAACTGTGTATTTCTTTCTTTAATATTTACGGTACCTTTGACATTAAAATAACATAGCTCAGTGCAAAAAGAGCAATATATTGCAAACTGTATGTAAGAGGTGAAGAAATATCTGGGCAAGAAAAACCAGTGGTGAAAAAAACAAACCTAGCACACAATGAAGAGTAATTGCCTTATCAATGATTTATATTATGAAGAAAAAGATGAACAATTATATTGTATTTATGTGTCACATGCTGTTTTACATCACATTACATATTATCAACAAACATGTTTAAAAGACAACATCCGAACGGCTTATGAAACAACAAATGGACGTTTAGATACGATGAAATATTGAAATATTTATTAAAACATAACACAAACTGGGTAAAATAATTTATGGTGGGATACATTCTCCATCATTATATTATCTCTAATTATGTATCTATTGCTTTGTACTGTGTTCCTAAACTGTAAATTGAAAGAAGAGCATATGACACTATCACGTGTTCTGTGAACGCCAAAAATACAAATATGTCTTTAAGCCCTACAGTAACTGTTCATAAATTGTAAACTGAAAGTATCATATCGCACCAGCACTGAAGGCGAACTTTACCTGTCATCTATCAGCACCAATTACCTGCATGTCACAATATTGATCTTTGTTCTTACTGCAGTATCACCTGCACAGCAGCACTGAACTAAGCCGTGAACCTGACAATGGTGTCATGGGCAGTGTGCACTTCTCGTCAGCTGGTCACCTCGGGGTTCGGATCTTAACCACGAGTACGAAATGTACACGATTATGGTGAGGTTAGCTGCTATTAATCTTATAATCACAGGCGAGTAATCACAGATTCCTATCACCTTTAAGATTGGTAGTACCTGTTCAGGTGATGACAGATAGCTACTGGGTGTCTGATCATAAGTGTTATCTTGCATTATGACGAATTGGTGTGAGGGATAACAGTCGAAAGTCATTTCTAATTAAATGGAAGACGAATGTGTTATGATGGTATAATTAACTAACCAGTGACATTACAACCTTTTCATGAAATCGATGTTTAACTTTGAATGGGTGACATCATCATTCATAAATGTTGGGGAAATGATTTGTGCATAGGTTATTTAGCCATTAATTTAATCATTCATATTATCTTCATTAGATATTTTTAAGAATTTTATTTCACAATGCTGAGAATTGATTGAAAATTATATAATCAGGATTAAATCATTTAATCAGAAAATATCTTAAATTTCGGCAACATGAAAGTATGTAAAGCTAGTCATCTATTCTTTAATAAGCGCATTTAGATCATTGTTTGGCGCCATATTTCTTAAATATTCCTTTAAATTTTGTTTGAAAATTTCTTGTATACAAAATTCTAAATCTTAACCCTCTTACATCGGCTTGTTTCTATGTGATGTTTTTAGTGATCCAATTTGTGTCTTAATAGCACACGAGCGAGACCAATTAATTACCGATGATTGCGAACACAAGGGGTAAATTGGATTTATTGTGACTCACTTCTGTTAAGCTTGTTTACTGAATCTCGTTACCCGTGTAAACATCAAAGAGTTTACTTCTGCATTGTTACATGGAGATATTGTTTTAAGTTTCTCAATTTTTCAATAACCTGTTTCCAGTTTAGTGAGAATGGCATCAAAGTCCTTTAGACTGTTTTAATTTTGTTACTTATGGAAGTCTAATGTATTACAAATTGAGCACCTAATTAAAGGAAATTTCATCTATCTCCAAACCTGATATCAAGCAAAATTAGGTTTCAAGAGGATTCATGCATACATCTATGTTACTTTCAATATCAATTAAAAAAAACTAATAGTTGTCCACGTAAATCAGATTGAAAAGAAATAACTACATTTGTGAGGACTGGTGTTGACAATGCTGATTTTAGGTTGTACAGTGTTGAAGCTGGTTAGTTGAGCACTGACAATAAGTACGTTTCTTGTTCTAGAAGAAACTGTTGGCATAGAGTAGATGTTGGTTTGGTGATAGATCTTGGAAATGTGGAAGCTGAGTAGTGAAATCAGTAGGCTTCCATTATAAGAAGCTGTTGACACAGATTGCATGTTGTTTCTGTGATGATCGATATTGACAACCCGTGAAGATGTTGTTGATGTGTTGTGATATCAATAAATGTAGAGACAACACTTTAACGAAGCATCAAGTCTCCCCGATACGATTACTTGTGTCAATTTGTGTCTAATTTATACAAAAATATATGTAATGAAGAGTGATAGACACACTTTTGAAATTTTGCTGTGTGTTTTAGTTGAAAATAATATTTTGATAATATCTAATAGACTTACGTTTGCACTTTGATATATGAAATTATCATATTTGTTTCATAATTAATGCACTGGACATAGTAAATAGATAAATTTGATAACATTTTACGACAGATTAAGGAACATTAGTTGACAATGCATCAACACTGTGACAAAGCAGTTAGAACTTAAATGAAACAACACGGAAAAGGGGTATCAATTCCAGCTGTGTGGTCAGGTTAACGAAATGCTTCTTACTATACAGAGCTTAATCAACCGAAAATAATCGGATTGCTTAAAGCCAATTTGTAGTAAAAGTTATGCTTACATCAAACAAATTTCTCGGGGATGCAGTGTTAACCAGACGCCAAAGTAAACAAGATCTATGATAAATCTCATTTGTTAATCAAGCATCACAGAAACCGACCAGACAGATGTAGTCGAAGAAGATGAAGAAACGTCTGATTGTTGATATTTATTGGAAGTTTTAAAAGCATTGTTTCCATTTATATTGGAAAATTAAAACAATTCAGACAGATAGACAACAGAATTATTCACGTTTAAGGTCTCTGTCTCAAAATTCATATTTTTATATTGGAATTATTGCATGTATTTATTTATATTCATACACCATTTATAATGAGCAAATTAATTTCGTAATTTACTCCGAAATTTCCTATATGTTTTTATATTTTGAGTAGACACTAAAGATTTAAAAAAATCATATCAAAGTTATCATATTTTAGCACCACAGAAAGAAGATATCGATATATTGGTATTGCATAAATACTTTTTTTTAAAAGGTGTGCAATACTTATACGAGCTTTTAATCATTTACAAATGTTGTTTTGGTGATAATCAATATTGACTTGATATATCGTGTTTGGTCATGTTAATTCTGAGTAATACAAAGCCATATATTTCTAAGGGCTGTATACACATATTTGATGTTGTTTCTGTGAGGATCGATGTTGATGAGTTTTGAAAATAAGTTCGTTTCTAGTACACAAAGACACTGTTGGCATAGAATAGATGTTGGTTTTGTGATGATAGATAATGACAATATGGAAACTGAGTACTGAAATCAGCAGGTTTCTTTTATAAGAAGCTGTTGACACAGATTGTATGTTGTTTCTGTGATGATCGATATTGACTGAATGAATAGTTTATTCTCATGAAGTTCACAAAAGTGACATAGAGAAATAATTACAATGTACAATATTATTATGGGAGCATACGTAAACAAGTTTTTACATAGTTACAAACTTTCCGGAGTAGTGCATTATGCTTACAGGACATAAGAGATATGAATTTATCTATAGAAGGAGTATTACAATAATAAAGTTGTAAAAATGACAACCCGTGAAGATGTTGTTGATGTGTTGTGATATCAACAAATGTAGAGACAACTCCTTAACAATTCGTTCCCTACATTATAACTTTATCTATTTTTTCTATTTTTCTTTACGCAATAATATATTTCGATTCACTTATATGTACACTGAGTTTAGATCTAAATGCTTGATTTTTAAGTAGATTATAGAGAGGTTATAATACATTGTTATGATAACAAGTCTTCCTCAGAAAGACGAAATGAAATAAGACAAAGAAATAGAAATTTGAAAAAGTTGGGGTTTTTGGCATAATATTATCAACTCGAAATTTCTTGCAATATCATACTTTTCAACTTAGGAAGTCACATGTTGCATAAATAAAGGATATCAGTTCAACAAAAATCGAAATTGTAAACATTGAGGCAATAGTCTTCAGAAGTATCTGTCACCTTAACTACATATATGGGTGTACAGATACGATATGGTTTATCCATAAGTATGCACATGGTATACAGCTCTCTATATTATTTTGCAAGCTGCATACACTTCATTTTATATTTAAACACCAACATAACAACATGCATATACCTTAAACTGGATTAAGATATAAATGAATTTATATTAACATACACTTTCGAATAATTCTTCAGTACTTCAGTTTACAGGTCGATTTCAATATTCGCTTAGCTTTAAATTATTATGCCAGAAACAAACATTACAAGTTAATATAATTAAGTGGCAGCATTTATTCAAATGTAAGCTGAAAGAAAAAAGGTAAAATCTCCATTAATTTGTATGGGCGGGGCTATGAGTCAGTTGACCAATCAGGTTACGGTGTCTGTATTATCCATGTTTCTCGTTAATTGGAACACAACTGATGGATTATCTCCAATTAACGCTGATTAGATTCGCACAAGGAAATATAAACCACGATGCTGGAAGGAAAGGACATACTCTACCAAGTATTCTCAGTTACTTCACTGAACATGAGTTCTAGTAAAGCAAGCAGTGTGTCTGACATCAGCAACATGAACCTTCACTCGAGTGCATCTGTGTTTCTGTCGGGGTTTGAGACGGAGACACATCCCTCAGCAATGATACCGTACACCTTCAACAACCATAACCAAGACTCTACTGGTGATGTTTTATATCGTAATAATGCATATGATACAGGCCTCTACAATGTACTAAGGCAGGTCCCATCTTCCTCCGCCTCTAATATGGTACCCATGCTGCCATCACAAGAATGTTCTGTGCCGTCACCAACATCTTCATATTCCTCTGACAGTGATTCACAGAACGATGGCACAACATCAATGAGCTTAAAGACTTCAACCATTTCAAAAGATACCAGACAGTTTGACAAGAAGAAGCCGCCATATTCCTACGTGGCTCTCATCACCATGGCGCTCGAGAGTTCTTCAACAGGGATGATGACCCTCAAAGACATCTACAACTACATCACCAAGAGGTTCTCCTACTACGAGGACAACCAACAACGTTGGCAGAACTCCATCCGTCACAACCTCTCCCTTAACGACTGTTTTGTCAAAGTTCCACGACCTCGAGGTCAACCAGGCAAAGGCAATCTCTGGTCTTTGCATCCATCCTGTGCAGATATGTTCAGTAACGGCAGTTTCCTTCGTCGTTCAAAACGTTTCAAGTCATCTCACAAACACCGTCGAGAGGACGCTGCCTTCCAATACACCAACCCCTTTGCACACTATGGTTTGTATGGAATGTCCTCTAACTATGGGCTGAACCCTTTAAATCTGGGATTCCTTCCTCAAGCATTATCTCAGGCTCAGTGCGGATCATCGATGAAGCCTGAGGCAAGTAACTGGAACCTGGGATCTCCCACAGGTTACCCATCATACCCCGGCTACTACAGCCCCAGCAACATCAACAACTCTCTGACAGGCTCTCCTCTCTCCACCTCCCCTCCAGGCAGCTCAGCTCACAGAGACTCTCACGTCAATCCTCTGGGTGTGGTCAGCAGCCTCGCCTCCACCCTCAACAACACTGGGTTCCACTCCTACCCCTATCTGCAGCAGAGTCTGGGGACTGTGGTTCATCCGCATTGAACTGATGTTCACTGACTTTGAATCAATAAGTGCTATTTCAATTTGAAAGTATCTATTTTTGTCAAAATATATGTTTATAAAAAATATTGCAAATGCAGTGTCTGTCTTTGTTATCATATATATTCCTCACCGGATGAAAAGTTTACTGAGGACAGCTTCCCTGTTTAATTTAAAAAAATAAAAAAATAAAATTTCCATTTGCACTACATGAAATTACATGCGATTCTACCCAGCGAAAGAATATTTGTACACTATGCTGATAATCACATCTCGATATGAAATTGACTATGGTGAAGGGAAGAGTTATAGATGCTCAGTGATTATTATTTTGCATTATTTCGAAAACATTCCCTGTGAAAGACCATGTATATCTCATGTCGTGAAGTAGAAATAATAGACTTCCTCTCGCTGCTCTGCAACTCATTAACACCTATTACTTCTTCATGCGATGAGCTGTACGTGGTATCTCTTGGAACTCATATTTTAAAATAGCAAACTGAAAGAAAGCTACCTTGTCAATATCTGTACAAAAACAACGTAAAGGCACTCTTCTGCGATGAAGAACATTAAATAGTTCTCCCATTGGTAAATCACAATGGATACATGAAGCTCACGTTTATACATAATTCTAGAATAACACATACGTTGATTTCAATGAAATATATATATTTTAAAAATTAGAATGGGTACAACTTGTCCAACCGAGTGATTTCTTCTCCCATATACAATGCTGACATAATAACACATATGTACAAAGAAGCAAACTACTTATATTAATATAAACATTTACAGACATGCATTCAATGCATACTGTGCATCATATGCATTCATTTTAACATTAAAAAGTGGTTATCAACTGGAATTGCCTTATATCATTTTAAAAATCATTTTTTCACATTATCTTTTCCATCCTAACCTCTGTTGCACATCGAACATCTTCTCGACTGGCAGTAGAGAATCCTGATAGCATCAGTTAGTTGTGTTAAACTGGAAGTAGAGAATCCTGATAGCATCAGTTAGTTGTGTTAAACTGAGAATTGCAAAACTGTCGAAATGACTTGAGTTGCTTCATCTGTGTCATGTGCACATATATTGTTTGCATGAAAAATGTTGGTGGCAGATGTAAAACGATGTTTGATTGGACAAAAATAAGGACGTAACCAGTGTTGCAAATTTTCCCTGCCAGGGGATGTTGTGGGAATCATGAAATATTGCCCATATGTAACAGAGTTTATTATCGAACTGAGTAGAGTAATATGTGTGGGAAGAGGAGGCATCTTTCAGTTGACTGATGCAACCTTGATGGTGATTCTTTTATGTGCGCTTCAACTGCAATTTGAATATTTGTAGATGCTCTCACAATCATCATATATGTCATCTTTACAGACCATACAGACCTGTGATAAAACGGTGTTTAATCAAACGGTTGTGTTTGAATAGAATCGAATTTCATTCTTTTCAACAAAACAAATGTTTACGAGAACATACAAGCTTAGACATTAATGTTGATCTTTCATACATTTCTCAAATTGTGTATTTCTTTCTTTAATGTTCACGGTACCTTGGACATTAACTAAGATAGCTGGTGATCGAACAAAAAACAAACTGGGTAAAATAATTTATGGTGGGATACATTCTCCATCATTATCTATTCTCTAATTATGTATCTATTGCTTTGTACTGTGTTCCTAAACTGTAAATTGAAAGAAGAGCATATGGCACTATCACGTGTTCTGTGAACGCCGAAAATACAAATATGTCTTTAAGCCCTACAGTAACTGTTCATAAATTGTAAACTGAAAGTATCATATCGCACCAGCACTGAAGGCGAACTTTACCTGTCATCAATCAGCACCAATTACCTGCATGTCACAATATTGATCTTTGTCCTTACTGCAGTATCATCTGCACAGAAAAACTGAACTAAGCCGTGAAACTGACAATGGTGTCATGGGCAGCGTGCACTTCTCGTCAGCTGGTCACCTCGGGGTTCGGATTTTAACCACGAGTACGAAATGTACACGATTATGGTGAGGTTAGCTGCTATTAATCTTATAATCACAGGCGAGTAATCACATATTCCTATCACCTTTAAGAGCGGTAGTACCTGTCCAGGTGATGACAGATAGCTACTGGGTGTCTGATCATAAGTGTTATCTCGCATTATGACGAATTGGTGTGAGGGATATGGTTTAAACAATATTTATTTCAAAAATAAGTGAAAGGGATTGGTAAGCAGGCTTGCAGCCTATCTTAATACCTCTCCCATACAAAAATATACATTTATATAGGACATGGTGTTAAATTCATCATCACTGACAAAAAAAATCTTATTTTCTTAATAGACTTTGTAATAAGCAATAATAAGTTAACTAGCAAATCGTTTTGTGAGGGTAAAATAGTAATGTACAGATTCAACAATTTTTGTATTTATATCGTCAGAAATAGAATAATTTCCAAATAAGACAGTTTGAATGTGATAACCATTGACGTAAAAGAAACACTTTGATCGAAATTGGGCATAATTTTGACAAATGAATAGAAAGTGAATTGAATCTTCGTAATGATGACCACAAGGGCAACTTGACATATTTTGCAAAAAACGATCAAATTTATGTGCGTTAAGGTCGCTGCAGCCAAGTCGTAATTTACAGTGAATAATTTGATTGTATCTTGTTCCAAAGTTTTTGAAGATGTGATGCACATTACACGATACATTTCGGTCAAAGTGTTTTTTGAACGATGCAACGGAGTCAATGTTTCTTACTTCATCATTGAGTATATTCCATTCTAACACAGAAGATGGTAAAAATGATCTCTTATATGATTCTGTGCGGCAAAGATGTACTTGTAGAATGTTAGATGATCTGGATTCATAAATGGATACAGAGGATAAATTTAATGGAATAAAATCTGACAAATACTTAGGAGTTTTATTGTATAACATTTTATGAAATACACGCATTTGATGCGTCTTGCGACGTTCGCTTAGGGATGTAAAACCAGTTTCAAAATAGATTTTGGAATGACTTACTCCTCTAACGGATCCACATATGGTTCTTAGGGCATCTAAATGAAATTTTTCTAGTAATAACTCTTGAGTTTGCGTACAATTATTCCAGATAAAATCACAATAATAAAATATCGGTAAAATAAATGAGTTGTATAAGGTCTCTAATGTTTTTCTCTGAAGGCGATATTTAAGACTTCTCAAACAATTATTCATGGGACTAACCTTAGAAATAATATCATCTATGTGTGTATTCCAGTGACCATCGCTTTGCAAAGTCAATCCCAGATGTTTATGAGAGTCAACAGATTTAATTGGTGCACCATTCATTTCAAGATCTGGCATTAATGTATAATTGTTTTCTTTCTTGAAAAAGTTATACATTCTGTTTTTGTAGGGTTAAAATCTACTTTCCATTTGTGGGCCCAATTACTTATTAATTCTAAATCATCATTCAACATATTGGAAGATAAAACAGGATCATCTATTATCACATATTAAGATGTATCATCAGCAAATAGTTTAATGTTACACTGAGTATCTTCAACAATATCGTTAATATACACCAAAAAGAGTAAAGGTCCTAAAACTGACCCCTGTGGAACCCCAGCTTCAATTGATTTAACATTTGATTTGTACCCATTAATTACTGTAAACTGTTTTCTATTATGTAAGTAACTTTCAAACCAAGACAAGAGAGAACCCCGTATTCCATTAGCCCATAACTTATGCAAAAGACTCTTATGCCATACCCTGTCAAATGCTTTACTAATATCACAAAACACAGCACGTACTTCCTTACCGCTATCCATTGCCTTAGCTATATAATCATACAAATGAGTGAGTTGGTATGAAGTAGAATCGCCAGTCGTAAAACCCGACTGAAATGGGGTGATAGTTTCATTATCTAAAAAGAAATTAGATACATGTTTAAAGACACACTTTTCAAATACTTTTGATAAACATCTGATAAGTGAAACAGGTCGGTAATTTGTACAATTATGAACGTCGTTTTTGTATGTATAGGGACTACAGATGCACATTTCCATATATCTGGAAATTGAGATGTTTCTAGCGAAAGATTGAATAGATTGCAAAGTGGAACACACAATTGTTCAGCTAAACATTTTAGGACGCGATTACTAAGATGATCTGGTCCCGTTGCTTTTGTAACATCAAGCGACAATAAAATATCACTAACTTCAGTACGTTGTAATCTTAAATCATAAAGACCATGTTTGGCATCAATAGTGGGACAAATATCTACAACATCGTCAGAATCATTATTAACCCGTGCCATACTAATAAAATAATCATTGAATATATTAGCTTTATCAGTGTCATCTGCATATACTACGTCATCATGTTCAATGTGTGGAAAAAGTCTAGCTTTGTCTGTATTCTTCAGGTAATTTTTAACAATATGCCACAATGTGTGAGTGATATCAGTTGAACACTAGAAACGTACTAATCGTCATTGCCCAGCTTCAACACTGTACAAGCCAATATCAGGGTTGTTAATATCAATCTTCACAGATATATAGGTATTACTGCAATCTGACACATGTAAACAAAAACTGTTAGATATTGAATACAACATAGATGTATGCGTGAAATCATCTTGAAACATAACCTTTTGAGTACCTTAAATTCACTTTAATTTTAAATCATTGTTTCACCGTGAGCTTACATAAGTCACAAAATGAAAACAGTCTAAAAGAATTGGACGACATTCTGAGTCAACCTGGAACAGATTAAATAAGAAACTTAACACAATATACTGTGTAATAATACAGAGGAAGGCGCTGTATAACCTTTGATGTTTACACGGGCAACGAGGTTCAGTAAACAAGCTTAATAGAAGTGAGACACAATAAATCCAATTTACCCCTTGTGTTTGCAATCATCGGTAATTAATTGGTCTCGCTCGTGTGTTTTAAAGAACAAATTGGATCAGTACAAACATCACAGAGAAACATGCCGATGTAAGAGGGTTAAGATTTAATACATTGCATACATGAACATTTAGATACATTTTTTAGTCAGTTAAGACGTTTGGCGCTAGAAGAGAATATATGTCTAGGCTTATATACATTCATGTGGCCGATTCTATTATTTAAGACATCCGATTCCAAAATAACTTATTTCTTATGAGTAGATATTGGTTTTGTGATGATAGATCTTCACTATGTTTACATTCAATATCTAAAAAAACAGATAGCTGTCCACACAAATCAGATTGATAAAATATGACTACATTTGTGAGGACTGATATTGTCAACCCTGATGTTGGGTTGTACAGTGTTGAAGCTGGCTAGTTGAGCAATGACATTTAGTTCATTTCTAGTACTAGAAGAAACTGTTGGCACAGAGTAGATGTTGGTTTTGTGATGATAGATCTTAGAAATGTGGAAACTGAGTACTGAAATCAGTAGGCTTCTATTATAAGAAGCTGTTGACACAGATTGGATGTTGTTTCTGTGATGATCGATATTGACAACCCGTGAAGATGTTGTTGATGTGTTGTGATATCAATAAATGTAGAGACAACTCCTTAACGAGGCATCAAGTCTCCCCGATACGATTACTTGTGTCAATTTGTGTCAAGACTGATACACACTCTTTCGAAATTTTGTTTTGCGTTTTATTGCACACTTATACTTGATGGTAACAAACTTTATATATTTAATATAAATTTAAACTTTGAAATGAGACAATAATCAAATTAATTATTTCACTTAATACCGATATTAAATAGTAAGGCAACAACAACATGGATGCATTTTTCGAGACTAGATAACATTTTATGACATTTATGAAACGTAGTTTTCAATACACCAAAATTGTTACAATGTTGTTAGACGTTAAGGGTTACCGAAAAGGGTTTTTAATTTGTTAATTCCAGTCGTGTGGTCGATTTGACGCCATGCTGCTTACTATACACAGCTTAATCAACCGAAAATAATCGGGTTTCTGTAAGCCAATTTGTAGTAAAAAGTATGGGTACATCAAACAAATTTCTCTGTGATAACGTGTAAACCAGACGCCAATGTAAACAAGATCTATGATTAATCTCATTTGGATAATCAAGCATCACAGAAACCGACCAGACAGTTTTAGAGGAAGAAGTACAATGCAATACAATATCGTTTATTACAGTTTCACCATTTGTACAGCAAATGTTAAAATACAGCGTTTATGTGAACTTTTTAGCTGATTTTATTTCTAGCATTGTTTCCATTCGTATTGTAAATTATAAAGCAATTCAAACATGCATAATGTATTCTTTATTCTTCTGGACATTGCACCATACATGGATACTGAACTACTGCATGCACAAAAGCGTGTATTTTATTAAAACCTAATCGAAGAGGAAAATGATTATCTACTTTACTGATCTATTTTCCGAATTATTGAACAATACAGTGAAAACCAATCCAACACAAATAAACGAGACCAAACAACTTTGAAACAGTAGGTCGAAAAAGAATCATTAATATGTTTACACTGAATATAAACATTTTATACAGTACTGTTTCTCGATATTTAACAAAACCATTTGGTGGATACCAATACGATCTACTAACCATGGTTCGGTGATTCTTCCGTGATTATCAGCCTTTTGTCACGTCAACTTTGATTAATAAAAAAATCAGTATAAGCCTGTAAATAGCTGTTTTTTACAAGAACATTTTTTGACACAGATCGGTTCTTGATTTTGTGATGATCGATATTTATAAAATGTGAAATTGTGTGTGATGTGACATAAATAAATGTACAAATGTAGAGACAACTACTTAACGATTCATTGAGTCTACCGAAACGATTACTTGTGTCAATTTTCATAACAACAGCATTTCTTACAATGATCGCAATACAAACTTTTTTTACAGATAAGGATTTCATAATGCTTTATTTGTTTGGAATAGCACTTTCCGTGGTCTAATTACTGGCATGACAGATATGATTACTAAGATTTCACTATTTTCTTATTTCCGGTATTTAGATCAATATATGCGAGCGATAATTTTAATTATGAAGACATTGACCTCATAGAAACACAATGAATCAGTATGATTAACAAACTAAGAAAGCCTTTGGATAACAGGTGCAATTCATTATTTTTTTCTTAATTGTGCTATTTTTCACAAAAACAAAAAATCCTTCGACAAATGAAAGTAAAATATAAAATGAATATTTGCATAATTTTACAAAATACACATACATAAATATTATCTTTGGCCGATTATATGTAATTAACAATTGGAAAACAGACAAACTAATAAACGATTTATTCGGAGAGTAGGATAATTTTCTATTTTTTGGCTGTTTGTTTAATAGAAAAGGTCTTATTTACCTACTTCCCATTGTGTTGTTATATATTTGCGAAAAGTATAAACCTTGAAAACTATACAATAATGTCAAAATACGTCTCGCATTTTCCGATTGAAAAAATGTTGCAAGTATGGGTAGGCACTGTGGGTGGAGCCTCGTCACGCCCATTATCCAATGGGAGGCAACTGGTACACCTACATCAGCCAATCAGAAGAATGGAAAGCCAATAGCACACCTATGTGTTCATCAATACTCGTAATGGATGTTGTTTAAGAGGATTAACTAAACGGGTATAAATACCAGCACCCTGCCGTGAGGAAGCATACACCATTTGTAATAGCCTCTGAATCCTACACACTTCAACATGTTGTTCAGTAGCGGTATGTATCCCACTGAAGAGAATGGCGGCGCAAGACCTTATATGATGTCCGCCTACAACTCGCTACAACAACCTGACCAGCTCCTGCCTCCATTTGTCTGCGAGTTACCTTCAAACAAAGAAGCATATATATCGGACAGTGCTCTTTCTCCGGACTTTGAAGGGGCCAACCTTAACAAGATGTCCCCAACAGACAATGTATCACAAGGGCTTCCCACGACACCTGTAGATGAAAACAAAAGCATGCCGTCACCCTCGTCGTCTGTAAGTTCTGATAACGATGAATTCAATTCAGAAAATCCTTCTGGAACCTCTACGCTGTCCCAACAAGCGAGATCTTTCTCCAACAAGAAGCCGCCATATTCTTACGTGGCTCTCATCACCATGGCCCTCGAGAGTTCTTCAACAGGGATGATGACCCTCAACGACATCTACAACTACATCATCAAGAGGTTCCCCTACTACGAGGACAACCAACAACGTTGGCAGAACTCCATCCGTCACAACCTCTCCCTCAACGATTGTTTTGTCAAAGTTCCGAGAACCCCAGGTACTCCAGGCAAAGGCAATCTCTGGTCTCTGCACCCATCTTGCGGAGATATGTTCGGTAACGGCAGTTTCCTTCGTCGTGCGAAACGCTTCAAGTCGACTCAAAAACGTCGCGAGGACCACGCTTTCCAATATTCCCATCCTTACGGCCATTACGGCCTGTATGGTGCTCCCTCACCCTACCCGGGACTCAGTCTTAGTTCTCTCTCCCAGGGACTGCCAACTTCACAACAATATGGACTCCCGCTCAAGTCCGAGGCAAGCAGCTGGAGCCTGGGATCCCCGACAGGTTACTCTCCCTCGCCCGGCTTCTACAGCCCCGGCAACATCAACAACTCTCTGACGGGTTCTCCTCTCTCCACCTCTCCCCCAGGCAGCTCACCTCTCCCAGCTTCCTGTTTGTCTCAAGCTCCCAGTACAAGTTCCAGAGCTGGGAACTTCATCTACCCGTACCTACAACAGAGCCTGAAACCCGCCTCCAGTCCTGCCTACCCTACCTGGACGGACTGGTACAAACAGGGCAAAATATGAACTGACTTCATGAGAGATTATATTTGCATTATAGTGCTAAAGAGATGCCTTGTGAAAAAAGGTACTCTCTTGTTTCAACTCACAGATGTACATGTGTGGTACGATTGTGGAATTAATTTACAACGTAATTATTTTCTCTTTGAATAAAAGCCTTATGAATCATAAACATATATATTTGTGTTTTGTTCTATCAGAAACATTTACGTTATCAAATGAAATAAACCTCATGTTCCATTGCTGCAGTTGTAACTTTGATTGACATGGGCATGTTACTTCAAATTGAAGCAAGAATAACGCGATTACAATGTTTAACATCACTACGTTAAAAACAGATAAGTGTATGGATGCAATTCCTTTAGTCTGAGAGCGATATATTTCCGTAAATGTTTGCACCGTTTACAAGAATTTGTACCAAATCGTCGCGCTCTTAGAATAAAGAAATTACACTAAAGTCTAGCTTACACTTGTCCTTATTTGACTTCCAAAACTGTCACTTAGAGAGGTTTCCACTACGTTACGTTACACACAATATACGTACCGTTTACAATGTGATTTATCACGTCACATTTCCGTAAAGGAAGTAGATCGTGTGTTTTACAGATATTATAACAATCAAATCACATACAGACACCGTGTTCTACTGTTACGGACAACAACGTGGTTATTATTGTTTCAAAAAGCATGTAAATGCCTTACGAAATAGGTACAGAATTGGCTTTTTTTACATAAATATTATAATACATTAGATATATTACATGTACAAACTTTAAGATGAATCTCAAATATTAAAGTTCTATAAGTAGATATGAAAAAGCAGTATATACAAAATACACTTTAGACTAAATAATATTGGATGCGATGTCACGAATATATATTTCTGTTTCATTCGCTAGTTGCGACATTTCATTCCTAAAGTTCCCTGTACCATTACTGAGCATCATCAAGGTATAATGATCTATACCGACACGTTTCAACCAGCGACTAAAGAAGTTATCCATCAATAACGTACTGTAAACTTTTTGTAATTTTGTAATTGCTGCTCATCCAGTTAAACTAACTTTATAAACAATAAGTAAAAGTATAAGTATATACATTACCAAATGACGCATTTAATATATTGATGAAGTATTAAATATAGACACTTTATTAGTTTAGCCTAAAATACAATCTGACAGTTTTGTGTGTGCATTGTTGTCTTAAAGAACATCGGACATTAAACATGCTCTCTGTGGCAAACAAACAACATAGTGTGCAGCTATGTACATGCCTGTGCGTTTTACACACAGTGTATGGATTATTATTTATTGATTCTAAAATGTCATCTATAGGCTTCTTACTTTAGAAATGACTGATTTACATTTTTAAAATGATGATTTTTAAAGCTTTCTTGAAAACTGTTGCCTTCATTTCTAACAATCATTTGTGTCCAAAAGACAACATAACAGATATTGTAAATACATAATATAAATACATAATATAAATACATAATTATTTGTTTGACATCCTGCTTTAATTGATCGCGGTTGTTAAATTATTTTCAAATGTTTCATTTATTAACTGTAGTTTATAGATTTTAGTTTATAGAAACCTCTTTAAAAATGACTATAAATATCGTTTTCTCAACATTTTGTGTTAAGGTATTATAGGGTATCCCTTTATTCAATGTTTTTGAGAAAAACGAATTTCTTATTTTAAAATTACAAGCAAAATGAATTTAATATAGCAAATTAAAAGAAAAAATTGGAGTCTATTGTTCTCTTTAGTTTTTAGCACACCCAGGTGAAGATACTTTTGAGATATTGCAGTGGATGATAATGAAATTATTAATTGCACATTAAGAAATGATACAAATTGTTCATGCAGACGTAACAGGAGAAACACTAAAGTGACCTGAAATATTTTCTGGAAAATATTTATTTCGCTTGTGTTAAGTATTGAAGAGTTTAGAATTAATTATAAAATAATCGAAATTAGAAGAAATAAAAAATAAACAGCAATGTTCTTCGAGACCAAAGTTCTTCATTTCTACTTAGTTTGAAAATTATGTGATGAATGTCTGTGGTAAAACTGAAAGGAACGTTAGTTACGATAGAAGTTCATGGATATTGCAAACACTTAATCATGGCTGACAATTTATTTCAGAAATCATTATCAGAAGTATCACCTTTACAGGTTATGGGACGTTTACAAAACACCTGTGATGGATGTAACAGCAGAAGTTCAATAAGATATTTCCTCTGTTATTTCATTAAGAATTATGTTCATCTCAAGCCATTCCCCTCCTTGCTTTAAAACTTCCTGTTGTCAAAGGTTTTAATGTACAGCAGCCGTGAAAAGGCACAATGTGTTAGAACATAATTAGAGCGACAAGGTAACACGGATTTTCACATGTCTGTTTGAAAAGGATTAGAGTCTGAAACCGCCTGGAAACGTCTCTTTCAGAACTATCCCCTCCGGTTCTTCAAAGGCTTCCAAGATGATGATTTTGTCACGTGTGGGCCAAAGTGACCAGTCGGACCAGCGGCCAGTATTGTTACCTGATTAATGACCTCAACAAGCTTTACAACTGTCCACTATCGGACAAATCCTGTTTGGACAACGCATTACGTCCACAGCATGGCCGACGAGTTTTCTGCCTATTCCTACGGGCATATTTGTGATGAACTTGTAACTGCATTAGTAGTCTAATTGTCATGTATTGTCGCAAAGTAAACATCCCCTAGGTGCTGAAAGTGTTTGTACAAGGGAATAATATGGGTTCAATATGTTGCTTTGGCATCGGCAGAGGTGTCTGGAAATGGGGAGGTTTATGAGCCGACTCGGGAACGCTTGAAAAATATGTATACTGCTGATGTCAATATTGAAGGGAAAATTGAAATATTTCCACGCTACCGTTGTCCTCGAGTTACGATTAGAAAGCGGTGCTTGTTAATTTCTGTCATCATTAGCTAATTGTTTAAAGGATATGCTCCTTGCAGAAGAAATATGTTCATAAGTATGACAATATTTGAAATACATTTCTTCAATATTGAAACCTATACCAATGTAGGCTGTTTGCGAAGTAAATCATTATGTTTTCCTTTGACCACATTACACCAACATATGAAATCAACAAAGGAAAAACTGACTTATTGTGTTTAAGCTATGCTATGGTAAATTGTGCTATTAATGGACGTATTAACTTCTTCCTTGTGTGACGTTTTCCAAAAAATAATTTGGATATAAAAACTAAATCTTTTCCAATGAAAAGCAAATTTTGTTAACACAACATTAAACATCGTGACCTTTGAAAAGGTATAATCAGATTGAAATAGTGCTCTTAAGAAAAATATGGGTATTTTATATTCATCATTAGTATTTATTATTCGATCGAAATACTTCCATTCAATTCAATATTTATTTCCAACGAACCACCATTGGTGGTACAGAATCAATTAAAAAATAAAGTTATAACATAAAGAAAATTGTAGTGATCACTTGGAAAGATGTGTGAGTGAAAATATTGCACATAGAACAATTAGTAACTTTTGAAATTTTCGTTATTTTGACATATTCATTTGCTTTATTGTTAAAGAGACATTGCGATAGTTGATATTTTGTGGAAACGAAATTCTAAGAATATATATTGGTTTTAAGTTTTTTGGTGATATTTAATATACATGTGTATCTTTCAAATGTGTTTTGATTTGACCATGCATCCACAACATAATTTTCATTTAATAAAGGCATTCACTGTTGTATGAAGAGTTGACAAATGTTGACAATAATGTATTGTCATTATGGTTTCCTATACAACATATATGAAAACAGGTTATAAATTAAGTTTGATGAATCGAAAGAATTCAATTCAATATTTATATCTAGCAAACCACCATTGGTGACACAGGAACAAAGCAATTAAAGCTAGAACATAAATGAAATACCGTAGTGATCAATTGACAAAGACGTGTGTGTAAGTATTGTACATAAAACGAATGGTAACTTTTGAAATACATCTTTCCTCAAATATTTCAAATCGACCCCTTTGAACTCGTTGGTCTAAATTTATATAACGCTCATGCCATTATTTTCTCGATCACAAATATGAGGATATAATTTCAATTTCAACCACAAAATTGGAGCCTGTACCTTACTATTTATCGTTTATGGTAACTACAATAAACAAGTATAAAATGATAACTATACCAATTGAAAACATCCTTCACAAGTGTGTTTAATTACCAGTTATAAATTATAATGCAAATAAGTTTTGTGCAGGTACATGTTCAACATGTTGATGACATCGGATGGTGGTATACCATTATTTCTTTCAATCTTTTAGTAACTGGAAAATAGGTTGTTCCATTATGCTATGGGTAAAAAAATCATTTCCCAAACTGCCTACACTATTTTTTGTAGGCAGAGTGGGATGTAGGCAGATTGGGACTGTAGGCATTATGGGACCTAACCTCTAATGTATGAGAATATAATATCAGCAATAGCCTGGACCTCTGAACAGTTATTTATGTTATATTTACAACATATAAGAAGTGTAATGTGCTTTCAATGACTATATTAAAAATGTCTATGACATACATGTGTTTTAATTAATTTTTAACATTTGGGTATAAAATTGATTTAAATCACATGCTGCCATTGCAAATCGTATCACAGACTAAGATTTTAAAATGTTTGTTGTTGTTCCTTATCCGTTATTAGTATTTACATTAAGGCAATCTCTTATGCAAATATTGTAGAATATTATTTGGTTTGATGACAGTTGTTCATAAATAACTTAAAGTGTAACAAAAGAAAACATTTAAATGTTTTTAAATTCAGTCTCTCAATTATATGAGTTTTAATAACCATAATGCTTAATAGACCCATTTACCGTATGTTACTTTAATGCAACTTCGATATATTTACAAAGTTTGTACTTAAGCATGTCAAATTGCAACTAAATATTTTTTAATACAATACATATTCTACAGATAACAACTCCGTGCTCTTCTTCAGGTGGATAAACAAGAACAAGAAGGTGCTATCCATAATTCTATTGTCAAATCAACAAACTTTCAAAGTTTAAATTGATTTCTTTTTTCTTTTTTAAACTTATTTTCAGCTAATACAGCAACGCGGATTTTGAGAACCTCGTCAAATTTTGTTCAGGCCATAAAACCATAACACAAAGCAGGAACGTTCATGTCTCATTGCAGGTAGATTATCATTGCATTCCGATCTTCCAAGATTATTCAACTTATCTGCTTACTCTCTGCTCTGTCCAGTAGGAGTCAGAGGTTAGGAATGACAAGAGGCTTGACAACCTGTTCCGCTAAAACCTTAGAAAAATACCAGGTACTGTACAGGCTTTGCTAATTAGATTTAACAATAGCTCACCTGGGGGCTTAATTGCAGGTGAGAGGAACTGGCACGGTCCGCTGGGCAGGTGTAAATGAGTCAGGTGTTGTGTAAACCTAATCATGATGTTCTAGGTTTCTGGTGTAGCTGGAATTGTTGTCAATTAAATAATTATCACGTTTTAGTGTTTGGAGCTATATGTAATTAATTTGTTAATTGAAAGTATTAATTTGATAATTTGTTGTTTTGAAATTGATTATCACTTTGAGGAGAAATATCTACAATTCAAATGATTTGCTTGTTGGGTGTTAATGGGAAAATTCTTAAATGAAAGAAAACAAAGATTAATTTAATTACTCTCAGTGCCAGTTTACCTAATTCTCTGTAACATATTTACTTTCTTTAAGTTTATGCCATGTTCTATAATTATAAATTCCATAAATTACTTCTCGTTTCTAACCTGAACAAAATTAATCGAGACACTTGCAAATTCAGATGAATCAGATTGTGACAGACTGTCAAACGGACAGAATATTTATTGTTGTCTCACTTGTCTTAAATAGCCAATCCTTAGGCGATTTGGTTTAAACGTATTTTATTCAAAAATAAGAAATGGATTGGCAAACAAGCCTAGATTGCTTATGTAAATGCCGCTCCACAATACGTGTAAGGTTCACATTTATACATGATGTTTGCACAAACATTGTACAAAATAATATGGATTTGTTTCGTGGTCAGTGGATACACTACATGACAATTATAATTTTATGAATCAAATCGTTTTGATGCAATAATACATTTATGAACAGACTGTAGGATATTCATATTCGTCTTATAGGCGATTTATGAGAGACAATGTTGCACATAAAACAACATACATGTATACCCATAAACATTGATTTACGACTTGTGGTTAGCACATATCAACTGTGAACATAGCCACATAATCACAGAATGGCAAACCGATAAGTAATGTACTTTGTATCACACATCAAAAGAATTAAAGGGGCAGTAGCACGTGTTTTGGCTGAAATAAGTCGATGAAATGTATTTGAAAATATTGTCAGTAATAGTAAAACGTTGAATTGGCAATATGCTTACTTTAAAAGGAGTTAAGTATCAGCGAATTTCATTGTTTCCATCACATCTATATGTGACAGAGGGGAGTCTGAACAAGCAGGCGGAAGTATAATACATGAAAGTGCATATTATTTGTATTTTTGTTATGAATTTCAAGTAGTTTAATGTGTCGAAGGCGTTAAAGCTAGGTGGTTTTTTTATCATGTTGTATATGGCTAAATCACATAATAAGTGTTCTTTTAGAGCGCTACATAATCAAATCACAGAGCGATTTCTCTATTGGCGCTATATATACACCAGGTGACACGTAAATGCAATAGTTTTCATCTTCTCTTCTTCTTATGACAAAAAAGTTTATTTCTAACACGTGTGTTGTGGTAGATCTAACAGTCAATGAAGTGTTGCGTTCATTTACAGGCAACAGAATAGAATAAGAACGTCGATTTCTGTTGCATTGACTTCTGAACATATCTCTATCTATATGCTATATTGAGATGTCAGATGAGACTTATGTTCATGGTCAAACGTAATAATAAAAATAATGGTTTCTTGAACTGGTGTCTGTAGTTTATGATATGTTAATTTTTAACATGAAACGTTTTTTCGTGTGAATGTCGACACGAATAGTTCGAACTACAATACAATAAAGTGAGAATTGAATTCTTCTGTACATATAATATTAAATGATTTTAGTTAATTAAAGAGCCATCGAGTATGTCTGAATGTCACACTTGTTATATCAACATGTTTCTAAATGTCTTATGAATATGCAAATTATTGACATTTTTCCTGTTAAATGATATTTGTATTTTGATAATACCATAAAAATATGACAATTACATAGTATGTGTATATTCTCATTGATTATGAAATTCAAGCAAAATACCTCGTTGGGCAAAACATTTATTTCTGTAGGAAATACGTAATTGAATGGAATGTTAAATACATAAACGTCCAAAATTATACATTTAAATGTATACAAGTACTCATAAACTTTGTTTTCTTTCGTGTATTTGTTTACAGTGTGTGAGTTAGACCATAATGCTTCGCACTTGAAACTGATAGAATTTAGTTTTATCACATAAGAATGTGAATATATACTCACGTGCAAAAGAAACGTCCCCACATTTTGAAAATAGTATAAAATGGAATATTGATGTCTTAGAAAGTAGATTTTGAATGTATTTGATAGCTATATGTTTTGTAAAGAAGTATTCACAATTTCATACATCAGAGTATGATATTTAAATTTTTACATCTGTTCAAATACACATGGGGTGGTAATTGGTTTTCAAGATGTTTTTGGCCACAATATTTAGTATGTAAGTTTAAAAAAAAAGTAAAAAGTAAAATTTTAATTAATCAAAGATGTCCTTGACATAAATAACCTTCTTTGGTTTAAATTTGTTAACGCAAAAACAAAGCCAAAACTGGCTTTTTTAGGCTTCTTTCTCGTCTAGTTATAAGGAGATTCCAAAACGACCATTTCTTAAAATATGTATTTCTCAGAGATATGAACAGATAATGTTTTGAAAAGTCATACTTAGTATTGTCGGGTTCTGAAGACATGATGCAACGCTGTTTCAGTCGTATTTATCGCCCGTCGATTGAAATGTCTTGTATTTTGTATGGGGACGTTTCTTTTGCACGTGAGTTTAATTAGATTTACAAGGAGTAAAAGATCCGCTTCGGTTTGAACCTCTTATCAAAGTATATTTTCTCAAGAAGTTTCATGTCCATGAAATCTAGATGCTTTACAAAAATTTTCCTGGGTAGATTACTATATGCATTTGGCCTATGTAATCTTAGTTTTGTACACTGAGCGTGGGTTTTTTAGATGTTTCTCTCACCGACATACTTTGCTGAGGACAGATATCAATATTTTGTAATTCATTTGCGTGCTATTTTTTGCTAGTACCTTAGTTCAATTTCGGTTTCAGGACGTTTACAATATTTTCATGTAGATGTGATTGGACAACTCAAAATACGCCAATCAATTTATCTGCTTGCTTGACAACTTTGTTTCGAAAACCATTAGCTTTCAACGACTTCATAACGCCATGTACCATGTTTGTTACTATGACATAATTGTGTACAAGAAATAAACTACTCCTGTGTCGTATGACATATATCATAATTTGTTAAATAACTTGCCTGATAACGGTGCTAGTATCCGCACTGAAAGTGCATCTAATGCCTTAAGAAGTTGACCATCTATAAACAAAATTATCCGCCATCCAATCAGCTTCTAACATTCCTATCAAGAACTAATTTAGATAGTTATCTCTCCGCATTGTGTAATATTTGTCACGTTCTTACAACAATATGTGTATCTTGATGTATAGACCATGAGCTAATGGCAAAATAAGAATTAATTAAAATTATTAAAATAGGGCGGATATTTCACATTCACAGATAAATAATGAATACCCTTATTTTGTTTTCCCAAAGCACGTACTTATTCGGAAGGCTTGCATGTGTACGCAATATTGCAGCAGTTCAGTATTCAAAACTAGAAGAAACATTCCTTTATAAAATCGCTGTTAACATACATCTGTAAAATAGTGATATTTGGAATATTATCCACACTGCTGAAGCGTTCGCATGATCTTCTCCTTTCTGAATGTATAAAAAAAATCAGAAAATAACAGTTCCTGTCACATTTACTGTCCTTAATAACGATGGAAAAGATAACAAAAAATAATGTTAATACAAGAATTTTATTGTTATTCCAGTAACGTATGCAATAATGAAACAGATTCAACAATAATCATACAAACATCATGCTGCTCATCAAACCAGTTTCAAGAGTTAAATTGCGTATTGCATTAGGTACGCAGCAAATAATAGCACTTTCACATCACCACAAGAAGAAAGCCTTGAGTCAATTGAGACAGAATCCAAGTGTAAACGTTTCTAGAGACACATGAGACATGAGATCCAACACAGAGACGGTTCAAGGTGATCCCGAGGCCATCCTCAGATGGGGGTAGGCCGAGTACTGGTTGCAGGAGAAATGTTGCTGCAAGGCTTGATACGCTGCACTTGCACCCGGGCCGGACGAACTGACCTGGGGATGCATGTACCCGGCACCCAGGGGTGAGGTTCCGGGTGGCGATGTCGAAAGGGGGGACCCTGTTAGAGAACTGTTCATTGAGCCTGGGTTGTAGTAGGAGGCATGGCTATAGCTCTGGGGTGAACCCACGGACCAGTTGTTGGGTTCTGATTTCATGGGGAGTCCGTATTGCTGGGGTTGGGACAGTCCTTGGGGTAGAGATCCAAGACTCAGGGGGTTGAGACTTGGGTAAGGGGAGGGTCCGTATAAACTGAAATGTCCGTATGAACTTACATGTTGGATGGTGGCGTCTTCACGTCGTTGTCGATGTTGCAACTTGAAACGTTTTGCACGACGGAGAAAACTGCCGTTACCAAACATATCTCCACAAGAAGGATGCAGAGCCCAGTGATTCCCTTTACCTGGGCGACCTGGTGGCCGTGGAACTTTGACAAAACAGTCGTTGAGGGAGAGGTTGTGACGGATGGAGTTCTGCCAACGTTGCTGATTTTCTTTGTAGTACGGAAACCTCTGCATAATGTAGCTGTAGATATCGTTGAGGGTCATCATCCCCGTTGAAGAACTTTCAATCGCCATTGTAATCAGCGCAATATAAGAGTAAGGTGGCTTGACATTATCAGCAAAATGGCGTTTATGTTGAGAAAGTGTTGACGTCCCGGAGAAACTGAGGTCGCCATCCTCGTCTCCTTCAACATCAGACCCGGACGACGATGCCGTGGAGGAGATGTTCCCTTGGTCGTCGGACCCACAAGCCAGATTCTCACAGTCGTCTGCTCGAGGAGAGAGTTGAGGGTTCCCGTGATTCTGGAGGAACTCTGACGCCTGGGACGGTAATATCGATGTCGTCTGCTGAATGGGATGGATACCCAGCATACAAGAAGATTTGTCGTCTGCCGAACTCCCATAGTGGAACATGTTTGGGCCCTGGTTCAGCATCATCGTAGATCAGCGGACAGAATGACCTTGAAGATGTGGATTTCTAAAAGGAAGTGTTTGCTACTTGTTCCTGCCCTTCAGTTTTATCCCCCGCCGAGATAATCCCAAAGTAACACAACTCGGCGCCTACTCTGGTCAGAGATTAAGCCGCTATTGTTAATCAATCTACCACTTGGGTTTTCCACCAATCAATGTGCAGTATGTGAATATACTATTAGTTGCTCCTCACTGGTTGGCTGTGACAGGTAGGCCACGCCCAAAGAGACTTCTGATTTTGTTCTGGTTCTCATGTATGAATGTACGAATAGTTCAAGAATTTTAAAGTGAATATTCTCAACATGTTTATTTTGCTGAATATGTGAGAAACCCTGATAAAAATGTGTCAAACATTTCTTCGTGATATTGTTTATCAATTTCTGTTTGAATACTTTTAAAAACCTTACTTGTAACAGATGATCTCGTAGGTGTATGTTTATATTTATAGCGATTTCTTCATAAGAAAAGAAAGATTTCTGACAAACAAAAAAATTCATTAAAGAACTGTTGACTCAAAAATGTTGCTTTGTATTTCTCTTCTAAGACTTTAACAATGTTTTTGATTTATTAAAAACAATGATCATAAAATGGCAAAAGTATGTGCCCTTCTATATAAATTATCATTAATTATATCTATAAATATATCTTTAAGCAATGAAAAATACTATAACTTCTAGATATTAAACCGCTGTAAACTATAACTTTATAAATGGATTGTCGGTCTGTGAGGAATATCTCGCATTTCCAGACTTTATCCTGGAGATTACCTCAATCCTCCCAATGATGTTTACAGAGTGTCATCACGTGGAGACAATGTCATCATCATTTACCGACATGCTTCTTAACAGAGTGGAGGATTACAAACTCCTAATTACACACCCCTTGTAATTGACATCACTGTCTTCATTCACCTGACAAGATGTACAGTTGAGGACAAATCCCCACCCCAGGGCTGCAGGTGATGTGAGGGTCGCGCACTTGTCTCTACCCCCGGGATATTGCGTGCAATATGGCTTGCTGTTTCCAAATGCTGTAAACGTTCGATTCTTCATTGCGATGTGGTAGTAACTTGTTGGCTAGTATATTAATCACGGTAGTCCACCGCCTCTTTACCATCGAATTAAGTGATACAATTTGACCTTTTTTCATATGGATTTGTACAATTAGTGCAAAAATGTTGTTTGCTTTGTGAAAGTTTGGTGTTATCATATACGATTGTTTATCATAAGACTTTAAATCATATCATTTGTATGAATTATTATCTGTTATACACGTCTCTGATATCCTGAAAGGCGAGGTGTGATTTTAAACCTTAATTATAACAATCGTCAAGGAGAATATATACATAACAAAATTAAATTTATCTTTACCACAACTTACTACAATAAACCAAGAAATGTCTATGAAATTGATAAAATCCTTTGTTAAATTGTTAACCAGATTGTTATTATTCTAAATTCTCGAATTTCTCGTTTGTATGCCATAATCTTGTTAAGGACTACAACACACTACAATTTCGGTGAAAGAACTGTACCTCCACGTGAAACTGAATTTATGAAAATGATTTTGCAGTTGGACTGTACCAATACTTGTAACTGTTTATATACATAGTGTAACCTTTATATGATATGAATGTAAAGTTATATCAGTAATATAAAAAGTGTTTAAGATTTTCAAAATGACATACGTTCCTCTATACCCCGAAACATTACGTTTATAATCTGTATACATTTGCAGTGGGAATAAGTATGAAACGTCTCGATGCCATAAAGCGTACTTTTACCTACTTGCCGAATTTAACAAAAACAATCGTTTCGCCTTACCAATGCAAAAGAGAAATTAAATCAATGTACCAGTGAACTTGGTTCTGTGGTGCAAACTGGTCGTGTCTCTGAATGTAAATACTGGTATATACAATCAGATAACATAATTTATGATAGATCACTTTTAATTTAGATGTTTTGATTTAGATTTTTTTCCAGGTGCATATTTTTTTTAGTTATAAACGCATTTTCAAATATACTTTCATTGTTACTGACATCATAGCCAAAAGCTTTTGGAGACAAAAGTGCAATAGAATTACATCTTAAGATTGTCATACCGAGCATCAAACGTTTACTTCGCAGATAGAAGTAACAGACTTACAGATGCTCAATCCACCCCAATAGAATATATTGTAAAGAAATGGTACGTACATCAAGACGAGACTGAATCTACTTGTTTCGTTTATCTTAAAGATTTTCTTGTTTTCGTGTAAACAAGGGGAATGGTGTGAAACCATGGAAACATTGACTTGTGTTTTATGGAAATACCTTTGTCGGTAGATTTCTGTTTAAATGGCTTATATCAATAGATTTAACTTTATTCTTAAAAACTGGTCACGTGACTGCTTTAATCCAAACGGCGACAGTCGGATGCAAAATTTACGGGGACGTGTTAAAATCCCTGAGTTCAGCCAGCTCGCCGATACATCAAAGGGTTCCGATAAATTGCACGTTCTTGAATAGTTAGGTAATAAGACAGTGGAATATAGTATATATGCTTGCCTTTATTGAAACAAAGTTGTAACTATTTATCTTATTTTTGTATTTTGTATGTATTATTCAGTAATCACATGTCTCGCTGGTCACTTAGCTAGGTAACGACATTCAAACGTCACCAAACTAAATACAAGGTATTTCAGTCCACAAATCATAAATACGACTGAAACAAAGTTATTTCATTTTTTCAACAGCAAACTAAACTTTGAATTTTAAAAACAATATATCTTCATAGACTCACGTGCAAAAGAAACATCTCCATATAAAATACTCGACGTCATATTTTATTAATTAAATTTCTACTTCTGAAAACTAATTACCTTAAATACAAAAGATTGTAGCCAACGAAATCATGAAAAAGCGTTGTTAGCATCCCATGTGTATTTAAACAGTCATAAAAATAAAAGTATCATACTCGGATTTATGAAATTGTGAGTACTACTTTAAAAAGTATGTATCTATCAAATACATTCAAAATCTACTTTCTTCGTCAACAATAGTTCATGTTATACTGTTTTTAAAAATGTATTGCAGCCTGAATATTTACCTTAAACGTTCGTATTTTTATAAACTTATATTTAAGTTTAGTTGATGACATGAAATGTAAACTTAACAGAACTTTTTCAAATGTATCTATTATATTTCAAAGTCATTTGAAATTGACAAAAGTTACAAATTACAACAACAAACCGTTGTTTTGATTCTTTTGAAATAAATATGTTATAGTTCAATGATTTTAAATATATGTATTTTGACTGTGAATTTTAGTATATGAAAGTTTGCTTTTAATCAATATATTAATATAAATTATAAATTAGTCTTGACTGTTAACCTCAGCTGTGGAAGAGGAATGAATGACAGCGAAAACAGGAGGAAACGTCGGGTTTTGTTAGGCAAACACAACAACTCCAGTTGACTATAAAACAACCGGGCCTTCTGTTATCATAATGGTTACGTGACGATGTGTGCTCTTGATTCATTGAAATACAAACAGCTTCTAATAAACATTCATTTATTAAGTGTGAATCTTGTAATACAGGTAATGCTACCACTATATAAGTGACGGTTACTCGCGTGCCAGTCGCATGAGCTGTGGGTGATAAGCAATGTTCATTACATCAGGTAATTATCACATCACAGCACGCTCGCACGGGTAGTCAGAAGTGTAAACGTACACTTATTCAGTGTTAGGCAAACGTGTATTTATTTGTACACATTTTACAAGAATACCTGCTTCTGTAGACGTACCTGCCGTGTTGTTCCAACATATTAGCACCTCGACTAAAGATGAAACTGACACGAGAATATATAAGGTATTGCTGAAACATTCACTTTCATGTGCCATCGGTCAAGTTTGTAGTTCACGAGAGCGCAGTCACGAATGCATATAAAACTTTACCCAAATAAACCTGGTATTTGACAAATTCGATTGAGTATTCTACATAATATATTTGTAATACTATATATATATATATATATATAATCTTTATTTCCTCCAGTAATGAAGATTTACAACAAAGATTGAAGCAAAACACATTATTTACACAAGTACATATATACGACAATTAGCCAAAAGATAGAGAGAACGTCAGCATCTTGTGGGACTAGAGTCGCTCGGATATGTCGAGGTATTTCCGACACATGGCAGTCACAAAGTGGACAGCACTCAACGAGAATTGTTCTTTCTCATAAGCACAGAGCAAGTCACTACATTCTCTTGCAGCTAGAAGTGAGCAGGCAATGTCTCTGTCTGGTTTGTTGTGCATGTAGACGCAGAAATCCAGACTGCCAATATTGGAGAGTTCTATCCAGAGATTGTCCCGGATTGACATTGTGTAGTCGCAGATTGTTAGAGCATGCACGATAACGTTATTGTAAAACAGTCCACACCTATGACATAGAGTATCTGATGTTGAGGCTCTGGCATATGTGCACAGTAGGACGTGAAGTTGGGCATTGGCTGAAATGTCTGGATACAACTTACACAGATTCCATGCAACATGTGTCTCTACTCTCGGATGGATTTGCCTGAATAAATCAAAGTCGCTGTCATTAGCTATCCTGTCCGCCCTCATTTTCGTTTGCACTCTATGGATAGTTTTTACTGTCAATTTCTTCCACGAGGAGTGGCTGGGAAAGCTATTTGTGTCAAGGAATTTTTCAAGGTGGATGGAGAGTTCGTACTTCTGTAGTATCCTGACAACATCAGGGACAAAACCATAGTACCTGGGAGAGCACTGCTGCCTGTATTCCATGAGTCTGGTGAGGAGAATCTGCTTGGGTAGTGCTCGTGGATGAAGATGGAGAATTTGACTCAGGAATAGAAGCTTCTTCCTGTCGATGTAGGCTTCGATTGGATGCCATCCTAGCAGACTCTGGCACATGTCAGAACGTGTTCTATTGGGAAGTCCTTGAATGCTTTTGATGCAATGATGTTGTGCCCTCTCCAACATCTTTATCTCTGTACATGGAATAGGATTCCAAAGTTCGCATCCATATAGTGCTTTGGGAAGACAGCACATTTTAATGAGCTTAGCACTTGTCATTGGGTTGAGAGCTGACTTGTGGACCCCATGCTTCAGAAGACATCTTACGCTTGTTTTGATGGACCTGCATGCTGCGACGGTTCGTTCCATACTGCTGAAGTTCTTGTCGAGGAGGATACCGACATGTTTGACACTATGTGAGACAGGAAGTGGTTCTCTGCATAGGGTAAGGCTTGCTGCGTTGACTTTATCACTGGACTTGTTCTTGAAGGATATAACTGTGCTCTTTGAGGGAGAAAAGTTGAAGCGCCAATGACTACTGTAGTCTTCACAGATAAGAAGGAGTTCTTGAAGACATGGGATCCTTGGACTGATCACAGCAATGTCGTCTGCTTGTGTTGGACATCCAGCATTTATGTCGAGGACTACAGCTGCTTTATTAGAAGAAGTGAGTCTGTCCAGGAGGTCATTAAAGGCGCTGTAGCACGTTTTTTCGCTCAAATAAGTCGATGAAATGTATTTGAAAAATAATGTCAACAATAGTAAAACACCCTTCTCTCTTCGGAAAATCAAGTTACAAATGAGTGTATATGGTTCCGTAAAGCCATGGGAATTTTTGTTTGTCATTCGAAATAATAAAATGTGTTCACAATAAAATGGCCGCCATGCAATTTTGGCTTTATACGCAACACCGTTATTACCACTACGGATAATTGGTTTGTGTAATAATATGTTTTACCCTCTGAAGTATGTATAAATGACATAAACTATCATTATAAATGAGAAATTTGAAAAAATAAAATTTGCAAAAAACGTGCTACAGCGCCTTTAATGTAAAGGAGATATAGCTTGGCAGAAAGCACTCCTCCTTGGCGAACCCCACGATGTAAGGTGAAGTACCGGGAGCTTTCAGAGCCGAGTTTAACACAACTCTTCATGTCAGTGTAGAGCGAGTCAAATAGTGACCATCTTCTACTGGATACACCAATATTGTGAATCTTCAGCTTGAGTCCATCATGCCAGACAGAATCAAAAGCCTTTGATGAATCTAGGAAAGCAACGTGGACAGAGTCATTGCGTTCCTGATAGTGGTGTATAGTCTCTTGTAAGTTGAAGGAGGCATGAACTGAAGATAGCCCTTTTTGATAAGCCATTTGTTGTTTATTTGGAAATATTTGGCCTGTTTGTAATTCAGGAAGTCTCTCTTCAAACACCTTTTCGAAAAGCTTAGCAATAACAGGAGTAAGAGATATACCTCTGTAGGAATTCGGATCAGACTTTGGTTTGTTTCCACCCTTGTGGATTGGTACAATTGTACTGCATTTCCAACTTGTTGGAATGTATCCTGTTACCATTACTAGATTGAACAGGTCAGAGATGTGCTGATGTAAGCAAACACCACCGTATTTAAGATAATTACCTCAGATGAATTGTACCAGTCGATGGTAAACGGGGACCTTTATTACAGTTCTTCAGCGGTTGGTATAAACATACACTTACTCTGAAACGTATATAAGTATAATGTTGCTGTTTTCGAAGATCAAATGTCCCAAATAACGTATTCAGCCTTTTATCACTTCGACGCTTCGTCATCTTCATTTTACTTTCAATACGTATTATTACATTTTAATAGTGTTTCATATTCTATTTGTAAATCAACGAAGACAGGAAAATGTAAACAAGCATAAAATATTGTTACAGATTACAGATTAAATCTTAATCTTGAAGTGTAACCCGATTTTCTCTCTCGGATCGTTTCCTTCAAAGCATGGCGCACGGTCGTGACGCCAAGCAGGCTACATGATCGATAATTCTCTGTCAAGCTAGATATCATTAAAAATTTCAAAGTCAATCGAGACCGGTCGAAGAAATATCAACATATTTTACGATTTCACATTTATTTCGATTTTATTGCATTTCTACATATAAGAGATTTTCTGGATTGTCAAAGGTTATCGCAAGAAGATGTTCTCTTGAACAATCACCAGCAATGTTGTCATCACAAGGACCGCCTTGATTTTCATCAACGCCGTTAGCCTTGTCTCCCATTTCATTAATGCCTTTATGAATGTAAACCCATGTCAACTGTTATTATTATGTGATTTCATTATGTTATTATTGTAATACTAGACCATGGATACTTCATTTATCACCCAAACTGTAATTTCAACAGGAGATAATGCTTGTGTGAGATCAATCAATATATTCTAGGAGATATCGTTTCGACAGTAGATTTTGAACAAGGCTCATTTTCAATGAAACCAGCGAAGATGTGTTTGTGTTTGTATGCTTAAATGGCTTTAATCGTTGCATCAATGTCAACCAAGTGTTTTATAGTGTGGGGCCGTGGGGGGCCTTTTTTCAATTTCATAAATAAGCTAGATATATTTTTTTAATCCTGAGAAATGCAAAAGGTGTTTAACACGAGTAAACATACCTTTTGAAAAAGAAATACAAATGACGTAACAAACTACTTTGATAGGGGTCTCCATTGAGCAGAATGAGTGAGATGTAGTGAATTTCATTTTTCTCTTCAATCTTTTTTTTCCTGCAGTTGTAGACATATGTTCAATAGTTTCTGGCTTCTCAAGGCAGTATTGTCGCAATGAAGAAGTTAGTTTTGAAAATGTTTTCTGTTATGTTCAATGAAACCCTTGTTTATATTCTGAAAACATTTTGACATTGGCATTTCCAGTTTGTTTTGATGATTTATTTCATGACATTAGTCATTATCAATATTTCACTCCTACTTTCTTCATTAGTTATATTAAATGAAAAGGGTATCTTTTCAATATGTTTGTGAATTCCTTTGGAAGAGGTTTTGATTGATTGAACATACAGCAAATAAGTACCGGTAAGCTCATACTTTTTTAAGCTACCAATTTAAACCTCTTTATTATGTAATGGAGAATGCACGAGGAGCAGTGGGTTCGTTAATAATAATCAACGAGCACCGAAGGGGCGAGTTGATTACTTATAACAAATCCACTGCTCCGAATGCATTCTCCGTCTTAATCAATGTATGACGTCACGTAACATGTATTTGTGATTATTTTACATTTGAAACAATAAATTTCAATTTTGTGACACCAACAATAATTATTTGACAAATTCTCGTGCTCAATCATCGGATATGGTACAAGTAGCAAGGGCCCTCATGAAATTGATTTTTCACGCACATGCAAGGCAAAACTTCCACGGGAAGCGATGTGATTCGAATCCAGGTTCATGCATTGAAACATTTTATTTGTCATAATTGAGATATTTTAAGATACGCAAAGACAGCCATTACAGAAAATATCAAAACCTAACACCCCTCCTGACTGGGACATTCAATGACCAGTATGATCAACTCTTACACATTAGACTTACGTCATTACCATGGATTAATTAAAACTAAATATGCAATTACCTTTCCTGAAATTCTCACAGTGTGAGACAAAAAAATGGCGATTTTTCACCCTATAAAACTTTTCTCCAGGGATGGAAGAGATTGTTCAGTTCAGAGTGATAAGTAAGTTCCTTGCTACTCTACAGGGAAATCAGATCACCATCCTAAGTGTCCTAAGACTGGGGAAAAGAGCAGTCTGATTAAAATTGACGGTTTTCCGAGGAAATAAAATTACAAAATAGTTCATCTACCGGGATACAAACTCCTATAGTTCAGGGGTTTCCACGCAAAACCGTCTGATAACAACCCGTTGACTTCCGTGTTCTGACGCAATTCAGTTAACCAATCACAAGACGTCCAACATAAGCATTCGGGGTGAGAAGCTAGGAGCAGATAACTCCAAACAGCTATCCTTTCGTCTGTTCCGAATACTTTCAAAACGGAGACCGTTTTAAAACTATGATGTGATTGGTCACCTATTTGACTGGGCTTTGACTGTGTTAAACTGGTACTGAACACACGCCTATACGGTGTGTTCTCAGACCTTGTGGTGAGGAATCTTCTTACCTCATGTCTTATAGTGTACTGAACACATGTACATAATGATGAATATTTGACAGAATAAAACAAAATTCATTATTTTGGAGTTTTATTTGTATAAAACAGTTTCATCATCCTCATCAAAGGATACTATGTTTACTTCAACATTTCATGCTTTTAACCTGGCATTTAATTTGTTGGAATATTAAAGGCGCTGTAGCACGTTTTTTTGCATATTATGTTTTTGTTCAAATTTGCCATTTATTGTTAAAGTTTATACAATATATTGTTACATTAGAGGGTAAAACATCTCATTACACAACCTGATACGCCGTATCCATAGAACACGGTTATCCGTATAGGAAGAAAATGGTGGGACGTATAAAGCCACTGGTGTGGAACTCTTCAGTGTGGGAGGTACCGGTAGACTTGTTAGTCTCATATAAATTTTAGAGTTCTGACAGCAAGATTGTTGACCATTCATTCCATCATGATGCCATAATCAAACCTCTTCTCTCAGTCTTTAGGAATCATTTCATCAGTCAGATCACATGGACTACCTCAGAGCGGCCATTTTAGTGTGAAAACCTTAAAATGGCCACACAAAGGGAAAATGACCATGTACTTTCATTTCAGAATTATTTTTATTGAATGATAAGTATTACGCAGCCATGTCAAATTTTTAGCTTTTCATGCGATAACTTAGGTTTGGGAAGAACAGAGAGCTACAGCGCCTTTAAGTATTCAGTATTCTATTACTATTATCTAAATACTTTCTGACATGAAAGACAAGGACATTACAAAAACATATAACAATATGGCACAATTTTCTTGTGTAGAAACTGATCCACTATTCTGAAAATACTGAAATTAAAACTGCATGTGTATTTATTTGTCATGCAAATGATTGAAATTTGTCATAGTTTATGTGATGTTGATAGAAATTTATCATAGTTTAATGTGCTATTCTAATTAATCTATCGCCTTTGTACATATCATGTTTAAGAGTAGATTGATAAACTATTTCCATACACACACAAACACACACACAGAGATCCAATTTTCTGTACAAGTTCATGTAATGTTATCTTGCTACTATTGAAACATATTAATACAATCAGAAGATGGAGGATGACATGAATTGTTCAAGTCTAAGAAAACAAGCACCTGTTTGATAGCTTTACTGACAACCAACATCCTGGATACATCCTGTCTCTTTCCTATGAAATGATAGATATATATATATACCGACCAGTCACACTGACCACCATCTCATCACTGTCCCTTGACTGCACTACATTCTTCAGTGCATGAAAGATTCCACTTGTGCACAATATTTAGCATCGGGGTAAACCCACTTTCTTGACTGAATGATTCCAGGGCACTTTTCATGAGAGAAGTTATTCAAGCAAGACTTGTTTCGATAATGAAGTCTCCACATATCACACGCAGACACGTACACAGATATCACAGTTGTCAGAACATTCCAGAATACCGGTACCCCGGTCTGTTCCCCGGTCCGCGGGACGTTGCCCCGTCTATCAATGATCGGCGTCTGGTTTTGAAGCTGTCCCTGACGGGTGCAGCTTGGATGGGTTTCTCTACATAGTCCTTGAGGGAGTCCTGTCTGATCAGACCTCCAGACCTCAGAGCCCCCAGCATCGACGTGGTCTGTGTCTTCACGTCGATGTTGTCACACGTCTCTGCAGCTTCCTCTATAGCTGCCACCTGGAGAGAACATATGTCAACAGCATCTCAACCATCAACTTGTTTAAAGGCACTGTAGCACAGTTTTTGCATATGAAGTTTTCTCATATTTGCCATTTATTATTAAAGTTTATACAATGTAATGTTAAAGGGAAAAACATCTCATTATACGACTGTATAAGCTGTATCCATAGAAAACGGGGGGAAATTGACTTGCATGGCTAAACAGAACCAAGTACATTCGTTTTAGAACTCTTTTTAGCCATTTGTAACACTTATTTACCTTTTTGAGAGAGCACATTTAAGTAAGAAAAAGTGCTACAGCGCTTTTAAAGGGAGGGTTCTATCAGGGTATTTTTTTGTGGAAACCAAATTTGAGGGGACATTCCTGTTTATACTGTATATTGATACATGATTATAACACAATCCAGTTGAAACATATGACTGAGGGTAATATTTTGACGACTTTAGACGTGACAATTTGAAAAGAACTGCACATTCATTCAAAAATAAACAAGAGTCATCAGACGATGACATATCCCACCAGTCCCACATAATTAGTAAAACACATGTATCTTAGACAGATAACTGTATATCTACTACTTCAGTTGGTGGATAATACACATGCTGAGTTTCAGGAAGATACGATGAAGAGTTTTGGAGCTGTGATCCGGAAACGAACCTGTCTCTGAATAAAGTCCAAATTCAACACGTTTCTATGAAAACGAAAAAAATAATTTTCAGAAATCTGAAAATATCAAAAGGCACCACTTCAGTAGGTGGGTAATTCACATGGGAAGTTTCAGAAAGATGTCATGAACGGTTTTCGAGTTCAGCACATCAAAGTTAAAGACACAAAGAAAGACACTAGAACACGAAGATGACTCACGGTTTCAGGAAATATTCTGTACTGTGAATACTGACTCTCATCCTTGATGATCCATGTCAAGAACTGTATATTCTCTTCCAGCTTCCCTAGCTTAGAGTTGCAAATTGCCTGAAATAAGAAAACAATTAATGAATCGTGCTGTTCAATGGATAGTTAAGTGACAACGGCAACCAAATAAATGACATGTTTCCATTTCTCAGATATTTTACACGATTTTTTTTATCCCTGACGCTTTCATGATATCTTCACATGAATGAGCAAAAACAATTATATTTTATGGCACTTCAAACAATCCTTGAATAACATCAATTTCTAATCCAAATTGTACACGTCTGTGAACATTTTTATAACCTTTCTTTAAAATGCTCAAGCCGTGAAATGAACAGGTAAACATTATAAGACAGAGATGCCAACCCTATTCTGACCCTAAGTGTAATATAGTTTGAAATTGAGGTCAAAAAGTGTAATTTTGACTTTAAAAAGTGTAATACATGTACATGTTAAAAGAAGCTAAATCTTAAGTATTAAGTAAAAAGATATTAACTTACCAGCTTCAATTACTTCAAAGCTTTATAGGCGATCAGTATCATAATATCTGATAGCAATTGGATACAACTAAGTGCTCCTACATTCATTACTACCATCTGTACTCACTGAAAAGGGTACTCGTGATTATGAAGGTTATCACTCACTGCCAAGCTCTGAATAACATGTGTTGTTTTAGTTCTGCTACTTTAATAGTTCTGAGGAATTTCAGAATCTGGAAACATTTTCCTGAATAAAGACTCGTCATGATCAGCTGCAGCGATCGGTAGATTGTGTTCTATTAAAATATTACTGAATAACACTTCTGCCTTAGAAAACATCTGATTCGTGTTTAAAAAGGGCAAACAATGGTTTAATTTAAGTGGCTACCTTTGAGTATTCAACATGCTTTTTGATTTTGATATGACGTTTACAGTCAATATGTCCGCAATGTGTGACTTTGGAATCACATTTATGATAAAACAAAAGGCAAAAAACGTCAGTATCACCATGTCTAGATTCTTTTAGGCACGGTCTTTCAGTTGAATAATCCTTTCTGTAATGTTGTACAGCTTGCTTGCGCTTTTTCGCTTCCAGTTTTGATTTAGAAACCGTTCTGAACTTTCTGCCAGTCGTTTTGACATGGCGATTTCTTCGTCAATTACCATGCTATCAAATGGAAGGACATGTGACCATTCATTATGAAGCTCCTTACATCGAAATTTGTTGATCTTTTGACATTAAATAGTCTAATTCCTAACAGTTTACTTGGAATGAGAGCGGTGCGGTGTTATGGCATCTCTGAACCCCTGTACCGGTGCCTTTGGGTACAGTTCCCTGTAAAATTTCATTCACGTTACCGATTTACGTAAAAGAGCAAAAAAATGTAATTTTCAGCAGAGTAAATGTAATTGCGTAATTCAATGGTAAAATTTGTAGCAATTACGCCAAAAGCGTAAGGGTTGGAATCTCTGATAAGAGATACTTGGAAGAATCTGGGACGAAGGAGCTGCACTTTAATTCTATCAGTGAAATTGACGACATGACGATATTGAGCAGTACCTTCAGATTCTGTACAGACACAACTCTAGGGTTGACCACGTTACTGCAAATGGCTAGTGCTGTGGACGGCTGGTTCTGCAAATAGACAAAATAGAGTAGCTTCACCACCTACATCTTTATTTGAACTCTTCAACTGATAAGAAAGTAATACACAAAACCAAAAACAATATATCATTTGATCATGAAAGCATTATTGTGTGATATATATAACCCGACTTCCCTACTCTTGCCAGTCTCCATTAAGCCTGATTTAAGCCTTGCAATTATTTCCCTCACTTTTCTGTGCTAAGATGGTGGATTGCTGCACCTGAAATGCATAGAGGGCTCTGATTTCCTAGCACACAAACCTTAAGGAGAGATGGGACCCAGTCTGATTAAAACCGACGGTATTCCGCGGAAAAAATTTGCAAAATAGTGCATCTACCGGGATACGAACTCATATCGTTCGGAGATTTCCACGCCAAACCGTCTGGAAACAGTCCGTAGACTAGCGTGTTCGAGCGCAATTCAGGTAGCCAATCAAAAGATGCCCAACAAATGCTTTCGGTGCGAGAAACTAGGGGCAGATAACTCCAAACAGCTATCCTTTTGTCTGTTACGAATGCTTTCAAAACAGCGACCGTTTAAATACTATGATGTGATTGGTCAGCTATTTGACTGGGCTTTGGCTGCGCTAAACTGGTTCGGAACACACGCCTATACGGGATGTTCTCAGACCTTGTGGCGAGGAATCTACAGAACCTGTTCGTATCCTGGTAGATATATTATTTAGCAAATTTTATTCCTCGGAACAAGGTCGATTTTAATCAGACTGAGATGGGACCCAGAAATTGAACTCGCTTACGGTAACATTTTGCGACAACAAATTATTGCTCAATAAGTCTTAAAATATATGGATTACGTTGTTTGGGGCATCGCTTATCCATACACTAACGGAAAGTGCTTAAATTTTCCGTAACGCCTTTTTAACGGTCATTTTACGACATGCCGCATAACGCAGTCTGATTAAAAACATCAGTTTTCCGTGGAATTAACATTGCAAACTAGTGCATCTACCGGGATACGAGCTCATATCAGACGTAGGTTCCACGCCAAACCGTCTGATTACAGTCCGTAGACTCGCGGGTTCGAGCGTAATTCAGGTAGCCAATCAAAAGACGCCCAACAAATGCTTTCGGTGCGAGAAGCTAGGGGCAGATAACTCCAAACAGCTATCCTTTGGTCTGTTCCGAATACTTTCAAAACAGTGACCGTTAAAATATTACGTTGTGATTGGTCAGCTATTTGACTGGGCTTTGGCTGTGCTAAACTGGTTCGGAACATTTACGTATACGGGGTGTTCTCAGACCTTGTGGAGAGGAATCTACAGAACCTGTTCGTATCCCGGTAGATGCATAATTTTGCAAATTTTATTCCTCGGAACAAGGTCGATTTCAATCAGACTTCCGATAACGTTATCGTCACCTATATTCGCGGTAAATGTTACCGTGAGTGTTATTCGAATTACATACGTATCTTTAGTTACTGACGAATTTAAATGGCCTGGTATAATCAACTGATACTTATTCTTCCATCATGCACTCTTAGATTGATAGTATATTTAATAATGATTACACGATAGGCCGTCAAAGTTACACTTGAAACCATCAAAATTGCCGTGACGTTGGGTTTTTACGTTTATGAAGGTAAATTAAAAAATGACGTTAAAGTGATGAAAAACTTCCGGTGACCCCCTATTTTTATTTCTGAATTCGTTTGTTTATTCAAATGTGCACATTATATTGCATTTTTAGCAATATCTAAAATATGTGTGTCAGTGAGAAATCCTGTTCAATATGCGAAAAACGATGAGAAAAATGCCGTTTTTAATTAAAAAGTGCTTAATTTAATTTTGTTTCTCTTTCCAGTGTCATTAATTTTCAAAATATAGACTTGCTATGCATCCCCGTATGTAACTGAAATGTATTTGAAAGGATTCTGAGCTTATTCGTTGAAAGCAAGCGTTTCATCCAAATACATCAAATCAGTCAAAAATGGCGTAATTTGCCAACGGGAGTATTATTATTAATGCCAATAACTCTTTAAATCGTTCGGTGACCCCCACATTTTCTTTCATTTTTGGATAAAAGACCTGCTAATAAACCTGCTATTTTGAAAAAATAAACGAATTCTAAAATATTTTGTTTCATCGTCTCATCTCTCCTTAAGGAAATGCAGCAAGGCTTATATCAGCCAATGACGGAGACTGGCAAGAGTTATGCCTTGCGGTGGGAAGTTGTATAAAACCAGAATGTATACATTCCATTCATTTTCAAAACTGGGCAACGAACTACAGAGTTTTATAAGCATTATAATATGAAACACGTAATGCCGCATACAGACACTCAATCATTGAACTCGTAATGGACACAGTTATAAATTTACCCCTGCGTCCTGCATCAAATACTCATAAAAATCGGATTCATAAAATTTAAGCTGCGAGTCCCCTGGACTCAAAGGATGTTTTTTGTGATATTTTCTTACTTATTGAGGGACTCTGCTGGGACTGACAAAAGCTTGTGGTAGCGAGTCCCAGGGACTCATATTTGTCATATTTGTAAATTTACCACTGTAGACACATGTAAGATTGAAAGAGACTGACCTGATTCACCGCCAGTGCAGCAGCAAACACCAAGTCCCTGACAGCAAATTTCCCCGAGCCCTGTTTGCTCTGTCTGATAGACTCCAGTGCCATATTAAGGGATTCTTCTGTGTTCTGATTAAAACAGATTTTTAAAACAACATATTCAGCCGTATACATTATTCTAGAAAAGTGATTTTTAAGGTACTTTTAGGTATTTTCCTTCATTTATATAGAGTTAATATTGGAATAAATGGTATCATACCAATACCGTAGTTGATTTACAAGTAACCAAAAGGTGCCCTGACAATCAAGGGATTGAAAGAGCCTGGCAGATAAATTTCATTGCTCATTATTTAATAAAACAACTAATCAGGTGCCACATGTAACATCTCTATAGCTAACCAAAACACACTGCATATAAGAGAGGAAGAGAAGCATGTATTTACAAGTTGGTAGAGGGAGGCGATGTAGAGGGAGTTGCAGTTGTAGGGAGCCTTGTTGTCGCGGAGTAGTTGCTGGTACAGCTCCACCACATCCTGGTACCGGCCCCGGTTGTACAGCAGATCCATCAGCAGGCGCCGACACACCAGCGGGGCGAACACCGTCTCCAGACTCTAATGTGGTACACAAACAGCATGAACCATGAACACATCTTAGAGATGAATCAATTCACACTATTATTATTATCGTCAGTATCAAGTGTAATCTTGTCAGTTCATACTATTATACATGACCAACGTCAGTATCAAGTGTATTTTGTCAGTTCATACTATCCTTCGCAACCATCGTCAGTATCAAGTGTATTTTGTCAGTTCATACTATCATTCACGACCATCGTCAGTATCAAGTGTATTTTGTCAGTTCATACTATCCTTCACGACCATCGTCAGTATCAAGACAAGATGTTTGGCTTTACAATGATATAAAAATTATTAGAATGCTATCTTTGGTTATAATTCTATAGCCATGTAAAGTTTGTCTTTATTTCCACCTATAAAATCGTAAATACTAAGTACATTTATGATGCGGTATTGCAAACGTGTACTTACGTTGTTCATCACACTTTCCAAGAAATCACAATCACAAACCAATTGACATATAAGCACATGTCGACCCAAATATGGTCATGTTGTTTGACCTTTCATATAAATGCTAACCTCGAACCATATGTGATGTAAAAATGTTGATTAGTTTGTGTGTCTTATGGCTTTACATGCCTTTCAAAAAGGTAAGCTTGTATCTTTATTTCTGTGAGTAAATATGCGCATTTTATATAGAATAAATGATCATTATTTTCTGTTTATTGTGACATATAAAATGCACTGAGTAGTTCAACAGATATAAATTGTGCAAAAAGTTGTGAAAAGCGCTGCTTGTTTCAAAATATATGAAGTGTGAAAATGACCTTTTCGCGGTACTTGCTGTGTCTTTATTTTTTTTAGCATATTTGCGATTCTTTCCTTTACTTTGGCGTAAAAATATTTGAAAACAACCAATTGGTTCAGATGATATGAAGTGCACGAGTAAGGCAGGTTACTGCTATATATTCCCGTAATAGGGACACAGTTGCGTGATACGAGCGAGAGAGCCTTTACGGGCCTTTACCCTTTGAAAAGCTTATCAAAGAATGAGCGACATACCTTATCTTCAAAGAGAGACTTGGCGAGGTCCACCCTGTTAGAGACGTACAACATACGAAGCAGCAGCGGACCGAAGTGGAACTGCCTCTCAATGCTTCCTGGGTCGGCCTGTCCTTCAGTGTACCTAGAGACAAGCAGCAGTGGGAACAGTTGTCATTATAACAAATTTTTAACAAATGGATGTTTAATGTTGTGTGATTAACCCTAATGCTTAGTTAGAGGCAGTTAGTTTGGGGTGTATAGTCGACTATTGACCAACAAGGGCTATTGTGATAGTGATAGTCTAGTGTGACTAGCTATAGTAATAGCTGTGATCTGGTCAGAGTTTTCAAGCATTTGACATAATAATTATCTAAAGGCATTATTTTTTTGCAAATTTTGTTTTTAGATTCAAGTAAACAACTGAATTGACTAAACTATCGATAGTTATCTGTGTTACTGATACTATTTTTGGTTTTAAAATTACTATCGATGAAGTACTACCGGCAGAGCAACCATCACGATAAGTAAACAGTTTGATCTATGATTAAACCCCTAATATAGAAGTACCGGTATTTCTCCCTTAACAAAGAAGCTGTTTATTGTTCAACCATTATCATTCTAGTAGACAATAATATTTTTAGGCATAGCAGTATAAGGATCTATACCAAAAGATCGCCATTGCTCATCCATAAATGTCCTGTGTTCTCTACAACACCAACTTCTAGAACGCCTCTCAAACAGTTCACTATCATTGTTGCTATGTATTACATGTAAAATGAGACCTAAGTGTTGTCAAACAGCTCGTACATTGATGAATTTCACAGCAGTGATCTACAATTGAACCACATTAATCAATGGGGAATCTTAATTATGTTTTCAGCAAGTTATGAGAGATCACTTCACCTCCTGACTAGTGTGACGAGCGCCTCCACATCCGCATCCAACTCTGCTGTGTGAACCAGTGATTTCAGATCCTCCAGTCTGACGGGTCCGCTGTCATCTTGGGATGCTTCTTCTTGCATCTGCTTCAGAAATCTGTCTTAATAGAGCAGAGAAATAGGAAGTTTATGTCTTGCTTTATTATAACTTCATTTTGTTTTCATTTTCTGAGACACTTACTTTTAAGTGTACGCAAACATTCATTAAAAATAAATACAGTACCGGTAAATGACATACAGTAAATGATTATTATTCAACTTTGTAAACACAACCTCTAAAATTCCTCTTAAACAATTAATTGTTGAAAATGTACAAAGAAACAGGATGAAAAAGTGAATTAGTTCCACCTGAAAGAAAGGAAAGTAAGTCAGTCCCTCCAGTAATCTTTTCAAACATTTTTTATCATGTTTTAGTGATTGTTCAAAGCATAAAATTTAATATTATACAGAATTTACTTTGATTTCACACAGAATTTCGTAAAATCCACAGTGATATTGATTATAAACTCAATAGTGCAAAACATTATGCAAAATTTATTGTAATTTTAAAACTATGAAATATGAGCAAAACAATGTTTTGATGTTTAGACAATACCTCTGTCATTCCCAAGTCGTGAGGCGACTTGAAACCGATTGCGGCTAAAACTGTCAATACCCAGTATTTCTCCACTCAGCAAATTTCTCTTTACTGAAAATAGATAAATTTGAACAACTAAAATAGCTTTGCAGAAGAATTCATAAGAAAAATTATTTTTCAATGAAGTTTTTAATATGCGAGCACTGTTATGCTTAAGCAAATTAAGAATTTCTTGTGAAACAGTTATAACACTGACAAAGATAACAGGTCTGCAAGAACACAGCACTGCATCCCTACCAACTCTTAATTCTCACTCGTTTCCATGAAAACAAAAACAGAACTTCATAGAATTGTTATGAGAAGGTAAATGCATTTTTCAGGTTTAAGAAGGGCATATTGAAAAGGTTTTTTTTATTTCGGTTTTGAAAATAAGTAGGAGTATAATGAAATGATTATGGAAATATAGGGGTACCGGACCATGGATAGAGGAACGGTTCCAGAGTGACGGACGAGCAGATTGATGACTATAAATCATGGTATTACAAACCAGGGATGCAGAAATCAGTGTATTTGCCGGACATGTCCGATTGTGAATCCATTTGTCCAAATGGAAAATTCACCTATCAGACATCAGTTGACCGATTGCAGAATATAAAAGGAAAACTAAACAAACACGCCTTACAAGCATTAAATAAAGGCAAACCGCCCTGCTTGTGTCGGTCATAACACTTAGACTACACAAGGATGGCCAAGTGTGTAGCTAGCTCGGCAGGTCGAGCGCTTGGTCTTTTAATATCATTTTCAAGTCCATGGGCGGTATGCGTTACACAACGTATAAGAAACTCTTTGACACAATGGTATGGTCGACAGTTGACTATGGAGCAGCAATTTGGGGCACCTCTAATTCTACATATGTAACTACTCTCCAGAACAGAGCAATGAAGTTCTATATGGATGTGAGAAAAGCTACCCCTAATGCTGCGGTGATGGGTGATATGGGATGGACGCCACCACCAGTGAAACTCTGGGGATCTGTGATGAGATTGTATAGTAGACTAAATAGCTTAAACCCAGATAGACTCACGTACAAGATTTTTAAATGGACCAAACAGTTGGCGACAAAAAAGAAACGAAATTGGATTAAACGTGTGCGATTACAGCTGACATCACTGAACCTGACTGAATTAGCTGATATCGAGAAATCCTTTTAAGGATGGCTCATTTTGTATATTTCTTAAAATGTTTATTTACCTGTATATGAGGTGAGACTTTTAATAAACAATCTGTCTGTCTCTCTGTCTGTCTGTCTGTCATAATTGTTTATGAAATTGAGAAACATCGATCCAGTCAAGAAGTCACATAAATTTATTCTTCACAGCACGACATCAATCAATCATCATCATTATCTTCAGTAAATTATAGGCCTAATTGTCTGCAGAAACAACACTTCAGTGTGTAGTTGAGCTGATTGATGAAATAGTGATGATTTGCTGCTTGGATCAAGGGGAAACAACTGATTGATAAAATAAGTTCTACCTGACAGGCTACAGTGAACAGTTAGGGAGAAATAGCATCATGTAAATACAACGACCATGAACCCATGAAAACAGGTAATTCAAGGGTAGATAAAGGAAAATGACAAATGTTGCCAGATTAATTGCATATGAAATATTTATTTCAAAATGTTAAAAGTAGAATTTTGAGAAGGTTAAAAGCAAGGTCAAAAGAGCTTTATTATTTTAAACATGCGAAAGTCATGTTCGTTAGAAATCAAATCAGTACTTGTTTGCAGATTCGATATGAAAGACGTGGATTTGAGGGAAAGTAACAGTTACTAAACTGTTATCGTGTAACATGTTCTTGTTGAAAGTCATGAAATTCATGTTAATATTAGTATGTCAACTCTCTAAACGAAAGCTTTCTAAGCTTATAACGAAAAAATAGCAAAAAATTTATCATCATTCTCAAATAGGAGACAAAACAGATGAGATAACTGAAGTGCATCGTTTGTCACTAAACGTTAAGTCTTTATAGTTTGAATGAGAATGTTTTGATCGAAAACTGGACAATATCCAAGAAATCGCCGTACTCAATTGTACTTTTGGAGAATCCATATGATTACGTAGACGTAAGTGTAATATTGTTGAAACTGTGATGTCAAAGTTTTGTCATACCAGTTATAGAGAATGATAACCTATTCATCAACCGTGTCATCAGAGGCACGTTTCTACAGAGCGCAGCCATCTTGAATTAGTACTTATCATCAGAGAAATTACTAAGCGAACGAGGGGTCTCAAAACGAACAAGGTTAGGGAACAGAGCAAGATCAAGAATTATTAAAATATAACACAATGCATTTGTAGTTTTCTAAGTTTAAACAGGGGTTAAGTGAATTATAGTTAATCTCATTGGAGATTCCCTGGGTTAAACACCTTTTGTTACACAATAAAATGTTTATAAAGCTTTTCATAATCAACCCTGGTGAATAATAATTATGGCTTTGTAAAGACGAAGGTGGTAGTGATGATGGATCGATTAGAAGACGTTTCACCTGCAATATTATAACCCGGGGTGTAAAGTAATAAAGTTTAAACTGTCATTCATTCCATAGCAAGAAAAAACAACAGGACAGGTTCCCATATATTGTGATATGGAAACAATGCACCTGTCATAGTTTGTATTGTTTGAAGCGCACATAAAATATCAATACCCTACCCAGTGTGCAAATGTTAGTTTTATCTCTGGCCTATCTAGCCTCATTGACTTTGCATGTCTTACCTTTGTTAACACAATGGTTATATATATATATTAACCGCTTTTGTTTGGTGTGTGAAAAGAATGAAAGAATTTGAAATGGAATTTTCAGAAATTTTAAAAAATATATTTAAAAAGTTTGAAAATCTTCGATATTACTTGAGTAGGTGTAAAATGTGAAATTCGATTTTTTTGCCCATTTCTGTCTTTCCTGAGATTTATATTTGTCAGAACAATTTTGGAAACAGCTATTGAGTTTTTTCTTTTAAATTTCGTAACATAAATGTCAAATGTAAGCTTTAAAATCCCTTGTAATGCATTTTTTTTAACAATGACAGATTATTACCTCTACGCACATTATATATTGGAATCAATTGAGCATAAACTCGAGACAATATACCCTTGCAATTGGTTATTAAGACGATTTTAATTTACCCATTTTAACAATGCCACACTCAGCCCGGCGATCCGCTTTGAAGACAATCCTTGAGGCGTGACAGTGATTAATCACAGACGAGGGTCGTCTGTTACCCGCTCCGTGGAGCCTCATTAATTAATTAATGATGAGTATTACTGCCGCGAGATGACTTTATGAGGGGTGTTTAATCGCCAAAAACGCATGTTCATGCAATAATTATGTAATTCTCATCCTTGTTGGATATCTAAATATTCGACAGAAGGAAAATTGTTTTTTTATTGAAGATTTATTAGAGAAATAAACAACCAAAAGGTTGCGAAATTACGTTGAATTATGACTATCGCCGATAATGAAATATCTCCAGTGACGTCACAGGAGTCATCGCTTCAGGGATCACAACCCTGCCGATTTTCATTCTGGCCGCCGGGGCTAAATTGGGCGGGTTTTGTTTTTTTAAAAAGCCGTATATATAGAGAATCTCACCCAAGTGTCTTCTGATATCAAATATATCAACACGAGTTGATTAAAGTTACAACGAGTGTTGATATATTTGATATCGGAAGACACGAGTGTGAGATTTTATTTATCATTCAAAATCATTCTTCAACAATTATTAGCAAAATAATGAACATATCTGCAACACAAAACTGCCATTTGACTACTTCATCAGTGAGCTCAGTGATGTCATAGCATTGTGACATCATCAGTATTGTGGCATCATAGCATTGTTATGTCTTCAACTTGGTGACGTCATAACATTGTCAGCATTGTTCTTAGTGATGTCAAAGCCTTGTGATGTCATTAACTGATGATGTAATAGGATTGTGACGATTTGATTGTTGCGATATCTACAATATAGATATCGCTTGTAAATATCGATTGATCTCACACAAGCGATATCTACTGTGGGAGCCAGTTTCGGATGATAAAACTGTTTCACAAGAAATTCTTAATTTGCTTTATGCACAACAGTGCTCCCATATTAAAAACTTCATTGAAAAATAATTTTTCTTATGAATTTTTCTCAGTTTTTACTTTAATCAACGAGTGTTAATATATTTGATATCAGAAGACAACGAGGGTGAGATTTTATTTATCATTCAAAATCATTCTTCAACATTATTAGCAAAATAATGAACATATCTGCAACACAAAACTGCCATTTGACTACTTCAGCAGTGAACTCAGTGATGTCATAGCATTGTGACGTCATCACCATTGTGGCCTCAACGCATCAACTTTGTAACGTCATAACATTGTTAGTAGTGTTCTCAGTGATGTCAAAGCATTGTAATGTCATTAGCTGATGATGTAATAGGATTGTGACGATTTGATTGTTGCGATATCTACAATGTAAATATCGCTTGTAAAAAACGCTTGATATCACACAAGCGATATCTACTGTCGGAGCCAGTTTTGGATGATAAAAGTAAGTTATGGGTCGACAACAGACATTTTAAATCTAGTCTGATTAAAATCGACGGTTTTCCGTGGAATAAAAATTGCAAAATAGTGCATCTACCGGGATACGAACTCGTATCGTTGGTTTGTAGGTTTCCACGCCAAACCGTCCTTGTGGCGAGGAATCTACAGAACCTGTTCGTATCCCGGTAGATGCAAACTTTTGCAAATTTTATTCCTCGGAACAAGGTCGATTTTAATCAGACTGTTTTAAATCGAGCAATTGTCAAAATGAAATGTGACCATATGTCATGACATCTAACCTTTAACACAAATGAAGTCATATTGATTGAAGGAAATCTAAATACAGATAAAATTATAGATTTATGTATACGTAATTTCGTTTTCAAACGAACATTAACACAATAAAACAAAGATACAATTATATTTTATATCATAACATTCGATGAGCGGCCATGATGAGATTCCACCACGTACATGTACGTCACAGCAGGATACACTTTAGCGACCACCGCCCCGCCCACTTTCATTCTAGTCGATTAATAATTTACGGGCCGATTTTAGAAATTTAAAGTCGAGTAGATGTCAAATTGAAACCCCTTTTCAACGAATCACGGAAGTGACCATGGGTACGACATGAAACCTTTAATAGAATAAAGTTGGTTTTTAATCAAAACGGTCCTTAGAATGAGAAAACTATAATACTACGTGACAGAAAGTGTACTCATCGTGAAGTTATAATAAAATCATATTTTCATAAAAAGAAGTTGGTCGGATATCGTATCTAACCCAGAATACATTAAAACGTTTGTGATATAGATACCTATCAATACATTTTAAAGCATTACTTATCTATCTGAAAGTTGTAACATATGTATGTATTTATAGATATGTTTAAAAAATGTTTGAATGTAATGTATTATGAGTTAGATACGATATTCGACCCATGTACATGAAACCCGGATCTTTGATTTCTGTATCTTTCCAAGTTTATATTCATCCCTGATATGGCCTGTTGGATGACAATAATTAAAATTTAATCATATTGTGTTACTGTAAAAACTTTGCCGAACATACAGCTTTTATTCAGATTGTGAGTAGGGCCTATATGTCCTTCGTTCTCAGGACGTCAATGCACCACGTGTTAAACTTCTTTTACTAGCGACGAGTACTAGCGGTTTCGGGAGAGAGTTGTCCCCCTTGTACTGTTTGACTTCCTTAATTCGTGCAATTTTTGCATTGCTAAATTGCTATATTGAAATAAAATGGCAAAACAAGATCCATCTAAGTTTCTACCCGGAGATGTGGTGTTTCTAGATAGAGGGAATGGTACCTCGGTTCTTGTGCATCTTCATGGTAAGAAACAAGGAGTGAGGGACTCAAAAATAGAAATGATTAGTGCCAGTGGCTCTGTAGCTCATTAGCTCTCACATTAATCTATCATGTTATAATGTTAACGCTAACAAGGCTATTAGATAATACGTTTTGATGGCATCAATATTTCCCATGTGGTTTCTCTTATCGGTTGGACTATCATGCTGCTATTCACAAGTTGAAACTAACTGGTCTGACAGATGTGGAATCATTCTGTCATTAGAGGCAGTCTTCCCTTCCCAAAAGTGAGCAGTGGAACTACAATGAATTAAATCAAGAATATACATACTTTGTTGATTACAAATTATAATTATTATATGTGCTCTATTATATATAAACGTGTGTATGCTACATTATTTTCAAGAGAAACTTACCACTGTTCTTCTGTTATCTGTATCCAATGTCTATATATGATTTGTCTAGTCCAGCATGCTAGACTTCCTTCTAAACAATCGCACGTAAACTGAAGTTTTGATTATCTGAACTTTTCAACTGTGTAGATGCCTATGTGATAGGCTAAATTCGTTCAGCTGATGTTTATTATTCAAGAGTTGCAAATTGACTAAGAAGTTGCAAGAGAGCAGGCACTCAACAGATGATATATTTGTAGGTGCGACCATCTTGTCTTGGAAGTGTGAGGGCCAGGAAGTCTTGTTTCTCAGGTAACATCTGATAAACTAATAATTTCAATTAAATAACTCAATATTAAATATTGTTTTTAAAATTTGAAGTGAATTATGAAATAATAAAAAAAAGTATCTTGATCACATGTGATATCATGTCTGAAGTGAAAAATTAGACTTATTATGATAAATTTGGTGCTGCTTTCAAGAATATTCAATTTACATTTATTTACTTACACATTATGATTTTGATATTTTCAGCAAGGATGCAATTTTTAATAACAAGAAGGCAATTCGAGGGGGCATTCCCTTTGTTTTTCGTAAGTGAAATTACAACTTAAAGTCATTTCTAAGTGTAAGTCGTCTTTTCTTTTTGTAAAACATATATTATAAGAAAATAATGCCCATTTCATTTGTATTCCTAACTAAATTACTACCAAGATTGATAGTAATCAAGAAAATGTATGGATTCTGTTATAGACTGAAAATAGATTAACATTTAGCATCAATGAAAAACCTGAATTTTTCACCCCGAGCAGCAAGGAATATGAATCGGCCTCCTGGAGTCAGTTAATTTTCTGAGTTAATCTAAGTTCGGAGGTCACAGATTTAACCCCTGAACTTATCCACATAGGGTATATCCTGGGTATATCCTGGGTATATCCTGGGTATATCCTAGGTATATCCCTGAAATTTTCATATTTTCATTGCTCAAGATGTTTGAACGTGAAATTTGTTTCTATTTGAAAGCTAACTTTGGACCATGGGATTGTGGACCTCAGCATGGATTTGCTCGTATAAAGAGATGGAGGGCAGAAATTATTCCTCGGAAGGTGAGAACTTCTAATCTATAGAGCCTCACTAAGTCAGTTATATTCATCATTCAATCATCATAATTTGTCCAGTGTATGCATATATCATCCCCATCTTTCTGCAAAGGCAATGGCTGAAAATGATGCATCTATCCCCTTGCCATATTTAAATATCATCTGATTGTTCATTTAAAACAGACACAATTAAACTCATATCTAATTGGACTTAGTTGCTTTATGAATGCTAGTAGTCCAATGACTACAGGTCTTCACATGTCTTCTCAGTCTCCATTGCATGGTCTGTCATCTTTATATAAGGACTGGTTAAGTTGTCAAACCATAATCTCCACTGGCAGTAGACACTTAAACTTAAAATGCCCTTTCTTTTTACACTAAATACATGCAAGGTGGCTGTATACCAGACAATAGGAGGGAAGGCATAAAATTGAAATCTAACCCAAAACAATATCTTTTACATGAGGGTGGAGTTTGACCTCAGTCCTTTAAGACCACTCTATATAAAGAGTGAAAAATGTTGTAATGTACTTTATTGGCACATAAATGTGAATGTTTCAGGACAACAATAAGGATGTGGCTGCTCAATTTACTCTGGAGGATGATGAGGAGACAAGGTCCATGTGGAACTTCAAGTAAGTGATGTGTTCTCTTTCTCTTTACTCTAATCCAGTAGTCACAGTCTTAGACTCTGAAAAAGATATTTATTCTGAAAATATCAACATTTTATCAATTATTGAAAAGATGTCTCAAATCCCATTTCTCATAGGCTCCTTTTCAATATTAAAAAAAAGTTGATAGTTTTCAAAATAAGTTTTTTAGAATGAGTGTAAAACAATCAGTGGTTGCTCTGTAGCACTTGCGTCAACCAACCAATGAAAACACTTCTTACTTGGCATTGTGGTTGATTGTAATTGAGGTATCCATCATCATTATGCTCATGGTTCTGACAAACAGTAGGATTCATGTTATTATTTACCTCTGCAGGTGATGGAGACTTTGATGAAGATTTTATGACACTTCGTTCAATTTTAAACATAACCTCCTGTGGGAAACTGACTGTGCTGAATAGAAACTTGCATCCCCATAGAACGCATCCCCATAGAACATAGAACATAGAACACACCACACTGTATGACATTAGCTTGAAAAGTAGCCACCACAAATGTGTTTTTTGTCAATTTAATTTCAAATGGTAAAATTAAAGAAAATAATCAAAAAGTTACCAGGCCGAATCGAAACTAACCTAGTTAACAGCTCTATTACAAGAATCTTATTACATGCACTCATGATCCAGTATGGGTGATGCAGTGTCCAATCTAGGGTGCACAATTCTCGCTAAAAATGATCAAAACACCCCTTATAAAAATCATATTGGGGATTGTCGTGCATTGTATTTCTAATTTTCTAGCCAGTACTATTCCACTCCTACTTTTTAAAAATCCCCCTCTTTTCTGCATAGAGGGGTGATACATCCCCCCTCAAATTTTAGTTCTAGATTGGACACTGGTGATGAACATGTATTTCACGTTATTGGGGATGTTTTCATGTTCCGTGAAGAGCAAGATGATATTCAAGTGTCCATGTGAGTCTGGTTGTGCTCCAGGTTCCGTGTGGTCTACACCCTGGAGCTCCTCGAGAAAACTCTCACCATGAACGTCTCCGTCCAAAACAAAGGTCAGCTCCTCATGTAGTCTCGCCAACATTTACACAACATGAACTAATCTTGATGGACTATTTCATATCTTGTCCAACTATACCGCAAGGTATATGTTGCACCAGTCTCATGTTGCCACCTTTTCTGTGCCAGCGGTGTAAGTGTGTTTCCCCTGGACTCAGCAGTGCAATCAACAATCTCTGGCACAAGAAAGGCGATTTTTCTCCAGTATAATTTTATGGTTAGGTGGAAAGTTTACGCCAGCCAGTAATGAGAAAGAAGAACTCTTCACAAGACTACAGTCACTACTGTGCATCTCTAATGGTGACATGTATTGATGGGTATTTTACCTACCTCCTTTTATCCGACAGACGAGAAGAGTTTCGACTTCACCTGTCTCCTCCACACGTACTTCCGTACTCCCGACATCCTCAACACAACCATCGGAGGCCTCAAGGATCTCAACTACATGGATAAAGTGAGGCGTTTTGTGTATTATTACTTGCAGTATTGATACTCAGTTAAAAACTGTAATTTGTTGAGATAAGTGGTTCTTTAGGACTGGATGTCAATACTGAGAAATGTAACAGTACTTTTGAAGAGGCTTCAAGACACATGTTGATTTATCACACCCATGTATTAATCAGTTTTATGATAAGGGAATGCTGTTATTATAATCTTCCAATATAACCAATGGAGAATCTTAAGCTGTGATTCACGTAAATTGGCCATTTAGAATGGTTTGCACTTACTAAGTGTAGATGTTGAGAGACATTTAAGTTATGACAACTGCTTCTTCTGATATATTATGTTAACAAAATGTTAAAGTTGATGCTGTGTTTATATTAATAGGTTCTGGGTGGTGAAGCTAAGGACGATCGAGAGCAGATAACAGTAGCAGAGAATTATGATAGGTAACATATAATATTGACAAGATCATGGTTACATACTGGTAGCATCTCAGGCTTATTTTCATATTCTGGTAAATGTTTATTATTTTTTATAATCAAAGAGAAAATCATAATTTATCTTAAAGCAAATATATAAACAATAATATTGCTGCTGAAATGTATGTACTTCCATTTTAAATAAAATTGACACAAGGTTTTTACAATCGGTTCAGTGAACTCTCAGATAGTTTAGAAATTAATTTCATAATGTATAATTATTATCTGTTTGAAAGTGAAACTCTTGTCTAAACAGCTGCAAACACTTGCCATTTCAACTAGTTTGACTTGCATTCCGTATTCCTTACATGTGTTCGTTTGTTTGTTTGAATTTTCTCTTAATCATTCATTGCTTTCTTTGGTGATTCTGAATTTGATTTCCAGAATATACCAGGACTGCCCGAGTGAGATTGTAGTCAACAGAGTCGCTGACGGTAACCACAATGTTATAATGAAGACCTTCGACTTTCCTGACATAGGTTTGTGGAAAATGATACATCTGTATGATTATTTAATCCTCTTATTACATTATGCAATCACAGTGGTAGTCAATGCATGATTCAGCCACTTATCTATAACCTTCCACTTCAGGGTTCATGGTTCATGGTTCATTCCCTCATTCCTTTCTCAACTCAAACATTCCACCAAATTTTCATCCCACCGTGCATTCAACAACTTCATTTCTAGCACTAGCTGATTGGATTGGATTTTATTCACTTAAAAAAAGGATTGGGCAATTTCTCTAAATAAGAAAAACCCTCTCTATCAGTGACCTTTATTGATGTTTTGTTCAACCACTCAGTCAACCATTCACCCGATTCCTTCTCCACTTCAGCAATCTGACATTCAACGAGAGTATGAAACACACTCAAATTCAACTTATTCAACCTTCATTCAAACACATATTCAAACAAATTTGACTTATAAAACTAATTCAACCCGGACACATTGATTCATTCAACCATCCTAGCATATTATTGAAAGACAGCTCTCCTAATGCGTGAAACTGACAGATCTAGAGGAGTCTTGGTACAATTCAGGATATATTTAATCACATATTCTGTCCCTGTTTTCTTTTATTGTCAACTGTTCTTTCCAACCATTTGAACAAACATTTAACAACCTTTAACATCTCTCTCCTGTTGTCAGTTGTGTGGAACCTATGTATGGACTAGAATGTTACACGTCATGGTATATTTAATCTACTTCCTTGTATTGCTCATTTCCAACCATTCAAATCATTTACCAACCATTCAACATCCTCTCTCTCCTGTCCCAGGTTTGTGGAATCCGTGGGTGAACTATAATGTTTACACTTATTTAATCATAATCACTACACATAACTTCCTTGTATAGCTCACGTCCAACCATTTAAATCATTTAACAACATTCACCCTCTCTCTCTCCTGTCGCAGTTGTGTGGAACCCGTGGATGGACAAGGCAAGAGGGATGTCAGATTTCGGGGACGAAGAGTACACGGAGATGCTGTGTGTTGAGGCTGGGTGTGTCTCCCGCCGCGTCGTCCTGCCCGGCAAGGAACAGTTCGAGTGCAGTCAGAAGTTTACTCTCCTCTCCACCTCTAACTTATAATGCTTGTTGTAACTGTTACGAACTTTGGGAACAAATTGGGTATCAGCTGTCTCTGCAGGGTCCAATCTAGAACCCATATTCTAGAGGGGATTATTTACCTCTTCACACTGAAAAGAGGAGGGGTTTGAAAAAATAGGAGAGGAAATATGTTGCTTTCAAGGTAGGGATAAATACCTCAAACTTCTTATAAGGAATAATTGATAGAGTGAATCGCTCCTCCTAGATCGGACACTGGTCTCTGTTTCCTCCTTAAAGTTCCTACTAGTCTTTTGGGCTTATCCTTAGTCACACTAGAGCTGTAGAATTATGAGGGTTTTGGGTAAAAAAAGCCTTATTATGATTCAAGGATCATGAAAAAGAGGGGGAAAATGTAGTGAGAGGTTCACTTCACCTCAGGCCAACTTGTTGGATATATGTCCATGATAAGCTTGGAGAGTGACCAGTGTAGTTTTGTTAACTTCAGTGGAGAAAGACAGCATTTTGTATTTGTGGAATATTGGGGAAATAAGTCTCAAAAGGTCTATGTGTTAAATGTCTCCAGATCGTTTGTATCATTAGTTTTAATGATATTACATTGAATACAAGATTATCAATCTTGTCATTAAGGAAACAAGAGCTTAACCATGCATGATGAGAAACATGAAAATAACACACCATGCAAGATGATGAAATCATGAAGAAGACTTGCTCTGAAGTGTAGCAGTCCGGTACAAACCTTGTCTCTTATGGTACCAATTTGGTAGGTAGAATATATAGAAATCCAAAATCATCATCATATATGTTGACAATTGCTGTATTTTTTATCTGACCAAGGAATTAGATGGATATACGTCCTTGATCTGACCAATCTATTTAATGAAATTGTTTGTTTAATGACTTAAGAACATTCCATGTAGCAAAAGTTATGTAGAAAGTGAAACATCTGAAGGCTGGGGAGACATAGCTACAAAGATGGTTGGTACATCAGACAGTATACCTCAAGAAGCATACCCGTTATATTATCCACTCCAAGATTTACATCTTTCATCAGTTCAAACCTATAAAACTGCTATAGTGAACAAGACTTGAAAGGCCGTTGTGTTGTTTAAAAACGTCGAAGGGTCTATCAGTATAATCACTTTCTAATATAGTCCATGCCATGTCAAATCATATTCATTGTTTCCTCCAAGGCTCAGCAAGCAAATTGATGTTTTCATGAGGCTGGCGTTCATGGTGAACCAATCAGAAGGTTAAAGGTTAAGTTGCTTCAAATGAACTGATCAGAAGGTTAAAGGTTATGTTGCTTCAAATGTATTAGTCAGACAATATCAGTATCTCAGTATGAGACCTTCAGGAAATTGTGCTTATGTTAATTGCACCGGAATGTGAATGTTAAACCAATTACAAAATGTTGTTATTAAATATACTATGCATTTTAATAGGCCTAATGTCTTATGGTTTTGGCATCCTGTTATGGTATTTAAGCAATGGCGATTTCTTTTTGATGACATTATGGGAAACCAATTTTCTATTGTTTTTGGTATATTGTTGTGGTAAATATGATATATTTTGCATGTTTGAATATCCTTACCTGTATTTGGATCTACAATGTATATTTTGTTCTTTGTTACATCTTCATTTATATGATATACTATATATATTGACTATATTTTCAATGATAGGAGAAACAAGGAGAAAAATTCCATTTGATTTGAGATATGATTTTTATGAAAACATTTTCCTTTTAACGTTAGATAAAGCACTATTTTGCTGCAAAAACGAAAGAAATCATCTTTAACGAAAGTAAAACATTACTTATATGTCAGCTTTTTTAACCAGTGTCACTGATGATTGTTGTTCTGAAACACATTTAGTAGCATTTAAATCTGTCAATGCAATATAATTAAATGGATCCTATTTTATCATTGTTTGTATACAATCATATATATTAAAATACTTGGGATATGAATTATCGTTGCCTTTTTAACTTCACATGATATACAGAGAATCTCATCCAAGAGTCTTCTGATATCAAATATATCAACAAGGGTTGATAAAAATAACAAACAACCGAGGCTTGCCGAGGATATTTTGACTATTTAAAAACGAGTGTTGTTATATTTGATATCAGAAGACACAAGGGTGAGATTCTATTTATCATCCAAGATCATTCATTACGTTACAATGAAAATGTGTATATCTCTGGATGCAGCACTACCATTTCACTTCTATTGTGATGATGTCATTATAGCCTTGACAGACATCATTGTGTAAATGACATCATAGCATTGTGATGTCATTACTCAATGTAAAAGCATTGTGATGTCATGTAGTTGATGGTGACAGGGCATTGTGAAAAATCTACTGTTGAAACGATATCATATCTTTAATGAGATATCACTTGATCTCTCACAAGCGATATCTATTGTGGGAGCCAGTTTTGGATGATAAATGATAGACAATACATCCTTTGTTGTCAGTATCCTGTTTTATTGTTGAACATTGCATTCATGAACATTCTTGGGAAAGTTCTTGTTTCTGAAGCCACAAAGATGTTTAAGTAATAGTAAAGTAAAGCTAAGTTTTATTTGATTAAATATCTCATTTGAACACATTCCTCAAATCTCCAGACAATTTGGTTTAGTATAGCTAAGCCCTGGTTACCTTAATTGTTTTTATAGTAAAAGTTAAATATATCCCACTCATAAAATGTTAAAGTAGAATGTCTTTGTCTCTGCTTATGTTGCTGCTTTGCCTTTGTTGTATTACATCTTCCCAAGTGCACCTAGGAAAAGAGGTCTGTATTTATTCCGTTTTCTTACTAATTAACATAAGTCCTTGGTTAAATATTACCCTGTGAGACGTACTCGTATATTTTACGTCCGCATCAAACACTGAAAACTAACTAAAGGCTTAGTGCGTATCGGTGCATCCTCTGCTACCAATGGTTTTATATATATGCTCGTTACTCTCCACTATGATATAGTGGAGAGTAACGGAGCACATATAAAATCATGGGTAACCGAGGATTGTATCGGTGCAGGTTTCTCTTTTTGTGTCCAGTGAGAATAAATATAAATTCTAAATGTGCTTAGTAACCCTACAAATGTCGTATTTAGTGAAATACATGATCTCTAGTTTATCTAATCCAGAAGTGTAAATGTTGTATTTAGTGAAACGCGTGATCGCACAAGTTCATCTAACCCAGAAGTGTAAGTGTTGATTGCTAAAGTTTATCTAACCCAGGGGGTTATCGAGTATACCTCGTGTATTGTTCAACGAAATGGAACTCGGAATCAGCTGAGTAGCTAACCTAATGAATGTGCTGAGTATGATGAACGAGGTCACTTGACCTCATTCATATTGTTGAACGGAATGAGGTTCGGGGCTCTGATTCATTTACTGCGGAAAACGATTTAAGTATTTAGGTATAAACCCGTTTTCAGTACAACAATGGACAATACTAAAACAAGATCTCTGCTTTATAAAAAAAGCAGACAAATGGTTAGAGAGCAATGAAAGCAACGAAATATGCAAGTTATCATTCCCAAGCATAGAAATGCTTCTGTGAAGAAATATAAATACCAGATTAGCGTTGTTAATAGTATTCACTATTCTAAAAAATATACTTCCTTTCCAACACTAGTGACATGTAAAAACGATGATGAGAGGGACCCACTCACTAACAGATGAATTGCTGTAATATTTCTTATATACTGTCTTCCTGTATCACTAGTCGTTAATTTAGTGATTAATGTAGTTTTTTCTTAAAGAAACAACAATGACTGACTTCTCTGTAAGGTGTTTATGTGACAATCAGTTAAATTCATGGATCTATTATTAGCCGTTATAAAAACATTTGGCGATTGGGGATAGATATGCAAGCTGAGTGAATTTATTTTTATTGTAGACACTAGACAGCATATATGGTGAGTTGGAACGTATTAAAGCCCAATTAAATTTTATGAAACACAATGGATGCACCTTTAAAGACTCGGGTATTTGCAGATTTATTAACGAGAAGAAGATACGGGATTGAGATTCTCTATTTATCCTCAACTTTAGGTTAACTAGCATAATGATGACAATATTCAATGGATCTTAGTGAAAGCTTGATGCTCACATGGTCTTTATATAGCTCTTTGCTGAAGTACTTGGGTATGTTTACATATATTGAATACAAGAGATGAACTTGTTTCGTAATAGCATATCCTATAGCAAGTTTAAAGGTCACAAGGTCGGCGATAACAATTGAACGTTGACCGGCCATATAGATAATGATGGTTAAGTGGATGTATGACCGAAGAATGACCCTTTACACAGTAATTATCTGCTTAACTTGATAATATGATTCATTGTCTGTTATACAGCGAGGGAGTTTTCAACAACCATGAACGTTATAAGGAAGAACACAGAAGCAAGTTGATGTTTGCTGTGACCATCTATTCTATTTGCATAAACTTTGTAAAGGAACCATCTACCAATTTGATAGAAACATGTTACACACAAATGGAATATAGATGACATAGAATATGATGTACGTAAAACATCTGCATTACTTACATAAAGTTCAGTACGTAACGATTTCACCTTCACTATATGTTCGTGTATCTTGACTTGCTTTGTTGTATGTTGAAAACTCTTTAGTTTTAGTATTTAGCTCTTTAGCTCATTTAAGAATCATAGGTGTAGTTGTATACACAGTAAGAAGTTTAAGCACCTCATGGTGTTTGTGATTGGAACAAGTTTCAAAGATACCGTACATCGTAGAGAAGCTAAAGATAACACGTATATACGTAAAACACATTTAACAAGGTGATAACGGATATCAAGTGCCCAAGAACGAGAAATGAGTGGAACATGGTCCCAAACACAAAATCACAGTGTCTTAATGATGCGTATTTTGAAGAAATCATATTGAATAATCAGTGTCAGTGTGTTAGGAACTATAAACAGTCTATAACTTGTGCTGCCACCTCGCTCCTGAAGTACTGCAGCCTTCTGTGCATAGCCCTGACAAGTTTCTTGAATTGTTCCATGGGGATTTGCTGCCACACCTCGCGATGGTGCTGCCTCTAGTCGCCTAACGTGGTGTGAAGAAGCAGGGTGTCTTCCTTGTATACTTCCATCCATTATATAACCAAGACATGCACGATAGGATTTACATCTAGAGACATTGCTGGCCATGGGATTCCATTAATATTGTTCTCCCGATGTTGGGTGACAGATCAAGTTTGTGGTCATCAAAATAATCAATCACAACTTGATCAAGGACTTCATAAATGTAGAGAGAGCCCGGAAGTGTACCATGTAGCCAAGTCCAACATGCAGCCAAACGAAGAAACCCCACAATAACAAATTCTCCACCATATACTGTTGGCAGAATGTTCCTTGAAGTGTTCTTCATATCCGATTCATTTGTCAACAGTATACGAAGGCGAAAGCGACTCTGGTCGAGCTGTGAGTTCGTCTCCATGACATCAGGCCCAACCGTTGTCTACCACCAAACATCCTATGCGATCTCGATTGTGGCGATGTTTTAGGTATGGACGTTTGATGACGCGCTGGGCCCTCATTAGAATCTACTGTTTTGAGTCGGTTCCTCACGCTCAACGTCACCCATTGTAACTTCAGTTGGCGAACAAGAGTATACTAGTTATCAAACAAAAGAAAGCGATTTTGAAGAAAAGTCTGACTGTTCTATATCAAGTACGTGATTCTCATTATGACATCTCTACTCAGTACCGTATAAGATGCAACATAAAATGTACATAATACATGTTGCTGCTTTTGATGAAGTATGAACCTTAGTTATAATCTACCATTACAACTAACGCTGGGGAGGGGATCGAGAAGAGAAAGATCCCGTCAGCATTGATATGATGCGTAGTGTATTGCCAACACTCTTTTGTCAGAAGTGATGAATTGTTAAGGAATGTAAATGTGAATTTCTGGCCGGGCATCTCGTTCAAAACCAAAACGGGACAAGCTTCAATTGAAATGTTTACACATTTTGTAGCTTTTTTCTTGGGTTAGGACGAGGAGAGGAAGGTTGTCTTCATAATACAGCTTGCCTGTGTATTGCGCACATATTATTCTTATAAGACAGAAGTCATTCGCGGGCAAATATAAGACGTATTAATATTTTCATAGTTTCATTTTCATTTTCTTTATCTAAACGAAATAAGGATATCCGCGCTGCAATGTTTCTCCGGTATGGGATTTTGCTAGAAGCATAACTATGGCGCATTTGTTATAGAGGTTACGTGGAAATAAACGACTTGAGTGAGTTCCGTGGAGAGAGAATGGGATAGCACCTGGAAAGTTCTTTCAGCTGAGTCATTCCTTCACCCACGTGTATTTTATGTATGTCCGACTCACCACAGATGTTTTACATAGAAGACTGATATTTCCATGTACTACAGGGACTGTCCAGTACATAAATAAACAGAGCAAGGCAAACTTAATTCAACATTGCGAACACTGAACTCCATTTTATAGAAACCTCAATACTAGCAAGAATAGCGGCCAAACCCTGAAAAGAATTATTTCGTATAAAGGCTACTCCAGGGACCCAGACAGCATCAGCTCATACTCATCTATAGGCATCAGTTGATGTTGTAAAGAGTTCGCCGTCAGATACTCAACGCTTCGGACAAGTGATTTTACCGGTATAGTTCTAAAACTTTGCAGGCACATCCGATCATCCTTTGGCGAGACTTTAGTGACAATTGTTCATCCGATGTGTACACGACAATATGAGTGCCCTCCGGCCTTATCATAATACTCTGCTATGTAAGAGTCGCCGTCAGCGTGTCCGTCCGTCCGTCCTTCCTTCCGTCCGTCCCGTTTGTGTTCCTCACAACTGGCACACAAAACTCATGTAATCACTATGATCGTTAGATGAACATGAAAAATGATATTGTTGGTTATTATGTCGACATTTGACAGTTGATGAAAAGTTTTACGTTGTAAAATTTAAATGTAGGCCTATATTGGAATAATTCAATTATTTTTCATTGCGTTGAAACACTAATTTTCTAGTTTATAAACAAGTTTAGCTTTCGCTTTGGATCATTTAAATAAGAGTTAATTCCAATTCTTTTCTTTTAGAAAACACGTACCAATTAAGAATATTTGAGGTGGATTTGTATATGTACTTAGAATATGTAAACTTCAAATTTTGAAGCTATGAGAATTAAGCCTTGAAGCCCGACAAAATTGCCTTTTCATACGCATTAAGAAGTGACTAACCAAATATTGACACAGGTGGGTGAACTAATGATTACGCAGAAGTCTGTCTGGTCTGGTTTGGCATGTGGAGAATAGTCGAGAAGGGGGAGCAGGACAAAGGCCACCCGGACAGAAGATGTTCGGAAAATTCCTACCCGGACAAATACCACCCGGACAACATGCAGTCATCTGGACAAATCCTATCCGGAGAATGCCACCCGGACAAAAATCATCTTGACAAATATGACCCTAGGACAAATGTCACCTCGGACCAGTGAATATATGAGTTATATTTTCACTGCAGTGAAAATATGACTTTCTACTTCTTATGTGCAAATATGGATAATATTTTCATTGCATAATCACATATTTCATTACTAGTTATATAATAAATGAAAATATTTGTCCCGAAAGTAGATGTTATTACCACGTTTCTCTTTAAGTCACAAGGGCTTACATCGCTTTAGAACAGATATCTGGTCTATAATGCTACCGTTATTATACAATTTTGCACACTTCTGAAGCTAAATTTAAGCGACGAAGCTTTGCCGTTGCAATCTCACTCCGTCGAGCTTCGGTATGTGTTGACTTGCGCTAAACTAAGACGAATGTGACCTGCAGCGGAGAGGAGTTAACCTTGCGGCGTGTTTGCGTTTGAGCGAGTGTTCCCGGCCTGTTCTAAACCGTTCATGTTGTAAGCTTCAACAACAACAAAAACATATTTCACCCAAATGGACCACTCGAAGTTGTTTATCATTTGTGATGAATTATTTGATTTGATATTCATTTACCAAATGAGTTTGTATACTTTCCAATATATGAAAGTGAGTTGGTGTAAAACTCGGCGTTTGTAGAGCCTGCTATTTTGTAGGAAGGTACATGTAACTTTGTATACTGGTTCAAGGGGGCATTTCGAACTCCCTCAATCCAGCCATTGGAATCTTATTTATTGAAACAAGGTTGAAGAACTATTAATATTTCTACCCATGATATGTTAGGGCTGAGCAATACTATTTGATATAACGATATACAATACAAGTATTACAATACAATCATAGTATATCACACCAACCAATTTTAGTTGATATATCAATATACTATAGGTATAGGTATATCTTGTTCTAAGGTAGAACTGCAGGTTTAAGTTGTAAGAAACCCTTTTGCAAGTTCATCCAAATTGAATATAAATTGAGATCTTTATTCGCTGTATAGTTTGAAAGGTCAAAATATATCTTATAAGTGTTATATTAAAGCTGAATGTAAATTCATAAACTGTTAGCAAACGAGTTTTTTTATATGCTTATATTTATTTTGATAAATCACACTAGAACATATTTGGTGCAATAACCTATGGTACATGCTTCAACGTTGAGATTACCAATGGGGCATCTCGTTTGATTGCGTCCTGCAACAAAATCACGAAATAATTCTACTTCGTTTGTCTTCATGTGAATATTATGATTTGGCATATCACTCTTGTCAATATTAAGTGGTATGTGAATTGCGAATCGAAGCAGTGCATGTAATCGTTTAAATCATTTGGACAATGGACGTATCGATGCCAGAGTTAACGTCGGTTCATTGTAACTGCCAAACTGGTTTGACACTGCAGTGATTACTGTGACAATCTCGGATAGCCTTGCTGATTGCTTTGTCAGTGTGTGTCTGTGTAAAGAATAAGAGTCTGCATGGATGAGTTCCTATTCCATTCAGCAAAACTAAAACTATGATAATTTGAAAATCAACAGAAATAGACAATGTACAATTCATAGACTTATTTTGCTCGACTCCAAGACTGTGGCCCATCAAACCCTCCATACTATTTCTTTTCATCATGAGACAATACTTCCGGTGAACCATTGATCCCCGACGAGCGCCAATCAGTGCAATGCAATACGTGTTAAAGAGACAATACTACAATAGATGGAGCACAGTGGTGTAGTTGTAAGCATGCTGGCCCCTCACCCGAAAGGCCCGGGTTCGAATCCAGGTGGAGACACCGAACATTTGTGACCTGGGTCTCTGCATGGTCGGCTTGAAGCGTATGTCAGTGATCCCCGACGAGCGTCAATCAGTGTTCAATGCAAGACTTGTTAAAGAGACAATACTACAATAGATATGAATGGTTACGCGTCATTATTACCCTTTAGATAAATTTGTTGAATTGTGATTGGTCAATAGCCAATGCATACGAAACCGTGTAGGCGGATTTGCCAGGGTCTACCCTCCGTATGACCCGTGAGACAGGTCACGTGGCTAACTACACATGTCTTACGGATGACCTTGACCTTAGATGGAATGCGGAAGTAAAACGGTTGCTCGACTCGGAATTTCAGGATCGAAACTTACCTTAACAAACATAAGTACGGTGATTTCAACCAATATACATTATTTATTTTGTTTGCGTCAATAAACTAATTCAATAAAAATACGTGTCTCTCTATTATTCATCAGGTTATAATAATTTAAAAATCGATTATTTTTTAGCCGCAGAGTTATCTCCCTTGATATTGAGCGGTACACTCTTTACAGTGTTGTTCCTGTTTCACACTGTGTGGAGTTTTTATCACAAACGGAAATAGCTATGTAGCCTATATATTTTATCGAAAAATGAGTGAAATAAGTACAAATAATAGATCTAAAGAGTAATAAATTCGTTACACGGTGTTTTGACAGGGTGTACGGGACTGTAAGACCCTTGTATATTCCGCATTTCCTTCGGCTGTGCCTCAGGAAAATACGGAATATACAAGGGTCTTACAGTCCCGTACACCCTGTCGAAACACCGTGTAACTAATAATAGCTGCAAAAGTAGGTGGCCTCGTGTCGTGGTCATTAAAGAGCCATCAAGGATGTTTATGAACATATCGAAAACTTTCCAAAAATCTATCCCCGTGAAATAAATACACTTAATTTTCCCCAATTTTTTTCAACTTAAAATAAGCCGAGAAATTGCATTAATTAGTAAAGGTGTTTTCCAGTCTAAATAAAGATCCGGTCTCTTTCAAGCGCAAAGCATTATGGGCTAGCTCACACACAGTAAACAAAGACACGAAAGAATAACAAAATATATGAGCAATGAAAGAAATCGAAATATATAATTTTTTGGCGGTTATTTATTTACCATTTCATTTAATTATGTATTTGCTACAGATATTGGAATAATTGTTTTACCCAACTAGGTATTTTTCTTGAATTTTATAATTAATGAGAGTAAAAATGTGTCATAATTTGCTGGTCTTATCTCAATAAAAAGTACATTAAACAGGAAATAATTTGTATATTCTCAGGACATTTAGAAACATTTTTTTGTAAAGCTATCGTCACATTCAGTAATGTGTGACAAGGGTAACTTGCAAGAGAAACACGTGCAGCACGTGCAGCACATGGGTTGTTATGGCGACTTGCGCTAGAGACGAGACTTCACGCTTCGGAAGCACTAACTGTTTGTGTAGTACGTATTACGCAAAAAAGGGGATTCTGTTTATATACGTCAGATACCCTTAGCGCGCGCTAGTCGAAGTGGTACTTCTCTTTGAAACCAAATTGCAATACATTGTCGTGATATGAAAATTATTTAACATACATTTATGCCATGATGTAGATAAAAGATTTGTCTGGCGAATGACGTTATATAAGTATATTTTCCAAAAATTATTTTTAATTTGAAACACTAACATCCTTGATGGCTCTTTAGGAGACGATTTCGATGATCAAACCCTGAAATCGTGCTTAGTGTTGAGACACGAGTGTCATGGACTTGCTGTGTTGGTAAACAGACAAAACAATGGCCCTCTGCATGCAGCCCTCAGTAAGTGGAGTAGCGACTTAACTCTGGTTCTCCTGAAGAAGGTTTTATAAGGGTCCGATAAGCTAAAAGGAAATGCTAAGAATTGTGCCTTTGACTGATAAGGAAACTGTTTATACTTCTCTGAAGAGAAACTTCCCCATGTTTACAAATGCTGTCACACACCAGAAGGGAAGTGTCCGCGACCAACAGGACCAGTGAGAGATAAGTATACATGTACAGAAGCACGTCCTGTGAGAGAAACACGTCATTGACTATAGCAGCTCCCAGACAGACAACATGTCATGCCACTGACAGAGTGAGACAGATGAACATAACTGCAGTATGTGGCATTCAGCGTTAGACGCATGAACTTTGGTCTCCCTCGTTGTGCTGAGCCTGATGTTTGTGTTAATTATATAAGAATAGACTAAATCGCAACTTACATCGTCATTAATCCTTGTCAAAACATATTTCTGAATAAAAATGATACTGTTTTCCGCATCATTAACACACAATTTTTTAAAAACATTATAAACTTAGAAAATACTGTGATACTCCACTTTGACAACTTTAGGCAACTTTGTTTCCTGTAATAAGTTTGTCATGTATGGAGTTCCAAAATTAAAAAATTATTAAAAAAAACAACTTTGTTTTTCAATTTTGAGGGTCAAAACCTTTTTTTTCAGTTAGGTAATAAACATTCTCGCAATCAGCACCCATGCTATATATATAACAAGAAAGGTAGCCTGGTGCCAAATCACACTAAATGGCTCTAGCAAATTTCGCAATCTGTCCTAGTGCACTAGTTATTTACAAGGTTGATTTTAGGTCACTCGTCTGTCGTGAATAATTAAGGTATATTTGTCTTTTCCTGACAAATTGTTCTTCAAGTAAGACATCATGTTTAGATTATCATGAGTTTAACACAGACACGAATGATAAATATTTAACTTTCCTTAACCTCAAGGGAAAACACGTTCCATGGTTCACTGGTTGACAACGTGGTTTACTTACACTGATATAACCTGGCATATCACCAGCATTCATATAATAAATAATCGTAATTTTAGTAACATCAAATTTATTCATAGGATTTATATGGTTTTTCATTCAAAGAGTTCTCGCAGTTTTGATAGCGATCTTCTAATAAAGCCGCTGTAGATAGATATAATATTCCGCCGTGACTGTTCTCTGACAAGGTGTGTCTGCGAGATATTGAAGTAAAACATCGAAAATAATCAACATCTTAAGTCGTGATTTAATGAATCATCAAGCAACTGTGATATTCTGTGATACTCTCTATTGAATACACAACGCTGTTTGATGTACGGAGAACGTGACATCTCTTCAATGAAACCCGTGATCACCCGTCCTCCTCATCATTGAATACAGATGTATCCAGGCGAGGTGAAAGTAAACAGTAGCAAAGTATATAATACCTGTCTAACTCCGCGCTGTGACAGTAACCTCATTCTTACCACGCACTTGTTGCCAAGAATTCCATGACTCATGGTTTGTTCTGAGGGATGGTCTCCGATGTTCACCTCTAGTTAATTACCAGCCATCTGTCTGACCCCGCGCTGTGACAGTAACCTCATTCTTTACCCACATGTTGTTGCCAAGAGGTTTTTTCCATGACTCATTGTTTGTTCTGGGGGATGGTCTCCGAGCATGTGCCGTTCACGCGGTGACCTCATGGGTGAGGGAAATCGGTCAGGTCAAGGCTAACACTTCTTCACGATAACCTCCAGCGTTGACAGCACAGTATTTGTTCCAGTTCCACCATGCAGTTGCTTCCTCACACAGGAGGTTTATACGGCTACATTGCTCCTTCGTCCAGGTCCGTGAGAAATGTGGCTTTCAGGCCTACTTTTCCTTTCAGGTTTATACTTAATTGAGAATGGGATTTCGTTTATTTCGATTATTGGCAGGATATGAATCTGCTACCCGTTTGGTGGAGAAGTGGGGAGACGTGAAAAGAGACAAATTGTATTATCAGATTAACGTCAATAGAAAGGAGAGTCAAAGCATGCAGTAGAGAATACAAGAGGAACTTTGTATTCATATATATAAGGGCAGATGGACTTATTACCTTGTTTACTGTCGGGCGTCCGTCCGGAATCACTTCAACTCCAAAACTGTTGTAACCCCCAAAACTGAAAGTATGTGGGTCTAGTGTAGTGTTGTGGTCGTAGTTCGGGAACCGAGACAGGGGATGGAAATTTGAGATTATAGTGGCATAGTGAGATAATGTGCTGCGTTGAGTCGCAATATGATAATCATCAGAGATCTCTTCCTAAATTTATTTTAAGTTCTTCTAATAAAAGAAAAGAATAGCGTTCTTTTAATAAAAGAAAAGAAGCGACGCCTGTAATTCTGTGTAGACATGCCTTGGCCAGAAGATTATATTTGTTTGTTTGACGATTCCATTGCGTCTCCAAAATCATTTGATACATTGATCGTATACCTTTAGATAATAAATCATGCAAAGTCTGATGAAATATAAAGCCACTGACTCTAAAAACATAGGTTCACCTAATTGTGTATATAGAGGATATTTGACATTTCTTGTCGAATACCATTAATATATCATCGTGTGAAGTAGAAAAGCATATTTTCACGAGTGGCATAGCCACGAGTATAAATATACTATTTCTACTTCACGAGATGAGATATACTTGGTATTCGACGAGAAATGTCAAATGTTCTATTTATTAGATTTAACCAGTTATGTATAGTTCGAAATGACGTTATTACAATGAAAGGAGCATCCATGCTCCCCTTGCGGTCTTCTTATGACGTCATCCTATTGTTAAGATGACGTCATACGATCGAAAGTGTTCTGTCACGCAGTAGAATAACATGATATTTCACTCAGTGAAAATGCGGCTTTTATTTTTAACCCACAAATGCCATATTTCACCGATGAAAATCTAATAAATAACATTATCATATATCTATCAATGATATGGGCTGTTTTGCATATGTGATAGAGGTCAGAACACCGCACCCATATTGCTGCCCGGTCCGCAAATCCATATCAGCCATATCAGCCCGGTCCGTATCAATATCAGCCCGGGTGACGTTAGGTCAGAGTGATCTCCCTTTGCTTACATGCGTGAACACAGTAAAGTCACAAGCGAAGCAGTGTCAGAGTAACTAGTTCATTTGAATCCTTTCAGAGTACCCTCCAAACAAGGATGTTGTTGACATTTTATTAAATAAAATATACTTTTAATTTGAATAGGAGGCACGACTCACATAATTTTAAAAGAAAATTTACCCCCAAAGTATACATTTTCGCATAACAACAAGTTATTATTATTTCTGTAAATATTTTGTCATGTTTTAGAAAAAAAAGTATGATATATGATAAAAAGGTTACAACATGTAATTGTTCATACCATACCCCATATCAGCCCTCGACCCATATCAGCCCTCTGGCCTGCGGCCCTCGGGCTGATATGGGGGTCTCGGGCTGATATGGGGTATGGTATGAAAAATGACATGTTATAACCTCTAATTAACATAAAATAACATATAATATAATAAATTCATTTGCTAAATACCAGATGTAACATTGTAGTCTCCTAGATCTCCTTTTAGATATCTTTACAGTTGCGAGAAATCCATCGAAATATATTTATGAGGCTTGTCGAATTTGCCTCGAAAAATCTTCAGTATAAACCTGATAGCAGAGACAAATGCACATGACCATACACACAATACCGCTAGTGTCCTCATATGTTCACCTCTAGCTAATTACATTTAGATCTAAGGTAGGCAGCTGGACGCGTGAACGGATCATCATGTTATTCTAGAGCGTTTACATATTGCAGTATCGCAGAGACAAGGGAAGGAAATATGTATCACCACGGAGTTCGGTTGTGAAGACTCGAGAGCTTGTTGTGCTGGATCTATGTAAATAGCATTGCTGAGTATCGGAGAAACGCCAATAATTTCAAGTTAATAGGTCATGTAATAAATGACTCGCGGTTCTTTTCCAGTGATGGTATTTGAGCATGCGCAGTCCACATGGTCACCTCGTAGGTGAGTGAAAGCGGTCAGGGCAAGGCTAATACTTCTTTCTTTAAGACAACCTCCAGCGTGGACAACAATACGTTTGTTCCAGTTCCACCCTGTAGTTGCCTCAAACATTGCTTCTTTGTCTCTTTGAGCGGCTTTCAGGTCTATACCTTTCCTTTGAGGTTCAGAATTGACTGAGGTTGGGATTCCGTTGGGGATTATTGGTAGGGTGTGAATCTGCCACCCGTTTGGTGGGAAGTGGGGGCACAATAGAGACAATGGCTGTTATAAGAATCATATCATCAGATAGAGATCTGAAGCATGTGGTCGGAAAATGAAGTAGAGAATGCATGAATGAGGCTTGTGACTGAAGCGGCCTTAAATCTGATAGTCATAATCTTAAGTTATTCTTTGGTTTATATTACTCATTATCTATATCAACTAATATAAACTACTATATATACTATATGTGTTAAATTATTCTCTGCATCTACCTTTCCGCGACTGTCGCTATTTGACTAAGAACTCACTCTTGCTTTGAAGGTGCGGATTTAAGTCAGTAAAACGATCTTGATGTTTGTGAAACTTTATTGTTCGATTCATATCTTAATTACAACATTCTTATGTGGGGTTAATGTTGCTAATGTCGACCTTTATCTGGGATTGAATTACTTATATGTGTATTTGAACTTGTTTCTCAAAATCATCTACTAAGGTCCATCAAATATGTTTTATGGTTGATAATGATGTGACACTTTAAATCGCCTATTTAACAAGATGGTTAACCTGTCCGTCCTTCTCGGCTAGGGAGCAAAGTCTCTATTAAATTCAAAGTTGAGAATAAGTCTTCGACGTCTCCTCACAACTAAACTCATTCTAGAGCATTTATACATGCGGTAATATGCGATATAACAGAGAAGTCAACATTTGAGTTTTTTGTGCAGAAATTATCACTACAGTCTAGTATATTTTGGTATGGAGATACGGGCTGGATGGACAGACATCGGAAGCAGAACAATCGGATCCGGCAGCCAAATAATTAACTAAAACTAAAACCCCGGCCTCAGCTGGCTCAGAGGGCATGCAGACAAGAGTATACAATACCTGGATGACTCGGCGTTATGTTGAAAGGGGTAGATTGAGTGGAGGGTGTGCCAGCAAACATAACATGGACTACTAAGTGTTAATCTAAGGAGTTCGGGAATACTTGACATAGCTCCTCGTCTGCATTGGTAGCAACTTCCCAATGCAAGGCATAACTCTTGCCAGTCTCCATTACTGGCTGATTTAGGCCTTGCAGTATTTCCTTAAGAAATCTGTGTTTAGAAATCCAGGCCCGCTATGCATTTCCAGTGCAGCGATTCACTGCCTCGACACAAGAAAGCGAGGGAAACACCGCAAGGGTTAAATCAGCCAGTAATGCAGACTGGCAAGAGTTATGCCTTGCGTTTGGAAGTTGCATTGGTAGAAGATCTTTCTTTTCCATTTATGGATGGATGACGCATCATCATCAGGTGTCGAGGAACGTCATGGGAGGTGCGCCCAGGCAGTGAAAGGGTTCTTATTCTCCATCATAGCACGGTCACGGTGACTCGCCAGTATGTTCATACCCTTCAAAGAAAGAGAATGTTGGTACACGTTCGTGTGTATTCATTGTCATGTTTCTAAAAAAATAAGCCATATGGGGTGTATTGAATTCCCTGGCCCGCATCGGGTAGTGCGATCTCGCCTGACATCTGTACCCGTCCTCATTAGAAATCACAGTTCATATCGCGGTCATCTGTTGAACTCTTATTGTCAAAGGCCATCAATAATCTTGTTTAGGTCAACAGACCCGTCGCCAGACTAACATACGCTTCAAATATAACATCCAAGATATAATGAAGCTAATGGTGTGAATATCAAAGGGTCTTGGTTTCAATTCTCGCATGTCATATTAGACCGAAAGTAGCGATTCTCCATCTACAACTAGTTATGGAAATATAAAACGTAAACGTACACCTGGAAGCGTATTTTCAAAACCAACACGACAATTTTTGTGGATACATATTCAATACCATCACAGGTAAATTGATAATTTATTGAATAATCCACATGAATTATTTACATTGAAACAAATTAGTTACAAAATATAAAAAAATAGTGTGTCCTCAACTATTCATTCGGTCAATTTATTAACATTCTCAATTTGAAAGCATCACATTTTTTAGGTTTTAAAAATGAAGATGCTTACTGTGGGTATTTGCTGTTCCTTCATTCTTGTGATTTTGTTTCTTTATACTTTCGATTTCAACAGTATTGGGTTAGTCTAGCGTGGCTTTTAGTAGTGTTTTATAGGAATGGGGCATGGAACCAGATCGCGCTATGAGTCTTGAATCTTGGTTCAGGAATTGCAATTCATAGTTTACCATGTCGGTTTGGATGTTTAATGGTATTAGTTAGTTAGTTAGATTAGCTAGATATTCTACATAGCAACGTTTATTTTATTGATAACACACACCTAATTCGTCAGGTGAATTTCATTTATGAAGGAGTGATCAGACAACGTGACACGTCGGGTAGGTTCACTATACACGAATAACGAACTTGCTACCCAGAACATGTTGTGTTTCTTATGTACAGACCCTTGCAGAATTATAGTTACCTGAAAACCGCGGTCTGACTGCATTCTGATCGCGGTCAACTGCATTCAGATTGCAGTCTGATCGCGGTCAACTGCATTCTGACTGCATTCTGATCGCGGTCAACTGCATTCAGATTGCAGTCAGACCGCGGTCAACTGCATTCAGATTGCAGTCAAACCGCGATCAGGGATTGAGCGTGATTGTAGACATTGTACATGTCTGCATGTCGGCAGTGCAGCAGAAGTTTAATCATAATAGATTGTGAAACTGAAATCTGCCGTATTCGGTCCAAATTTATTTTACTACCTGATTTGTTATTTGTTTTTCAAACTTTAACAACGCATACTATTTCAATGTATTCCTATGTTCAGATACTTCATGTATACCTTCTACAGCACTGTCGTCCACAAAGTCAAGAGTCAGAACGGAATGTGGCATAACGTTAGTGTCATCTCAAACAGTATTAACTCGCAGGTTTGCACTGGTAAAAAAAATAATAATATCCTCTTAGATAAAGTGTAATTTGAATGTACATTTCTACGACTTTGTAGCGTTTATGTGAAGTTATGAACATCGTTATTCATCATTACTTGTATTCCTTGTTTATACAGGAGAGATAATCCACTTTATGGTGTTATGAAAGCCTTATTACTCGTTAAAACTTCTCTGTAGTTGGTGGGTGTTTACATGTTAAGACGGCCGAATCAAATCTTGAAAATCCCCATGCCAATACATGTCAATCAATCTTTATTTGTTACTGAAAGGCCACAGGCCTGTAGTACAATATACAAAGGTACATGTTAATACAAGTAAAAATACGTGTTATTATTAGACTTATTTGTTATGATTATTTTCTTAATTACATTCCGTAGTATATATATAGCAATATTCTGAATTACAATACGATTAGTACAATTTAATAATGACGTGGATTTGTCTGTAGATGGATGGACATAATCAAATTGTTTAAGATGTTTTCTGCGTAATTCAGTGTATAATGGACACACAAGCAAAAAGTGATATTCGTTTTCTGGGACATTGATATATGATTTACATAATCTCTCTTCTCTTTTTATTTTAAAATATCTGCCTTTTTCAATCCACAAATCATGTGATGAGCATCGGAAACGAGATAAACTTACTCTAAATTTCTTTATAGTAACACATGATATATAAAGCTCGGTATAAATGTATGGTTTAAGAGTTGAATAGTAATCACATTTAGTGGAAAGGGAAAGTTTGTTAAGCCAGTTTTGTTGGTATTTATCTTTTTGTCTTTGCGTGATTGAACTTATAAAGGTTGTAGGAAAGTTAACGTTCTGTTCATACCACATGTGATTAAAACCTGTTATAAATATAATTTTTTTAAAGTCCGTTACCCAATTTTTTTGCCCATTTTGGTCATATAAAACCATCATTACATAACATTTTTTGGGTAAGCGATAAGAAGGCATAGCATAGTATAGCCAGTATTTGTGTACTTTAACCTGGGAATGTATGATTTGCGGAAACCTCCCACATTCTCCATATATACATGTCATAATGTCATACACATTTTTTTTAGACAGATGATTTGATTTTGTAGAATTTAGTAAAAAAATACGAAGAAGGAATAATTGCTGACCATGATTTGCTCGGTTCTTGGACAACACCGGGTAATTTAGACAGGACACAATGGGATAAAGCGATATTATTGGTATATGACTCTTTTTCATTTTCAAATATGTTTTTATAAAACTGTACATTAATTCTTTGAGTGCACAACCTTTTTTTATACTTATGGAGGAAATAAAGATGACTTATCAATCCTAGTGAAAATCTCACGAGCCAGTTTTGTAAGAGATAACAACTGAAACGGTACAACTAAATGGTATATTTTCAAGGTATAACTGAAATAGAACAAGAAGACATTAGAGTTGCAGTATTAATTATCTGTGATCAGTTTGGCCGATATAGTTGCATTATTTTATATGCGATTTGCTTATGTAATCACCTGTCGGGCATACCTTTAATAAGAAGAGACAGCATCTATGCAGATTTTGTAATTTGCTCATGTATGTCAATTGTACAGTCTTTATTGTTCACGGGTAGATGTGCAATTATAAAACACCTGAAAGAAACAGTCATGGAAAAGTTTATGAATACATTTGTATGTACAACAGTGACTTCTGACCGATGATGTCATATACCTCATTGATTTTTCGAAAGATTCCATCTTTTACAAAGTTTGACAAGAAGTTTATTGGTCGAGTCATTCAGTATTGCTGCCAAAATACCAGATACCAGTATGGCAAAATTCAAAATAACAATGATCGAGTTGGTTACACATATGTGCGATAACATATCGTTCAAGCATTCCGGTGACGCTTTCGTTGCTTGTTAGTGTTATTTTTTTTAAATGAAATACTATTTAAACAAAATGATTTTTGTTTTATATGTGTATCGGCGTATACCATGTGTGTGTAGACACCCACTAATTGTCGATCTATTTGTTTTTACCTATTGTTATTCATACGCGTTTTTTCCGATCAGCTGGTTCTTATGTTGACTACTTTTTTACTCACGTTCGTACGTTTGATACCGAATTCTATTCACTCGTTGCATAAAAATATTATCACGTAGCCATTCGTTAAGTATTCTATATTTCATTCATTAAGGCTTGGGCCTCTCCGCGGCTCAATACTTGATTTCAAAGCTGAGTGACCACTGCGCTATCGCGACAATAACTATTTACCCCTCATTTAGCAGACAGACAGACAAATATTTTATGTAAGTCTCACCTCATACACATGTGTTATATACAGAGCATAAAATATAAATGATGAGCCATCCCACATGGGATGATGAGAGACTATACAGATACAATGGTATGTAAATACATACAATGTACACTATACATATACACAAAAATGTATATAATATAGCAAAAGGTAAATGGCATAAAATAGTTATAAAAGCATTTTAAATATATAAAAAGGATTTTCTAAAATCTAAAACATCCATGCAGGTTTTGGCACTCTTTCTAAACATGTATGGGCATGACATAATAAAAGCTAGCTTCTCCACTTCTCCAGCAACTGAATTGTCGTCCAGACCTGTGTATATATTGTTAAGCGTTTCCCTTATCGTTGTGTAACATTTACTGACTATTGAATTATGTCATGAAGAAATTGGGAAGGAACCAGGTGTTAATACGTGACATAAATTGCGTCATGTTCTGTGATTGTACATGCACGTGGTTATAACTATTGTGTTTTAAACTTTCAGTGTTATACGAATAATTGTTTTACATATACTTGATTTTTTTAATTTGACAAAGCAAACCCTCATTGAAAAGAGATTGCGTAATCACAATATACATACTCGTACTCACTCACTCACTCACTCACACACTCTCTCTCTCTCTCTCTCTCTCTCTCTCTCTCTCTCTCTCTCTCTCTCTCTCTCTCTCTCTCTCTCTCTCTCTCTCTCTCTCTCTTTTTTTTTTTTTTTAATTTGGTTTTATCTGTTTACAGACTTGTAAATGTACTATGTTACCCAGGACGTGACACTTAAAAATAAGTTTCACTCCGTTAATCGGTCCTGTTCATTTTATTCAAGGACATTTTAAATTGATTTGTAGATTTCAGCAGCTTCATCTCGTTCACTGCAGGGTTGGGAGATTGGCCCTCTTATCTTTGCCGACATACCTCATACAAAGACCGCCGCCATTAACTCGTTAATTAACCCTTGATCCGCTTCACTCGTCAACATCTCGCTGTCCTACCGTCTCGCTCTAGGAGACACATTACCACAAAAGAGGACTTCCAGTTATGTAAATGGCCATAAAGTTCCGATTGTTTCACATAGATTAAAACGGAATCGAAGTATAATGTGTATCAACATGTGATGTGTCACAATTTTCTGTACTGATTGAATTGGGGGAGAGGAGAGCACATACAGTAAAACGTCCATTATTCATTGCGGCCTAAAGCTCGACTGTACACTCTAAACGCAAATAGATACAAAGTCGGAAACATCAAAGTGCGTGTGTGGTCATTTCACTGAAGATGTTATTTACATCCTTTCCACATGAGTTTAAACATATTTTATGCATTGTAATGAATTTGGATTGTGAACCGATGAAGAATACACATTCCTAATCAGTGATCAAAGCTGTATATCATATAATTATTTCATATCAACGCCGGTGACCGGATTGTTGGTATTTATTGTCTGATATTGTTACAATAAGAACTGATGAGGAATACACATTCCTAATCACTGATGAAAGTGGTATATCACATGATCATTTTATGTAAACGCCGGTGACCAGTTTGTCGGTATGTATTGAGTGATTTTGTTACGCAACAATGGCGTCAGCGCCAGTGCGTCTTGTATGTTGTGTTATATATTGAGACTGCGTCAATTGAGAATTGATATACGTTTGAGTGAGGATGAGTTAGTGTCAGGATTTATTGTGCAGACACTAAACGACGATAGTTTTTGGTACTTAGCAAAAAGGTTTTACTTAATATAGTTTCAAAATACTCCTGATACTGACATTGATAATGAGGCAACTGGTACACCAGTATTGCCAATGAGCAAATGTTTACAGGAATTAACGTATACTGTCGCAGGTAGAACATGGTCAATACACTATAATGGTCTTCATAACACTGTTGATATTTGGTAAAACCTAATTTAATAATATAAATCAAGAATGTCATCTATGATGTTTATCATAATACGTTTGACATATATAATAGTAAGAATATGACATTAACGACTAATCTATTTCTATATTTTTTTGCATTAAATTACAATCTGTTCACTGAACATGAGTATAGATAAGTTAAGTATTGGTGATTTTAAATACCAAAAATCAAGACTCTGATATCTAATAGCTCCTAAATTTGATAAATATGATGTTTCTGAATAAGATGTACTCGTTATGTAGCATAGCGACACAAACAGTGACATTCTAAAATTCATTTATTGAAAGAGTGTCAATTGTTCAATAGCAGCATTAAACATTAATACAACCAAATGTTAATCATCACATCTTCATTCAATCAATTCTAAAGTGTTCTCTGAAATTTTCACAAAAATTCAAACCAATCATGATGTTACGTAACTAGAATACGAATGATACATGAGTAAACTCGTCTGTCTGCCTCTTCCAATATAACCCTGATTCACGGAGGGAGCTAGCTATTCACTGAGACGTACACATGTACACATGTTGTAGAAGAAGAAGAAGAAGAAGAATTGTTTATTTACGTCTCACCATATATACATATAAAACGTTTACATAAAAAAATGTGTACATAAAAGTATATATGCCACTCCTATGGAGTTATGAGAGACAAATAATGATATAAAAACAAAAATTGGCAAGTTAAACATTTTACAGGATAAAACAATATAAATACATTATTTATATAAATACTTTTGGCGTTCTAAAAGAATACTGTAGCAGCTTTTGGCACAAACCTTAAACAAATATTCATTGCTAAAAAGGAGTGATAACTTTTCAACATCAGGTAAAGAATAAAAATTTGGTAAAAAGTAGCTGGCATTTCTAAAAAGTTCCTGTTGAATATTGACATATAAGGGACACTCAAATAAAACATGTTGTTCTGACTCCACTTTATCTGTACAGTAAAAACATGTTCTGTTCTCGACAGCAAGCCCTTCGTATCTGCCTGTCTCAATCCGCAGTGGTGCAGTGCCAGTCCTGAATAAAGTATGTACACGGCGCCTGTGAACTGGTCGGGATATACACCTATCCCAACACTGGAACCGCTACGGTTTTATGACCGCACAAATTACGCGACAGACAGGTGGCACGAATAATTACCATCTGCAGGCGTTAGATTGTTATGTCATTGTGCCATGATCCTACTCTCCCGGGAAAACTAAGTCTTCTTCTCGAAAATTTCATTTCATTAATATGCTCATATGGCAAGTTAAAGGCACGTTTTTCTTACTGGAATAAAGTAAGGTAAATACGTGTTTACAGTGGCTAAATAATACTCCTGTATCAATAACAAAAATAGTGCCCTCATTTAAATATGGTTAAAGCAGGAATTGTCAAAAGATTATTCATCAGTTTTAAAACTTTCTTTTAAGACCGTCTTATTAACAGTTAATAAGGGGGTCTCTGATAAACCAGAGAATTATTACCATTTCATCCAGTCAAATATATTGCGCATCTAAATGTATTATCTATAATGATATTATTGAGTAATGTTCACTGTAATATTATTCACGCAAATCTATTACATATCATTACATGAAATATGTATAGAAAATCCTCCACTATGTCTACTTAGCAGTACTTGTATTATCGGTAAAAACTGAAAATATAATGAAATAATTATTGCTAATCTCAAATAACTGTGTACAGATGCTATTGTAGACGAATTGATCTTTATATTAGAATATCCAACATATGTTAATTCCAGAATACAATTTGTCAAACCTTATGCATTCTTTATAAATACTATCATGTTTATTAAAGTCACGCATCACAACACATAACATAATCTTATTTAATTCGATTTAAATCAAAGAAAGTTATTTGTAGTGATTACTGATAATTACTTCTGGCCGTAACAAGTGAAACGGTGATACCGATTTTGTACATACAGTAACTATATGTAGGTTCTACAATTAGCATTATATGCCAAACACTATTCCATACAGATGTCAATTATCCATAATAGTGTTTATGTAATTTCAAATTATAGTGGGTGAAAAAAGATATCTGTACAAATGTACATGTCCTCTTTAGATCAATTGATGCGCTTTTTAGAACAAATTCCCCTTCTTTCAATGACTCTTTATACTTTATACAATAAGGAATTGACCACGGTCAAACGCGGTCTAACTGCATTCTGATCGCGGTCAACTGCATTCAGACTGCAGTCTGATCGCGGTCACCCGCATTCTGACTGCAGTTTGACCGCGGTCAACTGCAATATGACTGCATTCTGATCGCGGTCAACTGCATTCAGATTGCAGTCTGATCGCGGTAGATACCGGTAAAGATATCTGCAACCGTCTGTATTTCACTTCTAAAAGCCCTTCACAGACTTGGGTTAGAAAGAGGGTATGCCCCTGGTGGACTATATAAACCTTATAGGCTGCAATTTGTCACGTAGCATATGACGCGTATACAGATAACAATGCTACTGATTATCTGTTATTATCAAATTCAGCTACATATCTATGATATACAGAACTAATGTCTAGTTCAGCTGATAAAACGACAAAGATCATGATATTCCCATGAATATATGTGGTTACATTAAACACACATGATTAAATTATATATTTAATGTTCTCGATCGAGTCGATAAAATCTGTACTCGTTCCTTCAATCCTCTCGTACAAACAAGAGGTTGTATACAGGTGTGTGTCGCTCACAGGTGATTGAGTATGCCGTACAAAGGTGAAGCTCTAATTAGATAGTGAGTTTAATATGTATAGAGCAACATTGATCTTATTTCATATATTAACGAAGTTAATCCTGTATAAAATGAAAAGTAAATAATACGTTGGAGCGTTATTAACTTACAGTAGCCTGCGTGATAAAGATAACACGGGCCTGTCGCCAAGATTGAGTTTGTGGTGATATTATTTGATAAATAATCCTCTTTCAGATAATTTTCATGAATAAAGTCATAGTTACCCTGTATACACGTAGGTGGCATGTGAACATTGGCAGACGAGGGGGTATACCTTATAACTTATATAGTGTCTAGTAAATAAGATCTAACCTATAAGCAGATATACGCTAGAAGTAGCTGTGTCCACTTGAAGGAAATTACTATATACACGTGGATCTTAGCGAGTTCATTTATCAGTTACATCGATGTGATATGAGTAAATTTAAAATATTTGTTTTGGCTATCTGTTTAGCCATTTTGGCGGTTGATATATACACGTACTCATTGCTTACTATCGTGATCAGAAGATTATTCTAGTTGTGGTTAAATCACCTAATGACACAAACACATTTGTTGAAAAATTATACTGAAATTCGATCGCTTTTAGATTAAATATTTACTATTAAAAAGCGACATGGAAACCTAACTTCAGAACTAGAACTGAGGTAGACTTCAACTCCTTTAATGTTAACATTTTCGGCGTTTCGGAGTTAATGCTTACTCCTCCATCCGGGGGCGGGGGGAGGGGGGAGTGGGGGTTACGCAGGAGCAAGCATAAAGTCACGAAACGTCGTGTATCTTCACAGTATAGGAGAATCATGATCTCGAGGACAGAGGAAGCAGAAAGGGTCGCTACAAGAGTGCGCTATAAACACACTGTTATTTAACGTGAGAAGCATGGTCAAGTTTGAAAATGTCCTTATTTATCTGCGACAATATACATTTCCGGAAGCCTTTCCTTTGTTCCTTTGAACCACGTCTGTGATTTCTGTGCATACTATCAGAGAATAAAATAACGAATAATTGTTTCAAATCGAAAAATGTTTTGAAACCTACATTTTGGAAGTAACTAAGAAAAGTGCGGCAATAAATCAAACCATTCTGTTTGAAGTTAACCCACTATTCCTTTTAGAGTAGAACAGGTACATGTAGTTAACTGACCGCGGGTTAATGGTCATCGAAAAAACACAAGAGGGAATAACTAACAGTGTAAGAAAACACATGGGCTTAGGCAGATGGCCTGAAAACATATTATTTCAAAGAAACCAAAGTAAGTGCGGAAACAATAAGTAATTCGTAATGAGGAAATCGTATTCCATAGTATCGATTCAAGTTCGTAAGTAATAAAGAGTAAAGGGATGAAAGACTGAATGCGATGCTGAGATTGCTATCTGTCCTGAGATGAAAGCCCAACTGGACATGATAAGTCATGACAAGGATTTCAAAGATGTTTATCATATATATATATATGAATACGTAATAATACGGTAACCCTCGAAGAGACAAAACCATCAGATTACATCAACACAGCCGAGATAAACTCCTTGGACAATCATACAAAATATGTTCAAAAGAGTGAAACTTCTAAAAACTAAAACTCCACATTGAAAGACTCGATCGTGTTAGACTTTCGCTTACATTCCTTGAATTATTATAGATTTCAATTCACTTTAAGCTAAACATGATGATGGTCTGATCCTTCTCATGAGTCTACACCTTCACATTTCAAACTTTCATTATCAAATCTTAAAGCTCTCCTATGTTGCTGAAAGAATACGTCGCAGGTGAAATATTTCTTCTCTGACGAGACTAAAATTGAGTCTATGGAATTGTTTATAATCATTGTACCTTCATTCTTTTGATTATATATCTGTAATACTTTCAGTTTCCTGTGTATTCAGTTTATTTAGACTTGCTAAATAAGGATTTAGACTGTATTATAGGCTTTTATTTTTTATATAGTAATGGGGCAGAACTATTCTCTAACACACATATAAATCTTGTATTTCAGTAGAAAGGCCTACGGCCCATGTACAAGATCAACAAAAGAATATAAAGTTTCTTGTGGTCAAATACAATAATTTCGAACAATCAAGGCATATTTATTTATATAGTGTAGATAGTTGTAATTTAGTTTGTTGTCAGGGAAAGAGGCTTTGACTTCAGTAACTGATACCCCTGTACTCTCCTCTCTTATATATATTCACCTGATGAGACCCGTAATGGTCGAAAGCATGCTTGTGAATCTGATTAAATCATCGTAATTTCTTCGAACATTTTATTTTTTCTATATATATATATATATATATATATATATATATATATATATATATGTGTGTGTGTGATGAAATATTTAATAATTCTAATAATGATCTTATCACGTCAAGTTCGCGTTTAACACTATGTTTGCGGATATTGCATAATTTATTAATATTCATTTTGTGGCAATAAAATGTCAATTTTACAATGAAACAATACTTTTATTCAAGGAAAACAGATTTTCCCTAATAAACATTTTTCTTTCTTGTACTTCATTTTCAGTATTCACATATCTCTACTTACTAATACAGGTATCTAAATTTATACAAAGCTTTATCGTCCTGCCCATGACTATGTATATTAAGAATGAACGTTTAATACAATGTAGTTTCTTATTCTGCAAGTTTAGATACACTTAACACTATGCAATATGGAACTGCAATCTTAAATAAATAAAGGCGCAGTAATTATTAATTAATATAATTCCACAGACTATATTTTATTGTAAAAGTTTTACCTAGTATCACATAAACTTGGCAGGGTAATGAATAATTAATGAGTAATCAACAACTTATATGCTTGGTGCGCCTTGGATAAATACTGATGTTCTGTCATAATCGTCTCTATACATCGGTGACATGTTTGTCTGGATTTCTGATCGAACACGGACTCCCCAATTGATATGTCATATGTATTTTATCAGAGACATGTGTAAATGACACTACTAGACTCTTTGAGGAGTTTTACCTGACGGTATGGAGCACTGCTATAGCCAACGCTGATCTGGATAAGCATTGAAACTGTCTCTTATATATATGATACCCCGTGTGAATATTGTATGATAAATCATGTAACTCTATACGAGGAATTAGTTTCTTACCAGACAGGATTGTTATGTATAGTTATATAGTTAGATATATATTTATGATCACATGTAGATATCTGGGGATGCATTTAATGAGGGAGTATAATATACAGTTTACAGTAATTGATGGTCAAGTTTAATGAGTTAAATATTCAGCAACAGTTGTCAGCATTTAAGTTAAAGGCGCAGCAAGTAAAGCGATCGGCGTCGAAGAGCAGTTGACAATCTGTATCTAAAACGGTTCGATGCAAAGAGGATAATGGGTCTCCTGGTAGAGAAGTTAAATGCCCCATTTACAATTCCCTAGATTTGTGTCGTAAAAGATTGAACTCAAGTGTTGCGGAGACACTGTACTTCCGGTATTACGTTATCAGAGAGTTCAAACATACTGATAAGGTATTCTCATACTGGTTGTCAGATAAACAGCAGATGTCCTGTGATTGTAAGTGGCCAGATTATCGAGTAAGTGATTTTGTCGAGGACCTTGTGCAGGTGATTGTAACCAGGGGTAGGTCGGAGTACTGCTCGTGTCTGATGGGGGTCGAGCGAGGATTGGCTGCGGCGAAGGACGTGCCCAGAAATGTTTGACGTAGATTTAAACGAGAAAATAAAAAAAAATACAATTCAGTTCTTAGGTTTCGGTTTAACTGAAGTTATTTAATGAACGTTGATAAGCATTGGGAGAATACTAGTTACAGGGAACGTTACCAAGAGGGTTGATCCAACTACATATCCAAATTAAAAGGATCTTTACCGCAACTTCATACAATAAAACAAGATTTAAAACATGCCTATACGAAATTGACAAACTCGTATGTTACTCAGAATGCAATTATTCGAAATTCACTAAATTCTGGTCCGTATGCCATAATCTATTCACCATCTGCAACTTGCCAGGTTTAAAAAGAAACTATAGAGAACTTTAAGTGAATCCCTGTATTTTTGTTTTGCAGTTGTTCTGTACCAATATGTGTATGTACTTCTATTGAAAACTTTGTACTATGAATGTAGTTTCATATATATATATGTCCATGTATCTGAAAAAGAAATAAAATTATAAAAAAGAAGGTTTATCAAACTATGAACTATTCAACATAATATTAACGCTATTATAGAAATATAATAGAATATATAAACATATGACTGTTGTTTATTATCTTTGAAACGTAAAACCAATTAATTTAACCATTACAGAACAGACATCAAATAAATTAAGGTTTAAATATTCGTCTTTACTAATTGTAATTACGTATTTCATTAAATTTGAAACAAACAATGAACAATGTGTTACCAACATGAACTGTAAGATGTCTGAGATCACACCATCAGCAACATTATACATAATTGTACATGTCCCGGGTCGAGTCCCATGCGGGAGTCGAACCCACACCCTTGGAGTCATTATGTCTGTTATGGATCACATGGTCACCCAACATTTTGACAGATAAAAAAGGCTATTAAAATCACAGCTTCTTATCAAACCCATCAACCGTCTCATATATACTCAAATACTTCTTCTTATAAGCCCGTAAGTTGTGAAAGTAGCTTTAGAGAGACATCCAATGGGTGGCTAAAGTGACTTAAATACACGCTGGTACTTATCTGTCATACGGATTCGTAGCTGCGCCTGTTATAACATGGACAAGATTATTTTATTGTCTTAACATTCCACATGGAAACCGTGACAACATTATAATGCTATATAAGATAATCATAAACAAATAATGACAGTTTGACATTGAGCAGTGGTAGCAAACGACAATAATATATTTAATGACAACATTTTTTTTAAAGTTGTAGTTTCAACTTTTAAAGGTGTAATTACAAGTTTAGAAAGTTGTATATTCAAGTTTTAAAGTTGTTATTACAACTTAAAAAGGTGTAATTACAACTTTAGAAAGTTGTATATTCAAGTTTTAAAGTTGTAATTACAACTTTAAAAGGTATAATTACAAGTTCAGAAAGTTGTATATTCAAGTTTTAAAGGTGTAATTACAACTTGTTAAGGTGTAATTACAAGTTTTAAAAGTTGTATATTCACTTTTCAAAGGTGTAATTACAACTTGAAAGGTGTTAAATCAAGTTAAACATGTAAAACAGTAAAACATGAATATACAACTTTTTAAAGTTGTAATTACACCTTTTAAAGTTGTTATTACAACTTTTAAACTTGAATATACAACTTTTAAAACTTGAATATATAACTTTTAAAACTTGAATATATAACTTTTAAAACTTGTAATTTCACCTTTATAAGTTGTAATAACAACTTTAAAACTTGAATATACAACTTTTTAAAGTTGTAATTACAACTTTTAAAAAAAAAAATGTTGTCACTGAGTTTGGCCCTTGTAGGCTTTCGTAAAATAGCAATGTTTTGACGAGGAACGTGCAATCATATCGCACCTTCGGGAAAAGGGAAATCTGCCACAATAGTCTGCTTACATTCCAATGCATTAACGTCATCACCGCTGACACTACAAGCAGTAGAGCCTACTAGAGGTGTGATTTGGTGTGTAGATCTGACGCGGGGCAGTCCTGGCAGCTGGTGACCTAGTGACGCTTCTCTGTTCCGTGCTTTCCAAAACAACGCGCACCTGCCAACATAGAGTCGCGTTTTGAGTCACGGCCCATCTCCCTTCACTGCATCTTTGCATTCGATTTTGTAATCACGTATCTGTGAAACTACTCACTGAAGGAGAAACATTAAAACATTGAGGGTATTTTTAAAAAATTGAAAAATACATATATTTCTGTTTAACAGAAAATGTCAGCAACTGTATATAGGTGATAACCTTACTATTGGATTTCCATTCATGCATTAATGTATGCTTGAGTGACAGTTAGTGAAGTCCGTAATAGTAATCAGAATTAAATATGAGTATAATACCGAAATGTTTTTGTGTAAGTCAATTGTATAAGTAATATTAACATAAAAGCCAATTATAAGGGAATATTTGTATAAAAGCCAAAGTGCCAGCAAATATTTTGAATAAAGCCAAGTGTTAATAATTATTTGGATAAAAACCAAGTGTAAAGAAGAAGTTGGATAAAAGCAATGTGTTAACAAATATTTGGATAAAAGCCAATTTTGACGAAAGCCAGACGTTAGTAAGTATTTGGACGAAAGCCAAGTGGTAACAAATATTTGGATAAAAGCCAATTGTAAAGAAATATTTGGATGAAAGCCAGATATAAAGAAAAATTTGGATGAAAGCCAGACATATAGAAAACATTGGATAAAAGCCAAGTGATAAGACATATTTGGATAAAAGCCAAAGGAAATACAAGGTTGGATAAAAGCCAAATAAGATGTATTTGGATGAAAGCCAAGTGTACAGAATGTTTTAATACAAGATGAAGCACATGTCCATCAAAACAAAACATGCCCTATAGCACTCAAGATCGGTTAACAAGCTCGTGTCTTAGTGTCCAAAGGATAAATTATGGGAATTATAAAATCAAATTGAAATAGTCATAAAATCAGGACAGTGAGCTGAGTTAAGATATCTAATCTGCGTTGCTTAATGTAAATATTGGCTGCTGTTTTGGAAGACCGGTGTCTGTTTGTCAGTTTAGAGAGCAACCTTTAGGGCCTCCAGATCAACATGCGTGAAGGAAAATGTCGGTAGAAATGGATACCGCAGTGGAAATGTCCAAGTAATCAACACAACCTCAAAGAACACACTACTTGGCATGGTTTGGTAGAGTAGGAATAGATCAGGGCCGTGTTCAAGAGAGGTTTCAAAGTAATCGCTCAATTAGCGATTACTTTTAAACCTCTCTTGAACTCGATTGCTCGATTGGACCCATAACTACATCAACACAGACCGTGACACCTCCTAGGACACTAGTACTTATTCGTAACATTATCAACGACTTTTAGCAAGATAACTACATGTATATATATAATGTATAAGAGATTGGTTCAGATGGAGTACAAGCCCCTGTGAGATATAAGATATTAGATAAAAGCATAACGAGCTGGGATACACCATTATTGATAACAACTTTGCTTTATATTAAATTATTCAAAAATATCTTAATTAAAAGGGACAATCTTATGTTACAAAGAAAATGGGAAATACCTTGGCAGAGCAAAATGTCACCATGGGGAGTATTGTATATGATAACGTATGTAATCTAGGAGTAACATCTAAAGTGTGAAATAAATTTATAGAATGTAGTAGGATAGACAAGGCTGCACATTTATCCCCATTCTATTTTCATTCTTTCTAAACCCAATATCCGAGAAAATTAATCAAACGGTATCCTCTACTCTGGCTGTTGCCGCTGTTATACCCTCTTCTCTGGTTACATCCCCTTTCTTCGGGTTCCTGCATTGTCCTATTGTCAACTATTTAAAGTTCTAATTAGTCGATTACATGTCAAGTTTACACTGTTAATTCTCTACAAACAGTTATTCTCTGACCACCCACACTGACATGGCGATAGCTGATGGTGTGGGTAATGGTCGACGTGTAAAGACGCGTAATGCCTCCTACTTCGAATTCGAATGACTGTTCAGTGCCGTCCTTATTGCTGTCGAGTTCAATTACACCCCGTTATCATTTATGCATTCACTTTTGACAGAAACGTAAGCACATTGAATCACGTATTTAATGGAACGTAAACACTTGTTATAGTCCGGTTGCCAAACCCCTGATTTTTTTACAACCTTGCATTGCGGTATGTACAAAGTTTTGTTTGCTGTTTCTATACCTCTGAGATGTGCTCTTCAGGAATCTGAATGATGCCACTCTGTCATCATTGGGCATTCCGCACAATATGCAAATTAAGGCCGCCATTACTGAAAAGCTTGTTTTCATCAATATCTCAGTAACTATACAAGATATCAAAAAAATGTTGGTGTCTATCCCCATGTTTTGAGGGGTAATGAATCAGATTAAGCTTTTTCAGTAAAGATCCCAACAATAATTTATGCTGAATATGCAAATTAAGGCCGCCATTACTGTAAATCGTGTTTTCATAAAAATCTCAGTAACTATGCATGACATCAAATTAATTTTGGTGTCTATCCCCATGGGATAATTAATCAGATTAAGCCTTTTCAGTAAAGATCACAATATGATTTTGTTGTGATGAATATGTAAATTAAGGCTGCCATTACTGTATGCAATGTATTGTTAAGAGGTCAGTCTTGGTCAGTATCCATTCTGTTACACTTTCCCGAATGCCGCAGACCTGATAAACAACCTTCAATTCCTACATACAATAGTGTCCGCAACTTCACATTTACTTATTCGAATTTAGAATTCTGTTTATTTCTTGACCACATTAATCAAGCGAAATTGCCGACAGTGTGGTCAAACTTTGATAGCCATGTACCAATGTTATGGTAGCAGGTTCATTTTGACGTCACAACTGCACACTTACGCAGCGCAGCATGATAACGATCTGAGTTTTAATAAGATTGTAATCGAGAATCGGTAGGACACGGAAAGCTAACTGGTTACAGCAAGTTAGTGAAGTTAAAGTGCAAATTAAAAATATGAAGTTGGAGTAGAAACGGGAAATGGAATTATAGACATATACAGATGGGGAAATGACTATGTGACACGTGCATGGTCAGTCAATGTTCTCTTGCTAATGTCATTACAGCTAAACCTCCCCAGCTCTGTCGGAAGTTAGTCCACATCGTCTGAAATATTTATTAAAGGTCATCTAAGCACTTCTGGGGAACGAGGTACTGACAGTCCGAAGTAGGCAACATGTGCACCCTGATGTTCAGGACTCCGACAGGTTCATATACAGAGTGTATACATAAACAACTAAAACGGGTGCGCTGATGAGTTCTGCGATCGTCGTCTTCACATGAGTTGCTCCTCATAACCGTACCTCTACGCTGACATGGCTGAGACTACCGGAAAACCTCGGAGCGTAAGAAGTAGAAGGTAAGCCACAAGGGAAAACCTCGGAGCGTAAGTAGTAGAAGGTAAGCCACGAGGGAAAACCTCGGAGCGTAAATAGTAGAAGGTATGTCACAAGGGAAAACCTCGGAGCGTAAATAGTAGAAGGTATGTCACAAGGGAAAACCTCGGAGCGTAAATAGTAGAAGGTATGTCACAAGGGAAAACCTCGGAGCGTAAATAGTAGAAGGTATGCTACAAGGGAAAACCTCGGAGCGTAAGAAGTAGAAGGTAAGCCACGAGGGAAAACCTCGGAGCGTAAATAGTAGAAGGTATGCTACAAGGGAAAACCTCGGAGCGTAAGAAGTAGAAGGTAAGCCACAAGGGAAAACCTCGGAGCGTAAGTAGTAGAAGGTATGCCACAAGGGAAAACCTCGGAGCGTAAATAGTAGAAGGTATGTCACAAGGGAAAACCTCGGAGCGTAAATAGTAGAAGGTATGTCACAAGGGAAAACCTCGGAGCGTAAATAGTAGAAGGTATGTCACAAGGGAAAACCTCGGAGCGTAAATAGTAGAAGGTATGCTACAAGGGAAAACCTCGGAGCGTAAGTAGTAGAAGGTAAGCCACGAGGGAAAACCTCGGAGCGTAAGAAGTAGAAGGTAAGCCACGAGGGAAAACCTCGGAGCGTAAATAGTAGAAGGTATGCTACAAGGGAAAACCTCGGAGCGTAAGAAGTAGAAGGTAAGCCACAAGGGAAAACCTCGGAGCGTAAATAGTAGAAGGTATGCCACAAGGGAAAACCTCGGAGCGTAAATAGTAGAAGGTATGTCACAAGGGAAAACCTCGGAGCGTAAATAGTAGAAGGTATGCTACAAGGGAAAACCTCGGAGCGTAAGTAGTAGAAGGTAAGCCACGAGGGAAAACCTCGGAGCGTAAATAGTAGAAGGTATGTCACAAGGGAAAACCTCGGAGCGTAAATAGTAGAAGGTATGCTACAAGGGAAAACCTCGGAGCGTAAGTAGTAGAAGGTATGCCACAAGGGAAAACCTCGGAGCGTAAGTAGTAGAAGGTTTGCTACAAGGGAAAACCTCGGAGCGTAAGTAGTAGAAGGTTTGCTACAAGGGAAAACCTCGGAGCGTAAGTAGTAGAAGGTTTGCTACAAGGGAAAACCTCGGAGTAGAAGAAGGTATGCCACAAGGGAATCAGTTGGTTGCTCATGTGTTGTAGCAACAATTTAGAAGATTGCTGGTTATAGGTCGAAGACTCCCTTGAGCTGTCCCTGAGAGGATTTGGAACCCATGACAACGTTGTTGTTTTTCTTTTGTTATCAATTATATAAGACAGGGTGCACCCCCTTCAATGTTGATTGCAAAGTTAAAAGTCTACATTTCTAAAAAAAAAAAACGGTGCCCATACTTCGATTCCAACAAGACTACCTTGACAATCGTACACCAGTTAAAGCTTAGTATTCAAACAACTAATAAAACTGGTCACCCCTTCAACAGTGAAGTGAAAACTAAAAAGTCTACATTTTAAAAAAAACAGTGCCCATACAGCGATCCAACAAGACTATATTGACAGTTGCACACCAGCCAAAGCTGAACACTTGTCCATCACCATGACAGGACCTGGTAAGTAGGGTCATGAAAACACACCTCATAACAAGTGTTCAAACACCTAATAAATATGTCGCTCATTAAAATCAACCGTAAAAAATGAATTTAACTATATCCAAATATGGAGAGGGAGGGGTGATCATTACCATATATAGATACGTAGGTACATTATGACTCACTGAAACCAAATATGGGCAGAAGAAGGCGGGGCCTACGATATTTAAAAAAAAGCATTCTGTCATTGTTTATGCTGACGTATTACGGTATGCCAAACTGGGATGGATACGCCTAGCTACAACACCCACTCTGTTCCAAGAATAGACACACTAACATTGACCTCTAGTATGACTCAATGTCATGAATAAGCACATTCCATACATGCCAAACAGCTGAGTAAGAAGACACGAGTACAACACCTAACGCGTGTGAACCTAGGGCGACTGAAGCCGGCACACCCTCCGTCTACATAACACGTGTGAACCGCGGGCGACTGAAGTCGGCACACCCTCCGTCGTGTGTGTGTAAGGCGGTTCTCATTCTATCGTTGATATCCCCAAGTAGTTGCGGTATGTCAGAGACTGGTTTCCATTAAACCTACGTTTTAAACCTCAATACAGACATTCATAACTCACGATTGATTGATTATAAGGAATTACTTGCAATAACTCTCTCTGGCATCACGATTACACCCCCTACTAACAATTACCTTAGTGCTTTAATTATGAGGCTCGGGCTGAGATATTCATTACAAGCTTTAGAAAAGCGAGTTTGTCACCCAGAACTTAAAACGAAAAGGGCCCATGTTTGTCTTTGTCGGGCCTTCTTCAGCTCTTAAAGATTATTAAGGATTCCTTTGTAATCGTTTTCCATTTCAAATACTAAAAACTAAAATCGTATTTTTTCAGAGACTATTAGGAAAACGTTCAGGGAGGCTTACCCTTATCTATAAACCGGTCTTTCACACAATCTAACTCTGGATATGTCAATAGTAGCATCAAGTTCAACGTTGGTATCTTGTGAAATTAATATAATGTTCTTACAGTGTTAATGTGAGATGACGTTAGTTATAGGGTGCTAGATGGATAGATTACTTTTGAAGTGATTATATTTTGACATCAATCATTAAATGTGATATTTACAGAACCTATGTAAGTGTTGGCGCGCATGCACTTAAACACAATATGTGCGGACTGCGGAGGTGTGAGTGTTAACATGTATGTATGTGCATGCGTAGGTAATAGTAGTCTTACACTCAGACTCTGAAAAAAGTAATTATTCTGAAAATATCACCATTTTATTAAATATTGAAAAGGAGACAGTAAGAAATGGAAAATTCATATAAAACTAAGGTAATAGTTATACATGTGTTTGCTATCATCTATCCTGTCCTTCAGTCGCTGGCTGATCATTCCCTCTTTAAGTAATCCTAAGTTTGATGTTTCATGGGAAGCAAGTTTATTTTCTTTTTTTCCAAAATCCTATTTAACTGAGGCTCCTTTCCAATAAATTCTTCTCTCTTATAAATATACAAAATAATATGATTTTCTTAAGTGTAAATCTAGTTTGCATCCTTCGAGTTAGTTCTACCCAACGACTGTGTAAAACATTAGAGCCTTTAATACAGTCTAGGTCTTTATTCAGCCAGTCTAGATAAACTGAATATACACATGGAACTGAAAGTATTAAAATATATAGTCAAAAGGATGAATGTATATGTATATGTCATGTATTATATATATTGGAGCTAGCTTAAAGAGTTTATATATATTTAAGAAATGTTGAAGAATTATGAATTATGAGGAGACGTGAGGATCGTCGCTTGTGTTAACACAGTCATATGGGCGTGTAAGTATTAGATATGTGTAGCTTACATGTTTACATTCACATCGAACTCGCACATATGATATCGCCTGCGTGAAATATCGCTACAATCAAATTGTCATAATACTGTGTCTACTCTAGCACATCTACTCATCATCAGTTGATCTCTGTGTTGACGTCAGTTATTACACAGTTGACAACACTATTTATTTAAGTTATTATTTTAATATTTTTCATTCTATTTCAATGTATTGTTTCAAAGAATAGTTATTCAGTTGTTTGACGTTGATTAGCTCAAAAACTCCCCAAAAATTATGTTCAATATTTTGAGTAAGAGAGACTAAAATTTTAACCGACAAATTAATTGATTAAGCGATTGGTTTTGACATTATTAATTTTAACGTTTAACGTAAGTTTACTACCTGCATCGTTATTATACCGTTTATTGATCGACGAGTGTTTGTTTATTTCTAAAAAGAATGTTACACAAATGACAAATTGTCTTTACAGGCAATTAAAGAATCTCGCTGTCTGCGTATTATATCATAGTAAACTTCACATCTCGTAAGATTGAAAAGCGTCAACGGTTGGTTCTTACCTGGTAACTTCAATGAGCGATAACGCCACAAAGAGTTCACCAAAAGGGCGATAATATGGTACGTAGTCTGACATTTAGCCTCTGAAATGATTGCGTGTATAAATTTCAAAATTTGAATAAAGTAAAATAAAAAGGAGCCTCTGAGATGAGTTCATTATAGCCTACTTAACTCTGTAGACGTGCCTCATTGTAGACTTGCCTCGGCTCTTTAAAGTTAAGGGGTTTGGATTACAGACTATACGGTACCCTATGGGCCGGAGTAAGCAAACTATTAGCTGGACAGTACACGGCGTGATAACACTGCTTGCTTCAGTCAGGTGGTAAATATTGTTTTAATAATTAAGGTAACTTGAATTATTACTTTGAGTTTGAAAGTACTTTGCATGTATGAAAAGTTCACATTGAAAAAATCGGACAGGGATACATTTTCTCCAATGTGAGTGTATTTGTAGAGGATATTTCATAGCGATATGTTATTTTTCTTAGTAATTTTATTACATGTACTTTCGGGACATTAGTTAATTCTTCTATATAATTACTACTTTACGTGACATTAAATGTATATATTACATTTTATTACATATTAGTTATTTCGCATGTATAATAACTACTTTACATTACTTACATAATAGTAAATTCGCATGTATAATTACTACTTTACAATACATAATAGTAAATTCGCATGTATAATTGCTACTTTACATTTCATTATAGTAAATTCGCATGTATAATTACTATGTGAAATCTATCAGATCTAAGCATACTTATTTCCAATATAATGAAATGGGTTGAGCAACAAGCAAACGTTTATCTGTATACCGTTTCGAGATACAAGAGCAGAATTAAAATGCCACGTTGAATTAATGAAGTAATGTGTCGTTGACGGGTTACCTTCAGTATCATCCACTGGGATTCATTCATGCTATACGATGGACATTGACATCATAATGATGTGTGCTTGAAAATCTCTAGTGTAGTGTTTTTTTTTCCACGTCTCCATCTGCGGATGTTGTTGACTAAGGGGCTACAAGAAGAAGCCGTTTTTTGTTGACATAGGGGCAACAAGAGGGTGTCGTTTGTTGTTGACTTAGGAGTAACAAGAGGGTGTCAGTTGTTGACGGAACGTGAACTTACTCTTATATAAATATCTAACGTCAACTTAAAGAGCTAACAAATCAAATACATAATTATCCTAAGAATATATCTCATAATGCTCCGTGAGAATTGTTAAATATAATAAAAGCTTCATGTTGCAGCTACTCGTTAAGTAATAGAAAGAGGACGGGTATCAGTAGAGTAGAGCCCAACCCTCTCAAAACCATACAGTAACTCACGATAATGTACTTCATACTTCCGGTGACGTCACGATGCATGGACGCACCCGTGTGAGCTCTCAAACACTGGAGTGATTTTTCAACTATTTTGGTGGAATACACGTTTCTTATTTGACCGCAAAGGCTTGGTATGTATGTAAAAACATACTAATTCATATATATATGTGATTTGAAGAACGGATGACTGCTGACTTTTTGGATTTCTAAAGGATTGTTCACCGACATCGATTATCCACCCGGGACCTTTCTCCAAGTTCAAAGTGAGTCCACCACGCCTGTGTTAAAGTCGGTTAACGCACTATCATCACTCTGTTACGTCGTTAATAAAACCCAAATATCCCCAGTGTTAATAAATTCGGGTTTTTGTGTGGATATGGACAAAACGCCGGCCCCGGGAAAACGTATTCGTTCGGACGTGTCCACACCCGATCAAGACGACTCAAAGCGTCAGTGTAACATTTCAGACGACTCTTTCTCTTCTAGCAGCATGGATGACGTCAACGACGACGTTTTTCACGATAAACTTTTAACTATGCTTCAGCGAAAAGAGGTAATAACTGTAATCTGCTCTACTGTAGCTGAAATCATAAGGCCCATGTTAAGAGAAGAGATGAAATCCCTAATTGATAAGAACACTGTCCTAGAAGAGAAGGTTTCTACGCTCACTAAGGCTGTTCAAGAACAGGGCGAGGAGATTAGGACCCTCAGTGACCGACTGGACCGTAGTGACCAGTACTCGCGACGCAACAACCTGAGGATCTCGGGTATCCTTGAAGTAGAAGGAGAAGACACCGACGACATGGTGATTAAAGTTGCTGAATCTATCGGTCTTCACGTCAGTCCCCAGGACATCGATGCTAGTCACCGAGTACCCCGTCGCCCGACCACACCCCAGGAGAGACCACGCCCTATTCTGGTGAGGTTCGTCAGCAACGCAACGCAAAGATTGTTCCTAAAATCAAGGTCGAAATTGAAAACTGTAACTCGCGCCCCCTCAACTCCGAAAGTCTTTGTAAACGAGGACCTGACCAGGACAAGGGCCGACATCGCACGCCAGGCACGTGAGCTAGTGACCAAGAGGAGAGTGGATTCCACCTGGGTCACACGCGGTGTGATCTTGATTAAACTCAAGGATGGGTCAGTGCGGAAGGTGGCCAATAACACCCACTTTAAAGAGGTCATTTCAGCCACTGAGCTAAAACTTGTCATAAACATGAGTCAACAAGAAACTGAGTAACTCTAAGTGCTGATCCGACTATATTTATGAACATACCACGAAATTCGAACTTCATAAGTGACATAATTTTCTTCTTAATGTGTTGAGTGATTATATGAACCACATCTCTAAACAATGAATGGGTGTATGTTTTGAAGCTGCTGTAATCAAATGAAAAATAATGTTATGCTTCTGTTGTTATTTTGCATACTATGATTATTTATTTTTACCACTTATCTACTTCAGGGCTGTTTGAAGTGAATTATTTTTCTTTCTTTTTTTTATTTTTTTTTTTTTAGTTCAAACGGTTTGCATTGTTGTTGCATTGGGGTTTTTGTCAGTTTGGACTTACTTTCCAGGCTTTATTTATAATCTTTTCAATCATTCATAAACTTGTCACCTATTTGTCTGAAAAGTAACAAAACATTTATTTTTATTTTTTATTTTTATTTCTTTTGTTTCATTTTATTTCTCTTAAATGCCTAAGATTTAGATTTCAAGCAACATAAGGACATGTTTATTTACATATAATCACAACCCACTAACATTAAATTTAACCACATGTTTCGCCTTTCTACAGTTTCTCGCATATACATAAACGCGAATCTACACACTATTTATAATAACATTCAAATCCATCTCATCTCATGTAAAATTATACTTTATTACTCACATATTATGAAAATCCAACACAGTACAATTCCAATAAAGTATCCGACATGACAGCTGAGTAACACACAACACTGTATCACAACAGCAACACACAATGCACGGGTCTCATGCTTTCATGCACGGCGTGATCTCAACTCTCAAGACGCGGTCGCTTACTCTCACCTATTCTGATTTTTACCCCACCAAACCACTACACTTACATAGATGACATTTACCTGTTGTTTTATCCTTTCATTCTTTGTTTTTGTTCCTTTCAAAAATATGTTTTCCACATACTACATTTCTAGGAAACATTCAGTTTACTTTGATGCATGCTTTTTATCTCCGCATGTGTTTTGTTACATGCAATTTTACATTGAAACTTGTTGTTGGCTGAAACATTTTACAATCTCCTATATTCCCAACCCAACCGCCTTTTTTATCATTTATTTGACCCTTGTGATTGATGCCGGTTGATATCGCTCAGTACAGACGGGCGGTTGGGTTATTTAACTTGCATGTCTCCAGCAAGGCTTTCTGCACTTTCATTTCATTATCTATACTTTATTCTTCCGTTTGTATATACAAACTAAAAACTCCAATCTACATTTACATTTTGATCTTATTACTATGTTGTGGTGATATCCATACAAATCCTGGCCCTTGCAAAGATAGTAATCTTAAGATTGTTCATTTAAATGTAAGGAGTGTTAAAGATAAAGTAGATTTACTTTCAGCTGAACTTGATTCCTATGATGTAATTTGTCTGACCGAAACATGGCTGCATAGCGGTATTGCACAAAATGACATCGCTATTCCAAATTTCCATTTGCCGTTTCGTAAAGATCGCCCAAGCCGAGGAGGGGGTGTAGCTATATATGTCAAAAACAACCTCTACGTTAATGATATGGTAGACCTATCGATACCCACCCTTGAAGCGAAATGGATACAAATAATTTGCAAAAACAATAGATATTTAATCGGAACTTTTTACCGCGCAGATAAAAGCGAGGATTATTGGGAGTTAATAGATCAATCAATATGTGATGCTCTAGCTTTGAAAATGCAAACCATAATCGCCGGCGATTTCAATATTGATATACTAAGTGAAAAGCATCCTAAAATCGAAACCTTGAAAGCAATGTACGGACTGAAACAGCTCATTACTGAACCTACTCGGATCACCCCCACTTCCAGAACATTGATTGATTTATTGTTTGTAACGAATGGAGATAGTGTGATATGTTCAGGTGTGTCTGATCCCATATGTAGCGATCATTGTCCTATATTTGTTATAATTAGGCAAAATATTCCCAACCATAGATCTTTCAAAAGAAAGATGTATAACTATAGCATGATCGACAAGGATAATCTCATTGAAAGCTTATCTTCAGTCAACTTGCAAGACGTTTTGTCACCCAACACTGTTAATGAATCAGCAAGTTGTTTCTCAACATCCTTCCTAGATATATGTGATAAGCACATCCCCAATAAAACTATTACCATTAGACCGAATGACCCTTTATGGATGACTGGTGAAGTAAGATATCTGATACGAAAGCGAAACCGAGCGCATAAAATCTCCAAAAGACGAAATCGACCGTCCGATTGGGCAACTTTTCGTAAGCTTAGAAATCAAGTTATATCAGCTGTTCGCATAGCCAAAAAAAAATACTTAGATAAAATTGACCATAAAATAAACGAATCGTATGGTAGTAAACTTTGGTGGCGACTTGTTAAAAACTACTTGAAATCAACATCCAATACGACATTTCCACCTATTAAACATGGTAACTTAGTCTTTGACAGTCCCGAAGATATAGCAACAATAATGAATAACTTTTTCTGTACTCAGGCGTCTGTACAAAATCCTGACCGTCCCCTACCTAATTTTTATACTAAAACAAATCAAAGTTTATCCACCATTACATTGAGTTCTAGCGAAGTAAAGGATATTTTACTCTCGGTTGATGTAACAAAAGCAACGGGAAATGACGGCATCGGTAATAGACTATTAAAACTCACCGCCCAAATAATATCCGATCCATTAACCGAACTGTTCAATACTTCACTCAATGTCTCTATATTTCCAGACGCATGGAAAATCGCTTCAGTAATACCCATACATAAAAAAGGTAATACTAATGAATGCAATAACTACAGACCTGTAGCGCTAACTAGTTGCTTAGGAAAGGTTTTTGAAAAATGCGTCTTTAAGTACGTTTTTAATTATCTTAGAGATAATAATCTACTGACAAACCTTCAGTCTGGATTTATCCCCGGAGACTCGCCATCTAACCAATTAACTTTCCTCTATGACTTCATTGCTAGAGAATTGGATAAAGGAAAAGAAATAAGAGCAGTTTTTTGTGACATTAGCAAGGCTTTTGATAAAGTATGGCACAGAGGAATCATTCATAAATTGAAAGCTTATGGTATTGCCGGAAAACTTCTTTTGTGGTTTGAAAGTTATCTTGAAAATAGGAGACAACGTGTTGTTATCAACGGTTATAGTTCTGAATTAAAGCACGTTACAGCTGGCGTCCCTCAAGGTTCCGTTTTAGGCCCACTTCTTTTCTTAGTCTATATCAATGATATTGTAGACGACATTGATAGTAACATACGGTTATTTGCTGACGACACCTCACTATATGTAATTATAGATGATCCAAATGTAGCCGCACAATGTCTAAACAATGACTTAGCAGTAATATCAAAATGGGCTAAAACATGGCAGGTAGATTTCAACCCAAACAAAACGGTATCGATTCAATTTACCAGAAAGCTCACCCAGAATATTAAACCAGTTCTATCAATGGATAATACCAACATAGACGAAGTCCCTTCTCATCGACATCTGGGAATAACTCTCCAAAAAGACTGTATGTGGCACAGTCAAATCGAAAATATCATCAATAAAGTCAGTCCAATGATTAACTGCCTAAGAAGCTTTAAATACCGCTTAAACAGGAAAACACTGCAAACAATGTATAAATCCTTTATTCTACCAATATTTGACTACTCCTCTCATATATGGGATAATTGTACAAAGGAACAAGCACTCCTGTTGGAAAAATTAAACTTAGATGCCATTAGAACTATTTGCGGAGCCGTTCGTGGCACAAGTCACGAGAAATTATATTCAGAGACAAATATCTCTTCATTAGAAAATAGAAGACATCGACAAAAATTATACCTCTTTTATAAAATGGTTAACAAGCTAGTTCCCGATTACTTATCCAGCCTAGTTACAGAAAATGTCTCATCGTTAAGTGGATATAATTTGAGAAATAATTCTGACCTACAAACCATAAAATGTAGGACAAATCTCTACTCCACGTCATTTCTCCCAGACACCATAAATATTTGGAATTCCCTCCCTTCAGATATAAAAAACGCCAATACTTTAGGCGAATTCAAAAGTAAACTTAAAGTAGAAAACACCATTAAATTTCACTTCGATTTATTCTATGGGCCAAGATTTTGCCAAATAATTCATTCGCGTCTTCGGCTTGGGTGCAGCGATCTAAATCGAGACAGATTTTTAAGGTTTATATCTAATAGCCCAGAATGCATTTGTGGGCATCACACTGAAGACGCGCTCCATTTCTTCCTCATCTGTCCTAATTACGATCACATAAGATCACATGCATATTTCTATACAAAAGGTTTTGATTTATCCTCCATTTTATATGGTCATTCGGGCTCAACTGATCAGGTAAACCTAGAGTTATTAAAGTCTGTACAAAATTACATTATAGAATCCAAGAGATTCCCGGTATTCAGATAACCTCTACTTCTATTTGACTGCGTTGCCTTGCTGATATGATGACATAACCTTGCAAGTATTATTGTCTTAGCCTTCAAACGTTTCATTGTAATAATCACGTTTCCTTTATGCATCTGTATATCGAATTGATATGTTTATTGTATTATGTCCATGTGTACGTCACTGTCACATCTGTATAAACTTGATAGGGAGCAGCATTAACATAAGCAGTTCTCTGCTTGTTTGCTAATCCCGTTTTTCCTTGAATAAATATGTTTAAACCATGTACTGCTACGAGTATATATCTATCTTAGTGCACAGTCAAATGCTTGAGTCGTAAAATATGTCTTAAAATGAACATATTTCAAATGAATTGTCAACAAATTTGGGAAACATTCTCTCGAACACAACAAGAGTATAACATTGACATTTCTCATGTTCATATGCAAATGTTAGTTTTAAACAGCATAAGCGTCGCGCTTGAATCACGAACATGCATGATAAGCACGTTTTATTCAGAAATATTGAGCAATCAGTAGTAATACATATCATTGCCTATAGAGACTGAATGGTTTTTAGAATGAACCAGTTCACACTTTACTTTTTTAATTCCTTACTATTTAAAAGTGTATTTTAAAAGTCAATTCTAATTTCTAAATACCAATTATTTAATAACAGTTGGTGTTTTTTTTATAAACTAAAGTGACAAGTTGAGCTGTATGAATTAACTTATTATATTTTAAAACATTGGGTACATGGTTTCACCTAAATTCGTGATATAAAATAAACACACTTGAAAAGCCCCGAATGACCTCACATCACTTGCTTTAATTACATGCTTATATTCTCTCGACGGAAGCGACAATGTCCTTTCGGAAAGGGAACACCGCAATTCAATGTTTAATCTAATAAGTGTTTAATTGTGTATATTATCTGCACAAATAAAACAATCAGTTGGCACTATTTGTTATTTTTTTTATAGAGGTCTGTGAACCAGTTTTATGAGCATGATATCCGAACGTTTGTACTCCACGTGACCACAATACAATCATGTGATTGGACGAAAGTATTTAACTGTGCTCTTAACAAAAGTCACCGCCACCATTGTACCAACTGTAACCACAGAGAAATAAACTTGCTAAATGAAATTTGCATACAAATAAAGTCACTGGTCAGGAGAATTATGCATGCTTTATAGTCGAACGTATTTTAACGTATAAACCAAAGTTCACAAAAATATGACTTTAAATAGTTAGACAAACAGGCGTTGACAGGTACTATTTGCTAATTCAGTTAGTACCAACTGTCAGACGTGGTTTATTCACTAAATGCAGTTAAAATGTTGTTAAAGGATTACGCACACATAGTAATTAAAGGCACAAACATGCACACCTTTGATTTCAAAACACAAATAGATAACACACTGAATGAAGCAAACGTTGTAGGTTTAATATGCACCCAGCTGTCATTATATATCCCCATCATATTGTATTCATTTAAAGTTCATCACAACGACGCATTATTCCAATAATGTTAGGATGATGTATCATTTAAAATGATATTGGAAACAAAATCATGTATATATAAAAACTAACATGTTTGATTAATTATTGAACGTAAAAACATTAGAAGAGTTTTATGATAGATCACTCAAATTTGTGAAAATTGGTTTATTGATTAAACATTAAAATACAGTTTATAAGTTTTTGAGATAATCAAACAAAGCATGTGGCATTTATTTATTTCTCGTTAAGATGTGAAGATTATATTTCAGTAAGCGTATTAAGCCAAAAGTGTTCTGGTTCAAAAGTGCACTTGAAATCAGCTCCTCAACTGTTCAGTACAAAACAAATATTATTATTGTCATAGTGATAAATAACTGTCCCTGCTGAGCTACAATGTCAGTTTCGTACTAAAATAATGTTCGTGTTTTGATTATTTAATCAAACAAGAAGTTATTCAACGTTACGCATGATATTGACGACATCGAGACCGTCAAGCTCTAGCTGGCCGGGAACCAGTTTGGCGACACTAAGGAATTCTCAATAACAAATCTTACATTGACAAATCAGCGGCGTTTCAATCACAATTTCAATAAGCGTATGCTCCTAGTTTAGTATGTCAGCTTTATTTATGCATTCATCTCTCATTTAGTTCTTCGTTAATCCAGTTTAGTGCGCGTCAGTTTCACATTGTGTCTGGTTAAGGGATTCCTTGTCTCAACCCTATCAATATAACTCACAGGGGAACAGATGTAACGAATAACAAATTATAGTTTCACAACAATAGCAATCATCAGTGAGAATACATAAACCTGGAAAGCCGTTTAAAAGTGTACAAGCTAGACTAAAATTAATTACAAGTATTAAATATGTTTTTCTTTTTAAAATAATGCAATGTTGTTCTTAATATGTTGCATCTGTGTATATATATATTCATTTTAATAATGGTTGACACCTCCTAATAGTTATAGGAATGAAATTTTATATAAACATCATAACGTGTCAGTTTCGATAATATTTTTGGTCAAACATTTTACTACTGGATGTCTTTTTGTGAACAGTGTCCTTGAGCATTTTCTATTTCTCCTTTGTACTTAAACATACCCAAGAAAGAGGAATATAAGAAAAATTCAATTTATTCAAAAGAGTTCATTCCTTGTGTCGTGAGATCTTGGCATTGGTATATTGTCACAGTATTTGAGTGTTCTCATTTTGGTTCTAATAAATAATGAAAAGTTACATTTGAAAATAATATTCTACCAAACTCAAATATACACAAAATCTTCCATGGAGTCTCATTGGCACACAATGCATACATGGCAAGTATTATAAAGTTTACACCATGTGTTTGTGCCATTTGATTTCGAAAATGATAATATCGAACAATATTAATTGTCCATGCATTTAATTTGCTAAAATCCATTTTCTGTTTAGGGGTGTCAACCATTTTTACCATGAGTATAGATGAGTCTAGATGTATTGAATGATGGTCTCAGCTTTATATGTCGTATACACAGTTGTAGTCATAATGCAATGTTGCCATTAATGTCTTGCAATCATGATCATACAGACGAGTCTAGGTTTGATGGGTCCTGGGTTTGCAAAGGGTGATCCTGCGGTCAATGTCACTCACTGATCGTGTCCCCTGAACCCTGAATCATTGATATATATATAGAAAAGAGTAAACATCAGCTGGGTTTGACTGGATCAATCTTCATTAATACGATGAGCTCATTTCGACCAGTATATCAGTATTTTCAAGTATGTTTAGACAAGTGGAAGATCGCATATATATTATATACAAGAACAATAAATAATTACAACATCAATATCCTTACATGGCATTAAGACATGGTCATTGTTCGATAATCACGCACGTCATAATTGCCTCGAGCACACTAATTGGATGTGAGTCTAGAACAATGCAGCCTTGTGAGGATTATTGTTGATATACGTATAGATATTTTGCATATAAATGTTTATATATGTTTAGCCAGTGTCGTGAAGGTGAGCACAATTATGTGGTAAAATATCGGATCTACTGAGCTTAATAACATGACCAACTTAAAAAGCAAACTTGTGATTCTAAAGTGCAGGAATTTATATTACAATTCACAGGCTCCTGCCTCGGCTGCACTGACCCCTGTGTTATTGTGTTTCGCGCGAATTCGGGTCGCGCATAGCGTCAGTGGGAGTGAGGGGTTATATTGCACGATAATAGCGAGGGGATCCAGTCGAGTGTAATTCAAAAGTAGAACATCTGCCGAAGCTTTGAAGCACCTTGATTTTATTAGCGGGACGCGTGCCCGTTCTGTACCTTGTCATCATGTATTCGGTCATTGAACCGCGGCCTGTTGCTCCGCGTTAGAGTCTGCGTTAAAGACAGACAGACAGATAGACAGATAATTTATTAAAGTCTCACCTCACATGACAAGCAATACAATAAAAAGATACAATAAAAAGTGAGCCACCCATGTAGGGTTATGAGAGACTAGATATGTACAGAGAATATACACAATATAAGCTAGAACATTAATCGCAAAAGCTAAATTTAAATAGAGATAGATTATATAAAGATTAAAATATAAGATTGCTTAAAATATAGATACATAAGATTGCATAGCATATAATATCAAAAGTAAAGTAGTTATAATATAATACAATATGTAAAAAAGTGCACTTAATAAGCGTTGTATAAAATTTGTCTCCGTTTCTGCAGTATAAGCTTGCAGGCTTTGGCTGAATAAAAAGCAATATCCGGGTTGGCTAAGATGAAACGAACTTTTTGCAAATCTGTAAAATCAGTAAAATCGATGCAAAGATTAAAACAGTTCCTTAAAAGACTATCACGGATGTTATTATAAATGGGACAGTGTAGTAAAACATGAACTTCATCCTCAACTTCAAGTGTACAGTTGAAACATATCCTTTCCTCAATTGGTGTATTGGAGTATCGTCCAGTCTCTATATGAATTGGTGCTACTCCGCTCCTGAACTTGGCTAAGGCGCTCCGGGTACTTCTGGAGGTCGAGTTCAGTATATAAGGCTCCACACCAATGTCGCTCTTGAAAGTACTGTACAGACGTAGCTTGTTACCTCCCACGCTGTTCTTGCTGTGCGTTCTATGTACATCAGTTATCCAGGTGGACCTAAAACTCTCTTGTAGTTTCGCACACAGCTCGGAGGTAATAAAACAGGGGTGGAAATTGTTGTTAATTGGGATAAAATGTTCCAAGTTCAAGTTTCTCAGCTTATCATGCACCCGCTTATTCCAATTACTTCTGCGACGTTCTGCTTGGGTATTTGACCAGATAAAAACCTTTGATATCAGCCGCTCTTGGTCCAGGGAACTTAATCGCTTATAGAACTTGACGACACTTTTCCATTGTCTCATGTGTGGTGGGATCCATCCAATATCTCCTACAAGGGCGGCGTTAGGTGCGTACTTGTAGAGTCCCATGTAAAAGCGCATGGCTCGGTTGTGTAGGGCGTTGATAGCTGGCACGTTGTACTGACCCCAGATGGCAGCTCCATACCCTATTATTGACCAGACCATAGTGTCATAAAGCTTGGAATATGTCTGATACTTCATCCCTCCAATCGCTTTATACTTAGATATCAGGAGTCCTAATGCTCGACTTGCTGAGCTGGCTGCCACCTTGCCCATTCGCTTAAAATCCAAAAATTCAGTAATAAAAAGACCGAGATATGTGTAGCTGTCTGTGACCTCCAAGTCGATATCCCCACAGCGAAACGTCGATGCTGTCCTAGTAGTAGAGGGTGTCCGAAAGTGAATAACCTTGGATTTATCCTGGTTGACTGTCATTTTATTCTCTAGGCACCACGAGTTCAAGCAGTCCAGCATTAAGTTTAGATCGTTCTCGTTTTCAGCAAGAAGGACGACGTCGTCGGCGTAAGCGAGCACACTTAAAATTTGATCATTAAAATGTACACCCAGAGATAGTTGATTAATACGGGTAATGAAATCATTAATAAATATGTTGAATAACAGGGGCGATAACAAACAGCCTTGTCGGAGACCACAGTGGACGTCGAACCATTCCGAACAGATCCCATTCAATCGCACACAACTTCGTACAGAGTCGTACAGAGACACGATAGCATTATAAATGTTCCCCTCAATTCCATTTTGTTTTAGCTTATCCCAAAGAAGTGCTCTGTCGATGCAGTCATAAGCTTTTTTAAAGTCGACAAAAGCAACAAAAGTTTGCCTCTTCATTCTCTTTCTCGATTCAACTAATGATGTTAAAGCGTATATATGTTCAGTAGTCGATCTTTTCTTCCTGAAGCCGTTCTGTTGGTCAGCCAGTAGACTCTGATTCTCCACATGATCTGTCAGTCTGGTGTTCAGGATGTTGCAGTAGAGTTTGTAACAAGCACTTGTCAGAGTAATACCTCGATATGATAGAGGATCTCTTGGATCTGCTGTCGATGTCTTTCGTATAGGATTAATTATACCTTTCCCCCACTCAGTAGGTATCTTCCCTGAGATAAAACACTTATTAAAAAGACAATGTAAAAATTGTAAACTAGGTATATTTTTAAGGACCTCCGTAGGAATCCCATCAAAACCACACGCTTTTCCCGTTTTGGCTTGTACAAGGGCACTTTGAACTTCTTCCATGGTGATGTCCGTATTAAGACAAGATAAATTATGCAGGTTTGACGTAGACGTGTCACTGATGACGTTAAAGATCCGACATCGTCAAACAAATCCCCTTGTAACATTGTAGATCTAGATGCTGCGGCTGGTCACATTGTTGCGTGCAGTACGCCCAGGTGTACACAACACAAGCAGGTGATATACCGATACAGGTGTTCTCCGTCCAGGTGTTGTAGTTCAGTATCTGATCAAATATTTGGGCACATTCCCTGACTGTCTACACTGTCACAAAGTTTTAAAAAAAATTCATTCCAATGACATCAGTATGTATACATTCCCGTCGTAGGCGTAGATACACTGTAATTTTATTACCAAGTGATCATCTAGTTTGATTATATTGTAAATTGAATGCAGTCTTGCGATTGTTGATATGTTATTACACATTACACCAAAGATTGTTATTTTATTAAGAGTTAGATGGAGGTATGATAGTGACAAAGTATCCATTATGGCATATCTACTGTTTTGCAGAGTTTGTTACATCGACAATGAACGTGCACAAAACTAAAGTTCTTGTATTTTGAGGAAACAATACTGACATGAGTACATACATTTATCAACAGGCAACCAAAGCAATGTATTTTATTTGCATAAAAGCCAAACTTTTTATTTATCAATTCAGTTTCATCTATGTCTTTTTGATGAAATGGTAAAACCTATTTTGATGTATGGTTATGAAAGAAAATTGAAAATGTACATATTTGTATAAAGAAAAAATATTGCCTGTAAAGAAGAGTTAGTGCGCCCATATATATGCTTTATGGTAAGTAAGGTCGAGTCCCCCTCTTTGTTGATGTGAAAACTCGTGTGTTAACATTTTTGACAAAAGTTCTTACTGACTGACAGACAGATATTTATTCAATGTACGTGAATAATAATATTGTGACTACATACCATTATATGATATATGGTTGTGTAATTGAGAATAAACATATACAATAGATGTATAATAATTATTTGGGACATCATATAAATGTAAGGGGGTAGCAGGTCATTGACAACTCATTAGCAAAACTCACTGGTGAGAAGGGTGTTTTATAAGACTGTAGGCAGAATTGGACGCCACCAATAATGATACCAACGAATATGCAAGACAGTGTGACCCACGAAAACAAAATATGAATGAAATATAGTCGTGTCCAGAAGCCAACTAACTATATTTTCCATTTCTAATTACATGTTTCTGAAAAACACGCCCTGTACAAAATCGTCGTTTTAGAATCTCATTAACTTGGCGAGATAGGAGAGAGAAGTATATATTTTACATGTTAAATGACTCCTACAGTAACAATGCTTCAACGAATTAAAGTCCAAATGGGTACATTATATCGACAGCATATTACTTAACTTAATTACCATATTTATACATTTGACACTTAAATGTAAACCATTTGGTCGAAAAGACCTTGCTTGATGTAGCGAGTTTAGCACCCCATCGTCGTCAGAATAAAAAATACCATACCAAGATGAGTGACTTGAAGTGAATTTAAGAAACATTTATTTATCAAAAACATTCAGGATCGACTTTGTCGGATGGCAGTTCTTTTTGTTTTAACTGATAAGTTGGTGTCGTTGCTTGTGGACGCTAGTTTATATAACAAAACACATATTTTATAGTATAACGTCTTATATTCCAAATCAAGCATTGTCCACAAAAGACAATTGTTGATTTGAAATATAAACAATATATCAAACTTAATTAAACCACGGAATAAAAGTTACATACTGAAAATAAGATAATAAGCATTTTATCGATACATCCACATGGTGTTGGGTTACAAAGTAGACTAACATTTAGTCTCAGAAATATTGTTTTTTAACAACAACATTTAAAAATCAATTCAAATAATTATACAAAATGGAGCCCTAAAGATGCCTTAATTTCTGCATAGAGTTGAGTTATCTCGACTTGCTATAATTTTCTAGACTGGGCTGGTCGTCAATTGAATATTTTGCTCTAGGGTCTGAACGAAAAACTACAAAGCTAAACACGACTGTATGAGACCACCCATATTTCCTGAATGTAATGTGCTATACACGATATTAACCAGGAGAATACAGTATACACATGCGTAGACCTTATTGTTGATGCTGGGGCAGAGCTTATCACACGCTGTTGACTGGATATCGCCGTCCGATTAACGGAATAGCGCCCTACTTTATAAATATGCTCTGATATATGAATACACAGGGCCTGAGGATTTCTTTCTTCTGCATTTGGTAACAAAGAAAAATATCAAAATAACAAGTGTCGCAACGAACATTTTCAAATGTTGGTCCACATTCCTATGTATCTTAAACTATTCCAAAGCCCATTTGTATACATAGTTTACATAAATGTATATAAATTGCAAATAAGATACGACAAAAACCATGTTAACTTAAATATTTATTTTGAAAGAAAATAACGAAATAGCTATAGTTTGCTTTGTGGGCTGGTTACCTATTAACCCATCAAGCACATGATGGACATAGCATATGCTCTAAGCTTCCATAACAACAAATAACTTTGATATAACAGTAATGTGTGTTAACACTCATATCAGTTTGGTACGGAATACATGATGATAACGTTAATGTTTCCCGTGGCATGAACAAGTCTCACAGCGCGACTAATCATTCACATGGCAACTCTGTGTGAAATTTGGTTGGGGCAGATATCAGAGGATAACATAATAGATATTTGTTTCAAATGGAAATATATTTGAACTATATTTTAAAAAGGCGAAACGTTAAGTACGGCAGTAAAACCAATTAATCTGTTTTTGAAACTGACCACTATGTTCCCACCATTGAACTAAAAAGTGAAACAGACAGATTGAAAGCTAACACTAACGGGCAGCTCACTTAATGTTAAATCACATAGGGGTTAAGCAGATGGCCAGCAAACATAACATAATTCAAAGAAGTTAAAAAGCAAGGCGGAAAAAAAAATATTAACAGACCAAAACTAATAGGTAAGTAGGGATAAGTAATCATATTGAAATGTACTCATCCATGATAGTAGGCGATGGAGTGTAACGGGATGAAAGATTGAATGCAGTGTTGCGATTATTAGCTGTCTTGAGATGAAATGCCAAACTGGACATGACAAAGTCATGTCCGGGACTTCTTAGATCTTCAAACAATTGAATATTATATATACTGTTAGGAATAAACTCTAGTCAGTCTGTCGATGAGATTGGCCAAGGTCCACTCTGCCTCCTGTCTTCTCTGCGTGCTGCATGCGTGAAGTGCCAAGTCCTGTATCACGTCTCGCCTAGCCCTGCCCTTTGAGAAGTCCGGCTGTGATTTTTAGCGAGTGAGTGAGTTATTGTTTAACGCCGCTTCGGCAGTATTGCAGCCATTAGCGGCGATGTGTTTTTTAGAGCTCCCCACGTACATCAGTGATCACCAATTTTACGGTACCTCTCGTGGAGCGAGCGACCCATAACTACATCAACACAGACCGTGATAACCTCCTAGGACACAAATATTAAGTGTCTGTCCATGTGTTATACTTAAAGTGTTCCACTTTTACTATTTAATGATACATATAAACAGTTAGAATCAGTGACGTCATACAAGTAAGGACCTAGTCTAACATTTAGAAATGACTTTTGTGTAAGTTTTTAATTTTGAATAAAATGAAAATAAAGTAAAAAGGAGCCTCTGAGATGTGTTCACTTTCACAAACTGAGCTCTTTAGTCTTGTTGAAGACTAAAATAATAATGGTTTTGGTGACAGACTATAAACCGGACACTATTCGTTGACATCTCATCTGTGCTCAACATCATTAATCCACACATATTGATGTAGAAACTGTCATACATTACTCCCTTCCTCATTAAAAGGATGGAAACCTTCTTATGGAGAGACAGTAATAGGTGATTGTATCAAGTATGTACAAAGATCGGGGAGCCGCGGGGATGAATGTCGCCTGCACTTTTCACCTTCTAACCCTGCCCTGACGATTTTGTAAAGCTCGGTGGAAGCTAGCTTTAGATTCAAATTGAGTCTATTGAATGAATATTAACAATTACCGTACTTAATCCCTGTCATTGTATTTCTTTACGCGTTAAGTCAGTCTCATGTTGTATGTGTATTCGGTTTATCTAGACGTGCTGAACAAGAAACTAGATTGTATTTAAGGCTCTTTTTAAACACGGCCATGTCGCGGGGGACGTTGTAAGCTCTAAGTGAACTGATCCACAGTACGGTCAACTTCCAAACGCAAGGCATACCTCTTGCCAGTCTGCATTACTGGCTGATTTAACCCTTGCGGTATTTCCCTCGCTTTCTTGTGTCGAGGCAGTGAATCGCTGCACTGGAAATGCATAGCGGGCCTGGATTTCTAAACACAGATTTCTTAAGGACATACTGCAAGGCCTAAATCAGCCAGTAATGGAGACTGGCAAGAGTTATGCCTTGCATTGGGAAGTTGCAGTACGGTTTGCAGATTGTGCAGCGATTGTAGGCAAACTGAGAAACGATATTTCTGTGAAGAAATGTAGAAAGATTTCAGGACTTAGTGTACAAACAACAACACATTTACCCTTCAAGGTCACAAAGAACTGGTAAATAACTGTTGGATTAAACTAATTGAAATGCGTTCAGCTCCAACTGTTGGGACTGTATCGGAATAGGAGTTCACGTGTATCGTGTGTTTCACGTCAAAATCACAAAGTAGACATAATTATTCTTAAATAATATCCAATATTGAACCATCTGCTTTCATTTGCTTTTAACTGCAGTAGAACAAAATTTAATTTAATTTTCTTAGGACAAAAGGCTTAGTTCGAGTATCCGTAGTTGTCTAAATGAATGAATCTTTCATCTGATCCTCAGGTATTCTATTATAGCGCATTTCAGTTTATTAGCATCAGTCACATTCGCCGTAGTTATACCGTTAGTGTTTGGGTTTTTAAAAGCATTTAAAGCTTTACTCATCAAATGTTTTGAAAGCTTTCCTGTAAACTTATAGCATCATTACCAGGCAAATCATCGTTCTTTAAATAATGAAAGGGAAGTGGATTTCTTTGTCCGTATCATAAATGTCACCTCCATCTGCTGTAACATAAAATGTATAGTACCACAATACGATATACGGCTTTTCAGGAAAGGTCGCTACAGGCCTACTGTAGACTAAAATTTAGTGTATGGATTTTGTTGAATAATTACTGTAGCTTCATCCATTTGATTATATATTTGTAATACTTTCAGTTCCATATTGTGTATTCAGTTTATCTAGATTTGCTGAATAAAGATCTAGACTGTATTAAAGGCTCTTAAGTTTACACAGTCATGGGGCAGGACTAGGTCTACTGTTTCGTCCTGATTTATGCGGGTTATCTAACGTGTTGTGCGCTCGCCTGCACGTGCCTTCATATATAGGTCTCCACATATATTCAAGTTTAGTCTACCGATTTTTTATTTACTATACCTTCATCCGTATGATTATATTTTGGTAATACTCTCAGTTCCAAATTCAGTTTATCTAGACTTGCTGAATAAGGATCTAGACTTAATAGGCTATTATTTTTACACAGACATGGGACAGGACTATAGTCTCCACTGATCGAGGAGAGATGAATTGGGGTTTAAGTATACGCATATAACGCCACTCTTCAAGAGTACTTCCACATCCCAACACGTGACTATAACATAACGTATTGTAACGTATTTGCCAGACTGTAACATAATCTCTCGGCTCATTTGAAACCTAAATTTGATAAAATAGTCAACACAGAGGAGATCGCTGGGGCCAATTTTTGGGGTTGAATGTTCAACAGGAACAAGTCGTCGGGCGGCAAGTCGTCAATCAATATGTAAGTTTAAATATACATGTATCATGTGACACAAGGATGTATATAGATCCTCTACATAAATCCGTGTGTGACCCCAACTCATAATTTACATATCAGATCGCCGCATGCTTTAATGAAACACTTTGATGAATTCCAGAACAATAAAGCAATAAAGAATCATTATTACATTCAAGTCATATGTAATCGGTGATCACAAATAAAGGCCGTTAGCTTATATGGGATATTCTGTACCCTAAGACACAAACGGAAGAAAACGTGTGTTTCATGTGACTAGAAAGCGACAGCGGGGCGCTTTATGGTCAGTGTGGGATCACTCTGATGAATTTAACGCCGTGTCGTATGGGACTTATTGCTGGCCAGTGTTTCCCATTGCTTGTGTCAGAGGATAAAATATTAGATAATTGTTTCAAATGGAGGGCAGCTCTTCGCGGCACCAGGGAACCATCTACCCTGGTACTTTCACCGCGCCCTGCCACCATAAATTCAAAGAACCAGACAGGCGGCAGAATGAGAAGGGAATTTAGTATATGGCGAGCGATGAAATACTGGGATTTATCAGTGAAATAAACGGTCTATCAAGCTACAGTGAAAATAACTTATATTTTCACTGCGAACGGTGACTGATATCATTTGACGTCATAAAACAATGGTCTCACGCGGCGAATTGGCTTATGACGTCACAGTGTTACTGTGGTGACGGGCTGTTCCTAGCGGCCGCTCGGCGTGAAAATTACCCTTTTCGGACTTAATTACATGGATAACATCATATAATAAATAGAATATCCGTCAATTCTTGACAAATACCATGTTTATCTCATCGAGTGAGGTAGAAAGGTTATATTTTCACGAGTGGCGCAGCCACGAGTGAAAATATATAACTTTTCTACCTCACTTAGTCAAGAAAAGACAGATATCCTCTATATATATATAGATATCATTTTGACAGTAGATTTTGAACAATGCCCTGTTGGCGCCAGCTACATGACATCACAATGATTTTGACATCACAGCACTGGAAGCTAAATGGCAGTTTTGTGTTCAGATATTTTCATTTTTCATTAAAAACTAATGAAGAATGATTTTGGATGATAATAGAATCTCACCCTCGTGTCTTTTAATATCAAATATATCAACACTCGTTGATAAAAGTCAAAATATCCTCGGCAAACTCGTGTTGATATATTTGATATCAGAAGACACTTGGGTGACATTCTCTATATATATATATAGAGGATATCTGTCTTTTCTTGAATAATACCATGTTTATCTCATCGAGTGAGGTAAACATATATAACTTTTCTACCTCACGAGATGAGATAAAAATGGTATTTGTCAAGAATTGACGGATATTCCATTTATTATATGATATTATCCATGTAATTACGTGGGTCATTCTCAAAAAAAGACCAGATTCATACAATGGAAAATACAGAAATTCAAAGTCTCCAACTGAATGTTATTTTTATCGTTTTCAATGGTCAACATATGAAGAAATGTAATCTTGATAATTTGCATGCATGAAAGAAATAAAAAAAAATTCAAATTTAGTTTTCCATGTATTCACTGGAAAAAAATTGTCATTGGTGTAACGGGTAAAAAATGTATTTTTTTCACATTTTGATGTGACATAAGGAAATTTCTTCTTTTGTCATTATCCACAAATTATTTCTTTTTTCAAACATGATTTAACTTGTTTCCTTATTTTCAAACTTATTTGTTAATTTGGCAAAACCATCTTGATGTGAGAAGAATGAAATGCTAACAAATGATATTTTTCACAAAGCTCTTTTATAGGTTAAGAATGTACATGTTTTATAGATAGATTTTAAAGCTTAGAATATAATAGCACAGCATATGACAGTCTTACTGTTAAATCTTTTACTTAAAATGATTAAATCTTAGCGAAGATGCATGTTACACCACTGATATTTTTGTTACACCACTGACTTTTCTTGACCTTATTCTCAATATAAATCCAAACTAATTGCCTTAAATTGCTAATTAACACATTTTAAAGGCCCAATGGCAAATTCTGAAAACATAGATATAATAAGTTTTCACAAAAATATTAGAATAAATAAATTGAACGCATTGTAGTAATGTTGTTACACCAATGACATGTTTTATTGTTACACCACTGATATTTTCTGTTACACCACTGATTTTCCTTGATTTTATTCCAAAGATATACCCAAGTTAAGTGGTTTTAATTGCTAATTTATAGATTTGAATGTTTCAAAAGAAAGTCATGATCATTATGTTCAACACATATGGATAATAAAGAGCTATATATAACGATAAAGTAAGATAGTGACAGCATTTACCTCTGCACTCGGATCCAGACAGAAGTAAAGGCGGTGGACAGAGACAAAAGGTCTGGACACCTTGTTCGAACACCCAGATTTTAAAAGTTTACAACAAACACATATTAGCATTGATAAAATGTACAGATTTAAAGAATACTGTTACACCACTGACATAATTTTGTTACACCACTGATTTTCCTTGATTTTTTTCCAAAGATATACCCAATATTATTGCCTTTAATTGCTAATTTATAGATTTGAATGTTTCAACAGATTGTAATGAACACTCATATTGTAAAAGTTTACAACAGAAACATATTAGCATCGATAAAATTGATAAATTTAAAAAAAATACTGTTACACCACTGACATAATTTTGTTACACCACTGACTTTTCTTGACCTAACTCAAAGTTTAAGCCATTTTTAGTGTCTTTAATTGTTAATAAAAAAATCTTGAAAGGTTCAATAGCAACTTTTGAACACATAGATGTTAAAAGTTTTAACGAAAATACTAAAAACATCAACATTTTTGTCAGTGGTGTTACGAAACATGTCAATGGTGTAACATTTTCCATGTGACACCACTGACTGTTACACCACTGACCCTTTCACACTTTTATTAACTTTTACAACAATTAATGCTCCCTAACCACTAAACAAGTGACATAAATGGTGATGTTTCATTAGTATCAATTCACTTGAAACAGCCAATTTCTTGAATAACTACATATCAGGAAGTAATCATTGTTACACCACTGACTCGATAAAAAGATATGCTTCATAGTAGGCTCACAAAATTGCATCAAACGTTTACAGTAATTCAAAGCTGGCCTTAATAAAACTACTGCTATGAAGAAGAAGCCATCAGCAAAGGGGGGAGTTAGTATTTATAAAAAATTTCAAAGGAAGAAAATCATTAATATCACAATTTTATAATCCGTTACACCACTGACTGTGACATTTTGGACACTCATTGTTTTCATTATAATTTAAAGATTTTAATATTTTTTACAAAAATAGATGCACAAATGTGTTTGTGAAACTTGTTTTCCATATTAAATGCTGAAAAAATATATATGAATGTCTTGGAATTTAAAGTTTTTGGTTCCGAAAAGTCACGTCGCTGTCCCCTGACAGTGGTTTTTCTTCAAAAATGAGGATAAAACCCCCAATTTTCCCCAAAAATAACTAACACTTACAATATTATACATATTTATGAAGAACAACATACTTTCTTCTTTGATAATATGTATTTTGAAGAAATGTTTAAGACATATTTTCCAAGAAAAATTCTACTGACGGATATTTGGCCAAATTTTGAGAATGACCCACGTCCGAAAAGGGTTGTTTTCACGCCAAGCGGCCGCAAGGAACATCCCGTCACCACAGTCACACTGTGACGTCATAAGCAAAATCGCCGCGCGAGACCAATTGTTTTATGACGTCAAAGTATATCAGTCACCGTTCGCAGTGAAAATATAAGTTATTTTCACTGTAGCTTGATAGACAGTTTATTTAACTGATAAATCCAAGTATTTCACTGCTCGTCATATAATAAATATATATATATAGTCATGTCAAAATGTTATTTATTCATTTTAGTCTATGTCACAATGTTATTTATCCATTTTATTCCTTGTAAATTACCAACCACCGTCACTTAATAATCATATGTTAGAAGGCCACAGGACAGAGCAAAATTTTAAATTTGTACATTATAAAATAGAACGTTTTTCGAACCACGAATCTCTCGATTGCATTCACGCTTGACCCGCGGGGACTAGAGTAATGGGAAGGAATAGCAATTTTCGGAGCACGGGTCGTGCTCAATCGGGCATCGGAAAGATATCAGAGGATAAAATAATAGATATAATTGTTTCAAATGGAAATATATTTGAAACCTATATTTAAACTTATATTTTAAAAAGGTGAAACGTTAAGTAGGCCTACGGCAGTAAAACCAATTAATCTGTTTTTGAAACTGGCCACTATGCTTCTACCTTTGAACTAAGGAGTGAAACAGACAGATTGAAAGCCGTGCGTGTGATGGTCATCGAAAATATACAAGACAGAGGGCAGTTCACTAATTCACAGTTCACTAATCCTGGACATGACAAAGTCATGTCCAGGATTTCTTAGATCTTCAAAGATGCATATACTATATATACTGTTCAAAATAAACGCTAGCCAGTCTGTCCGCTCTGCCTTCCTGTCCGCTCTGTGTGCTGCATGCTTGAAGAGCCAAGTTCTGTATCACGTCCCGCCTTGGAGAAGTCCGGCTGTGTTTTTAAGCGCTCCCCACGTAGATCTGTGGTCACCAATTGCAGTACCTCTCGTGGAGCAATAGATAAAATCTACGATCACACAGACCGAGACAACCTCCTAGGGCACTTGCAACTGGTCACTCACTGTCCGTGTACCTGGTAAAGCTGTTAAACCGAGAACTGACCAGTCGTCTCCTTTATAAGATATATGCTTATCTTGATAGAAGAGCACTTGGGACATCGTGGGACATCCCTCTGTTCCCATAACACACCTGTTATACACGGGAACAATCTGTTTTGCCTTAATGGTTGTGCAAAGAACACCAACACATATCCCACATAACATCTGTCTTTAAGAATCCTCTTTTTTTTTTAAGCAATATTTTTTTTTAAAGTTATTTATATTACATACCAATGTCAAAATGATATATGCCACCATCAGGCCTTTGCAAATAATATACCCCAGGCCTGTAAAATATCTTCGCTCCCAAAATCATCGCCAGTTACTGGATATAATCTGACTAATTATGGACATTAAATCAATCAGTAACTTTGCTTCTCGACTTTGGAATCATCTTCCTAATGGATTTCATCATCATTGACTGTATTTAAGTCAAATCTCAAAATCACCCAATTTCCAGCTGTTATTCATAGACTTTAATTCATTATATGTTATGCTTTATTCGATTTTCCCATAAACTCAATAAACTGACTCTATATTCTTGAATCATCCATGTACTGTTACTCTTTTTTCTTCTTATCTATTTCACAACATTATCTCATATCATAACTTTTACATTTGTAGTATGCTTTGAGCATGTGTATTGTGTATGGATACATCGCTCTATAAACACTCATTGTATTATTATTTTATATATATAATTCGGGACTAGTTCCTCATTTCTTTTTAATAAAAATGGTATTTGCTGATTTATTAAAGCTTATGTGTATCACTGGGAACAACATCCAAACGCAAGGCATAACTCTTGCCAGTCTCCTTCCTGGCTGATTCGTGATTTAAGCCTTGCAGTATTTCCCTCGCTTTGTTTTGAAAAGGTAGTGAGTGGATCGCTGCACCTGAAATGCATAGTGGGCCCGGATTTCCAAGCACAGAGATCTTAAGGAAATACTGCAAGGCCTAAATCAGCCACTAATGGAGACTGGCAAGAGTTTTGCCTTGCATTGGGAATATGGAATATAGAATATGGATATGGAAATCATAGCCGTGTTTACATGCATAAACATACCCGAAGGGAAAAGAACAAATAAACTCCCGGGCGAGAGTACAATGTGGTTGCATTTACATGCACCCGTTAATTTTGAATACCGTATACGCGTGATAACCTCTGATAACTGACTAAAATTAAAAGTAATAAATAAAACACAAATCCACATCATCTGTAATAAACTGGATGTAGTGTGGCAGTTTGCGGGAGGAAACATTTAAATAAAAAATGCTGAGATTTATTATTGAAGGCCCGACTCTTATTCATATTTCGGTGTTAGAGGAACTATGGTACAAGTGTATCGTATATCGTGTCATTCATGTCTACATAATAAGAGCCTTACACATTACACGCGCAAATATCCATCACTGGCTAATTTTAGAATTGCGACATTTCCTTAAATTTTCTGCGTTTGTGCAGCGGTGCGTTGCACCTAAACTTCAAGACAGACAGACATAATTATTTATTTACACCTCACTCGCGCAATATAAATACATAAAAGCGACCAATCGCAAAGCTTCTTATGATAGATGGTAAAACACATAAAAGATAATCTGTACAATGTAAAAAAAAACCCATATAAGTACATACACTTTAAATGAATATGATATACATATAAACCTCATAAGATTATTTGTACAGTAAAAACGCCAATATTCTAAGATGCTATTACAGGTGCCTCTGCTACGCTCGCACATAAAAGTGAAGGAAATACAGCAAGACCTAGATTAGTCAGTGATGGAGACTGGCGCTAGTATGTAAATACGAGATAACGTAGCAAGTCTAGATATGTTGTAAACTGTAAAGTGTAAACACTTATTATAAACTGCCAGGCAAAAGAAAGTACTCACCTCATTTTGTTTCGATTAATTCAATATTTAATAGAAATCAGATCCATTTCAATATGACACGATACAGTAATATTTATTTGCAGTAGTTTGAATGAATTAATTGATGAATGTGGTTAATTGTAGTTAAAATATCTTTGTTTAATGAATATACAAGGGTAATACATGAAACATCCACCAACATGACACCTACCGTGCTTAAAATGCTGTAAATATGCGCAGAATCAGGCACATTTATTCATTTTTCACATAGAATAAGTCTTATATGTCGATGAACAGTTGTGTATAATAAAAATAATTTTTGAAGAAATTTTAAATTTTAAATTTCATTCTTAATTATTTTGTTTTAAAACATGTAGTATTCTTTGACTGCTGACTAAACACTTTTCAGTTTTAAATTATGAGATCGAACACTTGAAAATCATACATATGGTAAAATTAACATAAGTAAGTACTTTCTTTTGCCTGGCAGTTTATATGATAATAATACGAAGAAGAATATATGATGAAGCATACGCGGTCATATTTTGTTTTACACCGGTCTGCACTCCATTCAGACGAGTTCGATCTACTCTTATTAAAATATGTCTCTCAACAATACGCAACATGGAAAGATCCCTTTGTGTCAAGTTGTGCATTATAACCGATGCAGTTTCACACCACATGTTCAATACGATGAGGTGTAGATATGCCTTGTGGGTATAGTTGATATTAGCGAATCGAGTCGACTCCTGCAGTGCCACGATAACCAAAGCTATATATGATGATAACCTTAATTTCTCACAAAGGTGGAGAGAGCAGTTGCCTCTATCGACAGGCGTGCATGTGATGTAAGCTCTCGGTAGGTCTATACGTCATAGGGTAAGTTTACGGGGTAGTAAGTGTTCGAGTTTAAGTGATTGGTTGAGAAGTATTTTAGGTGAGTGTTTTGGTGGTAAGTGGAAACGTTACGGTAAATTATTATTATTATTATAAGTGTAAAAGTGTTCGTTGTTCGAAGTTTGAGTACAAGTGCTTGAGGTGAAAGTTTTTGATGTTGAAGTGAGGTAAAACTATGTTTTAGTGCTGTAGTTTCAATTCAAATAGTTATACAAAATGGAGCCCTAAAGATGCCTCAATTCTGCCTAGAGCTGAGGAATCTAGACTTGCTATAAATTTCTACACTGGGCTGATCGTCAGTTGAATATTTTGCTCTAGGGTCAGGGTGACAGAAGACAGTTGTTTGTCTACGGCTGCGGGCTGTACAGAATCGGGTGGTTGTTGTAGAACAATAACTCCTAAGGCGCCAAACGTACACTTTCCTATGTCACAAGTGTGTCATCCACTTGGAGAAGTTTGTGTTAGCTAATGAGGGGCACTGATCTCCACACTGCTGTAGTCACATGGCAGAGGCTGCTTCTATTAGTGGCAAATCATTTGTTTATGTTTTAACCAGTAAGTCCATATGTCATGGTGGCAGGCATAACACCTATGGTATGTCAGTTCATTAGAAATGTATAACACATATGGTATGTCAGTTCACTAGAAATGTATAGCACCTATATATGGTATGTCAGTTCACTAGAAATGTATAGCACCTATATGGTATGTCAGTTCACTAGAAATGTATAGCACCTATATATGGTATGTCAGTTCACTAGAAATGTATAGCACCTATATATGGCATGTCAGTTCACTAGAAATGTATAGCACCTATATATGGTATGTCAGTTCACTAGAAATGTATAGCACCTATATATGGTATGTCAGTTCACTAGAAATGTATAGCACCTATATATGGTATGTCAGTTCACTAGAAATGTATAGCACCTATATATGGTATGTCAGTTCACTAGAAATGTATAGCACCTATATATGGTATGTCAGTTCACTAGAAATGTATAGCACCTATATGGTATGTCAGTTCACTAGAAATGTATAGCACCTATATATGGTATGTCAGTTCACTAGAAATGTATAGCACCTATATGGTATGTCAGTTCACTAGAAATGTATAGCACCTATATATGGTATGTCAGTTCACTAGAAATGTATAGCACCTATATATGGCATGTCAGTTCACTAGAAATGTATAACACATATGGTATGTCAGTTCACTAGAAATGTATAGCACCTATATATGGTATGTCAGTTCACTAGAAATGTATAGCACCTATATATGGTATGTCAGTTCACTAGAAATGTATAGCACCTATATATGGTATGTCAGTTCACTAGAAATGTATAGCACCTATATATGGCATGTCAGTTCACTAGAAATGTATAGCACCTATATGGTATGTCAGTTCACTAGAAATGTATAGCACCTATATATGGCATGTCAGTTCACTAGAAATGTATAGCACCTATATGGTATGTCAGTTCACTAGAAATGTATAGCACCTATATGGTATGTCAGTTCACTAGAAATGTATAGCACCTATATATGGCATGTCAGTTCACTAGAAATGTATAGCACCTATATGGTATGTCAGTTCACTAGAAATGTATAGCACCTATATATGGTATGTCAGTTCACTAGAAATGTATAGCACCTATATGGTATGTCAGTTCACTAGAAATGTATAGCACCTATATATGGCATGTCAGTTCACTAGAAATGTATAGCACCTATATGGTATGTCAGTTCACTAGAAATGTATAGCACCTATATATCGTATGTCAGTTCACTAGAAATGTATAGCACCTATATGGTCTGTCAGTTCACTAGAAATGTATAGCACCTATATATGGTATGTCAGTTCACTAGAAATGTATAGCACCTATATGGTATGTCAGTTCACTAGAAATGTATAGCACCTATATATGGTATGTCAGTTCACTAGAAATGTATAGCACCTATATATGGTATGTCAGTTCACTAGAAATGTATAGCACCTATATGGTATGTCAGTTCACTAGAAATGTATAGCACCTATATATGGCATGTCAGTTCACTAGAAATGTATAGCACCTATATGGTATGTCAGTTCACTAGAAATGTATAGCACCTATATATCGTATGTCAGTTCACTAGAAATGTATAGCACCTATATGGTATGTCAGTTCACTAGAAATGTATAGCACCTATATATGGTATGTCAGTTCACTAGAAATGTATAGCACCTATATATGGTATGTCAGTTCACTAGAAATGTATAGCACCTATATATGGCATGTCAGTTCACTAGAAATGTATAGCACCTATATGGTATGTCAGTTCACTAGAAATGTATAGCACCTATATATGGTATGTCAGTTCACTAGAAATGTATAGCACCTATATATGGTATGTCAGTTCACTAGAAATGTATAGCACCTATATGGTATGTCAGTTCACTAGAAATGTATAGCACCTATATATGGCATGTCAGTTCACTAGAAATGTATAGCACCTATATGGTATGTCAGTTCACTAGAAATGTATAGCACCTATATATGGCATGTCAGTTCACTAGAAATGTATAACACATATGGTTTGTCAGTTCACTAGAAATGTATAGCACCTATATATGGTATGTCAGTTCACTAGAAATGTATAGCACCTATATATGGTATGTCAGTTCACTAGAAATGCTGACACATGCTTGATATCTATGCAGCTCGACACTGGTTGAGTCTGAAATAACAAAGCTGCTTGGAGCTTTGGGAATCTCCCTCGATTGATTATCAAATCATTCAGCCAGCTGTGTTGATCTAAAATCTCGCACTTACATTGCATTAGGAAATAAAGCCAACAGCGCCAGTGTTTCTTGTGTGAGACGCCTCTGATAAGACACTGATTAGCAGATAACAAATATGCCTCATTAGCGTCGACGGTCTTCAAAACAAAGGAGTCACCACAGACTGATAACTAGTTCCAATACTAAATAAATAGTTATTCTTTAAGCCTAAGACATTTTAAAAGTCAAGTCTTTCATGAAATATCTTCGGGCGTAATGAATAGACATGGCGTCGATTATGTTTGTCTATTTGCTCAGGGGATTAGCGACCGTTAGTTCGTGACGATCTTAGCCGATACAAGTATCCGCTCCTTAATACACTACACCCCAAACGAGACAAAATACTGCCCTGTCAAGTATAGTATTCTCCCAATTCAATGCAATAGGTTTTCCATTTCAAAAGAAATATTTTAATCGAAGTGGAAATCAATATTGGTACGGGGACAGATTATCGTTAAAGTCTCATTTGAGTAAATACAAATCAAGTTTGTTAATCACATTATAACCCTTCATATAGGGGATTCTTAATATTGCCTCATGAATATTCATGACGTATGGTAAATTAAGCGCGCGAAATCGAAAACGAGGCTAAGGCCGCTTCGAATCCCGGAAGTCGCCATCTCTAACATGACGAGCTTGACAAGCATTCCGGCAATCGGCTTTTCCTTCGTGGAAGACTACGTAAAGAAGAATTCTTCGAGTTCAGGAGCTCAGCAGATGTCAAAAGGGTTTAAATATTATAGCGAGGGCTATGTATTTGACATGAAGAGTGAGTATTTATGTTCATATTCCTCAACAAAGTATGACTGTCACACACAGTATTTTGGCGTAGAAACGAAGTAAATAAACGAAGCATATGTCCCTTGTAAGTAAAGATAATTCAAATAAGCTAAATGATTGTATATATTAAGAATGTCACCAGTGTCGTTTACTTGTATATTCCATGTTTTGGGTTAAACGTGGGAATTATGTGTGAAAAAAGCAGCTGTCTTTCATTTCCGGGTTTTACGTGCTTGTCATTTCCGGGTTGAGCCAGTTGACATTTCTGCGTGGTAAATATGAAGATCAGTCCAAGTTGTGTATATTTTAGTACTAATATTTATTTATAACGTCTTGCATGACAGGTTTATACTAAAGTTTGATTGTTTACGTTTTCAAATGTTCATGAAACACGATTGTTTCCTTCTGCTTCAGCAACCGAATTGACTGGGTGTAGCCGAGTATCTAGCAAGTGCTACAGGTCTATGAGGAAAAATGAAGCTCCCCACAAAATCGAGGTGATTAATATTGCTTTGCTTTTATATGTATACATTAAATTTGTGGATGGGTTTTTATAGTGTGAGTTGATTTGTTGTCTAAATAGAATATATACACATGTGTATCATTGTAATAGTTTAAATAAATATTTACTTACAAACAAACCATATTCCATTTTTATGTCAAATTCATGATATTGAAATTATCTGTTAGTGCAAAGTCAAAATATGACCAAACTTAGATTAGAATACTTTTTTTTCTGAAGACCTCAGTTAGAAATAACTTACATGTGTTAATAATAAACATCATTTGAATATTTTTAATACTAAATTTATTGTCCTTTTAAAATTATAGTATATTACATGGTATTATTTCTTTCAAATTTAGATGTTTATTGACCATGACCCTGTGGCGGTCCAGGGAGCCACCTGTAGTTGTGCCATAGGTACCAGCGGTGCTTGTGGTCATGTTGCAGGCACCCTGTATCTACTGGCTCACTACAAACAGAAGGGAATGCCGTCTATACCAGCAGATGTTGCCAGAACATCTCTGCCCATGACCTGGCACATACCAAGACGAGAGAAGATCTGTGGGTCTGATGTCGACAATATAGTTGTCAGGTACTGCAGCTAATTGATACACTGATTCAAGTATATAGTAATATCAGTAAATGTTTCACACCTTTGAAATCTTAATTGTTTTAAAATAAATATTACTTATATATCATTGCTTTGTAAAACATTGTGGACATTATTTTGTTCAGACTAAGATCAATTTGAAGAATTAAAATTTATCCCAAGTACACATTTTGCGAGGTGTTAATCTTCTTTGTCAATCTCCTATGTACACATTTCGAAAGTGTTAATATTCTTTGTCAATATTTTTCAGAGGGTATGACAGGAAAAATCCTGAAAGGGTGACAAAGTCGATCCAATCCACTTTGTTTAATCCAATCAGGTCCCCCCTACCAAGTTTGGACCTTCTAAGAGAGGGCCTTGAGAGATCTGATGAGTCTATTCTCTTACTAGGTTTGTAATATTAAGATTATTCCTCTTTAGGGTATATTTAATTTTATCTACCAGTAATTTTTTTAAGAGATAAATCATAGCGCGATTCATGTTAACATTAAGTAACTGAATACCCCAGTAAATCCACCCAAATCTACCCAGATATTCATCTTAGTTTTATTCATGAAAGAAAAATTTAAAAAATTCACAAGATAGTAATGACAGTCCATTTCACTACCCATCTGTTTCAGTTCTACCTTGATATATATTATGTTAAGGTGTGTAATTCACTGACTTTATTTTTTTATTTTAATTTTATTCATAGCTGTTTTGAATCCAAACCGGGCCCAACCTCCCCTTGTGAAGACCAAATTTGGGATGGCACCTAAAGGATCCATTTTAAGCTACCAACAGCGCGAGGAGAGCCTTTCTATTGTTAACATCCATCAAGTAAGTAAATAAGTAAATTGTCACACTAACACTTGTGCCTATTCCAATATGAAATTAATGAACTCCGTCAAATGAGAGAGTAGGGGTGGAAAGTTGATCTAAATAGCTAGCACTAGCTCCTGCCAGTGAGATTGGCATTATATAAACTTATAGCCCATGTGAAATTATGTGGGAAATACGTTTTTTATACTGAATTTCAGGCAGAAGAATTCCCTCAGCTCCCTATCGCCAAGGACTACATGGCTTCCACCTTGAGCCCCCAGCAACAGGAGAAAGCAGACAAGGTTGCAGTGACTCAAGAGGAAGCATTTGACATTGAGCGCAGCACTCAAACCCAGTCGAACAACCCCAAGTGGCAGACCATGAGATGTCACAGAATAACTGCATCTCGAGCTGGCGAGATGTTCAAGAAGACAAAGGGTAAGACGCTTAGTAGTCAGTAGTTGAAACTTTATTGCCATAAAGTTAGTGTAATCACTTTCAAAATAGTACCAAAAAATAACTATTGGACAGATTCATTATCTTTCATGATAGGAATACTAGTACTCCATATTGTCAACAGTCAAGAGTTTTTCTCACATCCATCAATATTCACAATGAATCTTCAAGAAACATGTCTCCTGAAATATATATGTAAACTGTAACACTACCTTAATCCAATTAAGGCTACAGTTCACTTAGCCGAAGCAGTAAATAAACAATGTACCATTTTCAAGCACTTAAGTAATGATGTATTCCAACTCCTGGGAACAAAGTAATAGCTTTGCTCACCCTTCAGTTGAAACCAACTCAGTATTGCTCTATCTGATGGGACTGTTTTGCAATACCACTAAATAATAAAACATAATAGAGACTAGAGGTTTTAATTTATGCACAGAATAATATCAACTAAATCATTTCTATACAAAATAGGCATACACCAAAAAAAGCTACACTTTTGCACACTATGTAGTAGCATTTACTTATTTGTCAAACCTATTATAAAGCTGATAAACTCTTTTAGTACCTTTTTATAGCACTCTCTGATTTTGCACCATCTATAATCGTTCCCCCTTTATTAAAATCAACGTAAAAAATAAATTTACAAACAATTGGATTCTTACTTACTAATTTTGCATACATATATTTTCTCAGGCATCGAACAGTATGTACAGAGGCTAAAAAACCCATCAACAAGGACAACAGAGCCTATGCGACTTGGCATTGCAAACGAGCCTGTTGCAGCAGCAGCATATGCAAGGGTAACTATATATCTTTTTTACTACCGGTACATGTTTATCACTGAATTTCAGCACAGTACTACCACCCATGGTTCACTAGTTAGCCGATTCTCTCAAGTTTAACCACAATGCATAGTCATATTGCGTTGCGGGCTTTCTCCCTGCAATAGTACTAGCAGCAGTGATATAAAACTCTTGAACTATATTTAGAAAATTGTGTTATCATTATTCATATCATATATTTCATGACCTTTGTTTGTTTCACAGACAAAGATCAACAACGTCAACCTTTATCCCTGCGGGATCGTCATCTCCCACCAGTCCCCATGGTTAGGAGCCTCACCAGACAGGAAGGTGTATGACCCGACTGCTACACCAAGAAATGGACTCTTAGAGATAAAGTGCCCAGACATGTCCAACAAATTGGGACTTTCTTCATTGCCCTATCTGAAATCTGAGGGTGGGGTACTTAGTCTAAAAGAAAACCATAATTATTATTTTCAGGTACAAATGCAGATGGGGGTTTGTGGGTTATCATGGTGTGATTTTTATGTTTGGAGTGAGACAGAGACCCACCTGGAAAGAATTGTCTTTTCACATGATTTCTTTTGCACAATGAAGCAAAAGCTTGATGAGTTTTATTTTTTGCACTATTGAAAAATACTTAAGTCATGATGTGAACATATGCTTTGTCATGTAATCAAACTGGGCTGATACCTAATGTACAAAATTCAAACTACATATAAAAGATGGTTTTAGACTCAACTGACCCCCACAAGTCACAACTCGTCCCAGTCTCCATCACATGCCAAGTTCAATCTTGTCCCATTTCCATAACTTTCCTGTGCTGGCATTGCATTTCTGAACTTCAGAGTGGGAACTGTTATGCTAACACAGGGGAGTTAAGGAAATGCGGCAAAACTGAACTTAGCCAATGATGGAAACTGGTTCGAGGTATGACTTGTGAGGGGAATTTTATCTACTCTGAGGAGAGTGAGTGAGTGAGTTAGGGTTTAACGCCACTTTCAAGAGTATATCACGGCTGCTAGTATTAGTGCAGGGAGAAAGCCCGCAACGCCATATGGCTATGCATTGCAGTGAAACCTGCGAGCAACGGCTGGAACTAGCAAACCATGGGTGGTACCGGACTGAAATTCAGTGTAGCATTGCACCCAAACCTTACTGCGTGTAGAACCATTCTCTACTGCAGACAAAGTTGCCGTGCCCCTGGCGGGATTCGAACCCTGGACCTCTTGATCCAAAGCCGAACTCTGAGATTTGTCACATTTTGATGATCTTAAATCGACATTAAACCCTGGCTTTGATTAATGGCCCTTTGAAATTTGTGAGCATACAGGCCACAGCAAATATCTGGTTAATAGTACCAGCAAGGGAAAGGGGTATGATACTGTCAAACAGTTTGTTTTCCTTTATCCGTCTTATTGCACGCTCAACGTGAATCCTGAGGGAGGCTATTTCTTGTGTTTCTTCAATCTGAGATTGAGAAAACTGCCCACAAGAGTACCTGAAAGGTGGAATGTTAAGGCCAACATTCAGTTTGCTGAGATCTTTGTGAATTGTAAAACCTTTGTCAGCCATCACTGAGTCGCCAGGTTCCAGCAAGTCAAGGATGCCCGACAGTCGGGTTATCTCGACATCTGACATGCAGCCTGTGTACAGTGATGACACAAAGGTCAACAATCCATTTGGAGCTATTCCAATGAGGGCCTTAAAGGTACATGTACTTTTGTAGTTTGAGTACACCTGTGAAGAAAGATGTATTGATGAAGGTGTTTGAACACGGATTTCAGTGCAATCAATAATGATGCGGGTGCTGGGGTACGTGGTCCTGAAAGAAACTGGCATCATGCTGTCTACCTCTTCACGAGTAGGCCAAATACATATACTGCCAAGAGAAACATAAAGGAAGTTGGCCCAAGTTATTATTTTCCTGCTAACTGTGGCAACTGAAATATTAAATCTGACAGATAGATCAATTTCTTGTAGTCCAGCATGCAACCTGCATAAAAACATGAAAAATTCATCAATGGTAGCCATATTTCTAGGTCTCCCAGCCATGGTTTGTGTGGTACTACATTCATAATAAGTGCTCTTCATGTTTTTTGCTGATGGTTTTAGATATTCAAATAAGGCAAACAAAGTTTCATTGCTGTCAAAGCCAGTATAGTACTGTATAAGGGCTGGATCTCCGGAAAAACGCTGCAAATGAAATTTCTCATTATGAAGCTGCTGTGACAAAAATGCATTTTGATGATTTGATTTCAACAGTTGCAATTTTAAATAATCAATTTGCTCCAACATATTTTCTTTTGTCATGGATGAATATTGCAAGGGCTTGTCAGAAGAAATTGGTGCATGAGCAGTAAGCTTAGAAGATGGTGATGTAACAACAGTTACAGGCTCAGTTGAGACAGACACATGGTGAGGCAAGGCAGACACAGGTTGACACACAGGCAATGAGGATTTAGGCAATAGACATAAGGGTGAAGGAGTTAGACATGAAGGTGCAGATAACAGAGGTGAGGGTACAGACAATGCATACATAGGTTTAGGCAATACAAAAGAGGATTCAGGCAATACACAGGTGGGTGCAGCCAGCAAAGATGATGTAGGCAATACACAGGGGGGTACAGGTGCAGACAGCAAAGATGATGTAGGCAATACACAGGGTGAGGAGGACAGTGCAGGTGCAGACAGCAAAGATGATGTAGGCAATACACAGGGTGGGGATGACAGTGCAGGTGCAGACAGCAAAGATGATGTAGGCAATACACAGGGTGGGGATGACAGTGCAGGTGCAGACAGCAAAGGCGAGGACGCAGAGATCGTAGTAGGTCGCAAAGGTGAGGCGGCAGGAGCAACAGGGGTGGAACTTGAGAAATAGCTGAGTAAAGAAAATGAGCTACATTCATTACTTTGAAGTCATGTAGCCTTTATTTGAAATAATTCCAGTTTCACATGTTTGGCAAATCATTCATATTATATTACATAATGCTAAGATGAAGGATTTCCTTTGGATTTTTTTACATAAAAAAGTAGTTATAATTTAGATGGAAAGTCAAATGAGCATTACTGAATAATATTTACTTTGTTCTTTTTGTTGGGGGTGCTCTTACTGTTGGCTCTTTCCTCGGAGCCTTAAAAGTACTCCAAGGAAAGATACTTGGAACTGCGGTTGCCTTTAATGACCTGCGGTTGGGTGTGTAGCGAAAGTCTGTGTCTTCGAAATGTCTGGAGCACACCACAGTCTTACTTGAAATCTAAAAAGGTCAACATTTTACATTTTCTCATTTTATTTGTTGAATGAAAATGTCTACTATAGCCTTGATTGTTAATGATTTTAGATTAATTTATATTGCATATATTCCAGAATCGTTAAATAAATATTGCTTCTTTGTTTATCCTGTGTTTATTTCTCTATTGTTTGGAAACTTGCATTGTGAATATGAATCAAAAGGGTGAAAAGTTATAAAGTGACATGACCTGAAAATATGAGGCCATATATGTTTTGTATTGTAAACCTGATTAAAACAAAACAAAGAATGAAGAACTTGTTGAACAGATGTTATTTCCATAGACTGTAATATAGCCTGGGATAAATAATGTTCAGGAAAATTTTGGAAGGATCAATGTAAATATTGAAATCGTCTTTGCTTGTACTAATGTAGTACATAATTTAAATTCAATGTTCTGACAAACATTTAAGTTAAACTGATGTCATCCTATTTAGATACATCGACATTGAACTCTATGGAAATTAGTTATCCGATAGTAAATGAACATGCAAGTCTGGAAATAACGTCATGGTACGAATGTAATTGAAGGTGCACAATTGATCAAACAAGAGTCAGACACGCCACTTCACGCCTTGAATTTATTTTGGGGTTAACCCGAAATCATTACTGTATGATACATGATAACTGTAAATAAAATTGTAAGTTCAAATGCATCCATTCATATAGTTCGTAAATATTATTATCTGAACACGGATATATGATGAGTCGAGTTCAAACAAAACAAACAGTGACGAATGCACGTTGGTCAAAACTATTATTTATTACAGATTTACCTTAAAAAATGAACCTTCATCTCGACGGATTTTTATCAACCATTGTTTCCGCAGTTGAGATTTCATTGGAAAACGATGAAATGATAATGAATTATGAGTAGCGCGGCGAGAATCCGACACGCACTGTGGAACACAGCAGTGAAGCGCGGCCATTTTTTTGAACGAGGAAATGAGAAGCGGCCTTAGCCTCGTTTTGGGTTCAGAAGGTCATAGGTCGTATGCATGCATAAATATTGAGAATCCCCTATTACTACTATTTATAGTATCATTTATAAATGATCAGATTGTCGTTTTGAAAACAAACAAATCAATAATTACGTAATATTTGAAAATAATTTATTAATACCGTTGATTCTTCTTTATATATTCCATCTTCTGGAAACCTTTTAAGCTCAGTGAACACAAGAAATATATATGGAAGCTGGTAAGTAAAACACAACCAACTGGAAAGAAAAGCCTTGAAATTGGTTCATACTAACATGTTCCCGTTTTAAAACAAATCACCGGTTACATCTCAAAAACGCAACCGCTTTGTTCTATTTTTGGCCGCATGCTTTTATCCTGATGAGTTCATTGGACAGCTGTGAGTTAGCCACGCCCCCTGGAGGTGAAAGAGCATGAGGTTGGCAAAGCTCGTGAAACAGCGACGATTTATATTTGGACGGTAGTCAATACAGAGACGCTGTTGTGGATGGATGTACTGGAGTGTACGCAAATGGAGTTTGGAATACCTTAACAAACAGTGTGTGAAAAAGGTGAGAAAGAAATTGAATTGTGAATTTTACTAGACCCGTTTTCAAACCAAATGTGTGCGAGTAACCCTTTGTTTTGATTCGCGCGTTGCAGTGCACTCGCCTCGTTTCCTTCTTCGACCACGCTCATGTAGATAGCTAGCGTATCAGATTCTCTACCTCGAAGCGCATCGGCATCGCTGCTTGAGACTCCTGGCACTGCAGGCTAGAAAAATGGTTTGGTTAAAATATTTCGGCCAGTCTAGGAACACTTGAAAAACATTTCGGATTTCTTATAAAATACGTCTCAGTTCAACCTACAGTACAGTAGGCCCTATCTCATCTCAACCACAGTGCCAGTTTTCTCTGCTCTTAGGATATGCTGGAATGCAGGCCTATGTCAAACTCGTGAAAGAAATTCGCGTCATCATTCACTTTTTGAATCGTGATGCCTCTGTCAATAATGAATAGAAACTTGAGTAGGCCGATCTTTAAAAAAAACGACCCCCTACGCCTACGCTTGACTACGGTAGGCTACGCATTCAGCTGTCAGCCTGTGAACCGGGTTCAGTGCGGCCATAGTTTGACACATGTTTCTGAAATCTCCAGAGGTCATGTAGACTTGGTACTAAGAATATAGGATATTTTATTAGATCGTCTCTTATAGTTATATTATCTCTAAGATGAGCTTTGTGTGGAATTACCTTTGTAACATCGTTGTACCAATATTTGGCCTCCCTCATACTATCAAATGTGAATTGATCCACACAATCTAATATTAGATATGTTTTGAAATGTTAGAGATCACAAATAAAAATTTTTTACAAATACACCCGGTAGTAGACTGAAGTTCAAGTATATTCCTCGTAAAAATGAGACCATCCCTGACCATGAATAATAACAATTATATATAATAAATAATTCGCAATTCGACATATTTTCCTTACTCGTAGGATTAGTGTACGTTAATTAATTCACAAATTTCCTCATGTTTGATCTTTGTAAAATATTGTACTTGTTGTAAGAATCTTCATAACTGAAAGAATATTATTTTAACAAGCCAAGTATATTTGTAACTTTAACCAACCCGTGTTGATATATATTTGATATCAGATGACACTTTGATGAGATTCTCTTTATGTCAATTCACAAGTTCTTATGGCCAGGGACTGAACCAAGCTGTTTTAATTACTTAGTTTTCTCTCGTGTATATAAACTTTGAAATCCATCTCGCTTTTTGGTGCAAAACATGGAAAGTAATCCTTTGTCTACAAATCCTCTTTTCATTCTCAGTGATATAGACCCGGTATCACCTGCGAGTCTTAAGGGAGTCCAAAACACTTTTGTCATTGTCGAAATTCATTAATTGTGACTCAGTCACTGTCGTTCATTTTGAAATAATATATAAGATCTATTAATGATACACATGTGCCCTCAACAAGAGTATATATAATAGTAAATAGTGTGCTTCATACTCAGAGTTTGTATTTACAGAATAATGATAATGTATAGCATAGTTTTCAAGTCTTTAGGGTCAGGCATAGTCTTACACTCAGACTATGAAAAAAGTATTTATTCTGAAAATATCACCATTAATTTTATTAAATATTGAAAAGGAGACTGTAAGAAATGGAAAAGACTCCTTTTCAATTTTATTTTTTTTACAGTCTAAGTGTTAGACTATGTCAGGCACAGACACCACATTTTCGAATTTTGCATATGAGAGGGTTTTTTTTTTAGGAGGAGGCAGTAACTTCAATTACAATAGCTTCTAGATGCAAAAATTGTCCCCAAATAACTGCTAAATACAGGTTAGTTCATTTAATATAAACTTGAGTTCCTGCAGAGGCCTTTATCAAGTTGACTATGTAGAACACATCATTTACTACACACATCTCCGTACATGAATTTGTATTTTAAAACTTATAAACAACATAACATTACGTCTGAATCTTTTACAGTATGCAGTGAATCACAATAATGTTAAATAGCAACAAAAACCTCAAGCTACATGTGCTTATTTGTAAATTTCAAAATTGACCCTATCTTCTAATAGTTATAATAATAGATATATATATATATATATGAATTTTAAAATTATAAATGATGATTGATCCCTTTTACAATTCATTCACACCCTGATAGAATATCAATCATAAAAGCTCCAATATCCCCCTTATTTTGTCCAGTGTAGGTTGTTGACTCCATTGACGTTATCAGTCATCTTTATCTGGTATCTGTTACCTTCTGACCCAGGTAGAGGTGAGAGGTTAATGATGGTGGTTCAGACAAACCAAAACATATTTATAGTTTAGCTTTATTTGTGCTGCATTAAATTTTGTACATCACTTTAATCATAATGTACTCAATCAAATTGAAAATGATAATCTACTCTGTGGTCTCTCGACTACAAAAACACATCTTTCTCCAACCATAATTCATTTATATAATTATAGCTCCGAAGATGTTTAGATTTAATTCTGTACAAGAATTACCTACTGTTAGTCTTTACATCAATGGTTCCTGCTCCTATTTGTGCAGTTAATATCAAAACAAACAAATAAATATTGGGATAGTGTAATCACCTTTTCTTTTAGAGTTGAAATAAATTGATACGTTATTAATTTTAAAAACTTACTGTTATGTCAATCAATGTAAAAAAGATGCACATTTGGAGTTTAAGACTGAAAATAATTAACATATACTTGAGAAAAATTTAAAATGAAGCTGTGATGGAGAACATGCATGTATTTTGGAGTTAATTATAAGTTTTTGAAGGGCAATTCGAAGAGGAATTCATGAGAAAACAAGATATTCTGGATAACAACTTAATTATATTTGTTTGTGTTTGAGTTGTTGCTTACGTAGGTAGAATATATGTATACGGAATGTTAATAATAATAAGGAAGCTAGGTCATTGTAGGAAGTGAGTACTTATAACATTTAAACATACTGACCTTCACAGCTCCTTATTATTACAATGATAATGATGTAAGGTGAAACATATTATTTAGTTGGTTTACAGATTATTCTACACCATGTTACCAATCTGCAGAAAAAAATGCTACAAAGAATCCCTTTCAAAATAGAAATTTGCAACATTTTCGCTCCCAATTGAATGGACCAGAACTAAAAATATGTTATGTTCTTGATCTGGGTACTGGTCTACTGTCCACCACAGGTTATGTCCTTGATCTGAGTACTGCTCACCACAGGTTGTGTTCTTGATCTGAGTACTGCTCGACACGGGTTATGTTCTTGATCTGAGTTCTGCTCACCACAGGTTATGTTCTTAATTGGAGTACTGCTCACCACAGGTTATGTTCTTGATCTGAGTACTGCTCACCACAGGTTATGTTCTTGATTGGAGTACTGCTCACCACAGGTTATGTTTTTGATCTGAGTACTGCTCACCACAGGTTATAACATACAGATGTCCTCGTAACTCTCCATTCCTAAAAAATAATGTAGCCAAGGCCCATTATTTTTAAGGAATGGAGAGTTACGAGGTCATTAACCTACTTGAATTACACGCAAAGTAATGCTCTTTTATAAAAATAATTTTTAATAATTAAAGAAATAAAATTTCTCCTAAAAATATGATGTGATGTGTAACTGTCCATTACTGAAAAATAATGGAGTGAAAGAACAATAGGATGATGTCACAAGTGAAATTTAATGCAACATCCTTGTTTTTGTCCAATCAAACATCATATCACATCTTCAAGCGAACTGTCTTAATAACAATATGGGCACATCATATGAGGCAATTTGAGTCATTGTGACAGTTACAGATACAACATCACTGATCTATTTGAGTCTGGTTAACTAAAAATCATGTCATTACATACAACTGCTGTCTTACATTCTGCTGTATACACATACATGTACATATGTTTTTATAAACGGTTTATTAATATATATATATATATATATATAGATAAAGTTTGGATAAGTAAAATACTGGATAAGTAAAATATTTGATGAGTCCCCCACAGGTGAACAACATACACTAATTTGAACAAAAGTTTGATTTTAGCACTTGGTTAATGATTTAAATTCAGAGTATCCATAAAAGTTTTAACTTCTCTGAAACCAGGTGGCATTTAAGAAGCTCAAATTTTCAGAATAACATCTTTGTTACATGAAGTTTGTTCAGTTTGTGTTGATCCCATCCTCAAATCTTCTTTCCACTTCCAACAAGTAATTAATGCCATATTATAATGCACAATGCAATAGTAACTATTGAGCTACAGAGCCAATGGTTCAATATTTGACCTTTTCCATTGAAAAACAACTGATTTTTTTTTCTGGACTAGAATTCATACTGTGAGGCCTAGTTCAAAGACTCTTTCCATGTGAATTGATCATCAACTGTAAATATCCCTTTTTGGGGGTTTTCAACTACCATGGAAATAAATCTTGTTCTGGAGTAGAACTTGAAAACCCTTTGATCTAGCTCTTTATAAAGCTTTTCATGTGAAACAATCAAGCACCCAAGATGTGAGTGACTGGTAAAGATTGGTTAAAGGCACTTTTGCACACCAATTGTTTTAAAATATAAATAATGCACTGATAATGCACATCTCTCAATATTTACCAACAATCTACCCTGAGGTAATGTATTATATTGGTTATCTGGAAAATATTATGTATTCAGGTTTAAAAGTTAACTTTAAAAGACTGAAAGTAATTAATGCAACGTTGCATTAAATCCGCATGAACTACAATATCAGCTAAATAAAAAAAATTGCACACAACCCGAAGACCAAAAAGCCGTCGCTATCGTTAATGTAACAACAATGCTTGCAGATACTAATTAAGGAAGACTATCAAATCTTTGTTGTCAGTTAACAGATAAAGTATACGCAAGAGCTGAATGAAATCCTAGTTAAGCCTCGCATGACTTAAAATAGCTTATCTGAATATGGAAAGCGTGCACTTGTGCCTTTTAAAAAGCTGAACGTCAAATTGATTGTTCAATATATTTTCAACTTTCCCCACTTCACATGGGTTAAAGTCATTTTTGCAACTTTCAAGTTGTCATGGGTATCTTCGTATTTGCCTGGTCGAACTTTTACTGTCGAATTAAGTAGATATTGATACAGACACTCTATTCAAAAGTACACCAATACAGGTTTAAAATATACAAACATGTACACATAATCAGGGTATGCATTTCTTTGAGTACCGGTATATAAAGTTCTTTATGATGTTACTTGTACTAATGTTCTTGAGGTGAAGTTCCTCTCTGTAATTCGATTGTATTTGTTGTATTTGTGTCCTGAAACTGAAACACAAGGAACTCACTATTTATATGTCTAGCTTTGTCAGTCTTAAAGGTAGACTGTATTGCATTTTTATAAAGAATGCCAGATGATTATCTATGTATATATATCTGAATCAAATTAGCATAAAATCAAGACAATATACACTTGCAATTAAGACAACTTTTCTAACCCATTTTGAGAAAAGTTGCAATTTTACCCAGGCGAGTGCACTGAAGCGTGACAGGGCGATTGGCCATCTGGACGCCTCTTGTACATGTGGCAGGACATTGTGTGTCGCGCCACATTAATAAGCTTTGTAATGAATTGTCACTGCAATTACAATGTTAAGAAATTTCAGAAGAATTCAAGTTCGTTGTCTTCAGACATGTGATTTGAATGTTACAACTATCATTTTAGCTTGAGCCTATTATATACAGAAAAAGCATAATTGTATTATAATATATAGAACAGGCCAATTTGTATTTAATTCAATACGCTTAACGCACTTCAATTCTTCAATTATGCAGTATATAATTAAAGACCAATTAAATTGGATCTAGAGAAGTTACTAAATGTCATCATTAAAAACCTTAAATGCGAGCAACGTGCCTGCTTAGCTAATTATCAAACCTCCCTAACTGTAGCTACTGCAGTTGATTAAATGAAAAATTGAATATTTCGTTCTGTTTTTCAGGTTACAGGATATGGCAGGGAATCCTTCATACAACCAATTTGGAATGAACCAGAGGAATTTCCAAGACATAGTTCCAACCAGTCAATATGATGGACAGATTTTGAGTTCACTTGCATCACTTACCAATTGTATAAGAACCCCAAGTGTCCCTGTGATGAACAATCTATTGAACGCACCCGGTCAGAGACCGCCACAACAAACCTATGTAAATCCCATTGGTAACCAGCAGAGCAACCAGTGGACAGCTTCTACAGATAATGCATCTTTAATGTTACTTGTTACAGCCGCCTGTCAGGAAAGGTTCAAACAACCTAACACATATGACTGTCGAGTCAAGTTGCAAAAGTTGCTTCTCTCCAAAAGCTATGAGCCTTTTTTGATTCAGTATCTGAGAAGTGGGTTCCTCACAGACTTCTGTTCTATGGCATCATTTGACATTATTCAAAATCTAACAAACGTGGACATGTCAAAGGCAAAAACTGTTGTTAAGGGAATTGTGGATAGGATGTCTAGTGCTCAATACTACCAGCCACAAGTGCCAGGGAACCAATTCAGTCAGGATAATTCATCCAATCAGAACTTTGGTGTACAGAGTAATTATGATCAATTTCAAGTGCAAGGATCTAATAGTAGTAGAAACCATGATGCAATAAGACATTTCAATCAGGTTCCAAGGGACAATGTGTCATATCCGCAACTGTCTCCACAGCAGCAGCAACTGCAACAGCAGGAATTTCGACAGCAGGAGCTTCGACAGCAACAGCAACAGCAACAGCAACAGAGAATGGTTCAGAGAGGGAATGTGCCAAACGTAACCCAAAATACACAACCACTTCAACAAACTAACCAATCCACCTCAGGTCACCGTTGGTATGCAATGCCAAAAGAAACCTATCAGGCGGGGAGAGTTGTTCAAGAGAAAAACAATACAATGCCTTCTCAAGGAACTGTTCCCCTGTCCCATTACAATGAGCCAGTGCCAAGGAGCTCTTCAGCTCATTCCGAAATATCCCCAGGTATCATATCTAATCAAGGTGCTCAGAGAATCTCCCCACCTCTCTCACAGATCAATCCAAGGACAGTAGCACAGTTCAGCAATGGGAGAATGGACAGTGGTGGACAGAACCCTCCTGAAATCCAACCAAGACCTAAATCTGCTGAGACAATTTCAAGTGCTGACAGGAAAAGGAATCATTCTTCTCCTGCGCCATACATACAGCAGGAGAAAACTGTTGAAACTGTTCCTTCTCCAAATTGTCCTAATAATGCAAAAAAACAATCTTCACCTGCAGAATCTAAGAAACTTGTGAGACAACAAATTGAGCAATTGATGCAAAGTTCTGAGAAAAATATGCCCAAAGTGGCAGAAACAAATCCCAAAGCTGTATCACAAGTTCAGCAACCAGTGTCTGAGGGTAGGCTTTCAGGGACTCCAACATTGCCTGTTGAACAAACTGCTGAAACAATTAGTTCTGAGCCTTCTGAGGATATCACAGATTTATTTTCAATGCCTGTTTTGAGTGAAGATATAACCGACCCAAAGGAAGGAGCAAATAGATTGCCTAGCAGGAAAGATGTAACAGCTCACTTCGATGATATGAATGTTCTCAGTCCATACACCGCTGATGTTGTGTCTAATTCACTTGATTCATGGTTATCTGGGAGCAAGCACAGTGCAATTTTGGACAGAGTTGGTTCAAAGACATCAAAAGGAAGACAGTTGACCAAACCAGAAAGGCCTTCTGTATCCCCAGGTAGTGTTGAGAGAACTGCAAGGGAAGAAGAGAGTAATCCTTCTCGGCGCAAGGAAGACCCACCACAGTCAGAGACTTCAGATTTAGCTGAATATGATCCTCCGCTTCCTGTGATAAAACACAAAAAAAGAGAAGACAGGATTTCTCCCAACAAGAAGTCCCCTGAAGGTGAGAACAAGCCAGAATATTCAAAGGATTCTAAAGCGGTACGGGAGAAACAAGTGTCTGAAAATAGGAAGTCTTTGTTTTCGGTGATAAGTGATTTCATGACTGAAAACAATTCAAAAGGAAATGGTGCTTGTGAACGGAAATCGTTGGAAAGTCAGGATTCTATGTCCGGGGAGAGTATGTCCGCTCATCAAAAAACACGCCATAAATCATCAGAAGTATCTTCTAGTTCCACCTTGCCAAGGCATGAAAAAATTTTCACAAACGTAGAAACACACCATAGTGAGAATCACAAGCCAGATTCTGGGAAAAGTGTTGAACATTCAAAAGCTATAATTGAACAATCTTGTAAAGAAAAGATAGTTTCAGATTGGAAAAAAAATCATATTGAGAAGGAAAGTAACTTGTCGAAATGCCATAATCGCAGGAAATCTTGCAATGACCAGGAACTTCCAAGAGAGCGTTTAAATAGGGATAGGCGGACTCTCACATGGGATGGCTCATCTGTTGCAGCAAAATTGCCTTGTACCGAAATTGAAAACACTTCACAAAAACCTGTTCCATTAAATGGAAAGCTAGTAGATTTCAATGGCCATATCATTTTGCAAATCAGTATTCTTGATGGTACTTATCTTCTTATGCAAGAACTTCTAGCAACATGCTTCAAAGGTCATGATCCAAATTCTGTGTACAAGGCTAAAACATCGGCCCTTGGTGTGAATAACATCACCCTGACACATAACTGTAGGAAAGATGTTATCAAATACCTTGATTATTTGAAAATAAGCTATCCAAGTCAGCTTAGTATTGTCTCAATGTCAAATGCTCATCGGTTGTTTGATTATCTTGAAGAGTCAAAGGACACGGAAAAAACAGCAGCTGAAGCCATGGATTCTGGTGTTAATGATAAGGAGCCATCTTCAGACAGCAATAAGAACAGATCAGCATCCCCAGACAGCACGGAGAATGCATGCAAGAAGCCTGTTCCCGAGGAAAGCATGGACACTTCCATGGTGGAAGGTGATCAGGATGACTTGCAGCAGAACAAAGTATCCAGTCAGTCTCTCAATGACTTGGAGGATCCCAACGTCAGTGACTTGTCCCACATCAGTGCCCTGGAGGATAATGATGATGCTGCCTCGACTGTGAGTGATGCAACCGATATATATTGTGAAGGGAAACCCATTGCGTCTCTTGGTGGTGATGGTTCTGGTGAAGGGTCCTCTGAGTTTAGGCTTCCTTTGGGATTAGATGGTGGTCTTGCTGTTGTTGAGAAAGAAAACTCCCCTGATACATATCTTAGATTTGTTACGGTGCGTGGTAACAAATGTTTTTTGTACAAAGATTTATTCAAATTGTTTGGTAAAGGTCAAGTTGTTAATATTGTTGTAAATAATTACATGAAGGTGAAAACCTGTACGTCTGAGGAGGCTGAATTCTTCAACAGGAATCAACCAGGCATGTCTTTAGTTGATCCTGCTGATGATTCTCTTCTTCATGAAAAATACGTAAGAAAACTTTTTCTCTTCTTTGGTGAAACCTTCCCAAAACAGAAGAGAGCTATTGATGTTATTTTGACGAATGAAAACCCGTCATCGAAGAGGTCAAGAGAGTGTGATGACTGTGAGCCACCTTCAAAGAAAATGAGACATCCCAGTGGATCTGTGGAATCCTATAGTGACCAAAACGGTAAGTACTGTTTTTTTCATGCTGTCAATGGCTGAAATATTACAGGATTAAAACATTATTCATTTTAGCTTATTAACCCTTATTAACCAAAGGATGTTTTTATCAATCTTTCTTTAACTTTACACATGCTTTGGATATACATCGGTTATATGCATGTACTTTATGTGGGATCAATCCAAATATTTTTGTTATGACATAGAGCACTTGGCAAAATGATGAAAGGCACTCTTTTTGGACTTAAACTTTCACCAAATTTTCATAGGCCTTTGAAAATGTTATGCTTCCCATGTCACATACTGAGATCATAACCGTTGGCTTTGTGACCTTGACCTTGGTGTAGGATGCATTTTCTGAAAAATTTAACCATGGTCATAATTTCTGATCAGTGACAGGCCTTCAATATTTGACATGTATATAATTAATTGTCATTAGTTCATTCAGAGGATATCATTATTTGCAAGCTGATGAAATACCATTTTCTAACAATAAGCAACTTTAATTTCAAATGAATTCAAACATGAATCTGTTTTAGTTTCAAATGTTTAAACTAGATGCGTGGTATTGTAGATGGATCTTCTGACAAGATGGATGATGAGACTATGAAAATGTTCCACCTACTGAAAGGTCAACATATGGAGATGGCAGGTTAGTTCCTATTGAAGAATATCTATCCCTGTCCAATAAAATTCATTTCACATAATCCCACAAACATTATGTTAATGCCGATGATGCAATTGGAGGTCCTTTCCATCTTTTCTTTTCTTTTTAATGTTTGCTCATGTATCAAACTTTGCCATAGCTTTGGTTTGGGCCAACTTCCAAACGCAAGGCATAACTCTTGCCAGTCTGCATTACTGGCCGATTTAACCCTTGCGGTATTTCCCTCTCTTTCTTGTGTCGAGGCAGTGAATCGCTGCACTGGAAATGCATAGCGGACCTGGATTTCTAAACACAGATTTCTTAAGGAAATACTGCAAGGCCTAAATCAGCCAGTAATGGAGACTGGCAAGAGTTGTGCCTTGCATTGGGAAGTTGGGTTTGGGCTGGATGACCATTGAAAGAAAATGATTTTAAAAAAAAAATTATTCACGCTATTTGCCAATCACATCATGACATATGTAGTCTTCGTCAATATGATTTCTGTGTCATTAAAGATGGTAGGATGGCACAAATTCTCCAGTATTAACCAAGAGGTCTTCAAATCCCAGTTGCTTGACAATTTTATTTTCAATTGATAACCGTTCATTTGTCCTTCAAATTCATAGCGCTGTTACAGTGAATAAATGTTGAAATTGGTGTAAGTCATTTCAATCCACCTCATTACATTTCAGCTGAGTTGGCACAACTGAAGACTAAACTGAAACAGGCTGAGGAATCCAACATCTCTCTAGAGAAGAAGTACAAGCTGTATTCTAGTGAGCAGAGATTCTTGATAAAAACTTTTTAGTAAACAAATGTAATTTATGTGAACAATTAGTAAACAAATTTCTTGTCTCTGTCCTAAACTGATTAACATTTGTGTAAATTTCTCTTGGTCCACATCTTGTCAAATAGCCATTATATTTGGCCACTACAGGTTCTTGTCTCTTTCTGTCCTGCTAATACACTTGAATGAAAAAGCGAGGGTAATCTAGTTAAAATACTCTTGAAAGCGGCATTAAACCACAACTCACCTCACCTCACCTCTAGTTAAAATAACACCCTTCTTCATTACAGACAACCTGATCGGAGTAAAGGCAGATTTTGAAGATGTTCAGAAAAAGAACACTTTACTTGAGGAAAATTTTAAAGCTCAAGAAGGTAGGCATTACTTAAGATTTGACAAATTAAAAAAACGCAATTGAGGGTATATAAAGTTTATTCATGACAGGCAAATGCTTTATAAAGAATAATAAATGGTTAGAAGAAACATAATTTATCTAAACCTATTAATGCATATAACTCAGTGACCCCCACATTTCAGTGCAGGACAAAGAATAAAAAGCTGTTCTTTTGAAAAGAAAAAATAACCTGGTGTGGGTATTTATGTCCATCTCAGTAAGCAAGTTCCATTTCAAGTTGCAGTTACTTTGATCATGATCACAAAAACATCAGTGAACTGTATTTATGCGAGAGGTCTTATACATTGTTTCACTATATGACAGAGACCCTAGCTCAAATGAAAGAAGAGCTGAAAGGAAAGGATGAAGTCATTGCAACACTTACCAGAGAAAGGGATCACTTTAAGAGTGAGTACATTTCATCCAAATTATGGTTTGCTGTCTTCTGGTGTGTATTCACTCTGGGCAATCAGTGTATTTAAAGCCATAAGACTTCTTATATCCAGAATGTGCATGAAGGGAAAGATTTTTATAGGTTAGAGATAACCAACCAATGAAATGACTTATTTAGCATTATTGGCTTCAGATTACAAGAACAATTGTCAATTTTCAAATCAAAACATTTCATTGGCTGACAATGCATATAGAAAGCCCTTATAAATAGTGTTGAGTAACTTGCTGATAAGCTTTATGAGGCTTTCAGGTTTTACACACTTGGTGTATTAAGTAGTCCTACAGATACAAATACCCTGACAGTGCAGCAGGGTGTGTATTCTGAAAGACGAATTTCATCATTTGTGTTGATATGCCTTGTCTCATGTACTGTACTTTTCTCTGTTTAGATTTCGTTGAAAGAATAACGGACACATATCAAGATGTTGCGGATTAATCAAAAAGAGGACATTTTGGTAAATATATTTTTAATATAGACCTATTTCTTGTTCATGTTTCCTTTCTTACAATGCTTTTAATTTCATTAAAGAAAGTAAATGCTGCATGACTTGCGTTTTTGAATTAGCTTTGAGTTCAAGTTTCATTTTTCATAGTTTGTCTTCATAAAACTGTAATCGCTAAGATGAATACTAAAAAGCCCCAGAGCATGAAATATCTATGTTTAAAAGATAGCTATAAAGCTTTACGTATCAATTTTAATTTAGATCTAATATTAAAAAATATATCAAATCCTTTACACCTTTGATCAAATTTACCAGGACATGTAAAGGATAAGCCTATTTCATATGCATTTCTGAAAGTGGTTTTTATTTCCATTCATAAATATTGTTTTAACAATGGAAGCATTCAATTGTGATGTATTTTCTTGCAGGTGAAGATTTCGAGCAGCTGACAACCAAATGTTTATTTTATTCATCAAATGGCTCATGGAGACACTTAAGTTTTCTGTCATGTTTAAATATTGATGTGTCAAAGCAAAGATAGATGATAAAAGAATGAAACAACAGGGAGTTGATCACATGGTCTTCCTGCCTAATCTTCCATGCATTTCAGCGTTTAATGCTTCATGCTTGAAATTCTCATGAAACATAAAACAATGTATGAAAGAAAGTATGGAAGGCATCTAATGAATGATAAAATGGTCATAATGCAATGCTTGACATCACCAATCATGGTATTTTGGTTTTTCTAAATGGCATAATGGCACTTTTACTGCAACGAACACAACAATTGCCATTTTCTATGAGTGCTTAACATTGAATCTGTCATCTTATGTGAACAGTATATTTACCATTTTCTGTTGTCATTATTTTGTATTTACACTTGTGTTGCCCACCTTATCAATGTGCCAAACAAACGACTCTTCCTTATCAGGGTATTTTATTTATTTGCGTAATGTGCATTTCTTTCTCCATGATAATTACCTCAAGGACGTATGTTCCTCACATGGACAGTTTGAATCAAAACATTTCTTTTGCTATTTTTAATGCGTGAGTGTGTATACTTTGTTAAGTTTATATTTTGCCTCAGTTAACTGTACATATGTATATAGAGCAGAAGCTACTAGGCAGTGACTGCAACTTTATGTACAGTATTTAAGGTAAAGATGTCATTCTTAGGTATTTTAATATGTTTTGTAATAAAAATATTAAATAGATTTGTTGACTTTGTCTCTTGATTCTCTTTTGACACAGAATTTAAACATCGGTCACATGTAAAAGAATGTTATGCTAAGAAACCACGAGGAAGGAACTTTGAACTATATCACAGCAAAAGTCATACATAAAGTAATCTCCAAGACTTTGCAATCAATGCTACAGTAGAAAGTCATTGCCCCACGAGTATTTTACTGAAAAGTAGAAACCTCTTACAGTGGAATACATTCCTCACCTTTGATCAAAGCAATGGACAGTTTCAAAAGCGTCATTACAGACATCTCTAAATGGATTGATGATGAACGATGTCATGATGTGGTTCAAAGTCTATAATCGTTGGTTGGAATGGCATACTATAACGCATTAATTGCAAAAATATATTCCTCACTTCTGCAAACGGAAACGATGGATTCTTGTGTACTTCTGATATGAACATCCCTGTCTTCAGGTTCGTTGGTGACTATTGGCGACTGAACAGTAAATATACATTGAACCAAAAAGAAATGTCACCTTCCAAAACGAAGTTCAGACATGTTTCATATCATTATGAAGCTGATATTGGGATGGTGTTGCAATGTGTTCAAGTTCATTGGTGCAAAAAGGTTCAGAAAAAATCATTAGCATGTAAGTGAACATGCTTAACCTTCACAATTAAATCCACCTTTGGACATGCAAGTAATTCAAACAATTTTGGTACCAACCGAAAAACAAACGTTTTGAGACATGATAGCCTCGGATATGGAAGAATGTGGATGATGTTCAGGCAGAAGGGAATGTAATTGGCCATGTTCATTAAGATCGCAGTTACTACATTAGACAACAGCAGTGACTGATGTCCAAAAACTGTTGCCAAGTGGAGAGGATCGTTATTTTGTAAGTCATTCAATGTCATGTTCATTTCTTTAGTGTTGTGAAGGCACACATGATAATTAATGACAGAGCGTTGATGCTTACACTAAAAAACCAACCACATTTGATATCGATGAAAAGCAGCACTGGTACAGAGTATTCGAGTTAATATCACTGTTGGGGAAAAAACTTTCTGCATCTGCTGTCAGAGAGTTCAACATCAATCAAACGCTTGTTTGAAGCACAGAGGCGTTGAGATTGTTGAAGAAATTCATTTCACAGCGCCATAGCAATCGCCTCCATATACTACACGAGAAGTCACGTGCCCACCAAGCCATAGGTCCTGTACATTACCAATGTCCACATCACATTCAACTGACCTACAATCATCCTGCATTTCAAGCCAGTCAATTTGTTGAGGATCGAGGATCAATGAAGCTTGAATAAATCACATCAAAGGACCAAACTCAAGCAAAATTTACTTGGCATTTCTCTTGACTTTTCATTAATTTCTGCGTTCATTAATTGACTTAGACTCTGCTGATGTTAGAAAGTTGTTTAAATTCCCAAGACAACTGTACATTGAACATATTTGGAAAAGGAAAAAGACTTCTCACTCAAGATCATTTAACGATTATAGGAGACTCAAACCCCAAAACACAAAATAATTCTCAGAATCATCTCTGACTAAAGGAAGAGGTGATTGATTTTCACATGACAGTGTGAAGAAGCTAAATACATATTGGAATTATCACTAATGAAGATGAAAAAACGGCAAAATAAAATCGAAATGGCTCCAGTCCAAAACCAAACATAAACGAATTGATACGGATCCAATGCCATGACTAGAATCGCAACATCAGCATCATATTTCTGATATAAAGTGGTGCGTTCAACTGAAGGGACGTTTCAAGATATATTCATGAACGCAGAATGTGCAGCTTGGTAACCTCTGCAGTGAAAAACCCCAAAATATACACATGGAATTGATTACGGTTCGGTACCAACGTTGTGCCACCAGTATTCAGAGATGTCAGCCTCTGTCAAGAAGGATGTGTATTCTAGTCAGGGTTCGCGGACTATCGTCATTCTTATCAATGTTCTTTTCGGTAATCTAACAAAATTATTAACAAGTTTGTACAACTTTCCCCAACTTCAGTCAAATGTTCATTTCAGTAAATCAGTAATGACATAAGACAATGTCGTGCCTCACAAATATCTCGGCAAATATCACCACACATATTAACTCAGAATAGCTGAGGTTATTTAGATTGACACAGCTCAATGTTCAAGTATATGTTGTTTACATGTGGTGAACAGAGGCACACTTTTTAATAGAGCCACTTTCCCACGGTAAGACCAAAAGTTTCACAACCCATGTCTCTGTGTTAGTTTATTCTATGTTATAGGTTGATAATGGAACTAACATAGTTGGTGGAATATATTAAGATTTAGATGTTAGCTTTGTTGATCCGAACTTTTAAAATCTGTATCCCTTTCCTAAACCGTCTACTGCACAACGTCTTCAAAATGGCAGCTTAATGGATGTCAGCTTCTATGTACAAGTAGAGCGACACTTCCGAGTCCTCGTGCGTCCATTAATCATGTCATCGTTCTGACAGTTTACGAGGGACTCGTGCATCTTGTCTGGAAAAGGATAACCCGTGTATGTTTTAGTGTCACATTTTAGCTAATCAGGCCTGAAAGGCCCAATGGGCTTATGGCATGGCATGGTGTCCGTTGTCCGTCCATCCGTCCGTCTGTAAACTTTTCGTTTATTCGACTTCTACTCCAAAACCGATGACGCCAGAGAGTTGAATTTTTTTGTGCGGACTCCTTGGCTGAAGGGGATTCTAATTTGTAGATTTGGTGACCCTGTGGTCCCAAATAAGGGCCTCATAGGCCATAACCTAAAAACCTATTTTCGTCTTCTTCTCCAGAACATAAAGACATGAAAGGCTGTAATATTGTGTGCAGACACTTTAGCCAATGGGAATTCTAAATTGTAGATTTGGTGACCCTGTGGCCCCAAGTAGGGGTCTCACAGGCCATGACCTAAAATCTATTTTCATCTTCTTCTCCAGAACAAACAGACCTAGAAGGTTGTAATATTGTATTCAGACTCTTCTAAGCCTTTGTAATTTTCTAAATTTAAGCCAGTCACTCAAACTGTCATTGGGCTAGCGTAATATGAGCTGACCTGGGTGACCAAGATTGCAGTGGTCTATAGTAATCTGAGCTTCATATTATGTAATGACATCATGTTCCACAGAGCACTGAAAAGCAGCTGGTCAGACAGACAGACAGACAGACAGACAGATTATTTATTAAAGTCTCACCTCGTACATTAAAACATATATACAGTACAATAAAAGGAGTATCCGAGCCACCCATTTAGGGTTATGAGAGACTATACAACTAAAATATACACGTGTTCATACAAAACTAAAAGGCAGAATAAACATTGCAAAATTTAAGATAAATATAAAGTACAACTAGGATTGCCAAGGCAATACTTAGGTCTTCAAGACTTCTGCTTGACCTTGAACTCCATGTTGCACTCTCGGTTATTCGCCAGTTATTATGCTTTAAAATGAGCTATCAAACATGTCTCTATCTTCAGTAGTTATTTTACAAAAATTATCCAAAGACAATGACCCTCTGAAAATGGAACAATCGCTTATTAATGGACCCCTACATGACCTTTCTCACGATTAAGACAAAATGGTTAATATTTTCATACTAAGTTGCAACATAGAAAATATTGTGCTTTAATTCCATTTAAGTAGATGTAATCATCATTTAGATTGCATACATAATTAATGAGTTATCGTTTTCTGAATATTGAAGAAAATACTCTAAATTGCTTAAATTTTGACCCCTTGAGAACGTTTGCGATGTTCGGAGCTTAACTATCAACTTTTTGATGAAAGGGTTCAACAAAAAAGTTGTTGATATGGAATTTGTTTATCAGAAGGTGTGAATACAATGTCAATATCTTAATTAGTTGAGCAGTTGTAATCCTTTGAACTTTTATGAAAATGGCGATTTTAAAAAAATGACAATCTTTTATGACCAGTCACACGTGACATATGACAGACACATGATTGAAATTTATTGTCTTTAAAACATGACATCTCTAATTCAAAATTAGCTGTCAAACATAATAGTATCGTCAGGGGTTTACGATCAACAATTCTACAAATAAAGTAGCCCTCGAAAAGTCTCAAAATCATAAAATCATACTTTTTCGGGAATATGCCCAAATTGTGTCGAAACTATCAACTTTTATATGATAATGATATGTTATGGAATGGTTAAGCTGTTCATTATGAAAAGATAGCAATAAATAAGTTTGACATAATGCAATTCACGACAGAGTTATGTCCCTTTAACCATTCTGCTAAATTTCGTCCTCATAAAAAATTACAATTTTCTAGAGCAGATTACGAAAATTCTAGGATGAAATTCAAAATTCGGCTCAATCAGTCCTCTCAAGAATTCATTTATCTTCAAAATGAGCTATCACACATAGCTGTATGTATTGCCGTGATTTAGAAGAAGATTTTTGAAGACGCGTACCCTCAAAATCGCGAAAGTTCACAAAAATTTCAGTTTTTGCGAAATAGCAAAAAATCTATTATTACGGCCGAAAACCAATATAGTTCTAATCGATGAGGGATGTTGTTGCCCACATAGTGGTGAAAGTTCTGTGCAAATATCTTGATTAGTTTTCGAGATATTGAGGTTTGAAGTTTTGACTTCAAGGGGAGATAACTCGCGAAAGAAGTCGAAAATGAAAAAAGTGGCTCGACACAAATTCAGTTCATGTCACAAGCTTCAAACTGTGGAAAAATCATTAAAATCGGTCAAGCGGTTAAGCGGGAATCCTTCGGACAAAAAAGGTCAAATAATAATATTAAGAAAAAAAAAAAAAACACGATAATAACAATAGGTCTTATTGAGGTTTGAAGTTTTGACTTCAAGGGGAGATAACTCGCGAAAGAAGTCGAAAATGAAAAAAGTGGCTCGACACAAATTCAGTTCATGTCACAAGCTTCAAACTGTGGAAAAATCATTAAAATCGGTCAAGCGGTTAAGCGGGAATCCTTCGGACAAAAAAGGTCAAATAATAATATTAAGAAAAAAAAAAAAACCCGATAATAACAATAGGTCTTCCAGACGTAGTCTTGAAGACCTAATAAAAGATACAAGCCGAAGATTAAACATTGTGGTATAAAATATCCCTCCGTTTATCAAGTAAAAGTTTGCAGGTTTTGGCCGCTATAAAAAGTACATTCTGATGAGACATCATAAAAGAAAACTTATCAACATCACATAAAAAAATTAAAATAACACAGATTTTTGTACAGTTACTTAAAAGGCTAGCTACTAGCTAGGCTACTTTTGTATAAAGGACAATGAAATAAAACATGGCATTCATCCTTTAAAACTCAGTACTGGAGAGTAAGACTCACTGAGTGAAGGGAAATTGTTAGTCCAGACTTTATGAGAGGCTCTTATTTTGCACACAGTCATGGGGCAGGACTATTAAAAGTCCCCAAGGGCTGGTTTGGTAGGATTCTTGGTTAAATTTGTACAGGGAATGGGTCAGGATATTTATTATATGACGAGCAGTGAAATACTGGGATTTATCAGTGAAATAAACTGTCTATCAAGCTACAGTGAAAATAACTTATATTTTCACTGCGAACGGTGACTGATATAATTTGACGTCATAAAACAATGGTCTCGCGCGGCGATTTGGCTTATGACGTCACAGTGTTACTGTGGTGACGGGCTGTTCCTTGCGGCCGCTTGGCGTGAAAACGACCCTTGTCGGACGTAATTACATGGATAATATCATATAATAAATAGAATATCCGTCAATTCTTGACAAATACCATGTTTATCTCATCTCGTGAGGTAGAAAAGTTATATATTTTCACTCGTGGCTGCGCCACTCGTGAAAATATAACCTTTCTACCTCACTCGATGAGATAAACATGGTATTAGTCAAGAAAAGACAGATATCCTCTATATATTGTTATTGCTTTGTGTGTTAGTTCTCTACATGAAGTCTGGGCACCTTTAAGCATAGTAATTTTAGTTGAAAATATTTTTCGTCACCGATTTCTTTACTATTTTGTAACATGATTTGGGAAATATGTCTTTGTGCCACCATTTCAATTGGAAGAGTCACCTTCTCTTCAAGATAATTTCAGTCATTATGATACTTAGACAACCAATTTTCTTAAAATGTAGCTTTTTATGCACTGATTCTGAACAATTTGGTGTCCATGGCTTTTTTTAAAGGTCATGTCAAGGAATTGTATCTGGAGAACAATCTATTTCCGGCTTGAACATAAAAAATATATACCCTGATGAGCTACAGAACCCATGACTCTATTTTCTTAAGTACATTCGTATTCATCAAAATGAATGTTGACATGGTGGCAAAATTTTGCTCCTATAAAACTTGTAATACAAAATTAAGCGAAAGATGTGATATCATTTGTGCTTATCAATTACACAAACGTAATATTTTCCCGCAGACATGCCAGTTGCAATGTGTTGTCTGATAACAGTTTCATTTTCAATATAAACGTTGACGTATATACATGCCAACTCGTATGTTATACCGTCAGTATGACACCTGTCCTCCAGAACAAGATTCCAGCGCTTAAATTAATTTTATTCTCCCGTTTCAGATGTTTAAATTCATGTTTTCGTTTTCTAGTATGGACATTTATGATAAGTTATCCCTTTATTACTTACAAATTGGTTGTTAAGTGCCGTATTATTCCATTATATAATTCACAACAATGCAACATATTAACTATTTGATTTGTTCACACCTGACACCCGAGAGCTGTTCTGTGATATTAGCGTACACGGATTATCCAGATGTGATCCAGCTGTGATTCGATGTTTAGGTTCAAGGTCACATTATGGTAATTACCCAAAGCCACAAATTGGCATATAGGTTCGTGTTCCGTCTGTCCGAGACCATAAACTATAGACATAGAATAAGAGGAAAACTTTTCTCGGAAACGTCAAAGATAGGATGTCATAACTTTGACGGTGTTCAAAACTGAAAAGTGCGAGATTACATTTCGGGCGTTTATGTCCTTGTTCCGTATGGGGACTATATTCCTGTTAGTGTGAGTCCAGAGGGTGATTTTTATCCCACCGGAGCAGAACTCGAAACCCGTTCATGATATCTTTCTGAAACTTTCCATGTGATTCCTTTTGATATTTTCAGATTTCTGATTTTTTTTGTTTCGTTTACATAGAAACGTGTTGAATTTGGACTTTGTTCAGAGATATGTTCGTTTCTGGAGCACAGCTCCAAAACTCTTCATCATATCTTCCTGAAACTTTGCATGTGTAATACCAACTAACTTAAGTGGTGCCTTTTGATATTTTCTGAATTTTTTTATTATCCCCCGCCACGAAGTGGAAGGGGGATATAGGTTTGGGCTCCGTCCGTCCGTCCGTCCGTCCGTGCGTCCGTCCGTGCGTCCGTCCGTCCGCTATAAAGGGGACACTTTTTCTCAGAAACTATTTAAGATAGGACAACCAAATTTGGTGTGTGGCTTGTGGACATAAATACCTCGATGGAGTTCGAAAATAAGAACCGTGTGAGTATTTTTTCCAGAGTTATTGCCCTTGTTCCGTATTTTTGGACTCTGTTCATGGTATCTCCAAAGGGGACAGCTTTTCTCAGAAACTGTTTAGGATAGAGTTTCCAAATTTGGTGTGTGACTTGTGGACATAAATACCTTGATGGAGTTCGAAAATAAGAACCGTGTGAGTATTTTTTACAGAGTTATTGCCCTTGTTCCGTATTTTTGGACTCTGTTCATGGTATCTCCAAAGGGGACAGCTTTTCTCAGAAACTGTTTAGGATAGAGTTTCCAAATTTGGTGTGTGACTTGTGGACATAAATACCTTGATGGAGTTCGAAAATAAGAACCGTGTGAGTATTTTTTACGGAGTTATTGCCCTTGTTCCATATGTTTGGACTCGGTTCATGCTATCTCTAAAGGGGACAGCTTTTCTCAGAAACTATTTAAGATAGGACAACCAAATTTGGTGTGTGGCTTGTGGACATAAATACCTCGATGGAGTTCGAAAATAAGAACCGTGTGAGTATTTTTTCCAGAGTTATTGCCCTTGTTCCGTATTTTTGGACTCTGTTCATGGTATCTCCAAAGGGGACAGCTATTCTCAGAAACTGTTTAGGATAGAGTTTCCAAATTTGGTGTGTGACTTGTGGACATAAATACCTTGATGGAGTTCGAAAATAAGAACCGTGTGAGTATTTTTTACGGAGTTATTGCCCTTGTTCCATATGTTTGGACTCGGTTCATGCTATCTCTAAAGGGGACAGCTTTTCTCAGAGACTATTTAAGATAGGACAACCAAATTTGGTGTGTGGCTTGTGGACATAAATACCTCGATGGAGTTCGAAAATAAGAACCGTGTGATTATTTTTTCCGGAGTTATTGCCTTTGTTCCGTATTTTTGGACTCTGTTCATGGTATCTCCAAAGGGGACAGCTTTTCTCAGAAACTGTTTAGGATAGAGTTTCCAATTTTACTGTGGGGCTTGTGGACATAAATACCTTGATGGAGTTCGAAAATAAGAACCGTGTGATTATTTTTTCCGGAGTTATTGCCCTTGTTCCGTATGTTTGGACTCGGTTCATGCTATCTCTAAAGGGGACAGCTTTTCTCAGAGACTATTTAAGATAGGATTACCCAATTTGGTGGATGGCTTGAGGGCATAAGTACCTTGATGGAGTTCGAAAATGAGAAGCACACAATTAATCTTTGCAGAGTTATTGCCCTTGTTCTGTACATTTGGACTCTGTTCAAGGTATCACCAAAGGGGACAGCTTTTCTCAGAAACTATTTAAGATAGGATAACCAAATTTGGTGTGTACATCGATACCTTGATGGAGTTTGAAAAAAAGAAGCATGTGATTATTTTTCCGGAGTTATTCCCCTTGTTGCGCTTTTTCGACTCTGTTTCAAGTATCCAAGGATATAGCTTTTCTCAGACATTGTTTAACATCAAATCAGTTGTGTGGATTGAGGATATCGTTACCTTAATGGAAAGAAAATGAGAAGCGCACAATTATTTCTTCTTGAATTATTGCCCTTCTTCTCATTTCTTGTGTCTGGCGGGGGATGTTGATGACTATGTCTTCTTGTTTGTTTCTGTTTCCATAGAAACGTGTTTGATTTTGACTGCTTCTGGAGCAGAAGTCCAAAAGACGTAACATACCTGAAACTCAGCATCTGTAATACCCACTAACTGAAGTACGGTAGTAGATACACAAGTATCTGTTAAATTGTGGGACCGGTGGGATATGTCATCTTCTGATGACTCTTGTTAACAGTCTGATTAACATTGACGGTTTCGGACGAATAAAATGTTTAAAATAGTGCATCTACCGGGAAACGAACTCATATCGTTCCGAGGTCTCCTCGCAAAACCGTCTGATCATAGCCCGTTGACTCCCATGTTCTGACGCAATTCAGTTAACCAATCATAAGACCTCCAACAAAAGCTTTCGGTGCGAGAAACTAGGGGCTGGGTTATGTCCGGGTGGCTTTTGTCCTAGACCCTATCCAAACCGCTATCCTTTCGTCTGTTCCGAATGCTTTCAAAACGGCGACCGTTTAAAAAATATGATGTGATTAGTCAGGTTTTTTTTACTGATCTTCGTCTGCGCTAAACTGGTTCGGAACACGCACCTATAAGGGGTGTCCTCAGACCTTGTGGTGAGGAATATACAGAACCTGTTCGTATCCCGGTAGATGCATTATTTTGCAAATTGTATTCCTCGGAACAAGTTCGATTTCAATACGACTGATTTTTTATTATTCAATTATTTTTTCGGGAGTTACTGCCCTTGTTTTATGGGTTTTTTTCCAAATGGGACAACCGTTTAAGTTTAAATGAGAACACATATTGCGGGCGATGTCTTTTTTTTGAATCTATCCACCACCAATGCCACATGTTCGACACCTTGAAATGATCAGACGGACTGGCGAGTACGCCCAGTCTAAATAGATTAAGATCGACAGTTCTATATGATGTTATACAGTGGGAGGTATAAAACTGTCGATCTAAATTGGATCGGGATAAGCCTTGTCACAACCCTTGAGTACATACGCCAGCTTAATTATTACGTCACTTCAGCAACAGCATGCGTGTCGTGACCTCTGAACACTGGGTGTCAGAGTGACCCAGCAAGATCCGATTAAGGACGTATTATCCAATCTGTTATATAATACCGTGGATGACCGGATCAAATATGACAATGATCTTACAAAGAAAGTACCCGTTCTTGTCTGTTACGGTTTATTGCATATATGTATATCTTGGTTACCGCCTTAGGTGGTATTCACAATTAACGCTTGAATGCTTGTGGAATGCCCGACATGTTCTCCAGTTATATCCAATCTGTTATATAATACCGTGGATTACCGTAGGTGATATTCATAATTAACGCTTGATTGCTCGTAGAATGCCCGGCATGCTGCATAGTTACTGTCAGAGTAATATTATATATGCCTCTCACGCACCTGTCAATGTCAGTTATCATAAGACTGACTGGTCGTCTAAGTTGCAGGTGCGCGTTGAACTCTGACCCGAGAAGACACGAAAATACCAAACCCGAATAATCTTACCCATAATACCATTCAAGTATATTATCACGTGATTGGATGAACACGGTATTAACCAGAACAAGACAGATTTTCAGGTAATCGTATGGCTTATTCGTAGGATCTTTGTAGTAATCGGGTTGGATTTTAGAACGACTGAGACCGTGTTGCCACAGCCACAGGATAGACAATGTTATCAGCGTAATGTTACATCGGATCTGTGTTTGATGACAGATAGCATGTTCCATTGTGATTGGCTCTGAAGACATGTAATCTGGCAATTCATCAGAACTCACATAAGATAATTGTGACTAAAGTCATAATCATGTTGGATAGTATCACCATTTCTCTGTTCTCAACTCAGTGGTTACTCAATTTCATGTAACCAGTTATGTAACCAGTTATGTAACAAGTCATGTAACCAGTTATGTAACTAGTCATTTAACCAGTTATGTAACTAGTCATTTAACCAGTTATGTAACTAGTCATTTAACCAGTTATGTAACTAGTCATGTAACCAGTTATGTAACCAGTTATTTAACTAGTCATGTAACCAGCTATGTAACTAGTTATGTAACTAGTCATGTAACCAGTTATGTAAGTAGGCAGGTAACCAGTTATGTAACCAATTATGTAAGTAGTTATGTAACCAGTTAGGTAACCAGTAATGTAACCAGGTATTTAACTAGTCATGTAACCAGGTATTTAACTAGTCATGTAACCAGCTATGTAACTAGTTATGTAACTAGTCATGTAACCAGTTATGTAACCAGTTATGTAAGTAGGCAGGTAACCAGTTATGTAATCAGTTATATAACCAGTTATGTAACTAGTCATGTAACCAGTTATGTAACCACTTATGTAACTAGTCATGTAACCAGTTAGGTAACCAGTAATGTAACCAGGTATTTAACTAGTCATGTAACCAGTTATGTAACCAGTTATGTAAGTAGGCAGGTAACCAGTTATGTAATCAGTTTTATAACCAGTCATGTAACCAGTTATGTAACTAGTCATGTAACCAGTTATGTAACTAGTCATGTAACCAGTTATGTAACCAGGTATGTAACGAGACGTGCCACGTGACGTATAAATAGATTATTGTATGCACGCCGTCAGAGCCTCAGGGTATGACATAAACCAAGTTTATTGTATGTCGTTCACATAGCCTCACGGCATGACTTAAAGCAAGTTTATTGTATGTCCGCCCTCACAGCCTCAGGATGTGACATAAACCAAGTAAACGTTCCCACAGCCTCAGGGCATATCATAAATCAAGATTATTTATGTCCGCCCTCTCAGCCTCAGGGCATGACATAAACCATGTTTATTGTATTTACGTTCTCTCAGCCCCCGGGCAATAATATTGGTTTATGTCATGCCATGAGGCTGTGGGAACGTACATACAATATTGGTTTATGTGTATTGTATGTACGCCTTCACAGCCTCAGGGTGTGACATAAACCAAATTTATTGTTTGTATATTCTCTCAGCCTCAGGGTATCACATAAACCAAGTTTATTGTATGTACGCTCTCACAGCCTCGGCTTGGGCATGGCATAAACCAATTCCATTTGTTGGAACGATTATGGTAATGTTTTCTGATATTCGAAGGGATAAATATAAAATAGATTTTTAACCACTCTACTAGACTATCAACAAACCCACTATGCAGACCCATTGGTGGACTTCTTGAATACCAGATAAAGTGACCTTAATCTTTCTAACAGGTGGACGAATCCAATCGAAGGAAATAATGTTTAGCGTCAAACCTGAAATGCCTGATGGGTTTATGGCATGGGCTGTCGCCCGTCGTAAACTTTTCACATGTTTACTTCTCCTCCAGAACTGCATTCTCTTCCCACAGAGGTTAGTCCCTACAGTTTTCCGGTTCTACCCTCTGTTGTTTTTCGCTTGAAATTGAGAGCAGAACCAAAGTCCCCTAGCGGTGGAAAGAGAAATCTCATACCGTATCCCTGGTTCTTAACCAATGAAAACTCATCTTTAATTGGCCATGTCGACAGGGTAACTTCAAAGATCGAGGCTTTTTACTCTGAAGGGTCTTGCTCATTAGCATATGTCATTCGAACATGTCTGATGTAAATAACGCAAATGAACTGTTTTTGGTATTTGTCTCTGATTTGGTCTTCTTTATTTATAATTATGTTTATGATCAATAGTTTTCACAAAATCAAATAGCATAGTTCGAGGAAAACACAGAAAACACAGGAAAACGAGAAGACATTGGCCTTACGTTTATTTTATCATTATGACGTGTCATTGGCAAATGTCACTTTTACAACGGCGTCGCTGATTGCACAACTAGATTCAATTGCAACCAATCAGGACATTCCCTTTTCGCCCCCGATTTCAAGCGTAAAGTAACAGAGGGTAGAACCGGAAAAACTGTAGGGACTAACCTCTGTGGGGAGAGAATGCCAGAACTGCTGCACCCTCAAGGCTGATGTACCTTTCACTTAGGGATCTTTATTTGTACATTTGGTACAGACTCAATCTCAGGCAGTTTCTCCAAAACGATTTCTTCTTCTGAACCAGTTGGCATAGGAAGCTGATTACAAATCGACCTTTGCAAAATCTACCGCCATACGAACAGGTTCTGTAGATTCCTCTCCACAAGGCAGGTTTGGCGAGAAAACCTCCGGACGGTATGAGTTCTTATCCCGGTTGATGCACGTTTTAGCAACTTGTATTCCTCGGAAAACGGTTGATTTGAACCTGACATATTAAATCATTCAATTTCTGATGAGCTACAGAGTCCATAGCCCTCCTTTTTAAATATTCACTTTCCTCTTTGCATTGATTATTGTTGATGCCATTTTTGGTGTGAAAACAATGTGAACCAGCATCTTAAAAGTGATAAGCATGTCATCAAATCACATTCTTTGATTGGTTACTTCCCTGCAGAAGAAGCTAGAACCTGTCACACGGTCAATATTAGTTGAAAACTCCGTCTGGTTCCCATCCTATTCTCTACCGACCGTCACGCCGTCTGGCAACACATGTCTGGTTATGGTGCCACACCGGTCAATCTATTGAATGCAATAAAAACGGCCCGGGCACGGACTGTTGACTGCTCTTGCATTACTTCTTCACAACTAGGAACTTTTCGAAAAGAGTCGAGCATCAAGATGTATTACCATATATTAAAGTTACACCACCACATTTACTCACATCAAACATATGCACACATGTAACATACGTAGATCTCACAAACTGGAAAAGAAATGTTACCAACTGAAAAACACTCCCCTCAATCAAATTAGAGTCTTAAACGAATGTATATGGTTCTGTTAAGCAACGCGTATCGATTTTCCATTCTCGAATTATTAAAAGAGGTTCACACTAGAACGTTTCTACAGCCCTGTTTATACGGCGAGCGTTTGCATATGAGTAAAGCATTACAAATATGCACATTGAGCAAAATTCGCCGTATGGACGCATTTGCACATATGTATATTTCACTGCCGTAAGCAATTGTGCACCTAGTATCAGAGGATAAAATAGTGGATAATTGTTTAAATTTGAAACCTACATTTGAAACCTACATGTTAGAGGCGAAACATTTAAGTATACGGCAATAAACCAATTAGTCTGTTTGACGCTTCTACCTTTTGACTAAAGAGCATAACAGACAGCTTAATTAGCCGCGCGTTTGATGGTCATCGAAGATACACAAGAGGGCAGTCTATTAATGTCAGAAACACATGGGGTAAGGCAGATGGAAATCATATTCCAGGGTATCCATGGATGTAAGTAGGTGATGGGGGGTAACGGGATGAAAGACTGAATGCTGTGTTGCGATCGTTAGCTGTCCTGAGATGAAAGGCCAAACTGGACATGTCCAGTATTTCAAAGATGTTCAAAGATACATGTTCTATATAAACGGTTAAAAAATAAGCGCTAGTCAGTCTGTTGTTGAGACTGACCAAGGTCCGCTGCCTTCCTGTTCTCTCTGTGTGCTGCATGCGTGAAGTGCCAAGTGCTACCTCTCATCCCGCCTAACTCTGTTCCTCGAGAAGTCCGGCTGTATTTTTCAAGCGCTCCCCTCGTAAACCATCTTACCCTAAATACGGTACCTCTCGTTAAGAAGAATATCATCCAACTATACGATACCCAGACCGCGATAATCTCCTACGACACTATAACAAAGTGTCTAACTAAAGAGATGTTTGCTACGGGGTTCGACTAGTCAGGGCAGGTGCAATGTTTACTACCGTGAGTTAATATGGTATTTTCACTATACTAGTAATACGTATACAGACAAAGTCTTAAGTCTTAAGTCTTAAGTCTTAATCCGAAATCCATCATTATAATTAGGGCGATATAGTCAAACCAATGTTGAAAGATGTACATTGATGTCATTTATTTAGTTTACATCTAATAAATATTTATTGGCATGTTTTAGTAATTCTCTATTCATATATTAAACGAGTTGGAAGCCCATTTGCTTAGGAAGAAATTAGACACGTATGAATGCACAGTAAATTTACTTTTACTCACTTGTGTATATTACCACCATAAGCAATATTGCATACATGTATGTGCAAAGTTAGCCGTATAAATAGGACTATGGATGCTCGGGTCGTGCATGTAGTGGGCTGTATTCGCTTTCTAAGGTAAAAATAAAGTGCATAAACTTTTATCATAAATGGCAAATTTGAACATTTAAAAAATGCAAAAGAATGTGCTACAGTGCCTTTAAAATAAGGTATTCTATCGAATAGCTCTACGTCGAATTATAGTATTATGGGTTTGGTAGGGGTTGTTACAATCGTATAATTAATTTAATTCAATTGTCTTTCCATTTTTCATTCCATATGCAAGAAACCCAATCAAAACATGGTTGTTCAATTAGTGCGTTTATCTTTTTGCTCAGTGCGTTGAGGCATTTTAAAATGTGTGAAACATTGTTCACTGAATGTGATATCACGTTAGGTTTACATACTACATTCATTTGTTTCTTATTACGTTTTATCTGAGAAATGTCGTGTACTGCGGCTAAACAAAAAAAGAAAGAATAAAGATGAAAATCAAAACATTATTGTATATTACACGGGCTTCATTTAGCTCTGTCCTGACTGTCTGCTCATTAAACAAACCAACATTCCAACTCTGATCTATAACACTATAACTTGTAATTGTAATTGTAACTTGTAATGTATTATTGAGAAAATGCAAAGAAAAACGTGTATACTATAGCAGAGAAACCATCCCATTGAGGTACGAAAAACAGACCAAACACCAGGGTTGAGACATTAACCCACTCTGCGCCATGGTTTGTAGTCAGCCAACCACACGTCAGGAGTTTTGTATACAGTGTACGTACTCCATACACACGTTTATCTATACGTATCTAAATACAACAAGTTTTGAATCTCGAAGAAATAATGTTCAGCTCTGTCATCATAGGTTAATTGGGATCCAGAGAATTAAGCTTTGTTGAACTAAATGTCAAATAGCACACTTACTAAATGACACGAGATGAAGGTGATGACATGTGGGATCTCAAGTACGGGACCTGTCTGCCCGGTGAATAATTAATCATAGTCCCCGAGTTATAAGTTCACTCCGGGTTACCCGTGGCAGTTTATATATCTGACTTCAATTGCAACGGGGTCACCGTGATAAATTGAATCATTATTTATCATGAGATGCATATATGAATTGGAATAAGTTGTATCTGGTTTTTTAATGACATCGTTACATGATACTGCCAAAAACAATCATGAATTTTATAAAAGAACAATTCTATCGTTTTAAGATAGAGTGACAATGGGCAGGCTTTTCCATTTTTTTTACATAATTTGGTGAGTTCATACTTTGAGGTCCAAGATGACAAGACTGAATGGATGTAATCCACTGTTAGCTATTAACAAGGGTCACTAGAAAAACAACAAAATGCCGTTTTCCTATGCTCTATCGGAGGCCCGTTTTCTTTGCAACGTAATCATAAGACAACAGTGAGCGCTTATAATCGCTCATTGATTGCTCAATGTAGCGCTCAAGTAGCGCTATTTCTCTCCTGAACGACACGGTGCAAAACCTCAAAGTTTGCTCGCTTTGCTACGTAGCGCTACATTGAGCAATCGCGTTCAAGAGAGGTTTAAAATTAATCGCTCATTGAGCGATTACTCAGAAACCTCTCTTGAACACGGCCCAGGTATCGGAATGCAAAAGGTTATCCTGCGGTCAAAGTCACTGACCTTGGCCACTGAACCGTGAATCAACAATAAGGAGAAACTCTACATATGTCCTTACGTTAATGAAATAATTTGACAGTTATAGAAATTAAATAGGCGGTGTAAAATTCAAACATGTAGGGAAAAAAGAAAAGTCCTTTTATGAGATAGATATTTAAAGACGATTGATAAAGTCAAAACAATCCGATGTTTATATATATTAATTCATTCAAACTACTACAGATAATTATATTGTAACGTGCCATAGTCAAATGCATCTGATTCTTTTAAATATTGAATAAGTGGAAACTAACTGATATGAGTACTTTCTTTTGCCCGGTATAGTTTATAAATGTTTTATGTGTGCTAGGGCACAAGTATGTGGTAAAATATCGGATCTAGTGAGCAACATACATTAACCCGACCAGCTTACCATCAATTCATGAATGAATGTGTAAACGTAAGAAAACACACGATATCCGAATTTGGAATACGATTCAAATCAAGATTTGTTATATCTGGCTAAAAATAACTTGCGTGATTAAAAGTAATTATTCTGAAGTTTTATTAACAAACACATTTCCAATATATAGTTATAAAGCAGTCTACTATAAGTATTCGATGCCATCAAACCTTTATACTGCAAACTTGTGATTCTAAAGTGCAGGAATTTATATTACAAATCACAGGACTCCTGCCTCGGCTGTACTGATCCCCCCTGTCATTATTGTGTTTCGGGTCGCGCAAAGCGTCAGAGGGAGTGAGGGGTTATATCGCACAATAATAGCGAGGGGATCCAGTCGAGTGGAATGCAAAAGTAGAACATCTGCCGAAGCTTTGAATCGCCTTGCTTTTATTAGCGGGACGCGTGCCCGTTCTTTATGTTAAGGAGAAAACATGACTCCGAGGTCTTCTGCTCTGAGAATAACCTGAAGGGAGGGATAAAGCCCCGAGGGCGTTAGCGGTTATTTAAGAGAAAAGAAGATACCTACAAAACAACAGACAGAATCCGACCTAGGTTTATAACTTGTCACCTCGTATTCGGTCATTGAACCGCGCTCTGTTGCTCCATGTTAGGGTATGTGTTAAAGATCCGACGTCGGATTCGACGGATCCGACGTCGTTTTGTAGATCTAGTTGTTGCGGCTGGTCACACTGTAGCGTACAGTACGCCCAGGTGTACACAATGCAAGCAGGTGATAGTCGTTAAAATCCACGAACATCGGCCTTCTGGTGTATCAAAGGTGAATAAATGTCACAAATATACAATTTTACAAGACTCTTTATGTCATTGATTTGAAGCGAAGTTTTGTGACATTTAACGAAAAAACTTTCGAGTCGTGTAAATCAAGATTTCAAGTGAAAATGTGTGACGACATTATGGAGGCGAGTGGATATGTTGACGCTGTCCTAACTCAACAGTACAACGAAGTAAGTTCTCCTCCAAGTGACAATGACATTTGTAAACCGTCAGCTGCTAAAAAGCCTAAAACGGACAAAATTAAAATATAATTAAAATAGGCTGCACGGAGACAACGCACATGGGTGAACAGGTCAATAATGTCCAAATATTGAAGGCTATTACAGATATGAAAGAAGAAATGAAGAACTCCTTTGCTTGTCAGTTGGTGGACCTCGAATTACGGGTAACTAAAAATTTGACGCAGTCAATGAAAGATGAAAGTATGAGATTGAAAGAAAATTTGGAAATTCAAATTGACTCTTTAAAAGGTAAAATCTCAGAGACTGAAAATGGCTTAGTTGAGGAACGTGAGAAGTGCAGAGAAGCTGTCGGTCAGTTATCAGATCGAATGACACATATGTGACATTGTTAAATCCCGTGATGATGATGTTAAATGCGGCGTAGTTGTGTACAACCTCCCTGTATCTCACCGGGAGCGCGACGACGATAGAGTACTCTGCAGCCGTGTGAACAGGCGGATTCAAGCTGAGTGACGTCAGAGCGGTCAACGCGGTAAGAAAATCAAGAAAGGACAATACACCTGGCCCAATTATGATCACATTGAAAACTGTTCAACAAAAGAAGAAATTGTTGTCAAATAAGCGAACATTTAAAGAAAGTAAAAACTTCTCTAATGTTTACATTCAACCGACGCTGACCCAACATGAACTCACAACGCGGGCCACCATGCAGACGATGTTGAATGAGATTGGTAAATCCAAAGCTTTCAAGTTTCACGGCAATCGACTGGTACCAGCTAAATCTCAAGCTTAGGATATACTGCAGTTGGGGTTTTGGAACGTCGGCGGCTGGGCACAGAGAGACCGGGATAATAGTGAATTTAGAGAAACTGTATTGTTAAATCTTAATTATGATGTTGTAGGTGTATGCGAGACATTTCTACAAGGAGATACGTCACTATCTCTCCCTGGCTACACATGGTTTGGGAGTAACCGACGAACGATACATCGCAGAGCTAAACGCGGTTCTGGAGGGGTAGGAGCTTTCTTTAAAGATACTGTTCTACGAGATTTTAATGTTATCATTTTAGAGAACAGTGTCGATGATTAGGTATGGTTCAAGTTGACGTCGAAGTGTGACAGTAGTTTTAGTGTTGTGTTATGTGTTTGTTACATGCCTCCAGCATACTCCCTCCGTGCAAATGATGGGGAACATTTCTTCAACAGACTTTTAGAGAATTTATACACATTCCAAAATGATGGCATTTTTATGTATTTGCGGTGATCTGAACGCCCGTGTGGGCGACGAGTGTGACTGTATTCAAGGGGTTGACAACATCCCCGAAAGAGAAGTGTTGGATAAGACTGTTAATTCACAGGGTGGACTTTTAATGGACTTTCTGATTGAAAGTAAGATGTGTTAAATGGACGCCTTGGTTCACAAGACTTTACATACACCAAGAATGGCGCATCGGTTGTCGATTATGTGATAATTGCACATCAACAATTGAATCATTTTAAAAGTTTTAATGTAATAACAATGTCATCTATCATTAATGATATGAATATTATATGCCCAATAGTATACCAGATCACTCTATCTTGAGTTGGGAGTTGTGTGTGCCTGTGAGCGAGCATGTAAATAAAGATGGTGTGAATATTGCGAGCAGTTGTGAGTGTGATAGTTCCAGTTTACAGTTTAGACATTATGTTGGTAGTAAGGTTCCAGTTTCCTTTCTCGAGGATGATGCAGTTTTTCATCAGGTTAATGAGGTTATTATAAAATTAGAATCAGAAGTTCTCAAAAGGATGTTAATTCGGTCTACTCACAGTTTTTAGGTATATTATGTATACTGAATTAGATAAAGTTGCAAAGGATTAAGACTTATAAAATCAGGCAGATGTAAATATATGTATAAACCATACTGGTCTGCAGATCTCCAACTTCAGTGGGATAAGGTCAAGGTCGCTGAAAAGGATTGGCTCAGATCACGGACTTAAATTACATGAAGTCCGTGCTCAGATGTAAGTCTCCGGTTAGGAGAATAGGTCTTAAACATTTCTTTGTATCTGAAAGGAAAATTTTTGATAATCAGCTAAGGATAAACGTTTATTCAGTTGGGCGAACAGCAGCGTCTGTTGGATATGCATGATGGTAGGGATTCTCGCAGCTTTTGGAGAACTATTGGTAGAATGGGTATTTCTAGTGATAGACTTAATAATATTCCCTGGGAGGTACAACTTCCCAATGCAAGGCATAACTCTTTCCAGTCTCCATTACTTGCTGATTTAGGCCTTGCAGTATTTCCTTAAAAAATCTGTGTTCAGAAATCCAGGCCCGGTATGCATTTCTGGTGCAGCGATTCACTACCTTGACAGAACAAAGCGAGGGAAATACCGCAAGGCTTAAATCAGCCAGTAATGCAGACTGGCAAGAGTTATGCCTTGCGTTTGGAAGTTGTGATCCTTCTTTTGACAATGCCCATCTTCAGTGTGTCAACAATGAAATAGACAACGGTCACGTGACCCACCCCCGCATTGATACCGGTGACCTTAATTCACCTATCCTTCTCTGCGAGGTGGAACTAGTCCTGCTCCATGACTGTGTAAAAATAAGAGCCTTTAATAATGTCTAGATCCTTATTTAGCATGTCTAGATAAACTGAATATGGAACTGGTAGTATTGAAAAATATATATTAATCATTAGGAGGAAGATATAATAATTTAAAAAATTCCATAGACTAAATTTTAGTCTAGGTGGAACGTGCGGTTTCACTTGCGAGGCGTGGTAAGGCAGCTGATTGTTTTATTTGGATATTCTAAATTTTCGACTGGCTGGTTGGAAAGGAATACTTTTTTGGTTGATGAACAAAATGGTTTCCGTTCTTGTCGGGGTACACATGAGCATATTTTTAGTTTATATTCAGTCCTTAAGAATAGAAGTATAAATAGAAATTCTACTTTTGTCTGTTTCATAGACGCCATGAAGGCTTTTGATAAAGTTAACAGGCCCTGTCTATGGTATAAACTCCTTCAGTTGGACACAAATAGGAAGTTTTTGAAGGCTGTTCAGTCGATGTATGATAACACTACTGGAAGGGTTAGAATTAATAATGAGTTTACACAGGCTTTTGGTATTAGCTCCGGAGTACGTCAAGGTTGCACGTTGTCGCCGACGCTTTTTTTCAGTCTATATCAACGACCTGGCTACCGAAATCAAAAGCTTGGGATGTGGTGTCGACATTGATGGAGATATGCTGAGTCTACTTCTTTATGCTGACGTTGTTGCTTTGATAGCCCCGGATGAGGTTTCTTAACAGAGAATGTTAGATGTTGTGTCAGACTGGTGCTCCAGGTGGCGTATGTTAGTTAATATTACAAAAACTAAAGTTGTTCACTACCGTCCATGTTCTATTACTAGGTCCACTTTTGCTTTTCATATAGGGGGTAATGTTTTGGATTACAGTTCTGCTTATAAATATCATGGCATTTGGATACAGGAAAATCTTAATCTAAATTTCACAGCCGAGGAGATTGCAAAGTCAGCAAATCGTGCTCTCGGTGTAATATTTTGTAAATTTCGATCGGTAGGGGGCATGGCTTTTAATGTATATAATACACTTTACAACAACTTAAATCAACCTATTTTGTCTTATGGTGCTGCAATTTTGGGTACTAAGCAGCTTAGTTGCATTAATGCAGTCCAAAATCGTGCCTGCAGATTTGTTCTCGGGGTCGGGTGTAAAACTCCTAATTTAGCTGTACGAGGGGAGATGGGGTGGAACAGTCCTTTTTGTAAGCAAAAGATAGAAATACTTAGATTTTGGTATAAATTGAATGGTATAGCTGATTCTAGATTTTCAAAAGTCATAATGCAGTGGTCTCGAAAGTTTGGCAGGTCATGGGTCAACTCGGTTCACAGCTTGTTATCAAATTTGCAGCTTCCAGTTCGTGATATCTTTAATTTGACAGGGCTTGATGTCAAATTGTCGTGTGAGTGGATTCAAACTCTTGATGAACAGGAATGGTTCAATGAATTATGGAACGATCGTGGTCAGCAAAATGGTAATAAACTGCGGACATACAGGCTTTTAAGGATTCATTGTCGGCTGAGCCATATGTCAAACAACTACTCCCAAGATCCCACCGAAGTGCCTTGGCCAAGCTGAGTTGCAGTTCTCTCCCTTTGGAAATTGAACGCTGAAGATTCACTCGCCCCGTAACGCCTCTTGATCATCGCATCTCCAAGTTTTGTGACTCTCAATCAGTGGAGGACGAGTTTCATTTTCTGAACAGTTGTCCATTCTATTCGGATTTACGGTACAGTTTCCTCAAAGAAATTAACCAGTTTGACCCGGGTTTCTCACTGTTGTCTACCGACCAACAAGCCTTATTTATGTTGAAGGACACAGCGATGGTTAAATCTCTTGCCGCACTAGTTTTTCGAATGTATGTATATGGTTCCACAAACCAATCATAGAGTTACAATCAATTTCAGTTTATTATTTTAATATTGGTTACACTTCATTAACAATCGATTGTAAGTTAGTGTTTTGAGAAACGGTGCCCTGGTTCATACTAGCACACTGGACTTGACGTTCTTCATATTCACACACACTGGGTCCTAGTCCAGGGAGTACGGGTCAGTTATGCAAGAACTCTTCAATATTAATCATCCATAATTTTGATCAATATGTCAGAACTGACACTAAGGAGACAGCTCGTTGAGGGTATCAACCCAAAAGGCCAAGCCACGTTAATTCCCTTGTTTTCAAATCCCTGTTAAGAGACGATGACAAAGCGTCGACGTGCTAAATTAGAACGACACTCAACGAAGACTCTGTTAACATGTTCAGAAGTTCGTGAGAAGCTTTATACTGTATTCAGTGACAACACTGTTTTATTTTGTATTTGCAGATTCATGTATATTCCTACGTTTTGGTAAATATTCAACTATGTCTAATAGTTGTTAGCTGGTATTCTGTATATAGAGAGAATAGGGAGGGGGGGGGGGGGGGGGGGGGGTGATTATATAGATTATTTTCCGCCATTTTGCTTTTTCAAGTAGCCTTGACATGACCTGTAGGTGACCTTTGATTAGGGGGGTACAGGTTACCTTTACCCTCTCATGTGACCCAAAGGTAACTTTGATTTGACAGGCGTCATCAGTAACTTGATATAAATTTCTGAGAAGATTTTCACAGACCTATTTTGATTAAGAGCTTACTTAATGTTTAAAAATGAAAATGAGTTGGATTAAGGTTTTTAATTCATATCCATTATCGAGTTTTCTACAAAATTTTACAGAATTATACAATATTGCCTGAAGATAAATTAACCGAGATTTCACTGACCAGTGGTCAGTAACTGTAGAAATGCCGACGGACGTGAACAGGATATAACATCTCAAGTACTCCTTCTTGTTTGACCAGTCCCTATAATAAGCAGGAAGTTAGTATGAGTTTTCTTAACATGCATCCACATTAACATGGGAGAGAGAGTTCCTTCATTGATTCAATATTCAATCTGAAATAAAAGACTTGCACTCAGTCTGTGCTATTCTAGAAAAGAGGTTGTAGACTGGCTACATATTGGGAACACATACTAACCACAATATGATAATAAAACAATAAAATCAACATTTGTCTTAAAAACTGAGAGTGACATAGAACATGTTTTAAAGTGTGGAATAATGTAACTTTTTAACTCCTATGTTAGTGACATGAATGAAGGATAAAAAATACCATATGACAAATCCATGTGCCATTTGTAGCTTTATTCATATTCAGTCAAAAGGAGTTTTGGGGGAAAAGGAGACAAAGCTTGATATGATAATATCAAGTGAAGAAAATGAAGGACAAAAATCTAGTCTATCAATTGCCAAACTGAATGAATTTAGCTGCTTACAAGCCCGTGGGGAGGGCAACACTGATACACTGCAAATATACTCAGTAGCCATTTCCTTAATTACATGATGCCTTCTTATGCGCCCAGATAAGAATGTGGCACAAGATTCATATAAATGAGAATACTTATAATAACCTAGACTTCACACAAGTTTGCTTAAAGTCTGAATACCATTTTCTGAAATGTCATTTACAAGTGATTAACAATATGTTTTTTTACATACATTTATATATGCTACGTTATTCTAAACATTCAATTAACATATTTCCTCTAACATTTCTATAAAAAAAAATGTCACTTTATGGGCTGGGTACACAACTGATATGAGATAAACATGATACTGATAAAATGAATGAGATATTGTTATGGATTGTTATGGGGGAAAAGTATGATATCTAAATATTGTTAGGATATTTTTCTGACAAACAATCATTTTACATTAGGCATCTATCATGTCTCATTAAGATGAGAGACAAAATGTGATCAACAGATAAACCTAAAGTGGGCACATCCTGTATTTGGGAAAATGTTTAGGCAGGTGACCTTTTGGCCCGTCACAAACATTACCAACCAATATCCTTAAGTAGGAACATCCTGTTTTCTGGTAAAAATATTACAGGCAGACAGCTGGACGTTTGACCTGTCACAAAAAATGACATAAATAGATAACCTAAAGTGGGCACATCCTGTATTTGGGAAAATGTTTAGACAGGTGACCTTTTGGCCCATCACAAACATTATCGACTAATATACTTAAGTAGGAACATCCTGTTTTTTGGTAAAAATATTACAGGCAGGCAGCTGGACTTTTGACCTCTCACAAAAATGACATAAATAGATAACCTAAAAGTGGGCACATACTGTTTGTGGTAAAACTCTGACAGGCAGGTAACCTTTTCACCTGTCACAACAGTTATCCTAAAGTAGCCACATCCTGTATCACAGAAAAATTTAGTCAGTTGACCTTTAGACCCTATCAAAAACACCTATAAAAGCCCATTCTTTTCCACAATGTTCAGTTCACCCTTTGACTGTTGAAGATTTCATTTGCGTCATAGACAGCTAAAGAAAAACCCACATGAACTCATCACCCAAGTGTTTATACATTGCAAAACTAAGATCTGGCACTGAAATTCAGTGTAGTATTTCATGCAAACCTTACAGTATGTAGAACAGTTGTTTAAACCAAGACCATTTCAAAACGTTTATGTTATGACTATCATAAATAATAACAGATAATAAAATAGAATACAACATCAAACATTTTATTAGCTCCGTTTCAATGAGCATGTTTTAGGATAAGGAGCACTCCTATAAATCTGCTTTACAATGTCTATTGGCTTTCATCTTCATCCTCTGATACCTCACTCTCGTCATCAGATAGCATTCCGTCGTCATCATCAATTAAATCTTCTATCCAAGATTTATATTTGTACAGTTTAGAAAACACAATGTGATATATGTCATTGGTGTCTTTTACTTGATTCAATAGTCCTTGTGTCTTTCGTCCCCATTGCAAATAGTGCAGATACATAATAAATTGTGCATACATTTCTTTGAAAGCTCTCCATGTTAACTTCTTCATATTATCATCTATCGGTCTTCAGTGAGACCTCTTTTCAAATAAAATTGTCTTTTCTCTTCCAAAAAATCTGTATTTACCTCACGTACAATTTTATACATTTGTCTTATTCCTTGCTCCTCAAATCATCTGCTTTCTGTGGTTTATCAGCATGGTTTGTAACGCTATCATCATCATCATCCTCATTAGTAGAATTTTCCATTTCAGGACATTGTTTATCATGGAGATGTCTCTGCAAGTTATGACTATTACTGAACATTTGCCCACAATAAACACAATCCTTCATTTGACGTGGCTTTTTCACAGTAATGAAATCCTCTTCCAATTTTCTTTTCATTCTCCCATCAGGTAATCCAGGTGGACTCTGTCTAGAGCCTCCACTCTCTGGACACCAAGTTTTTCTGTGTTTTTGCAGATCAGAATGGTCCTGAAATACTATTCCACAATCATCGCAGAAAGGCATGTTTGAGAGGTAGTTTTCACAAGTCAGCACTCTATGGAGATTTCGCTCCAAATGAATCTTCTGTGGTGTGTGTTCTCTTTTAATACTAAATATATTAGGACAGAGCCGATCAGAGTTGGGAGTAAATGGTTTGCTGACTAAAGACTACCGACACAGAGCGGAATGTTTGACGCAGGTCAGTGGTTGCTGACTAAAGACAACCCACACAGAGCGGAATGTTTGGCGCAGGTCAGTGGTTGCTGACTTAAGACTACCCACACAGAGCGGAATGTTTGACGCAGGTCAGTGGTTGCTGACTAAAGACTACCCACACAGAGCGGAATGTTTGGCGCATGTCAGTGGTTGCTGACTGAAGACTACCCAAACAGAGCGGAATGTTTGACAAAGGTCAGTGGTTGCTGACTAAAGACTACCCACACAGAGCGGAATGTTTGGCGCAGGTCAGTGGTTGCTGACTGAAGACTACCCACACAGAGTGGAATGTTTGGCGAAGGTCAGTGGTTGCTGACTAAAGGCTACCGACACAGAGCGGAATGTTTGGCGCAGGTCAGTGGTGACTGACTGAAGACTACCCACACAGAGCGGAATGTTTGGCGCAGGTCAGTGGTTGCTGACTGAAGACTACCCACACAGAGTGGAATGTTTGGCGAAGGCCAGCCGTTGCTGACTAAAGACTACCGACACAGAGCGGAATGTTTGGCGCAGGTCAGTGGTGACTGACTGAAGACTACCCACACAGAGCGGAATGTTTGGCGCAGGTCAGTGGTGACTGACTGAAGACTACCGACACAGCGCGGAATGTTTGGCGCTGGTCAGTGGTTGCTGACTAAAGACTACCGACACAGAGCGGAATGTTTGACGCAGGTCAGTGGTTGCTGACTAAAGACTACCGACAAAGAGCGCAATGTTTGACGCAGGTCAGTGGTTGCTGACTAAAGACTACCCACACAGAGCGGAATGTTTGGCGCAGGTCAGTGGTGACTGACTGAAGACTACCGACACAGAGCGGAATGTTTGGCGCATGTCAGTGGTTGCTGACTGAAGACTAGTTGCAGTGGCACATGTTCCAGCACTAGTTGTTGGGTTGTATCGATTTCTACTCAAGCTCACAGAACCGGATAATAAACATGATGAAGCGGCGATAGTCTCAACAAACCGACCTTTTGGGTAGACATCAATTCAGTTTATAAACGTAAAACCCTAACCTAGATTTCATATTTGGTATTATTGAAGACAAGCAGGAACATAAACAGCTTTGGATTGTTTGACATATTACTGTTCCAGGGTAAGGAACGCTGACTAGAGATGGTCACGTCACTGAGAGACTTATTTATTGAAGGTACCAACATGCTCTAGCGAATACAAGTAACCATCCACCACCCAATCTGCATTAAGTTTTATTTATGACGATCCAGGAACAATGTTTGATGACGTCAAAATCAATAATGTCATAATGCCACAGACAATGTCATGATCGCAGAATTCAATTGACGACGAAATTCGACGGAACGTTCTTATTAACATATATATGATATTAACATATGAATTCGAATTACTGAGGGTAAGTTGATATTTTAGAAAATGATAAACACTTAAACACGTGCATTGTTAATAAATACAATGAGAAGTGAAGCCATTCATCTGCGCTGCGAGTTGTGAAAGCTTTCAAGTGCTCGATATTCTTGATAAGTCTAATGATAAAGTATTGTTTATTGAAAAATGTGAAATTAGTAAAACAAATCAATGTTTTTTCTCATTTCTCGTAATGGACAAAAGAGATGCCAGACACGGTAGGTCTAGTTATCGCAACATAGTTGGCACTCGACCTATATTAGCCCGAAAAGTAGACAACCTACTCAAACGAACTTTCATAATCTAATTACTCATTCTGAACATTTGTTCTAAAGGTTAACGCTGTCACATCTTGATGGCATACGGGTTACCCGGGGCAGTGAATTTGTCATGATACTAATAAGTGAAATGATATTACATACATGTATTATTGTTTCAAATTTTATTTCGAATCACAACACAAAATACGACATCAGGACGGCAGTTACAATGAACAAAAGAAAATATGAAAGCAAACGTGAGGAAGTTACATGGCGGAATGTGTTTTACCAGTATTTTTTTTAGAAAAATTTAAAATACGTTATCCATGTTTTACATAAATTTAAAAAGAAACGCTCAAAATAAGAATTAACTGCTTCTGACAAATTATATTTTTCGAGTTCATTTATTCAAAAGATTCTTCCTTTCATTAACCTTCGTGAACATATCGTGGATGCTTGTCATGTACAATGATAATGATATAGTTTATTACAGTGTCATGTGTTACATTAATAACAACTTTGTAACAAGACCAGGCCTCATGAGGCCGATATGACACCTTACATAGTACATGTAAACATAAAATAAAATATAGATAAAATGGTTGTTCATACTAAATACACATGTATTCACAAATGTTCTTTTAAAAAATATTCAACCTTAATGAAACATATCGTGGATGTTTGACATGTACACTGTGCACGGTGCCAGTACGTTAAAGCTGTTGCCTGTAAAATCATCGAACGCTAGTTAGACTGGCAAGCTGTCCTCTGATAGCGAGCTGGTCATTGCACCACACAACCACACATCACCCTCAATTTACAATTCCGTGAACTAACAACCATGGACCTGGCGCCGTGGAGCGACATCGATTTTCTAGAAAAGTTCACATAATTCAGCCCCGGGCGACGGGGAAGTGGATTTATGGTCTATTGGCTTCCATATGTCTTAGCACTTCCATCTGCATCGCGGTCGCCTCTGTGAAAAACTCTTCCAAGGACTGTTTTTTCCTCTTACCCGAACCAAATATTTTCAAGAACTTTATCAAAATGTTGTTTTATGTATTTTATAAACACATTATTTCTAAGTATATTTTTTAGGTTTCCTGCAAAAATATGTCTAAGTGTGCTACACAGTAAGGTAGTAATGCGGCAATCGATTTCGCTCTCTAAATGGCAGTTTACTCAGAATGGATATTGCCAATCAGGTACCGGGGCTAGATTTTCGAATCTCTTTTTAGTTGTACGCTAGTCGTCAGTTTACATTGACCAATGTCGATCGTAGCACTGAGAGAGCTTCGAAAATCTAGGCCATTATTTTCCTTTCATCTAGCTAGTGTAATACTGTTTTTGGTTGACAGTGATGTTTTACCAACTCACTGTGACAAGTGTGATGACACTTTGGAGGACTGATTTACATTATATCAGTCACACTGTTTCTGCTGGGTTCTCTCAAGGAGCATCTTCCCACGGCAAGGTGAAAATGTATCGAGATCTCTCCATTTTTTACCTTGCCTTCATCCTAGCCAGAAGTGGTGAAACGAATCAGCGACACTTATTGTGATCACGAGTTACGTCCCTTACCATCTGATAACATACAGCCAATGAAATCGCCGTTTACATTAGGAACCAATTCAAAATAAGCGACGATCGACACAGTCACAGAGGCAATACAACTGTCTTCTGATGGGCTTATCCGATTAGTCTGCAGTACGTTAAAATCTTAGCACTGAAAATGCGAGGGTTGAGGTCAAGGGCGGAAGGAGAAGATAAGGAAATCTTTTCGTTACGCCTGTGACATTGTGAAGATGCTCAAGGAGAGACTGCACAGTATTAAGGGTCGAGATGTTGTGTTGCAAATATTTAAGTCAAATTTTGTAATGCAATTTCAAATAATCCATGACAATCATTAAGTTGTGTTAATATATAGATACAATAGCATCTGAATACATGAAAACATCATCTAAAATATCTTATTTAGACACATAAGTACACTAATAAAAGGTGTATCCATTGTATTTCATAATGTTTTATTTGGCTTTCACATGTGCCAAAATACCACATGTGGCCATTTCAGTGCAAATATTTTCACTGAACTTCAGGGCTCCGATCCATAACAGTGATCGCTTATAATTGCTCATTGAGCGCTCAATGTAGCGCTCATTCTCTCCTGAACGACACGGTGCGATTCCTCGAGGTTTGCTCGCTTTGCTTCATAGCGCTACATTGAGCAATCGCGTCCAAGAGAGGTTTAAAAGTAATCGCTTATTACTTTTAAACCTCTCTTGAACATGGCCCAGTATTCATCCCCAATCGCCAAATATATCATATTATAAGTTTCCAATGAAAATCAAGCGCCATCAGTATACGTGTTGAGAAACGGAAACTACACGTCCCATTTACATGCACAGTATCACACATTATCAACCCAAATGTGTCCATTTCTCTGCTGTAAATAGGTTTCCAAAAGAACGTTTGACTAATTAACGCGCGTCAATTCGATCAGAAATCACTAGTTAAACTACCTTTATATCGTCATTATACTGAGTCGACTTCCATCAAAATAGTAATTGTCGGCAACAGCCAGTACTCTGAACATGTTGCGGTTCATTTCCAAGATTAAACTGAAAAACATAACACTTAATGGTTTTCAGTGTAAGGCATATCACTATTGTCGTCGATATTTCTCGAATAAAACTTTTCAGACAATCTGAGACACTTGCATCGCGATACTATTGCAATCAAACAACAATTAACTTATCATTTATCAATTATTTTCGGAACTAGAGTTCCTGTCTTATTAGTGTTATCTATAGGAACTGACAGCAACGTGACTGCCTGGTCAGCAACGCCACCTTTGACCGATGTCCCGAGAATCGACGGGGATAAGGATGGAGTTCACACTGGGGACTGAAAACTGTGGGGCGGAGCGACGGACAGGAATACTCGTGCTAGTCTGTGAGGATGAGGGAAGGCAGGAGAGATAGGATGTAAGCTGAACTGCATCGTAAACGAACTGTCCACCCATACTCCAATATGTATAGACTTTGTTTAACTTTGATTTTTTTAAAAGTAATTACTGTGCCTTCGTCCATATTATTTTATTTCTTTATTTCAATTTTGTAGAAGTGAATTAAGGACAAAGACTTATTAAAGGCTCTCATATCATACATTGTCTTAGAGCAGGCCACATTCTGTCCATCGCCACTTTTGTTTTTGCCACCTCTCACACATGTCACTCGGACACTAACCTCAACGTGTTGCTGTCACCACCAGTGTCGAATTTTAAATACAATAGTGTCAATCTTCGTATACCTTGGCACTGTCGTAAATAGTTTATACCATCAACACTTATTAGTGGTAATATCTTGGAAGCTGTAGCATTTTCTCATCGATTAGTGGCCACACTGAAACAAAGAATACACTCAGTATTTAACGTAATTTCCGGGCCCGGGCCCATGCCCTTATGAACGGTACAGACCACAGGATTCAATTCAATTGTTTATTTCGGTTTTGTAGGCCATTGGCCCATGTACAATAACAATACAATTTACAAATATATAAGAAAGTAGAAACTTATATTATACATAGAAAACAGTAGTTAAATTATTATGGAAGTAGTGGCAAAATCGAAAATCGACCACAACAAGCTCTCTCGTGAACGTTATCCCGCAGTAGATACCCCTTCGAACGATAAAGATATCGAGTTCCTGTGGTACAGACCCTTTACCCGATGTTTTTACAAACCCGACGCTAATGAATGACTCGACGCTCATATGAGATCAGCAGCGACTGTACCAACAACTTATTATTCGGCCAGCGGTGCAGCCAATGCTGGCGTTTAGTGCCTGACTCTAACTGGGGGTGTGGGTTCGAATCCAGAGCAAGCATGTGTATTATCGCCGATAGTGTGATCCCAAATATAACAATGTTACACATTTTGTTCGCAATTTGTATCTAGATGACATGCAATTAGAAAGCATATACGTGACTGTCTTTCCATAAAACACTATTCAGTACAGAGACTACGTACCAACTTGAGACATATTTCAGGGCTGGATGCAAGTGTAGTATGCTTTTAATTCTGGGTCACCATGCCAGGTTCCCGAGATGAAGCAACTTCGGGCAACACACAACGTCAATTTAACATCATCATCGCTAACAACTATGGATCTTTTCCGCGGCGCATCATCGATTTTCTGGGAAAGTTCACTTAATTCTCCTCGTAGTTGACAGCGAGAGTAATTCCGACCTGTTTCTTACTCGCACTGGAACCACGGGGAACTAGCTTGTCTGGCCAGTCGGTTTGAATTGTACCCAGGAATACAACGTTAGAAGATATTTCATAGTCACAATGTAGGACATACTTATGTCTTATCTTATAGTTGTATCATGATATCAAAACTTGTTAAATCACAATGTTTTTTTACAGACCTCTGAACTACTATCAGAGGATGAAATAGTGGATAACTGTTTCAAATCGAAATATATTTTTAAACCTCGTTAAAGATAGCATCCAGAATCTGTCAAACATTAGTCTTTGGTTGAGTTGCATTCGAAAGTGATAGGACGTCCTGTCTTTGAAGTCAATTTATGTTCTTTTGTGAGTTAGAGCTGTTATGGAAAACATAATTTGTCATAGTTTCACTCACTCACAAGTCTATCAATTCGGGCACTTCCCAAGGGGGGGGGGGGGGGGGGGGGGGGGGGTATACTTTTAAATAATGCCCACAGGTCATGTTTTATCCAACTTATAAACACACAGAAACAGAAACTAGAATTTAATCAAAAGTAAACTTGGGGGACACATTCAAATTTAGCTCAATCTTGGCGTATCATCCATGTGGTTCCTGGTTGTGAAACGCATCGTGCGAACGTAGCCGTACATGTGATGCAGTGCGGCTAATAAACCGAATAGTTATTTCAAATTAAACAAATTAATTGATTGCTCGAGTAAACGAGTCGTTCGCAAGATATCACCGTTTGTTTAAAACCGTAGGTGTAATATGGGCTTATGAACTCACATCTTTCAGCACAGCTGCCTTGGTGTAGTTGTATTGCAAAGAACTATAAATGCTTTATTTCATGAGATGATCTTCTCCAGCCTTCATCGCTTGTTATCAATTTGTGTGTTTTATATGAATGATAGCCGCATAGTGTCGTGCATTTTGTAAGTAATTGAACTAATAATATTATGTTTGGTATCATTTAATTATTTGAATCCTACACTTGACGTAATGATGATATCGTGATGTGATGTGACGTCTGGGATAAACCCAAGTCCACACACTTGGTGGGTTTTCCCTTATTATATGTGTTTTAACATTTGCTATCATTGTGTATTATGCCTACTATGCCTATGTTATATATATTTTCATATATCATAATGAGATTTATGATATGTTTGTCTTAATGCATAACACATATGATTGCAATTATGATTCATTATAATATCATATGTTATCGTGTTTAAATGTATAATCTATCACTTATGATATGTAGTTTCTGACTTAATTTAATAAACCATCTAAATGTTTAATGTGCATTAGCTCACAGTCAATTGTTTATCCTCGTCACGTTCTTAAATATTGTTATTATTGTTTCAGGGTTTTTTCTGTATAGTTTATGAATAAACTATTGCTGCCAATAATGCGAACATCAACCTGCGTCTGTGTTCTCATTCTCTTCCCACAGAGGTTAGTCCCTACAGTTTTCCGGTTCTACCCTCTGTTACATTACGCTCGAAATCGGGAGCGGGAAGGGAGTGTCCTGATTGGTTGCAATTGAATCTAGTTGTGCAATCAGTGACACCGTTGTAAAAGTGACATTTGCCAATGACACGTCATAATGATAAAATAAACGTAAGGCCAACGTTTTCTCCTTTTCCTGTGTTTTCTGTGTTTTCCTCGAACTATGCTATTTGATTTTGTGAAAACTATTGATCATAAACATAATTATAAATAAAGAAGACCAAATCAGAGACAAATACCAAAAACAGTTCATTTGCGTTATTTACATCAGACATATTCAAATGACATATGCTAATGAGCAAGACCCTTCAGAGTAAAATGCCTCGATCTATGAAGTTACCCTGTCGACATGGCCAGATAAAGAATAGTTTGCATTGGTTAAGAACCAGGGATACGGTATGAGATGTCTCTTTCCACCGCCAGGGAACTTAGGTTCTGCTCTCAATTTCAAGCGTAATGTAACAGAGGGTAGAACCGGAAAAATGTAGGGACTAACCTCTGTGGGAAGAGAATGCTGTGTTCTATCTATCCACACAATCGTCTCGTTTACATTAATTATTTTAGATTTTATATTGTTGTTTTTATTCATATGTTTTTGATGGTATATGCATAGTTAATTTGACATTTATCGTTCTGGAAATTCGAGAAATAAATCAAAGTTATAAATGCGAATAGCAATGGGTTTAAATTGTCTGTTTATTAAAGCAAGCACACAGGAAACCTAATTATTGTCTTCTAATGCAACACAAATTCAGTAATATTATTATTAAAGAAAGACTATCTTCTAAAAAAAACCAAAATGTCTAAAATATCAATACACTATTAACATTATGCAACAATACTGAGAAGGCTTACAATACAGCTCCCCAATTCAACTCCCTTGCTCATTCAAGGTGAGGAGGACAATAGTCAACCAGCGCACAATGCTTACCCCATTCATTCTCGATTATTGTCATGACACAAGCTTTCACAATGGATATTAAAATATAAAGGTTATTCAAATGTCATATTGCATTGAATGTGTGAAGCATTCAAATCATCTTTATATTGAGCTTTCAATGCACGCTCTGTCTAAAACAAATGTTATACAATACCAGCTAACCGGTTCTCACTCGATTATTGTCTCGAAACAATGAACTCATAAAGGTTTCGGTCGAATGGGCTATTCAAATCTCATACTAGCCATTCAAACACCATTGTCATTAAGACAATTGGCATTCAAATACCATTGTTATAAAGAAGTGTATTATAAAAACCGCCTAACCTATTCATTTATGAGTATTGTCTTGGGACAATGGAACTATCATAATGGTTCTTCCGAATAAAAATAGGCTATTCAAATATCATAATACCAATTCCCCTACCATTGTTATTAAGACAATGTCTATTCAAATATCGTAAAACCCATTCAAATACCATTGTCAAAAAGAACAATAAGGGAGTTCGTGGTGCGTTTTGTACAAAGATACAAAGATCTATCGACGCCAGAGGCGAAGATTATGAAGACTTTACACTATTAGCATGGACTTACTTTATTTTCTAATTCAAGCCCCACACGAGCGTATCGGTTTACGGCTGAGTCAGCATGTTCATACCAGAAATCAGTGTTTTTCTTTACGACGCACACCAGGGCCATGTTTAAAAGAGGTTTTAAGCGATTACTTTTAAACCTCTCTTGAACGCGATTGCTCAATGTAGCGCTACGTAGCAAAGCGAGCAAACCTCGAGGAATCGCACGGTGTCGTTCAGGAGAAAATGCGCTACATTGAGCGCTACATTGAGCGATCAATGAGCGACTATAAGCGCTCGCTGTTATGAAACGGAGCCCTTTTTCCTCGACACTAAAGCTGTCAACATAAACATCTTCATCTCGCTATTGATGTAGATGAAAAATCGTTATTCCTTGCCCGTCAAGTCATATCGAAATAATCCTGAACAGTTGCTTCGATGAGAAACATCTTAGATGATTTAATTTAAGACGGGCAAATCGGTTCTTTCGTTGTTTTTACAGTTATTACGTTACATTTGATATCAAATCAATCTCATAACATTTGTGATGGAGATAAGATGTCAGGTAAGATCTTTAGAGGCCCAGATGTCAAGCAGGAACCGTCAACCAATACGCGGTGTGCAGAAGTTGCTAAACTGAAACAAGATGGGAACATTTCTGTAAGTAATGGGATAACGAGTAAGTAATTAAACGTTGCATTTGTACTCGGTAGAGGATGAGGTCAATTATATACAGTCGTTTGAAGTGGACAGCTTTGTTAAGGTAAGCTAACCTTGACCGCTGATTTACTTATTTGAAGAAGAGAATTCAGTTTGGAGATAACCAAGGCAAGTCAAGTTTATTCTCGTAAGTCGTAACGATGATACAGAGAAAAGAAATATACAACGACATGACATTTTATTGATCTTTGATATATGCCAAAATATCAAATGTGGTGATCAAGGTCCTAACAATCTCACTTGCGGCGCAAGCATAACAAATGTGTTTGTAGTTAACAAAAATGCCATGCAACCTGACAGCCTACTAGCCGCAAGATGTAACGGCCATCAAAACTAACAAGTGGGACAATGGAAAGTGTCAGGAAAGACACACAGGATTAATTACGATGGCCAGAGAACAATGTAACCTCAAAGAGACCGAAACGAAGATAGGATAAGAATAGTAGCTTTAAATCTAAGTAGTAGCTTTTAATCAATGTTATAAGCATTGTTAATATGCAATAAGTAATGAAAAACAAGGGATTATACTGAATACGATGCTGAGTTGCAATCTGTCCTGTGTGTATCGCCCACTTGGAGCATTGACAAATGTCCTATTCCAGAGTCCATGAATCACCAAGTTATTATATAAATCAAATGGAATTAAGTCAGTCAGTTGGTTGTGGGCCGCTCTGAGGTCACATGTTTTCTCTTCTCTATGCGTGCCGTGTTCCTGCAGGTGAAGATCCAGACCAAGTCAGCTTGAGCAGAGACCATTTGTGGTGTCTGGCTTGAGTTAAAAATCCTCGGTAGTGTCCGGTCGTGTCAACTAGCCAACCTCATCCCTAAGGCCTAAGCAAATACCGTACCTGCTCACTGCAACATCGAGTCACGCCGACCATTTTGGACACTTGTGACTCTGGCTAGTTGACACGGTCGAACACTACTCCGGACTTTAACATGGCTTGGTCTGGATCTTCACATTCACAGAGATAACAGAACACTTGTTACCCTCAGAGCAGTCAACACCCGACTCGCCCAATCTTTATTCTCCACACCAGATATTCCTCTTCGGAGTTTGTGCATGGCATCTTCTGGTTCTGTGATGTAGTGATTAGCATGCTTGCCGGGTTCGAATCCGGCTGGAGACTCCAAACATTTGTGACGTGGGTCTTATACTGTGGTGTGCCCCTGGGCAAAACATTTCATCCACGTTGCACTCACTCCACCAAGCTGTTTAAATGGGTACCTGAACATGGGAAGTAAGGACCAATATGGTCGCGCGGAGCGCTTTGTATAGCTGCACCGAAAGTACAATTTCTTCAGGGTAATAATGTACCGCCATTGAGCAGTGCTTGCACTGTATATTAGGCGTTAAACTGTATATTATTTATTTACTTATTAATGTCCATGTTTGGTCAATCCAACGAAAGACAGATCCCATCTCAACACTGTAGTCAGTCTTTCCTCCCTTACTCACCACTTTGTGCATTCCAACGATGCTACTAGCATAATTATTACATTTCAAGTTCCTCTTATCCTAACTGTAATACATCCCAATTAACTTTACATTGTTCTTCGGACATCTCCATTGATGCTATATATCTACTGTGACATTTCCTTATTACACCTGGTGACCTAATGGAAACGTTCTTCCCTCCTTTGTAGTACCAGTCTTGCAACTAGTTTGTAAGCATTAATCTTCCCGATACACTGCCTTAAGAAAACTCTTTGTTTTATCCTTACTTTATTCAATACTCTTATTTCAATTTTAATTTATAATGTCAAAAATGTATCCTTGGATATTTTATAAAATGTAAGCCTTCAGGATGACAACACGATGGAAGGAAACCTTAAAGGTACAGTTGCCCACTTCGAACCTTCTAATTGATCTTGACCTCATATCTAACAACTGAACATTCCGATATCTATTTAGTCCTGCTCCATGACTGTGTAAAATTAACAGCCTTTAATACAGTCTAGATTTGTATTCAGCAAGTCTGGGTAAACTGAATACACAGTCATGGAACTGAAAGTATTAAAAATATATAATCAAAAGGATGAAGGTATGTTATGTGGCGAAATATTCAAGGACGAGAATATATGTTATAGGATAGCTCAAAGATAGTTAGTTCAGACAGAATAACTATAATGCCGGTCGGTACAAATTAGGATTGGATCGCGGAGTCCTAAGTCGACCGCTCAAATTTCATCGCTTTCGAACAAAACTTTTTTTTATTAAATTAGATTTTTATAACAACTTAAGCATGTTGATGAATATTTGATAATTATTTTTCATGCAACCTACATTTAAGAAAAAATGCCATGGCATTCTGCCATGGCATTTTACCATTCTGCCATGGCATTCGCCAATGCCATAGCATTCTGCCATGGCATTCATTAATGCCGTGGCAAAATGCCATGGCATTCGCCAATGCCATGGCATTCTGCCATGGCATTCTTTGGCTGCAGCAAAATGCCATGGCATTTATCATTGCTGGAAATTTCAAAATCAAAATATGAAATATGAGTAGTGATATTATTTTTTTTACATTGTTCCATTGAAATATTTAGAAGTTTTCAATGGAAATTTGGTTCGATTTCCAGGGTTCAGAGTATGAATATGACTCTAAGAGAATTATGACTTTTTTTTAAATATCAATTTTGTTTCGAATTTAGGTTTAAGAAATGTTGATGTTGGAAATATTAATTGAATCTGGTGAAGTTTAACTTTTGTGACATGTTAAGTTTAAAAATTATAATTTCTATGAAATGTTGACTTTGGAAATATTTTTTGACTTTGGTGAACTTCAACTTAAATGATATGTTGACATGAAAGTTTATATTAAATTTTGTGAAATGTTGACTGAAAAAGTCATGACTTTCGCAAAAATGTTGAATTGAAAAAAAAAATTGACTTCAAAGAAAAGTGGACTATTAAATATAAATTGAATTCGGTGAAATGTTGACTTTGATATTAAAAAAAAATCGATTTTTGTGAAATGTTGACTTTGGAAATATTTAATGACTTCGATGAAGTTTAACTTGAATGAAATGTTGACTTTGAAAAAATATGATATTCGAAATAATTATTGACTTTTTTGAAAGTTTAATCTAAATACAAATCATTAAATTCGCAGAAATGTAAACTTTCAATAGATATGCATTGACTTTGGTGAAAGTTCAATTTAAATGGCATTTTGACTCTGACTTATATACAGTCAACCCACGATAATCCGGCCACCGATAATCCGAATCTCGCAGTTTCCGAACGGTAGGAAGATGTAACCAAACTAATCTCTATAGTAGTCCTCAGTACTCAGTAGTCCGAACATTTCACTATCCGAACGTTTTTGATGAAAAACGGAAGGGTTCGGATTATCGACAACTAATGTCTGGCTTATGGTGTATGTTTCAGACAGTAAGTGTTAGATCACTTACCTGCGCTGTCGCCCAATACACACCTGTCACCAAGATTAACGATGTAAACAGAACTGAGTTTGTTCACTTGCTGACTTTGATATAGACTTGTGTGAAAATTTAACTTACATAAAATGTTGAACATATTTTGAGTTTAGTAATATGTTGACTTAGAAATAATATTTTGAGTTTATTGAGTTTATTACTATTCTTAATATATTTCTGTTGATATTAAATCAAGGAACATGTATCGTGTGCAAAAACAATATTGGTTCAAAATCAAATTTCAATTAAAAAAACGAGTGAAATGTTCACATATATTTAGAGTTTTATTTCAATCATATGTTAAAAAATCAACAAATCTTAGTTTAATTTGAGTATTAATTACATTTACAACAAAACATTATTACATTGAAGAGAGTTGTGGTAGTTCAAATGTAACAATAGCATACTGAATGCTGTCAATATGGTGAGGAGAAATACATTCATAAGACAGAGAGTCTAACATGTTTCACGTGCACTGTTGAAAATCACTAAATCAAATAGAAAAAAATAATTAAAACGGCGACAGCCACTGAAGCGGGGCGTATATCCTGTCATAGCCCGACCTAACACCTAAGTTGTGTATTCTGATAATTAACAGATATGTCTCTCGCTCGTATACACGACAGTCTAAATAACAGGCGGATACCCTCATGAGTGTTATATCACTTACCTGCGCTGTCGCCCAATACACACCTGTCACCAAGGTTAACGATGTATACAGAACTGAGTTTGATCACTTGCTGACTTTGATATAGACGTGTGTGAAAATTTAACTTACATAAAATGTTGAACATATTTTGAGTTTAGTAATATGTTGACTTAGAAATAATATTTTGAGTTTATTGAGTTTATTACTATTCTTAATATATTTCTGTTGATATTAAATCAAGGAACATGTATCGTGTGCAAAAACAATATTGGTTCAAAATGAAATTTCAATTATAAATACAAGTGTAAGTTTCACATATATTTAGAGTTTTATTTCAATCATATGTTAAGATATCAGCAAATCTTAGTTTAATTTGAGTATTAATTACATTTACAACAAAACGTGTATTACATTGAAGAGAGTTAAAACGGCGACAGCCACTGAAGCGGGTCGTATATCCTGTCATAGCCCGGCGGACCTTACACTAAGTTGTGTATTCTGCTAATTAACAGATATGTCTCTCTCTCTCGTAGACACGACTGTCTAAATAACAGGCGGATACCCTCATCATACCGCTCATTTTATAACATGTCCAGATTACATGCAATTGTCAATTTATCCAGAAACGACTACATGAATAATAATGAACACTTCGTTTCATTTAGTAGTTGTCCATTAAAACGAAATAAACAGACAATCAACTCGCAATATAACTATAGTGCTCGACTTCGATTAGTATTATTATTATTGTATGTGTTGTTTGAATGAGAACATGTGTTGGGATAATCAAAGTCGAGCACTATCAAAATTCACAAAAATACGTACTATTTAAAATTGAACAGATGTCTGATGATCAATGTTATTATGAATTTAAGTTATATTGCGAGTTGATTGTCTGTTTATTTCGTTTTAATGGACAACTACTAAATGAAACGAAGTGTTCATTATTATTCATGTAGTCGTTTCTGGATAAATTGACAATTGCATGTAATCTGGACATGTTATAAAATGAGCGGTATGATGAGGGTATCCGCCTGTTATTTAGACAGTCGTGTCTATGAGAGAGAGAGACATATCTGTTAATTAGCAGAATACACAACTTAGTGTAAGGTCCGCCGGGCTATGACAGGATATACGACCCGCTTCAGTGGCTGTCGCCGTTTTAACTCTCTTCAATGTAATAATGTTTTGTTGTAAATGTAATTAATACTCAAATTAAACTAAGATTTGCTGATATCTTAACATATGATTGAAATAAAACTCTAAATATATGTGAAACTTACACTTGTATTTATAATTGAAATTTCATTTTGAACCAATATTGTTTTTGCACACGATACATGTTCCTTGATTTAATATCAACAGAAATATATTAAGAATAGTAATAAACTCAATAAACTCAAAATATTATTTCTAAGTCAACATATTACTAAACTCAAAATATGTTCAACATTTTATGTAAGTTAAATTTTCACACAAGTCTATATCAAAGTCAGCAAGTGATCAAACTCAGTTGTGCATACATCGTTAATCTTGGTGACAGGTGTGTATTGGGCGACAGCGATGTAAGTGATCTAACTCTTACTGTCGGAAATATGTATCTTAAGCCAGACATTAGTTGTCTATAAGTCCGACTCAAAATGCCATTAAAGTTGAACTTCCATCAAAGTCAATATAAGGCCATTATATATACATTTATAATGAGGCAAAGGTGCCGGATATAATGAATATATTGTGTTTTGTTGATGAGGGTATCCGCCTGCTATTTATACAGTCGTGTATCTGAGCGAGAGACATAGTTGTTTATTAGGTGGCGCTGTGATTGGGCATATGCCCCGCTTCAGTGGTTGTCGCCGTTCTAATTGTTTCTATTTGATTAAATGATTTACAACAAGGCACGTAAAACATGTAAGAATGTTTTTCTCCTTACACAATTGACAGCATGTGGTATGCTATTGTTACCTATAAACTATCACAACTCTCATCAATGTTATAAACATTTTGTTTTAAATGTAATTAATACTCAAATTGATTCGCTTTTATCTTGACATATTATTGAACTAGAACTCAAAATTTATTTGAAGATTTGACATATTTTTATTTTTTATTTTTTTTTATTGAAATTCGATTTTCAACCATTATTGTTTTGGCACACAATGCCCGTTCCTTGTTTTAATATCAACAGAAATACATTAAAAATATTAATAAATCAGTAAAATCAATCATTTCCAAGTCAACATATTACCAAATTCAAAATATGTTTTCAAAATCAACATTTCATGTAAGTTAAATGTTCAACAAAGTCACCAACCAACAATTCACCAAATTTAGAGTCATATCTATATAAAAGTCAACAAGTGATCAAACTCAGTTGTGTATACATCGTTAATCTTTGAAGTCATTAAATATTTCAAAAGTCAACATTTCACCAAATTTAGAGTCAATAAAATCAAAATATTATTTCTAAGTCAACATATTACTAAACTCAAAATATGTTCAACATTGTATGTAAGTTAAATTTTCACACACGTCTATATCAAAGTCAGCAAGTGATCAAACTCAGTTCTGTATACAACGTTAACCTTGGTGACAGGTGTGTATTGGGCGACAGCGCAGGTAAGTGATATAACACTCATGAGGGTATCCGCCTGTTATTTAGACTGTCGTGTATACGAGCGAGAGACATATCTGTTAATTATCAGAATACACAACTTAGGTGTTAGGTCGGGCTATGATAGGATATACGCCCCGCTTCAGTGGCTGTCGCCGTTTTAATTATTTTTTTCTATTTGATTTAGTGATTTTCAACAGTGCACGTGAAACATGTTAGACTCTCTGTCTTATGAATGTATTTCTCCTCACCATATTGACAGCATTCAGTATGCTATTGTTACATTTGAACTACCACAACTCTCTTCAATGTAATAATGTTTTGTTGTAAATGTAATTATTACTCAAATTAAAATAAGATTTGTTGATTTTTTAACATATGATTGAAATGAAACTCTAAATATATGTGAACATTTCACTCGTATTTTTAATTGAAATTTGATTTTGAACCAATATTGTTTTTGCACACGATACATGTTCCTTGATTTAATAACAACAGAAATATATTAAGAATAGTAATAAACTCAATAAACTCAAAATATTATTTCTAAGTCAACATATTACTAAACTCAAAATATGTTCAACATTTTATGTAAGTTAAATTTTCACACACGTCTATATCAAAGTCAGCAAGTGAACAAACTCAGTTCTGTATACATCGTTAATCTTGGTGACAGGTGTGTATTGGGCGACAGCGCAGGTAAGTGATCTAACACTTACTGTCTGAAACATACACCATAAGCCAGACATTAGTTGTCGATAATCCGAACCCTTCCGTTTTTCATCAAAAACGTTCGGATAGTGAAATGTTCGGACTACTGAGTACTGAGGACTACTATAGAGATTAGTTTGGTTACATCTTCCTACCGTTCGGAAACTGCGAGATTCGGACAATTGGTGGCCGGATTATCGCGGGTTGACTGTATATAAGTCAGAGTCAAAATGCCATTTAAATTGAACTTTCACCAAAGTCAATGCATATCTATTGAAAGTTTACATTTCACCGAATTTAATGATTTGTATTAAGATTAAACTTTCAAAAAAGTCAATAATTATTTCGAATATCATATTTTTTCAAAGTCAACATTTCATTCAAGTTAAACTTCATCGAAGTCATTAAATATTTCCAAAGTCAACATTTCACAAAAATCGATTTTTTTTTTTATATCAAAGTCAACATTTCACCGAATTCAATTTATATTTAATAGTCCACTTTTCTTTGAAGTCAATTTTTTTTTTCAATTCAACATTTTTGCGAAAGTCATGACGTTTTCAGTCAACATTTCACAAAATTTAATATAAACTTTCATGTCAACATATCATTTAAGTTGAAGTTCACCAAAGTCAAAAAATATTTCCAAAGTCAACATTTCATAGAAATTATAATTTTTAAACTTAACATGTCACAAAAGTTAAACTTCACCAGATTCAATTAATATTTCCAACATCAACATTTCTTAAACCTAAATTCGAAACAAAATTGATATTTAAAAAAAAGTCACAATTCTCTTAGAGTCATATTCATACTCTGAACCCTGGAAATCGAACCAAATTTCCATTGAAAACTTCTAAATATTTCAATGGAACAATGTAAAAAAAATAATATCACTACTCATATTTCATATTTTGATTTTGAAATTTCCAGCAATGATAAATGCCATGGCATTTTGCTGCAGCCAAAGAATGCCATGGCAGAATGCCATGGCATTGGCGAATGCCATGGCATTTTGCCACGGCATTAATGAATGCCATGGCAGAATGCTATGGCATTGGCGAATGCCATGGCAGAATGGTAAAATGCCATGGCAGAATGCCATGGCATTTTTTCTTAAATGTAGGTTGCATGAAAAATAATTATCAAATATTCATCAACATGTTTAAGTTGTTATAAAAATCTAATTTAATAAAAAAAAGTTTTGTTCGAAAGCGATGAAATTTGAGCGGTCGACTTAGGACTCCGCGATCCAATCCTAATTTGTACCGACCGGCATTCTATACTAAAGGGTTTACGGGCCGTCGGGGCAAATGAACAAGGGGGAGGTTAATGAAAGATGGCAGAGCGAGTGTTCGGTTGGGTAACAGTAGCTGAGGGGAGCCGTTGTGTCGGAGAAATGGAGAAATGCTATACGAAAGTAGTCATGAGCGGGTGTCGGGTGAAGGTTTTAGTAGACAACAGCGGACCAGAGCAATTAGCTGAATGAGGTTGTTCAAAAAGGCGATCGATAAAGGGGGTGGACCTAGGATGGGAGTTCTACGATTGGATGGGTGAAGACCCTACCATCAGGTTCTTAAGGGCCTGCATAGCATGGGAGAGGAGTTTTCGGCCAGGAAAATGAGAATATCAGCAGCTTAACCTTAACAGGCAGCTTTAGTCTTACACTCAGACTATGAAAAAAATATTTATTCTGAAAATATCACCATTTTATTAAATATTGAAAAGGAGACTGTAAGAAATTGAATTTTCATAGTATAAAAAAGGCTCCTTTTCAATTTTTTTCAATTTTTTTTACAGTCTAAGTGTTAGACTAAGGCAGCTTCGGATCTGGATCTGCTCCAGTAGAGGGAACCACATGGGTATCGTATAATAGGCATAGACAGTATTGGGGGTATAGGTAGGGAATATAGAGCAAAGGATTTAAGGGAGATTGAAAGGTGATGGTAAATTGATTGTGAATTAGGCTTTAAATGTATTTGCAATAAAAGGTAAAACATTGTAGGATTTCTTCATGATGAGTTAGATTTATAGTACCTCGAGCAAGCCAAGCGAGGAAGTAGTTATACATCCCAAGAAAAGGTGAAGGTGGGTCACATCTTAGGACAGGGCAAGGTCGCAAAAAGACATAATATGAGAGGTACAGTAACTATAAAAATTCCATAGACTAAATTTTAGTCTATATCTCCTGTTTCATGATGTACAAGATAATGTCCGAGTGACTCATTCCGAGGCTCATTAGTTTAAAGGAATTGAGAATTAAGAGGGCATTAGCCTAGAAAAATTACATTCAACGTATTGTTTATTTTTTGAAAAAATCTTTAAAAGGTTTAAAACATGAAATTTCAGATCTAACCAACATGATATAATGTGCAACTGTCCATCACTGGGACATACCAGAGCGAGAGAACAATACGATGACGTCACAAGTGACATTTAATTCATGATTTTCTCAGTTTTGTCCTTGCATATGAGCTGATAATTGTCCAGATTTCTGTCTGTTGCGTGTTTCGTGATAATGGTATGCTACTTTTGTCATTTTAATATGGCATAAGCCTCTTCAAAACGAAAGAGAAAAGGTTGAATTGTCAATTCCTTTACACAACAGCTGAATATTACCTATGGTGAGGTATTTGACAACATAGTTACTTTAACACATACAAATAAATGCACTGTAAATTCGTCCTTTATAGTTACCCCATTATATGTACATATATGTGGATTTTCTGAAGTGCGCACATATACTGATTATTATGGTATTTAAACATAGATAGAGTGACTCCAATGTCATGTTGCTATCTGGAGAGTCACGTGGTTAGACACAGTTTCTTTGAAGGAGATGTCAATCAATAGTCCTCACTGATCTTGGCCATATAACGAGGAGTCATTGCACATGGGGCGTAGCAGTATAACGAAGCGTCATGGCGCCTTAATTGTATCTCTGAGAAACACGTGAATTTTCATTATCTATTTATTTTCTTATTTTTTAATATTGGAAAGTTGCCTCAGAGGCATGTGAATTTTCAAACCAAATCTATATATATTAAGGTTATCATGATTTGGCTTCAGAGTGAAGCAAGGGTTTAGATAGAAAGTTAGTAAAGGGGAAAATAGTATAGAATACAGTCTGTGAGTCATAACTGAATCCTAGTTCCAGGAGCAGTCAGTAAGACTTTGAATGGAACAAGAGTTGACGTCCCGCTTCGCTATAACCATCACTGACATTGACCGAATACAGTTTAATACATCGCCGAAAGATACATGTATCATACAGATGGAGCTTGAGAGATCTTTAATTATAGGATGTGAGGTGGCTGAGCTGGCTCGACCATTATATCTGTTGTAATAACAATTCCATAAAAGTCATCATAAATTTGACTAGTATTCCCTCTCACTCACTGACACTCAATAGGTCTCAAGTGTTGGGTCTGTCTCTCCCGTGGGTCGTCTTATCAGCTTTACTAATTATAATAACAAACATATGTCATTATTAATTTACATCAAATATTTAAACATGTCACATTTCATTTTTGACTGAGCAATCAAAATCCCTTTATTTGATACATGAGATTTTGTTTTAAAAGATAGAAAGATAAACTATATTACATATTAGCCTACATGGAATGAAGAAGTTGTTATTCATAAAATGTCTAAAAAAAATCCTTACATTACAATGAAGAAATGCGATGAAGTAAATAACAACACAGTTATGTTCAACTTTGTGAATGAAGGGCCGTTGTCACGTGTACTCGTCTCATGGCTTTAACGCTTAGACTCGGATGTATGTTATTAACAATTGAAAAGGAACCTATGGGAAATGGGATTTTCAGAAATCCCATTTCCAATAAGCTCATATTCAATATTTGATAGAATGGTGATATCTTTGCCAATTAAATGTTATCCAGATCCCGAGTGTAAGGTTACAGTTGGACAACTTGTTGAGCTATTTCTCATAGGACTGCCTCCACATTCTTTATTATAGGAATGTGAGCGCAATTCAACAACGGTAGTTTTGACTTTATTGTTCGGATTGTAGTTTTGTCCTCATGAGGACACCTGTAACATAGCCACTGAACTAATAGATTGTGCAAACCGGTGCACATAGACTGAACTTAGTCTGGGACATCTCTTGATACATTGTAGTTTACCTACATGCAATATGAACAAGTGAAATATCATTATTTTACTAAATTTAAGTTGGTGTGCTATTTCAGAATAGTTATGTATAATAAAACACAAATTCTAAAAAATGAAACTTATTTGGTGTAAGTTAAAGACTGAAGTGATAAGCATAGATACATCCCAAGTAAACTTCACCATTAATAGCCATGGTGATTATTTTCAATTGCTGCCATTATTATTCAACCGTTGTTCCACAAAATATTCGTATCATTCACCACACTCAATTATAATTTATTATGCTATAGTCACGTTCCATCATCGTCAATGTCGCCATCATTTTCGGACGGCTCTAATATTCTCCGAATCTGCGGACAATGTACATGTGCAGAAAGCTTAAAGGGGCAGTAGCACGTTGTTTACAAATATTATTTTTTCAAATTTCCCATTAATAATGGTAGTTTATGTCATTCATATTTACTTTAGAGGGTAAAACATCTTATGACACAAACTTAATTATCCGTAGTGGTGATAACGGTGTTGCGTTATAAAGCAAAAAATGCATAACGACCATTTTATTGTGGACACATTTTATTATTTTGAATGACAAAAACGATTCCCATGGCTATACGGAACCATGTACACTCATTTTTAAACTTGATTTTCCGCAGTAATAAGGATGCTTCATCATTATGACATTATTTTTCTAATACATTTCATCGACTTATTTGAGCGAAAAAAACGTGCTACTGCCCCTTTAAGGCTTATATTTCAAACTTTGCAGTGTGCTCGTAAGCCCGTAACGAGATCTACGTACTTGTCTTATTTTTCTGTGTCACTTCTGTCATTTTCATGTGAATAAACCATTCACTTCATAGGAAAACAAGATTTTTTTTATTATTACAGCTTCTATATTGTGAACATAAACAACGTTACAGGTTATATGCTTACTCCTACATCAGACCCACTTGTTAATGTCCTTCAGAGACATAACCAGGGCCAACACAGAAGAACTGCATGAGGACTACGTGCCACTAAGGAAGATATTAATGAAGCAGTGACGAGACTATCTACTGTCTCTCATCGCTCAACTACTTTCTAACGGAAATGCAAGCCATGTGTAAGTGTTCAAAATCGTAGACCTCAGAAGATGGTCGATTGTTCCTAACTTACATCTCAACTGTAGAATACCGTCCGATTTCACAATGTGTTTACAAAGTGTGTGTCTCTCTAATGACAACAAAACTGCGAGATCAAGTCATTTCTCACGGTTTTTAACTTCATACAAAACTGTACTGTTCATTTCCCGTCTCACATATACACATAAATATTAGAACCAGTATCACACTGGGCAGTCCTCACCTCTCAATAGCCTAATACCACAGACCAGGGCCATGTTCAAGAAGGTTTAAAAGTAGTCGCTCAATGAGCGATTTCTTTAAAACTCTCTTGAACGCGATTGCTCAATGTAGCGATTCGTAGCAAAGCGAGTAAACCTTGAGGAATCGCACCGTGACGTTCAGGAGAGAATGATCGCTACATTGAGCGCTCAATGAGCGATTATAAGCGCTCACTGTTATGGAAGGGAGTCCTGGGAACATCGGAACAGGGAAGTTCGCTGCTGGGGTGATACGTTCAGGATGATTTCAAGCGGTGAACTGAAACTGTCGGTCAGCGGTCACATTTTGAACACGTCATTGTTTCCGATACCATGGGGTTCTTACAATGGGATTATTTCTTCCTTAAGTACATGTGGGTTATTATCCAGATGTAGCCTCTGTTATACTCTGCGTTAGGTTAGATTGACAATTTGAATTTGAATCCTCATATTTACCTTTAATGAATGTACCAGCTGTATATACCTAGCATATTGTATAAATGTACATATGTTATATGTACCTCTTATGCTGCAGGTTGCAGTCTGAGTTTAAATAAAAGTTCAGTTCATCAGAAAAAAGTATTCATGTAATATTAAGTAAGGAAATAAAATGTAGACATTTGAGGAAGAATCACTTCTTGGAGGCCTTCACTTTTGTTAGTTTCAATATTCGAAAGTAGAATGCAATGTGCCAATACGGAAAATTAATTTTCCATTCGATACGATTTTAAGAAAATTGGAAACATTGGATATAACTTTCAACCCAAAATGATTCATTCTTTTTCAGTAAACAATACTTTCAAACAAGTCCAGACTGTTCAAAAGACACCTTGTTTTATACACATTCATGACAGAGAAGAAACATGTTTCTATTGATTAAAGAGGCCATGACGAGTTAATTAATTGTAAAACTCCTATCAGCTCTATAAATTATCAGTCAACTCAAGGACGTATTATTCACCGCCATAAAGAAGTTAGCTGGGGATGTAAAAATGACCTCCGTGCGTCCGGGTTTGGTTTCCGGAGTCCGGACCACGGCCTATTTTTCGAAGCTGTCTTAGTGCTAAGATAGTCATGCGTCAATGTTAATGTATGGCACTTACGACTATCTTAGCGCTAAGAGAGATTCGAAAATATGGATCCAGGACTGAAAAAACAACTTTAAGGCCTAGCTCTAAATGAAACTTGGTAAGGGGGTAGATGGGGTTTTCAACTAATTTTGAATTCTAATTTTAGCCGTTTCCATGGAAACATAACTTCATATTTCTTTCAGGACCATAACTCACCAAACTGTAAGGACTAGTTCAATGGAACATGTGTCAAAGACGTGCTTGGCGTGTCAAGATGTACAGGATCAAAACTGACCAAGAGGTTTTGTTTGAGATAAAAATTGACATTGACTTGTGGACACAGCCGGGACTACCAAGAACTTGTCACAAGTTGCTACTCGGACTCGGATCTGAATTCTGTCTTGAACCAGAGACCATAAAATATTATTATTTTAAAGTCCCTGCGTGAACTGAATCGTCACATGCAGACGCCTGGCACACCGAGAGAACAGAACACACGTGTCCCACAGAGCAGTCGGCAACAGACTGACACATGTGTATTCTCTTGATCAGATATTCTCTGGTTCCTTTTCATTTCACTCAGTCTCCCTCCTCTTTACTGGACACATTACGACATTACTTTTGTATAATTAGTGTGATTCATCTGCCTATTCTTATCACGACTATACAGGACATCCCTTTTAACTTAAAGGTGCATCCATTTTGTTGTTTGGGGTCACAAATTTCAAACGTTATAAATGGTGTGAATTTATCGAGATGTACCGACTGGTACCGAAAACTAGCATTTTGATGATAGTCGACTTAGTATATTGACGATATGAAGGTAAATGTAGTGGTTTCTGATCGAAAACCGGACAATGACGCGCGCCAATGAGTCAAACGTAATTTTGGAATCTTATATTTATAACACACAAAATGATAAATTTGGGTCGATCATGTTCTTTAGGTCATATAACTACTGTGCATGTAAATGGAACGTGCAGTTTCGGTTTCTGCACATGTATAATGTTTTAATCGATTTTAATAGGAAACTAGTAATTATGATATATTTGGCGATTTAGGGTGAATATGCAAGCTGAGGTAATTTATTTGCACTGTAAACAGCACATATGGTGAGTCGGAATGCATTCTATCAATTGCAGCACAATGGATGCACCTTTAACATTGTTGCCCGGACGTTTCGACTGATCCTATTTAACTATGCCGACAATTTCCTGTTTGCGCATGTTGAGCTAATGGACACGGTGTCCTCCCCGCTTAGTGGCTGCCACGTACCGTCTTCAGACGAGCATCTTTCTTCACTAACCCAGATCAGATACATTATACACCAGAATAATGTTTGTTTGATCCTTTCTTTTCTTTTCTTTTAGCAGTTTCCTTGGAAACGTAAATTAAACTTTAAAAAACCGTAAGGCCTACCTCTATAGGTATGTGTAGATGGGCTTTTTGGGTTTGTCACCGCCTTTAAACTTTTATTTTTAGCCGCTTATATTAAGAAACATCTTAAGTTTGAGTCCTTGAAACACCAAGACTGAGATTAATAAAGTCTGGGAAGCAGAAGTGAGGTGAGTTGGGTTTAACGATTTCAAGATTATTTCACTTATATCACGGCTGCTAGTATTATTGCAGGGAGAAAACCTGCAACACCATTGTGGCTTTGCATTGCGGTGAAACCTGCGAGTATCGACTAGAAGCAGTCAGTGTAAATTCAGTGTAGCTTTGCACCCAGACATTACTGCATGTAGGACGGTTCTCTACAGCAGACAACGTTGTCGAGCCCCTTGCTGGATTCTAACTCCGGACCTCCTGCTCCGAAGCCGAACGCGCCCCCCTGGGAAGTAGAAATATATTCTTGTGTATATCATGAATTTATTACTAATGAGTGTTGGAGCACACTCAGTCAAATGCTTTCGTCCAATCATATGATTGTATTGTGGTCACGTGGAGTACAAGTATATCCCTATATATCCCTGGTTGCGTTCGGGTATCATGCTCATAAAACTGGTTCACAGATTTTTTTTTGTTTGTTAAAAAACAACAAACAATGCCAACTGATTGTTTTATTCGTGTGGAAAATACAAAATAAAACACTTATGTGTTTAAAAATTGAATTGCGGTGTTTCCATTCCGAAAGGATATAGCCGCTTCCGTCGAAGGGGGTCTTCCACGTTCAGGATCTTGATATTCCTAAAAGAAGAATATCAGCATGTAACTAAAGCAAGTGATGTGAAGTAAACTGTGATTTTTTAAGGTGTATTTCATGTACATCACGAAATTAAATGAAATGGTGGCATGCATCAAACCATGTTGCCAGTGTTTGAAAATAACCCACGATATGAAAAAAATTATATTCAGAAGTTATAAGGAACGATAAAACGAATTGAGGAAATTGACATTAAGTTATTTACCTTTTTGGAATGTTTGTTAGATTGATGCTGCAGGGTCGTTTCACTGAAACCTTGTATTGTAACACAGCGTTCGAGTGATATCCAGTACGACGTTACATATACTCATTCCTTTCCCAGACCATGTAGAACATCGTTGCAGCAGTAACCTGAAAAAATGTATATGCAATATAGCCGTAATGCTCATTAGCATATGCGAGAATATATGTTACGACTCTTTAATTAGTAAATACAGCTTAACGTGTCACTTGAATATATTTGAATTACAAAAACACTTACTGTTAAATAAACCAATTTAATAAAAGTTACCTTTCCTGCATGTCTAAAAACCACTTTATAGGCAATGACATGTATTAGTGCTCAATATTTCTAAACGAAAACAAGCACGATGGATATGGTGTAGCACGACTCGTGCGTTTTATAAAAATTGTACGCCTCATGCACCTCGGATAAATTAGGAAATTCAGTGCTCACAGTGCCGAAGATGACGTCAATGTCCCTAATATTTGTATATTATAAATGAGAAATGTCATAGTTTTGCTTGTTTTGTTCGAGAGAATGTTTACCAAATTTGTTGACAATTCATTTGAAATATATTCATTTTAAGACATGTTTTTCATAAATCAAGCATTTGACTGTGCTCTAAGATAGGCAGAGAACTCGTAGCAGTATATTATCGCATCCTCTCAAAACCGTACATTTATATCCCGATAATGTTCTGCTACTCATTCTCAGTCTTTTGCATAAAAATTGTTTGATGGAAACTTATTTTATTCAGTCAAGAAAGGGATTTGGCACAAGTTATCCACAAGTTATAAAGAATTGTGAAAGAATAAAGCTCCATAATCATGGTTCAATATATTTGTAACTTTTCCCATTTTACGGGGGATATAGTCGACTTTGCTAGTATATATCTGATATGTCCTTCTCCAGTGTGTCACCTACGAGTGACTACAAACTGTTTTTAACATCCTTCCTCAACCAACATTGTTCGTTATCATTTTCAATTATCTTCAATCAATGTATCAATTATACCAGTCACACTTAATCATCTCCATTTTAATACTTAGGCCTACTTAATCATCTTCAATCATGTTATTAATTATACCAGTCATATTTAATCATCTTAAATCATTGTATTTATAAGTCAATCATCTTCAATTACCTTCAAGTATCTTCAATTACCTTCATTTATCTTCAATTATCTTCATTTATATTCAATTATCATCAATTATCTTCAATCACCTTAAGCTTGATTGCAAGCTATTTTAGCCAATTTTATGACGTCATTACATCGTATGGTACAGATATACAGTATTCTGGTGTGTACTGGAGAGTAGAGGTACAGTATTCAGTGTGTACTGGAGAGTCGAGGTACAATATTCAGTGTGTACTGGAGGGTAGAGGTACAGTATTCAGTGTGTACTTGAGAGTAGAGGTACAGTATTCAGTATGTACTGGAGAGTAGAGGTACAGTATTCAGTGTGTACTGGAGAGTAGAGGTACAGTATTCAGTGTGTACTGGAGAGTAGAGGTACAGTATTCAGTGTGTACTGGAGAGTAGAGGTACAGTATTCAGTGTGTACTGGAGAGTAGAGGTACAGTATTCAGTGTGTACTGGAGAGTAGAGGTACAGTATTCAGTATGTACTGGAGAGTAGAGGTACAGTATTCAGTGTGTACTGGAGAGTAGAGGTACAGTATTCTGGTGTGTACTGGAGAGTAGAGGTACAGTATTCAGTGTGTACTGGAGAGTAGAGGTACAGTATTCTGGTGTGTACTGGAGAGTAGAGGTACAGTATTCTGGTGTGTACTGGAGAGTAGAGGTACAGTATTCTGGTGTGTACTGGAGAGTAGAGGTACAGTATTCTGGTGTGTACTGGAGGGTAGAGGTACATTATTCAGTGTGTACTGGAGAGTAGAGGTACAGTATTCTGGTGTGTACTGGAGAGTAGAGGTACAGTATTCTGGTGTGTACTGGAGAGTAGAGGTACAGTATTCAGTGTGTACTGGAGAGTAGAGGTACAGTATTCAGTATGTACTGGAGAGTAGAGGTACAGTATTCAGTGTGTACTGGAGAGTAGAGGTACAGTATTCAGTGTGTACTGGAGAGTAGAGGTACAGTATTCTGGTATGTACTGGAGAGTAGAGGTACAGTATTCTGGTGTGTACTGGAGAGTAGAGGTACAGTATTCAGTGTGTACTGGAGAGTAGAGGTACAGTATTCTGGTGTGTACTGGAGAGTAGAGGTACAGTATTCAGTATGTACTGGAGAGTAGAGGTACAGTATTCAGTATGTACTGGAGAGTAGAGGTACAGTATTCAGTGTGTACTGGAGAGTAGAGGTACAGTATTCAGTATGTACTGGAGAGTAGAGGTACAGTATTCAGTATGTACTGGAGAGTAGAGGTACAGTATTCAGTGTGTACTGGAGAGTAGAGGTACAGTATTCTGGTGTGTACTGGAGAGTAGAGGTACAGTATTCAGTGTGTACTGGAGAGTAGAGGTACAGTATTCAGTATGTACTGGAGAGTAGAGGTACAGTATTCAGTGTGTACTGGAGAGTAGAGGTACAGTATTCAGTGTGTACTGGAGAGTAGAGGTACAGTATTCTGGTATGTACTGGAGAGTAGAGGTACAGTATTCTGGTGTGTACTGGAGAGTAGAGGTACAGTATTCAGTGTGTACTGGAGAGTAGAGGTACAGTATTCTGGTGTGTACTGGAGAGTAGAGGTACAGTATTCAGTATGTACTGGAGAGTAGAGGTACAGTATTCAGTATGTACTGGAGAGTAGAGGTACAGTATTCAGTGTGTACTGGAGAGTAGAGGTACAGTATTCAGTATGTACTGGAGAGTAGAGGTACAGTATTCAGTATGTACTGGAGAGTAGAGGTACAGTATTCAGTGTGTACTGGAGAGTAGAGGTACAGTATTCTGGTGTGTACTGGAGAGTAGAGGTACAGTATTCTGGTGTGTACTGGAGGGTAGAGGTACAGTATTCAGTGTGTACTGGAGAGTAGAGGTACAGTATTCTGGTGTGTACTGGAGAGTAGAGGTACAGTATTCTGGTGTGTACTGGAGAGTAGAGGTACAGTATTCTGGTGTGTACTGGAGAGTAGAGGTACAGTATTCTGGTATGTACTGGAGAGTAGAGGTACAGTATTCTGGTGTGTACTGGAGAGTAGAGGTACAGTATTCAGTGTGTACTGGAGAGTAGAGGTACAGTATTCTGGTGTGTACTGGAGAGTAGAGGTACAGTATTCAGTGTGTACTGGAGAGTAGAGGTACAGTATTCAGTATGTACTGGAGAGTAGAGGTACAGTATTCAGTGTGTACTGGAGAGTAGAGGTACAGTATTCAGTATGTACTGGAGAGTAGAGGTACAGTATTCAGTGTGTACTGGAGAGTAGAGGTACAGTATTCAGTGTGTACTGGAGAGTAGAGGTACAGTATTCTGGTATGTACTGGAGAGTAGAGGTACAGTATTCTGGTGTGTACTGGAGAGTAGAGGTACAGTATTCAGTGTGTACTGGAGAGTAGAGGTACAGTATTCAGTATGTACTGGAGAGTAGAGGTACAGTATTCAGTGTGTACTGGAGAGTAGAGGTACAGTATTCTGGTGTGTACTGGAGAGTAGAGGTACAGTATTCTGGTGTGTACTGGAGAGTAGAGGTACAGTATTCTGGTGTGTACTGGAGAGTAGAGGTACAGTATTCTGGTGTGTACTGGAGGGTAGAGGTACAGTATTCAGTGTGTACTGGAGAGTAGAGGTACAGTATTCTGGTGTGTACTGGAGAGTAGAGGTACAGTATTCTGGTGTGTACTGGAGAGTAGAGGCACATTATTCAGTGTGTACTGGAGAGTAGAGGTACAGTATTCAGTATGTACTGGAGAGTAGAGGTACAGTATTCAGTGTGTACTGGAGAGTAGAGGTACAGTATTCTGGTGTGTACTGGAGAGTAGAGGTACAGTATTCAGTGTGTACTGGAGAGTAGAGGTACAGTATTCAGTATGTACTGGAGAGTAGAGGTACAGTATTCTGGTATGTACTGGAGAGTAGAGGTACAGTATTCTGGTGTGTACTGGAGAGTAGAGGTACAGTATTCAGTGTGTACTGGAGAGTAGAGGTACAGTATTCTGGTATGTACTGGAGAGTAGAGGTACAGTATTCAGTGTGTACTGGAGAGTAGAGGTACAGTATTCAGTATGTACTGGAGAGTAGAGGTACAGTATTCTGGTATGTACTGGAGAGTAGAGGTACAGTATTCTGGTGTGTACTGGAGAGTAGAGGTACAGTATTCAGTGTGTACTGGAGAGTAGAGGTACAGTATTCTGGTATGTACTGGAGAGTAGAGGTACAGTATTCAGTGTGTACTGGAGAGTAGAGGTACAGTATTCTGGTATGTACTGGAGAGTAGAGGTACAGTATTCTGGTGTGTACTGGAGAGTAGAGGTACAGTATTCTGGTATGTACTGGAGAGTAGAGGTACAGTATTCTGGTGTGTACTGGAGAGTAGAGGTACAGTATTCAGTGTGTACTGGAGAGTAGAGGTACAGTATTCTGGTGTGTACTGGAGAGTAGAGGTACAGTATTCAGTGTGTACTGGAGAGTAGAGGTACAGTATTCAGTATGTACTGGAGAGTAGAGGTACAGTATTCAGTGTGTACTGGAGAGTAGAGGTACAGTATTCTGGTGTGTACTGGAGAGTAGAGGTACAGTATTCTGGTGTGTACTGGAGAGTAGAGGTACAGTATTCTGGTGTGTACTGGAGAGTAGAGGTACAGTATTCTGGTGTGTACTGGAGGGTAGAGGTACAGTATTCAGTGTGTACTGGAGAGTAGAGGTACAGTATTCTGGTGTGTACTGGAGAGTAGAGGTACAGTATTCTGGTGTGTACTGGAGAGTAGAGGTACAGTATTCTGGTGTGTACTGGAGAGTAGAGGTACAGTATTCAGTGTGTACTGGAGAGTAGAGGTACATTATTCAGTGTGTACTGGAGAGTAGAGGTACAGTATTAAGTGTGTACTGGAGAGTAGAGGTACAGTATTCTGGTGTGTACTGGAGAGTAGAGGTACAGTATTCTGTGTGTACTGGAGAGTAGAGGTACAGTATTCTGGTATGTACGGGGACGTATCTGGCTCAGCACGGGTCAAGTCCCGTAGTTAGACAATAATGAACCGACTTTGGTTGCAACTGTCTAGCCGTGACACTCCAGTCTTTCGTTGCCCCTGACTTAATTATAATATGCATGTTGGAGGTCATGTTCTATCATTCAAAGATTAAGTGACATATCCAATGGGATGATACATTTCTAGCATGTTTTACTTGGCGAATCGAATGTTATAATATGTCTTATCCGATACTTTAGTCCGTCAACAAAACTTTTTGGACTGCGTTTTTCTCAAACATTTTGTTTTCATTTTTCACTTTTGTCTAAATTGTCTAATTTGTCTTTTTATGAGCATATTTATAATTTTACATGACGTAACAGGAACTTACTTTTAAAATCGACTTCATAGCTAAATTAAAAAAAGTTGTCTGTATAACTATCATTATATGTTTGCGTTTGTTCTGATACTGCACAGGCGGGTGTAGAATCACATACTGCAATGTCTAACAGGTCGAGTAAACTTTTTTCGAGTAAAAGATTTTTCTCTTATGTATGTACATATACATTCTGTATTTATATTCATATGTTTATATGTTTGTTTTATTATAGTCTCTCATAACCCTCAAATGCTGGCTCACTTTTAGGCCATTTTACATTGTATTTTTGTATGTTTTGTATGTGAGGGGAGACTCGATTAAACTGTGTATGTCTGTCTGTCTGTCTGTCTGTCTGCTTGACACCAGGCCAGGTTTACTGTGTAGTTAGATTCAGCTTGTGAATGGAAGGATCGTCTCCAGAATGAAGCACCACTTACTTGGAACTCTTTAGAGTAAAACACATCCGGCATAATAACTTTGATATGTTCCATTAAATCCACATACAGTAAAACTCACCTCAGGTCATGCCCGTGCATCGCAAGCTAGACATTACCCAAAGCGTTCCCACACCCGCCTTAGTAATATCAAAACAATCACAAAACTGATTTTTCAATTAAATTATTATATTAATGTTACAAATATGTACCTCAAGAATGTTAGGTCAAGAAAAAACTAGAAATTTTGACAGATGTGAAAACTACATTTGATATTTCATAAAAAGGCAGTCCCAAAAGTTAGCTTGACAGACTGTAGGGACATAATTTCTACAGCAATGTTTATCTAGGCCAGTTGAGTCAACACACACGATAGCTTCTCGGATATCGGAATGAGTCATCATGTGATCTGTACGCGCAGCACGTGCAACATGCTACAGAATGATTGACGTGTCTGGTTGGTAGCAAGGCGAAACAATAGGTGTTACCAGTAGTTGCAGTAGAAGTATAGTTTTTATTGAAGTGTCATATATATCGAGTAACAAACAGGCACTGAGACACTAAAAACACCTTTTCAAGAATAAATATTTGATTACAAAAGTACCAAAATCTTGTCGACGACATTTCTCGTCGTTCAAACATTTATAACATTATTGAGAAAGCTCAACTATTTAGCAATTTGTTTTCTTCAATCAATGTTTTAATTTTACAAATAATTATTTCGTTTTCATCTTGTTACACGTAAAGTTGTAAATAAAAAGAAAAGTGTGTGAAGTCAGTAGAGGACGAAATGACCTAACACTGTTAAAGGTACATCCATTGTGTTTCATAAAATTTTATTTGACTGAAATATGTGCCAAAATACGATATATGCTGATTTCAGTTCAAATAATTTTACTCAACTTGTATATTCATCCCCAATAGCCAATTATATCATTATTACTAGTTTTTAATTAAAATTGAGCAACATCGTTATACATGTACAGAAACCGAAACTACACGTCCCATTTACATGCACAGTAGTTATAAGACCTATATCAACCCAAAGTTATCTGTTTATATGGTGAAAATAAGTTTCCAAAATTACGTTTGACCAATTGACGCACATTGACCAATTGACGCTGTGCAATGTCCGGTTTTCGATAAAAAATCCCAATGGATGTACCTTTAATTACCAGACACAGATAGATCTCCTCTACAAATGACCTATTATAAGTTTTAGCTTAGTTGTATTCTCTCTTCACCTGAGTTTATTCTTACAAAGTCGAAGATGGTCTCCGTACTTTCACTTCATTATACCCACAGTTTGTGTCGTAAAATATTCTGTAAAAAATAGAATTTATTCTGAAAATAAAACAATTTTATTAATTATTGAAAAGGAGCATCTGAGCAATCCCGGCTTCTTTTCAATATTTAATTAAATATGTTTTCAGAATCTTAGTGTTGTACTAACAGTTTTGTTGAAACGCTCGAATGGTTGAAATCAGCTGAACCAAGACCCATGATGCTAGACTAACGTTTAGTCTCAGAAATATGTTTTTCCCTACCAACATCAATTTAAATCGTTATACAATGTAGCCCTAAAGATTCCTTAATTTCTCAGCTGAGACATCTAGACTTGCTATAATTTTCTAGACTGGGCTGGGCGTCAATTGAATGTTTTGCTCTAGAGTCTGGATGACAGACTAAGCCCATGCTACTTCTTGGCGTAGCGGCGATGACGTCACAAGGTGGACAGCCTAGCAATAGCCACGTAATCTATGCCATCACGTAGTTGTGGGTTTTGATGTCGTGGCCCTACTGCCAATGAAATTTCGAAAAATGATATTTAATAGGGAATAGATTCGTTCGGACATTCAGTAACTTATGATTATTTTATTTAATATGTATCAATAGTTTGTATCAGAAACGATTAATGTTTCAAACTAGTTTATTCATTTTTTATTAACTCACATTCCTAAAATTGCGAATGTTTAATGATTTGCAAGGATTGTCAGAAGCAATGTGCGTAAATGTGCTAAATGCAAATCGTTGATTCAAGTATTTTTGTGTCGATATTATCGGTAAATGGAGCATTGGAATTCATTTTGTTACATTGTAGTCAATCACATTCAATCAAATATGTAGTTCACTGTCTCCGTCGTGAAATTGTTTTAGTTTAACCATGGCACAGCAGAAGAGGTTTTAAACAGTGCTCGTATATCACATATCAGGACTCTTTTGACGAAATAATCCTGATATCGATAATGAACAGGACAGTTTGGCGAAAGGTTGCCACGGACAACGAGGTTAATTGAGATGCAATGGGTTATGTTGGTGATGTCAACGATACAGACGGGGAGTTTGTTTAAACGGCTGGTTGAAAAGGAAATTATTGAGAGACAAGCATGGTCTTTTCATTAACAAAGTGAAAATAAAACAGTAATGCAAGATCTCTGGATACTGACTTATATTATTGTGGATACCAAAATGCTATATACAACATTTTATATTGAAATTAATTTCTGAAATAAATGTTACTAATCGCTCCCCAAATGAAGAAAACGTATTATTAAGTGTCCTTATTTCCGCCCTTCATTACCTCTGTACTCGTCCCTCAAAGCTGGACCTCACTAGTGTTCTACTGTATGTTCAGTCTTAACCTAGAAATGTTTTAAATGACTGAACATTTTAACTTTGACATGGGTGTTTAGATTACAGTCCATCAAGCAGTTCAAACGTGACCAGTGGGTTTGGAAAATAAAGTTTTTTTCCTTTGAAATGTTTTAAGATAGTTATTTGTATTTCAAAGACTATAAGTATCTGGCCATTGACCATGATGCGATTGTTGACAATCGATTGTTGGAAAACCACCTGTCATAGGGAGGGAGCAGTGGTCAGGAACGGTTACTAGTATTGTCCGTGTGTTCACCACCCGTGGTCATTACAATACTGGGGAATGATGATAACAGATTGGAAGTGATATTGTGAATATGAAAACAGCTGGGAAGCGAGGGAAATAGCTGGGAAGCGAGGAAAATAGCTGGGAAGCGACGCATGGACGACTGGAGGACACTTAGAATTTCAGGTCAATCATAGATAATTATAGCCATGTACCATCAATGTGTATTAGTACCCTTACAACTAGTCTAACGCTTAGACTCTGACAAAAATGTTGAAAATAATATATGGAAAAAGAGCCTCCCATTCCTCATAGTCGTCTTTTCAATATTTGATAAAATGCTGATATTGTAAGAATATATACTTTTGTTCATACTCTGAGTGTAAGACCATAGGGACGTGTGTCGCTTTGAAACAGCGTTTGAAAGACATATACCCATATAGACCTACCATATTACTATATAAAAGGGTTAGTAATAGGGTAGGTTCTATATAGGTATATGTCTTTCAAACGCTGATTCTAAGCGATACACGCCCCTGAGAGTAAGACGACCTTACAACTTGTAGTATTCAACTTTAGTTGAAGGATGAGGAAATGTCTATTTCGTATCAACTCAGATCTACCTTTAATTGAATAAGTCGTCAGTGTCATAAAAAGGTTTTCCGTTTCCAGGATGACATCCACACATCAACTTAGCTATTATTCTGCAAGATCAGGAATACCCGGGGACTAACACTTTTCCAGCACATTCCTCAACAATCAACCTTGCAAGTTCAGTTTCAGGACACATTGATATGATTTTGAAATAAATATTTTTGTTGTTTGAATTGTTCAATATTCTCGCCTCCTTGTTTTTCTTCTTAGAGAAAATACTGGATGGTGAGTTGTACATGTATAGACTAGGGCATATATTTCTTTAATTGGTATTCTAGAAGTTCTGTGAAGACGACATTTCGCCATAGATTCTAATATCGTTGTCAAGCAAATCATAGTCCATAGGTGTTGATATTTTAGACAAATTATTCCAAGAACGGTTTTATAGGCGACATTAATTAAATCGAAGAACGGTTTATAGGTGACTGTAATTAAATCAAAGGACGGTTTATAGGCGACATTAATTAATTTGAAGAAGGCTTTACAGGCGACAATAATTAATTCGAAGAACGGTTTACAGGCGACATTGATTAATTTGAAGAACGCTTTATAGGCTATTGTAATTAATTTAAAGAACGTTTTATAGGCTTAACTGTAAACGTCACTGAGGCATTAAAAGGTAAAATTTAAATACAGCAATATACAGACATAACAATTGTATAACTTATATAAACACAATCTTCTTCTTCTTAAAATATTAAAACAGGCTTTGAAACACAACAGAATTAAAATATCAATGAACGTATGTAAAGAGCTCTTCAAACTTTCCTGCATCTGTTAAACAATAACTATAGGACATATAAATATTCTGCTTCTTTAAAAAGGGCATATCATAAATAATATAAAGGACAGTTTCAAAAGAACATAATTTTCATTCTCAACAAAACACTTTTCACACATATTCTCGCTTCCACGGGTAACTGTTCATGACGCCCTGTTTGTTGTCTTTCTAGTGTCTGAAGAACGGTTTATAGGCTACACTAGGGATCATTATCCACAGTATTTAAGATCACAATCTCATTCATTCCGAGTTACATGTCCAAACTTTTTTTGTCTCTCGTGCTACGTAGATAACCATGTTTCCAACAAACGGAAATGCTGATTCTTTATAAATCTAATCCAGTGATGATGATTTTATACACTATGAACTAATTTCCAATTTCGTCCGTCTTCTCATTTGATAGTTGATAGTTCGGCAGTTTGACAGTTCGGCAGTTTGAGTAGATGTATTCTTGCACTGGTTAAGCCCGGACTTAAATGTAAGTCCTTGGGTAAACCTACTAAACTCTGAGGTAATTTGCTCAGATTAACTATTTATCCAAATTTAGTTAAAAATTAATATAATGTTTTAACTTAGGGACGTATAACATTAAATCTTGTTTTAACATGATTGTATTTAAAGGGACATAATCATGTTGGTGAGGTCAGTAAGTTGAGTGTAACGAAAATACAACCATTCAAAGCCGTGGTCATGATCTTGGCCTTGGCTTATTACAGCCATTAAGTCCAACGTAATTTTGGAAACTTTATTAAAGTAGATAAGAAGACAGATTTGCTTCTATATCGTTTAATAGGTCTTATAACGAGTACATACGTGAGATAGAGCCATAATTGTCGGTTACTGCACATGTATGATACCGTTCATTGAGCGCTCAATGAGCGATTATAAGCGCTCACTGTTATTGAACGGAGCCCCGGGCTTCGGATGATCGGGCGAGCTATACACCTCAAACTTTACGACCAAATTTCTTAGAGACCTTCAGCTGACATGACAATTAAACCGTTAAATGAAAATGTTTCGGTAATTTGCCTAATTGCTGTGAACTATCTCACCATTTGGACAGCCCTAATCAGGGGAGGGGAACTTTATGGGGTGTCACAGCAAGGAGCTTGGAGGTCTGAGTACCCTTGCACTGACAAGCACTGATGAGACATACAACAAAACATATCATATCGCACAAGATCGACTTTTATCTAAGGTATTCCGATGAGCGAATCAGAAAGCTGAGAGCAAGAAGTCTAACTGGAACAGAAGAGTACACAGAAAGCTAACAAATATATGCCTGCCCCATTTTATACCGCCTGACAACAATGTAAATGATTCCTTCAGAGGTACACGCGACAATGTGGGAGAGGTTTTTAGAAACTTGGAGAACCGTTATATCAAGTATGTATCAAACATGTAATGGTGGAAATAAACTTCGTTTTTATCGTACTTTTAAATCAACCTTCGCCACGGAAACCTACTTAACAAATAAACTATCCAGAAACGACAGAAAAGCTTTTGGTAAATTTCGATGTGGAGTTGCCCTTTTGCGGATAGAAACTGGAAGATTTGCCAACATGAGAGGACCTGTTTCCATTGCACAGAGATAGTTGAGGATGAATGTCACGTTTTATTACACTGCCCTTTATATACGTCTTATCGTTTAGCCCTTTATACTCGGTGAAATACTGGTTGCAAAGATTTTAGTCATTTTGATGATGTACAAAAATTGGTTTTATTATGTCTTATTCTGATATCGTTAATTTTACTGCCAAATCGTGCAAATGTATTCTCAAAGCGCACAATCAATGGTTGTTTTACCACTTTATATATGTACTGTTTACTATTTCGTATTTTACTATTCCTACTATATGTTTATGTGTGCTGTATTCTATAGTCTTTGTTCTTAAATTATAGTCTCTCGTAACCCTATATGGGTGGCTCACGTTTTATCTTGTACTTGTATATGTATACATTTATTCCTGTATGATACATGTGAGGTGAGACTTAAATAAATAATATGTCTGTCTGTCTGTCTGTCTATCAAAGGTTGCTTCTTACACTCATATCAATTTCAATTAAATTTAATTGAATTAAACTTGTGTGTATCAAGTTCGTGTTTATCTTAATCCATAGAATCATTACTGTCGACCTGAATCGAAGACAGATTATGGATCGAGGTTCCCGATGTAACTAAAATGATCACAAAAAAGACTGAAGAGGTAATTCGAAATTTTTTTTTTTAAAACAACCAGCTTTATATATAAATATGTAATCTCATTATAACCAGATGTATCGTTACAGATGTTGGATGACACAGGAGCGTGTATCGCTAAGAAACAGCGTTTGAAAGACATATACCCATATAGATCCTACTCTATTATTATAATGTAGAGTAGGGTCTATATGGGTATATGTCTTTCAAATGCCGTTTCTAAGCGATACACACCCCTGTGGATGAAGACACACTGGAGCCACCTAAACTACTGACGGAAAAACGTTGATGTGTTTGAGAAAAAAACGACTGACACCCAGCAAACAAAGCTGTTATTGGTTTGTCATGGGGTCTGTAAGTGATTCCATGGATAATGAAAATCAGTTCATTCTGACCGAAACAAAACATCTGAAAAACTGAAATGCCAATGATCATGATAGAATATTACCAAAGAAACCGAATCAACGTTCGTGACACCCATCAACTTATATCAATGGAGCTCCTTTAGAATCCTGACAAAATCATCACTGACAACTTCCGTTCACTCTCTACCAAAATGTTTCAACTTAACGGACATCTCAAGCACGTGTATGATCGATAATGTATTCTTTTTCCTGTTCAGGCAAGAGTTGATCTAAAAAAAATCAATTTTGACAAATTAGGTTACTTTGATTTTGCCTTCACCTACTGTTTTGCGATAATACTCCAAACGTTCTTAAAAGGACATTAAGTATGTCGTTGGAGTCACATTCCGTTAAACGTTATAAACGATGTTATTTGATCGAAAACATATGGCACGTATGAAAGCCAAATAAAATATCAATATGCAAAATTATCGATGGCTTTTAAACTGTAATTGCAAGGTAACACATGGTTATGTTACACTTGTCCATGGCAACAGGTATAGTCTAATGTCTGGATGCTATAAATTCTTTGTCCGCGAACATACACATATCATTAGGTGTTCCAATATTTCTGTGAATGAGAGATGTTGTATACAAGGTACATAGTTATAGGTTAAGGTTATAGTTGTAATTCGGACGCAGATAGGTCCATTCATTCATTCATTCATTCATTCATTCATTCAGTCACAGCATGATTGCATTAACGCACACGATATCTTTGTTACCCCACAAGTAAAGACGGATTTAGACAATCATTGCAGAATTCAGCGTGCTTCATCAGTCAGGATTATCGATTCCAATTGCCCTTGATGCCCTGTCCATCTAATTGAAGAGAACACTTCTAATCCTCTTCCAGCTATAATTAACCTCCTGGTGGCCAGTCAACTCTTATTCTTAGCGATTAATCCACGGTAATGACGTCACTCTATTGTGAACAGTGGATTATACTTAAGAATTTACTGGTCATTGACTAATCCAGTCAGGAGGGGTGTCAGGTTTTGACATTTTCGTAATGGCTCACCAAGTAATTTGTTGAAGAATGATGTATTTTGTCTTAGTATATCTGAGTAGAATCTTAAAATATTTCAAATATGATCAGCTATTTTTGTAATGTATGACCCGGGAATCGAACATGTAACCCTTCGTCTATGTCGATGTTCAGGTGTGAAGTTGCCCCATTACACGTAGAGACCGGTCGCTACAATACCACACCGTTAGACCATGTAGTATGTTTTAATTGTAAAGGTGATATTGAAGACGAAGCCCATGTACTTTTAAACTGCCCCTTATATAAAAAAAGATATTACCCAAAATATGTTATCTTCATGTTTAATGTTCAATGCCAGTAAATTTGCAAAATAATATTTTTGGGGGTTACATAATTGAAATGTATTGTCTATAATGCTAGCTATCACACATGCATCTTTCGTGACGTCATACATGCATGGATTAAGATTTAGAATGTATTCGGAGCCGTGGATTCGCTAATAATTTTTAACGAATCCACGGCTCCTCATGCATTCTCCATTACTTAACACACAGATGGAGACCAAGAGACCATGAACAAATGCACATAGTTTCAGCTGGCTTCGTGGTCTAATTGTTAGTTAGTTCGGCCTGAAAGCAATTATTATAGGACACAGGTTCGATCCCAGGTTTCAAATGAAACTTTTGTAAATGTCTTATATGTTAATATATATAATCTTACATTTCATAAAGTATCATCAATTAGATTTGGAAATTTAGAAAATTGACTCCATTGATTTCTAAGTTGGTAAAATGTCTAGGTATATTAGGAAAGTGTAGGTATATCGGCTAATACACCTACACTTGTAACAAAAGAAACCATAGCAAAGAGACCGGAAGTGGGGTATAATAGAATAGTCTTCTAATGTGAAGCATTAGTGACGACTTGGCACGACCCCGTACTGACCTGTTGTGTCATCTCATATGCTTCACTGATTCATTACCAGAACAAAATGTGACTGCACAGTGAGGAGACTCCAGATTTCAATCTACTCATCACACCTGTGATTATCAGTGGCAGGATACCCCCTTCCTGTGGAACTGGTATTTACTCCGTAATGTCGACGTGTTCACAATACAAAGAAGTTGTTATTAGTCCAGCAGCCAAACCCCGATTTCCACCCTAGATTGGAACGTGCGTCCATAGAAAATGTTTTACAGATATTGAACCTTGTGGGTATATACTATAGGAAACTGAATGATGACACTTTGCCAATTTCAGATTTTGTCAAAAGTAAACAAATATAAATACAAACTGAAAATTTGTCACTATTTCTTTGATCATGATTCAATAATCGTAATTATAATAAAAAATAAATTATTACACCAATAAATTTTACTGTAAGAAAAACAAATTTGCTCAGAACCTCGTTTATCCAGACACATTATCAACATTTTGGCTTTTCGTTTTTTTCCACAAACAAGCGTACTTATTTTCGTAATACTAATTGACAACAATTGATATGTCTTTATTTTATTTTACTTTTGTAAACATTAAAATATTATTACTTGATGTGTCTGGATAACTAATTAAAACATTAATCATTCAAAATGCTCAATGATGACAAAGTGTCATCATTCAATTTCCTCAAGTATATTCCCATAGGGTTCACAATGAACAAAAATAGTTTCTATGGGCGCACTTTCCCGGTCACAAGGACTGGCTGTCGGACTATATTCAGTATAATCTTTCGTTTCTCATGTAGTATAAATGTTAATGCAAAGACTTGGTACATGTTTGTTCAACATATAAACTTACAACTGAAGTATAACTTGTAGAAACATATCCTTATGTTGACCAACATACTGTCAACAGAAGAACACATGCACAGAACGCTAATGATATAGATTAAATGCACTAACGTTTGTAGAGTAAAACTGGTTAATGGAAATTCGTTGAAATTTTATGTTTACGAATTCAAAATTCCGTAATCATGAAAAGAGTATATTGTTTACTTTTAGAGGTTACTTAAAAACAAAGTTCTTGTCTCATATCTCCCTATCATTTGTGGTGTGTGCAGTGTGTTTAAAAGTAATTCATTATTTTTTGAATGGCCCCGACGTCACACTGACGACTAAACTTTAAAAAATAGGTCAACTGACCTTATTCCTGAATCCATGGCAGGTGCTGGGATGGTTTTTAAAGATGTTACTGTCTATTTTTAGGTGAACTCATTTTGGGTTGCTAAGGTTGAGTCATCTTTTTTTAAACTGCAGCTATAAATTGCTATAAAAAAAGTTAATCAACAACTGGAGCCAAATTAATGAACTGAAGATTTACCAACACTTTTCAAGGTAAGAAAATTATAACTTGTCAGTTTGTTCTGTAAGCATAATTATCCATACATGTAGTATTCATATTATTCCTCGCTCAGCTCCAATCTTGTACTATGACACACGAACATTTTCACAGTTTTAGGTTCATCCAGTAGCTTTACTCATCAGTACTGTTTGTAGATAAGTTTAAATAACACGTCAGGTGAATAGCCCTTTTCACTTTTCTGTCTATGAAACATGCTTCTGTGGGCATCTCTGTTGTATCATAGCGATATGGTTGATATAGGACCGTTCAGTTGTATACCTTTTGATGATCAAAACGTATCAGCTGTGACCAAATCAATTCAAATTCATGGTAATAAAATAAACACAATTGTCCCACTAATCAGTAGTAATAAAACTTAGAAACTGGACAGCTCTTAAAGTGTATTGATTTTCTCTCTCTCCCCTGAAAACGGGATAATATATAATGGATTCTTTCTAATTCATACAGTAAAATCATGTTTAACTGTAATATCACAATGTCATGTTAAGTAAATCATACATATATATTAAAATTTAAATACTGATCACATCATTAGCCACTTGTGTGAAGTATACCCATCTAAATCTCATAATCCATGCCAAAGGGATTCTTTCGGGTCAGGCAAGTCATTTGACGGTCGACTGCCTCTTTGATTTAAAGGACCCCTTTAAGAGATATGAGCGAGACGCAGTGTCACGCTGTTTACAATAGAAAACAATACATATATCTTAGAAATACTTGCCATTGAGATAGTGAAGAAATATAACATGGTTATATTTGGGGTAACACTACCTTCAATAGTACAAATTATTGTACTTTTTCGAGTCCCATGCGGGATTCGAACCCACGCCCTCAGAGTAAGGTAACTGTCGCCAGCATTGATTGTACCAGCAACTTACCACACGACCATTTCGCTTCGCAAAAAAATCGAGGTCCAACAATCGATACTTAAGCTAATTTTACATTCAATACCCATCTGAAAAGTACAAGAATTTGTACTATTGAAGGTAGTGTTATCCCAAATATAACCATGTAAAAAGCATAATTATATATCTGTGGTTAGTCAATTATGAAGTCTAGTTTTCACTTCCCTTATAGTAGAAGGTTTTTATTTTATTTAGTAAAAGTAAATCTTCGAAAACATTGAGCTGAAACTTATTCTATATTTCAAGTTATGTGTATCTCTCTGTGTTTGTTTTTCACTGAAATATTAAATGCAAATAATGTTTACACATATACTAAAGTATATGAATGGTTTAAAACCTACAACAGATTAAAATGTGTTCAATTACATGACACCTACATCAAAATGTAGACAGTGACATCATGTTTAAAACTAACCTTGCACCTGCCATGGATTTAGGAATTAGGTCAGTTGACCTATTTTAAAAAAATTTAGTCTGTCAGTGTGACGTCATAGCCACTACAAACATCTATAAATTAAAAAAGAAAATGACCGTCTTTTTTTTCTGGTCAACATAGTTCTAAGTTTTCAAATTCAAGAAAGAAGATGTTTACAATAAAAGAATACATACATGTTCAAGATGCTTACCATAAAAATATGCTTAGCTTTTCTCTTGATCAGATGCCGAGGACTGAGTGGACAATTATCACAGTGTCAAACTCCAGGTGGCGTGACGTCACAGCGTCTCCTCCAGCATAATGTACTGTCGAGTATATGGTTTACAGGCGACTCCTCAGTGTGGTGTCATGTGTGAAGAGTCTGCAGGACTTGATTTCACCCATCCAAGATTTGTGCAATCAATAAAAAAGTATATAAAAAAACCAAGCAAATATACCCCAACTACCAGAGATCTGAGGCATGTCTTGACTCACAGGGGCGTGTATAGAATAGAAATAGCGTTTGAAAGACATATACCCATATAGACCCAACCCTATTACTATATAAAAGGAAAGGGATGTAATGTTGAAACCACTCCTTGATCATTCAAAGTCATATTTCGTATCAAAAACAAGTTTTACGGCACAGTCGATGACTACGATACGAAAGCTAAATGATTTCCTTACAAAATGAGCTATTAATGGTCACAAACGGATGAGTTTAAAAGCTATGCGACAAGACAGTCCGTATATCGCTACCTCTAAACTTTCAAGCCAACTTCAAGCTCAAAATCTTTGCTTAATTTTTTTTTTACAAAACTTGGTGTGTGGTAAGACCTAGTGTTGGAGTGGCTTGCTACTTAAAGGGGCTGTTCTGTCGGCAAAATCCGCCACATTGGATTTTGTGCATTACGTGAAATGAAAACACTCTATATTTTTACCTAATATTACAACATTTTAATGATAGAAAGTTCACATAGTAACACATAGCGTGTCATAAAACTAATAAACAATTTGCTGTTATGCCGTAGCAAACTTTTCTCCACTCGCAGCGCCGATGAATGGCTTCAGTTCTCATTGTTTTTATTTTTCAACAAATGTACGCTTGTCTTTATTAAGTTGTGAAATATAAATTCATCAAAATATTACCTTTATTATTATCTTTTAAATTGACTGTGTTTTAATCATTTATTAGTAGCATATTTGTGTAAACGGGGACATCCTCTCGAATTTCGTTTCCACAAAAAATACCCCGATAGAACCCTCCTTTTAAGTTGTTCTGATTGTTCTGGTTTCCATGGAAACTATTTTAACTTAGTGCATAAGTGGGTTATCTCGGCGTAAAGAGGGTTAGTATATGGCAGCATTTCGAGCAGAAACTAGCTAATTCCCACATGACATTGCCAAACCATACAATAGGGTGGACACAGACAGAATACGGAAGATCAGCTTAGTGAACTTATTACCCTCGTTCACCCAATACAGTCTAGATCTTTATTCAGCAAGTCTAGATAAACTGAATACACATTACACAAAAATAATCATAAGATTTAAGGTAAAGTACAATCATAAACATTCCATAGGCTCCATTTTAGTCTAGGTGTATCACAGCTCAAGACATGAGTGGGACTCACACAATACATTGAGTCAATACACCACATACTTAGAATGTAATATTATAAGAATAATCAACGAGTTGCGAGGAATTACGTATTATCTGTCTCGAGTTAATTATTGTGATAAAGTGGAGTTTGCAAGGAGTTTGACATAATCATTCACAAGGGACAAACAATTCTTAATTCCGAGAACCGAGTTGGTTATTCTTTTCTTACCCAAGAGCATTTTAATGCGTAAAAATCGAAAAACAAGACGCCAATTCACGATCTTTTATTAAACTGTAAAATACAAATTGTAGTCATACGCCATTTATAAACTCGTTCATACCTTCAAGATGCACATATCTAAATAGTTTGCAACTTTAGAAAGATTCTGAAGTAAATGTTGAATTTTATTCCGAAATTGATTTATGACATAGTAAACAACTCGTTTATATCGTTTATATAGCAATGTCGCAGAATGAGAGAAAATTAGTGAAAACAATCACACTGTTGAAATGAAGGTAGAAGTTTAATTAAGTTTAATCTTGAATGAGCGGAAAGTAGTTCCGTCAACCAATCAAAAACGCAAGTTATATTTAGAATAAAACAGTAATTTCCATGACCATTATGAAAACTATATTCCCGGCATATCCGGCTTGGGTAAGAATTATTTGTGAATAGCTATTTTCCCCAAAAAAATATATGTCTCTAATTTCTCAAAATATATATAGTAATCTTATAAGGTCTAAGATGAAATTCTGAATACCATACGATTTTCCGATTTTCTTTTGTAACAAAACTAGGCAGCTGTGACCACATTGTCCAGTTAAATCTGAGCCAGGCAGTAGTCAGTAACTTGTTAATTGCTGTAGATACATTCCACTGCATCCTTATCAACTCTTTAGCCATCATGGTGAGAAGGACTCGTTGACTGCCTGCCAGATAATTGGTCCACTTATCCTTCACGACAAGTTATTATTGATTAACAACAGCTTAATATCTGGCTAAACAATTTCCAAAAATAGTCAGTAATGACAGACAATTATCATTAATTAATGGATGAGGGGTATATAAATAGAGGAAAGGTAGTCACAGAGAGAGAGAGAGAGAGAGAGAGAGAGAGAGAGAGAGAGAGAGAGAGAGAGAGAGACAGAGACAGAGAGAGAGTGAGAGAGAGAGAGAGACAGAGACAGAGAGAGAGAGAGAGAGAGAGAGAGAGAGAGAGAGAGAGAGAGAGACAGACAGAGAGAGAGTGAGAGAGAGAGAGAGACAGAGAGAGAGAGAGAGACAGAGAGAGAGAGAGAGAGAGAGAGAGAGAGAGAGAGAGAGAGAGAGAGAGAGAGAGAGAGAGAGAGAGAGAGAGAGAGAGAGAGAGAGAGAGAGAGAATCTGTGAAATTAACTGTTGTCATAGTGTACTTTTTATAAGTCTACCAAGCTATGTTCATTGTGGCTGCAAGGTAGTTATGGGGGTCAATCATGGGATTAAAGGTCAAGGGAGGAGTCTCGGAGATAGATTATTAGATTTTTCCGCAATTTTGTTTTTTCAAGTAGCCTTGATATGACCTTTAAGTGACCTTTGATAAGGGGGTTCAGGTGACCTTTAGGCCACCTTTGTAGAAAACTGGGTCATGCTATCCATTTTAAAATGACCTATCTTTTAAGTCATTTAAACAGTTGCCAACTGCAAGGATGAATACTTCAGACAAGAATTCCCTAGATGAAACCTTGGCTACTCTTCAAGACCATCATTGTCATCTTGATCTTGGTGACAATGTCTGTGACAGCGAAGACATGGAACAATGTTGTATACATTGACATCAGAAAGTATACTGTGTATGTTTGTGGTAAGTCTTACCCTACAAAACGTGGTATTATGCTAACTCTTAAACACTGGCTTGAGTTTCCTGGAGTTTTCTATTACTTGGAGGAGTTCAGTAAGACAGGTGATTATACACATGTTGGAGCAAATGTGTATGCAACATCAGAAGACCATGGTGTGGATCTTAGGCAATGGGAACAAGATGTTGATGGTAAACTAAATTTAGTTCCAACCTCAAAGGGTATTCTACCATCTCAAGACCAGTGGAAACGACTGAGAGACTGTTGTGATGTGATGTCAGACTTTGTTCGAGAACTCAAAGACATGGTTCCTTGCATATCAGCGGAGGATCATCAGAATCAGATGGGAGCACTGATGTGTTCCTTCTGTAACCCTAATGGTTACATGAACTGGTGAACGCTTAGTGTGCGTCTAGACATTGAACTGTTAAGACGTGTTTTTCATTTTTCTCACTGTAGTATTAAGATGGATGTATGTGGTTATCTTGACAACGCTGTTGTTGCTGGTTGTACTGGATGTTCAGTAAATTCTGATTGGACTTCTTTTGAGAAGATACTTGAATCGTTCAAGGACTGGCCTATTCAAATGAAGCAAAATCCTAGAGGTTTGGCTCAAGCAGGACTTGTTTATCAGCACCGAGGAGACTCGTGTATTTGTTTCAAATGTGGTATTCGTCTCAAACAATGGATGTCTTCTGATGACCCCTGGGTGGAACACGAAAAGTGGTCACTAGACTGTGACGTACGATTAACGTATGGTAGGGGTAATACGGAGAAAGGACATTTATCCCAGATCCAATTGGGTATAAACTTTTCTGTACATGAACTGTTTTTTTCTTCTTTTTGTGTAATCCTGACCATAGGAGGCCATCCTTCCGTTAGATTCAGAACTGTACATACGTGTTTTATTCGCTCTGATACCATGGATGTGTGTGGATGTCCTGATGAGACTTTTTTTACTGATTGCTGTACATTGCAATCTAAATGTGACTGGAGTTTGTTTGAGGAAAGACTAGATTCATTTAAGATCTGGCCAATTCAAATGAAGCAGAGTGCTGAAGATATGGCTCATGCAGGACTTGTGTACCAGAACAGAGGAGACTTGTGTGTATGTTTCGAATGTCAAGTTCGTCTTAAGGGATGGATGTCTACGGATGATCCCTGGGTAGAACACGGGAAAAGGTCCCCAGTTTGTCACTATCTTAGAATGGTAGGAAGACCAAAGCGTGATAAAAAGTTGAACTCTGATTGAAAAAAAGACAAAGGACTGATTTTACTCTAATCAACTGAATGTAAAGGATTCATTCAAAACCAATATTACAACTCATCTTCTTTTTTAATGCCTAATAAATATTCTGGAATAAAGTAAAATTATCACTTGGTCAATATGGCTCCTTGGGAAGAGTACTTGAGCAAGACTTATTATGATCCAAAACATCCTGGTAGTTATGCAGGACCCAAGAAGTTATACGAAGGTGTGAAAGCCTTGACAGACTTATGAAAAACACAAGATCGTATACTTTGTGTTTATCAAACTGATATGGGAACTGAATTCAATATAGGTTGACAGAACTTATATAATAGGTCGAGATAATGACTAACCTCATTGTCTGAAGAACTCTACAACTGTGAGCATCATGAGTCAACAATATAAACTATTTGTGCCAGACACAGAGAAATGAACTCGTTATTATATGTTACAAGTCCAGGGTAAACTGAAACCATATGATTTTGTCATGAGAGGTGGGGGAAAGCAGGGTACAATGTCTGTGGACAGAACATTGGAGCTGTACGATCCCGAATGGCCTAAACTTTTGGATGAAAGGAAACGAAAAGAACAGACAAGGACCATGCTTTATTCTGAGCAACCCAAAATCAACGTTGTCTCCCCTACACAACAAGTCGTGGAGCAAGCCCAAGCTCAGGAAAAAAGAGTACAGGGCAAATAAAATTGGTTAAAGGAAATCAAAGTGAGAGGAGAAAACGAATGAAAACAATCTTTTAACTACTATTTTATTAAGTGCAACACCAAATAATAAAGTTAGTTTGAAATAAACCATTGAACTGTCAATATGGTGATGTGTCCAGTGTGTGGGGAAGTTTTTTCCAGAACTGACAATATGTTGAGACACAGGAGATCTAAACACAAACCTGATTTTGAAAATCCACAGTCACAGACAAATACACAGCCAACCACAGAAATCCACCGCCGCCGTACCCTCATGGCCCTCCTCATGGACCTCCTACTCCTCCTCCTCATCATGTCCTCCCTCCTCCTCATGATGCTACTCATGGCCCTCCCCATGGCCCTCCTCCTCCTCATGATGCTACTCATCATTCGACTGAAGAATTTAGGCTATTACATCCCTATACAATGGTAGTTTCTGGTTCCCACTTAGAGTGGTAACAGTTTATTAGTGAAGCAGTTTCTAGAGAGGATGAAGATTAAACCATATCCAGAACGAATTATCTGGTTATACAAGAGATGGCAGCCTTTGTACAACAAAATTCTTACAGACGTTTATCCAAATGTTGAGTTCTTCCAAGGTATTCCTTCTGGCCTTGAAAAGACGAATTTCTTGATCCTACTATGGTGAAGGCATTGTTCTTGATGATTTAATGAGTTCAGCGAGTAAGGACCCACACATAACAGATCTATTTACAGAGGGAAGTCATCATCGCAACCTTTCTGTTATCGCCATCAATCAAAACCTTTTCTATAATAAGGACCCGACGCAATGGCGAATTGTCTCTATTTGATCCTTTTTAACAATCCAGTGGATCAACAATCTATCATGACTTTAGCAAAACAAATGTATCCCGGAAATTACAAATATTTCATGGATCAATTTCAGTTGGCTACTCAAAAACCGTATGGGTATTTGCTTGTCGATCTTAAACCATTTACTCCCAACTCTGATCGGCTGTGTCCTAATGTATTTAGTATTAAAAGAGAATACACACCACAGAAGATTCATTTGATATTCAGCTTACTTTTGAAAACTACCCCTCAAACATGCCTTTCTACGATGATTGTGGAATAGTATTTCAGGACCCTTCTGATCTGCAAAAACACGGAAAAACTTGGTGTCCAGAGAGTGGAGGCTCTAGACAGAGTCCACCTGGATTACCTGGTGGGAGAATGAAAAGAAAATTGGAAGAGGATTTCATTACTGTGAAAAAGCCATGTCAAATTGAGGATTGTGTTTATTGTGGGCACATATTCAGTAATAGTCATAACTTGCAGAGACATCTCCATGATAAACAATGTCCTGAAATGGAAAATGCTACTGATGAGGATGATGATGATGATAGCGTTACAAACCATGCTGATAAACTACAGAAAGCAGATGATCTTGAGGAGCAAGGAATAAGACAAATGTATAAAAGTGTACGTGAGGTAAATAAAGACTTTTTGGAAGAGAAAAGACAACTTTATTTGAAAAGAGGTCTCACTGAAGACATGATAGGTGATAAACTGAAGAAGTTAACATGGAGAGCTTTCAAAGAAATGTAAAAAAAAAACATGCTCATTGAAACGGAGCTAATAAAATATTTGATGTTGTATTCTATTTTATTATCTGTTATTTTTTATGATACTCATAACATAAACGTTTTGAAATGGTCTTGGTTTAAACAACTGTTCTACATACTGTAAGGTTTGCATGAAACACTACACTGAATTTTAGTCCAGTGCCAGATCTTAGTTTTGCAATGTATAAATACTTGGGTGATGAGTTCATGTAGGTTTTTCTTTAGCTGTCTATGACGAAGTCAAAGGATGAAATGAAAATTGTTGATGATGATGATGAATACGGAGATTTAACGAGTGTTCTCTCACTCGGCTGCCAAAAGTAAATGCCGGGCAGCGGTTAATAGAGGTTCGAATAAAAATAAGAGGTAGAAATGGTGAATTTGCATGCCATTTTCCGAAATTGGTGGAATTTTGAAATTTTGACAATTTTGAATTTGGAATAGCCTAAGAGAAGGTGAGCCTTATTTAAATGAGGAGGAAAAGGAGGGGGTTGCATTGAAAAGCTTCTACTGTGCGGGAGGAGCTTGGAGATCTTGGCATATGTATCTCCGCTGAAGTCTGTGTCCCCAGTAACGGCGATGTAGCTGGCCATGAGGTGGGTGAGGTGCTCTTTGGAGAGGTTGAAGGAGTTCTCTGGAGTGGTATAGGAGTTGTTGGAGAAGATTTCAGTGAAATCCTCTTTGCTGAGCTCAATGGGTTTGGTGCTTGAGTGGTCGGTTTTGTGGATTACCACTGGACAGTGTACCCCAGTGGTTTTTTCGTGGTGACAGCGTTGACTTGTTCTGCTGAAAAGACAGATAGAGCGTGTTCTTGGTCGGGGGACGGGATGAAGATGGTGACTGGCGCCTGGTGACTTCTGGCCGCTGCGAGGAGCTTCTTCCTTTTCTTCTTCCCTGGTGGGTTACAGGAGCGTCCAGGGAGGTAGGAGCTCTCCGTTTCAGCTCCCATCCCCGTAGGTGTGGAGGAGAGGGGCGGTGGGGTCAGACAGTGAGATGGACTTCCCTGAGGAGGTGTCCATGCTGCTTGTACTTGAACTGGCGATGGTGCTGCAGTCTGGTGAGGTGCTGGTCTTGGTGTCGATCTCCCTAGGTCTTTTTCTCCTGGCTGCAGTCCGTTCTGTCTGAGGGTTGACCTTGGGGGTAGGTTCATTCCCGGCAGGTGGAGCTGTCTGGGCTGGAGGTGCTGCCGTCGCTGGTCCTGGTGGGGCGGCGAGTTTGGCGGTAGGTTCAGAAGCGGGTGCCAGGGTTGTCCAGGTTAGGTTTAGCCTTCCCCTTCTTACCCGGTCCTTTCTTCCTCCTAGTGTCAAACACGATGGTAAAAGACTTTTTACCATCGAGCATATACCATGGTGGTCTTCCATGTAAATGAGAGAGTGCTGTTGGGGAGAGGTCCAGTGAGTGCTAGCTTGCTGGGCTGCATGCTTGCTGATTAGTCCGGAACGCTAATTAGAGGTGTGTATACTTCAGCTGCTGGGAGTGAAAATTGTTGAAAAGAATTGACTTTTATAGGTATTTTTGATAGGGTCTAAAGGTCAACTGACTAATTTTTACCACAAACAGGATGTGCCCACTTCTAGGTTATCTATTTATGTCATTTTTGTGACAGGTCAAACGTCCATCTGCCTGCCTGTAATATGTTTACCAAAAAACGGGATGTTCCTACTTAAGGATATTGGTTGATAATGTTTGTGACAGGGCAAAAGTTCACCTGTCTAAATATTTTCCCTGATACAGGATGTGCCTACTTTAGGTTTTTCTGTTGATCACATCTTGTCTCTCATCTTAATGAAATATAATAGATGCCTAATGTAAATGATTGTATTGTCAGAAAATATCTTAACATTATTTAAATATCATACCTTTTTCCCATAACAATCCATAACAATATCTCATTCACTCATATCAGTTGCTTACCCCGTACAGTGACCTTTTTTCTAGAAATGTTAGAGCAAATGTGTTAGTTGAATGTTTAGAATAACGTAGTATCTATTATAACAGTCTAAATGTATGTAAAAAAAACCATATTGTTAATCACTTGTAAATGACATTTCAGAAAATGGTTTTCAGACTTTAAGCAAACTTGTGCGAAGTCTAGAGTATTATAGGTATATGATCGATCTCAATTATATGAATCTTGTGCCACATTCTTATCTGGGCGCATAAGAACGCATTACATAATTAAGGAAATGGCTACTGAGTATTCAGTGTATCAGTGTTGCCCTCCCCACGGGTTTGAAACTTTGTAAGCAGCTAAATTCATTCAGTTTGGCAAATGATAGACTTGATTATTGTCCTTCATTTTCTTCACTTGATATTATCATATCAAGCTTTGTGTCCTCTCCCACCCACTCTCATTTTCATTTTTAAACATTAAGTAAGCTCTTAATCAAAACAGGTCTGTGAAAAACTTATTAGACATTCTAGTCAAGTTATTGATGACGCCTTTCAAATCAAAGTTACCTTTGGGGCACCTGAGAGGGTCACCTGAACCCCCCTAATTAAAGGTCACTTACGGGTCATGTCAAAGGCTACTTGAAAAAAAAAAATAAGTAATAAAACAAATAATCTCCATCCTTCATAGGCCATGTGTTACAACATCGAAGATCCACTGTTGCACTATCTGGTCAACAGGTTAGCTTGATGGACAAGGTCAAGGTCAGAGACTCATAGGTCAAACGGTCAAGCAAGCAGTTCAGCTGGTTACTTCCTATAAAGCAGTCACATAACCTGCTTTATCGGTTACATTGGATTAACATATTATAGTGTTACTATTTTGTTGGTGTAGTAAATACAAAGAGTCCTCTCTCTGCGCCATATGTCTATGTGGTGTGGCCTCTTGCTGACTTCATTCTTCCATGACAAACTCAAACCTTACACGCTATAATCTGGGTTCGTTTGTATCCCAGTCGGTCCATTAACTCTTTAAAAAACTATTTCAATCCTGTAATGTTTTCTTTGTCCATTTTCATTCTAGAACGATTTCCTTCAAAAGTTAAAACAATATATATATCCACATTTCCATAACAGGGATTTTAGATGTGAAATGTGAAAGTTATGGCAAAGTGGTGTTTTTATTCTAATAAATTTATTGGTTTTATTTTTGTATTTCAGAAGTTAGACAGATAATGCTTCACATGATCTTATTCAGTCAGTCTAAGGCACTCGAGGCTGGGAGCAGATGTTGCTGGTGTAGTCCAAGTGGCGGATGTTGATAATGAGAACGAGTTACGGGTGTTCTCGTTTGAAGAGTTGGGAAACAGACAGCTAATTAAAATCAGTTGGTGTCCACGCGTTATCTTGCATGGAGAAGTACCTAAATGTTTGGGTTTTTTGGAGTGTCAGGGTGAATTATGGTGGAACAAAAGAGGTTTTTGACACGTAGCAGAGATTAATTACAAGATACGTTACCCAGTGAACAGATATTTAAGCACGGTTCAGGAAGTTTACGATCTTTACGTCGTTTAAAGACACGTGATAAAGCATGTTTGAATGACAGATAGCTAAGCAATTCACAAGTATGAGATCACTCCTTATAATCGCTCACTCGTTTTATTCAAATCTTGCCATAGATACAATAAACCCGCACGGACGTCAGGTACATTGACAGAGGTTACAATCTTGGAAGAAAACATATCTTTATATCTGTTTCATACTATCTTTGAATTTTTATTATTTTTCAAGATCGTATAACAAATATTAATTATAACATTTAATTTACATTTTTACTTTACTTCTTAACATAATTTTACATTACCTATATTGATCTTAATCATTGTAATATATAGTCTCTCATAACCCTTTGGGTGGCATTAGTGATTTTAACCGCTGCATTTTGTACAATGATGAGACTTAAATAAACTATGTTGCATTGTATTGTATTATAAGGTGAAACCATGATACCGAGGATATGGTAAGGTTGTGGACCCTGATAGGAAGGAAAAACCCGAGAATGCGAAGCATCCGAGTGTTTTTTCCTAATTATCAGGGCCTACAAACTTACCATATCTTCGGTATCATGGTTTCTCTATATTATCAACCGTTTTTAAATGTAAAACACTAAAACAGGCTTTGTTATCGCGTTATATTGATGATCCCTAGTAAATAGAGTCGTTCATAAAATCCTTGTTTGGAACCCGAGATCCCTGTGTACAGCCGTGTATTATAAGTTGCATCTGTACCGTAGAATCGCATATCTGCCTCGTTAGCGCAATAGACTAAAGCGCTAGCTCACGTACTACAGTGTTGGTGGATATGGGTTCGAGACGCACTTTCTTAAAAACATTTGCTTTTCATATTCTGTCATATATATTGAGAAATATATTGAGAATTTTTTTTCAAAAAATTTAAGATTGTTTCCTCATATCTTCACTTTCAAGTCATCATCTTAGTAAATATATCAGGGTTTACAATCATTGTAATTCCTCCTAACATGGTTTACAATTGCCTGTGTAAACCCTCCTGGAGGGACTTACAATGTTGTAATGATAATGTATATTACTCTTGTAGTATGTTATTTGAATACAAGTGTTCAAGAAACCTACAATCTGTGCATATTACAAAATGTTGTGATCAACTGGGTTACCGAGTTAATGGTACCGACCGTTAAACCATTCTTTTCAAAATCGTTTGTAAAACGTAATACCGGGGTAGTTTAAATAAAATAAATCAAAATCATATTGGTTTAACTAAATTTAGATATGAGGACATCAAATTCCAGGAAGGTGGGAATAGAGTTTCTCCTTGACATACGCAGTGCGGTAATTGGGTGTATTTGAGGAAATAATTATATATTTGCATTCACACAACAACAGGTCAGCACGCTGACGTGAGTGTCAGAGCAGAGGGAACTGTGTTTGTAAACCAAGATAACGTGTCTGCCTGTTTAGTCTCTAACACAGTCACTAGTTTGCGGGTGAACTGCTTGTTGACCCGGCAGATGACCCGGGATATTGTGACATCGATGTAACTTGGCTATTTCCTGAACACTCTTCCTCATGTTGTAAAGCAATCGTTAGCCTGCGTGGTCACGTCCCTTTGTTGTCTTCAGCAACTCGTGTGAGCATCTAGTCTATTCTTACACTCAATGTTAAATATGTAAGGGATTCTGTGAGAAATGGGATTTAAAACCGAGTCTTCTGTTCAATATTTGACAAAATGGTGATGTGTTTGGATTAAATTCTTTTTTCAATGCACGGTTGTATTAAAGGCGCTGTAGCACGTTTTTTCGCTCAAATAAGTTGATGAAATGTATTTGAAAAATAATTTCACCAATAGTAAAACATCCTTTTCTCCTCGGAAAATAAAGTTTAAAACGAGTGTACATGATTTGGTTAAGCCATGGGAATCGTTTTTGTAATACAAAATAATAAATTGTGTTCACAATAAAATGGCCGCCATGCAATATTTGCCTTATACGCAACATAGTTTTTACCACTACAGATAATTTGTTTGTGTAATAAGACGTTTTACCCTCTAAAGTTAATTTAAATGACATAAACTATCATTATAAATGGGAAATTTGAAAAAAATAATTTTGCAAAAAACGTGCTACAGCGCCTTTAACGCACTGTATGTCCCGATTGTTTGATTCATTGAATACGGCCAGTTGACTTCATCATATTATTTGAACGGCATGAAGTCACCTGACCTGATTCATTGAATGCAGTCAGTTAACCCAATTCATCGAATGCGGGCAGTTGACCTGATTCATTGAAGGCGGTCAGTCGACCTGATTCATTGAAGGCGGTCAGTCAACCTTACTCTTATTCTTTACACAGTCATGAGGCAGGACTACAAACGGGAGATATACGACGAAGAGGGCAATTAAGCTTCTATATATAAGTAAAGGATATAACACTCTCCCGAGGTTTTGGTTGACAATTTAAACATGAGGAAGAACCCGCGGGCAGAAGGCCTCATGACAGTGTCAAGAATAAGAGTATTTAATACAGTCTAGATTTTTATTCAGCAAAGTCTACATATACTGAATGGAACTGAAAGTATAAAAAATATATAATAAAAAATTATGAAGGTACAGTAATTATGAAAATTCCATATACTAAATGATAGTCTATTCCGTGTGTAACGACTGTAGTACGCACCGCATATTTCCTCTTTGACAGTATGTGTCATATTAAGCTCTCAGCGTGTAATGTTAAGTTGTGAGCGCCCTTTCCACATTTTATTACAAAAACATTCAGAAGCATGTCTTCCATCATTATAAGAACAACCATCCTATCTAATGAAATTAAGGTTCACCCTATCCTAAATATATTACCCACTCGGGTTCCTCCCTGAGAGTCCATCCTGGTTCGCTGCCCATCCTCCTGGTCGGGGCTTCACTTCCAAACCCCTATTCGCCTCCGACTCCAACCCCAGACTGCAGACCCTACTTACTATCATGGACTCTGACCGAACCTCTCTTCTTCCTCTCTTCGGTCACGCCTTTTTGTGCATGTTCAAAGGCCAACCTTTTGCCGATGCCTATCCAATCACATACTCCCATTCTAACCCTTAACCAGTAGTTCTTTTCTGGCAGGAAACCATGATTTTCTAACATATACGACCCTGACAAAACTAACGACCAGTGCACGTCATCCATATCCGTTTCTTTCAAATTGATACGGGGACAACCGCTATTACTTCATTATAAACCGCTTCGCAAATGACGTCGACTATTTAGTAATGATATACACTCACATTAACTACCCCCATTCCTTATAAAGCAGACATATGTCAGTCCTCGATCCAGACACATTGATCTTCTCTTATTTTAGTCATTCTCTCTGTGTCAGATTGCTTTTATACCAAACATGAATTTAATAATTAAAACTATTTCCCTCCATATGACATATGGGCATATTCGCTTTTTGGGTACTTAATTTCTATGCCTGTAAACGCGGATTTAAACACAGATTAAGCATGTTTAAGTCCGGTTGCTCTGCCTAAAAGGTCGGGATCAAAACCTCAACATTACTCACGGGTTTCATCCTTATCTATGATTGGTTCATTCTAGACTAAATTCAGTCTGTGGAATAATAACTCCACCTGACTCCTTCAATTGCATTTCTTTATAAAATTGTATTTCCATATATTCTCAGTATGTGGTCATTGTTTTACAAAAATATTAAACGAATAAATTTTATCCAAAAAATAACTGATTTTATTGTTTATAAATGTGCATGCATTAACAAAATGGAAAATAATATTTTAGGCCACTTTCCTACCAGTTTTACAATTATACCAGCAGTTGGTCCCCCACGGCTTCATAATGCAACTTGAATGGGAGGGGGATCTGGGGAGGGGAGTGACTGTGTACAATCAAGAGCCTTTAATACAGTCTAGATCTTTATTCAGCAAGAATAAATAAACTGAATACACTATGGAACTGAAAGTATTTAAAATTATATAATCAAAAGGTTGAAGGTACAGTAACAATAAAAATTCCATAGACTAAATTTTAGTCTAACCCTTTAGTCTACTACTCTTTTTCTATACATAGCTGGGTCTATTGGTACATATGTCTTTCATATACAACTGCATCGCGAAAGTTTGTGCACCTACATGTGTACCTCATAAGTCGCATGCAATGACAATTAATCATCATCCACCAAGAGTAAAATTTTCATTCTGGAAAATAAACTTTGATCGTCATGTCAGTGGTGCATGTTTATGAAATTGGGCATAATGAAATAGGCATTAATTTCATTAATTTTCGAATAAAAGTTATCATATTGACCAAATGAAAACAAATTCATCACAAATACATTGAATGAGTACAAGAGGAAATATATGATGTATGTATACAAAATTAGATTGTATTTTGGAACTGTCTTCTTATAATGCAAAAATGCCAAAGTGCTCGGTCTTGTTTTCGTGTCGATAAGATGCTTCAACCACATGCCAAATTGCATGATATTTGCAACAACAAAAAAACAAACTAAACACACAAGTAGTCAACACATTTCCGGGATACAGGTGTAACGTCTCGCTAAAGGCTAGTCTGTACTCAAGATAAATGAGGTTGTTATTGGAGATGTCATATGACGACAACGGGTCCACGAAAATAAATACTGATGTTTCGTGCAGAGTCATGGGGTCATTAATTACAATTACGAATAGTCTGTGCTGGTCGAGTTCATATTACGAAGATGGGGGTGTACGTGCGATAAAACAATATTAGAATGGCGATCGGTCCATGATCTGAGAGACAGCATGTTGTGGTACCATCGATGCCATGCTAGATTCCCCAGTCACGCCTATCAGTTGCACTACATTCTCTAATTAAGTTCTGGGCAATAAAGTCAATTGTAGGAGTAATGTCTATGATAAGCATCAAAGGGGGTGGGCGGGAGGGAAATATGAGATTCACCAACTAAAAGAGCAAGGGTCTAACCCCGCTAATGAATGTTATCTGTCCTCCAACATCACTTCTCCCTCTGTCCAGTAGTGAAAAGAGGGAGATAACTCGTTTCTCCATTAGGCGTCACTGAGGCTCTGCTAGATTCCCCAGTCACGCCTATCAGTTGCACTACATTCTCTAATTAAGTTCTGGGCAATAAAGTCAATTGTAGGAGTAATGTCTATGATAAGCATCAAAGGGGGTGGGCGGGAGGGAAATATGAGATTCACCAACTAAAAGAGCAAGGGTCTAACCCCGCTAATGAATGTTATCTGTCCTCCAACATCACTTCTCCCTCTGTCCAGTAGTGAAAAGAGGGAGATAACTCGTTTCTCCATTAGGCGTCACTGAGGCTCTGCTAGATTCCCCAGTCACGCCTATCAGTTGCACTACATTTTCTAATTAAGTTCTGGGCAATAAAGCCAATTTTCCAAGTATATCTGTCCTGCTAAGTCGCATAATTCCAGACCCTTTTCCTAAAACTCAAAATAAACAACGAAAACTCAACACATCGATCAAACATTTTAAAACTTTTATTTCACCTAAGACAATCCAATTAATACAAGTGATTGCTCAGTCAGTATGCATCTGCGGTATACCATATAAGACAATTCACTATTCATAATTTAGGTTCTTACGTTCATTTTGTGCTTAGGCATAGGCACGTAACATAAAGACAAAGTAATTCTTGTTTCAATCCTGTTTCATAATGGCCAAATCTCTACCCCATATGCTTCCTTATTTTCCCTGCAATCTCACTCTACCCATAACAAACTTGTATAATTAACAATCACAACTTGAAGGCCTTATCAAGGGATTGTATGTCTGCAGACACTTTATATGTGTCCTCCACCCCATTACCTTCCGAACCTGCTTTTGCCAGCCTACCAGCCACACTCCCTGCATCTGCCAAGACGGATACTCTACTATAGTATTCTGCACTCTGCTGGGTAAACCAGCCAATATGCTTCATCATGTCCTTGGAATCCTTAGCCGCACCAGATAATGCCATGACCTAAAGCTGTGCTGAGTTTCCCCATCATAAATTCCCAATGTTGCCCCCCCCCCCCCCCCCCCCCCCCCATCTATGGAGGCCTCATTTACCCCTGTCCACCACACTGGTCTCGGACATAAACTTGGAACCAACCAACAACAACTGTGGAGAAATTCTTTGTTCTCTACATGCCACCGATGGTTTTTTAAGGGACCTCTTTTTCCAAATCAGGTACTATCAGTCATTCTGACTCAGGTTTTGCGCAAAGATATTGACCCCGCTGAGTTTGGGGTTGGGTAGGGTGTAAAGTGCTTTAGCTGAATGCCCTCCTTACATTTTATAGAATTCTGACCCAGGGACATCAAGTCTCTTCCCCCTTGTTAATCCCATACTTGTATCACTCCCTGGTTGTCGGTAAGAACATCCAGTCTGTGGTTGACTACTTTATCCCCTAATGACTTGACAGCCCTTAAGATGGCATCCGCCTTTTTGAGGTGAAACCGGCGTTCATCCTCTTTACCCCAGAAGTCCCCAAACGATTCATCTTTTCTATCCCCTGACAAGACCACTTCACCATACTTGAACAACGAATCGTCTGTCGCAAGCCACAATTGCTGATGCCTTTTTTTCTCCATGGAGAACACCCTTCCCATGAATCTTAAAACCTCCAGTGTTCAATTTCTTCCTTTAATGCACCATTCATTTTCACCTGCTTGCTGTTGACTGTGGCTTGGGCGGCGTGGATTTATTAACCTCTGTACAATATAGTTTTGCACCTGGTACAACAAGAGCCATTGAAATGCACTTTCCTGAAAACCTTTGTAGAGTTTTTATATCCTCCCAGTCCTGTGCTCACTGCTCAGATATGCTCTCTCAAAGCTCTAAATGAATCTTTTTTAGCCCCTGGAAGTAAGTAGGCTTGTCTTTCTGAGTCAACAATAAAACCTAGATACCTGACTGAAGTTGACGGACTGAGTTGACATTTGTTGAGGGCTAACGTAGAACCTAATCTTGTCAATGTCCTGATGATGCTAGCCACCATACGGTCCTCTTCCCCCTCAGACTTATATTCTTTCTGCTGGAAACTGCAAATCTATCATCAATATATTGTGCTGTGTTGAGCCCTTCTTCCCTCAGATAATTTGTCACTGACATGCCAACTGACTGATAAATGAACGGTGAAGCTCTCAATCCAAAAGGAAGAGTTGTGCATGACATGACCCATCCTCCAAATTGAATCCCAAAGTAGGTTTGTGAACCTTCCGTCAATCCTACATGGTCATATCCTCTTTTTTCATTGCAGGTTATCATTCTAGCCCCCTGATCTACCATCCTATGCACATCCTTCAGAGTGTCTAAGGGCACATCTTTCGTCCATAAGTTAATGAATCTATCATCATGACAAAGTCTAGGCGTTGACGGTTCAACAACAAAATCATAATTTCTCTTGGTAATTTGCACTCACCTATTCTGCCCCACAACCTTACAGCCCCCGACATTAACCTGTTACATAACTTCTGTGCAATGAAGAATCCAATTATTTTACAACCCCCATTATTTTCGAAGTATGCTACCGGTGGCTTACTGGTATCGAAACGTTTCCCTTTAAAAGTTTCCCTTAAAAAATCCTAAAGAACGACTCTACATTGACTCCCTCTGATATCCATGAAAGTATATTTGAACTTCTACTATTACCAGAGATACCCCTGATTTGTTCTACACCCATTATTGCTTTCCATTCCCTGACATGCTTATGAAGTTCTCCTGCCACAAAACTATCAGGATCTTATACATCTAACAACCAACAACAACTGTGGAGAAATTCTTTGTTCTCTACATGCCTCCGATGGTTTATAAGGGACCTCTTTCTCCAAATCAGGTACTATCGGTAACCAGGAGGACTGAACAGAACCTTTGAATCTCCAACCTGTAAAAACAATAGAATATTAATAACTCTACATTACTATCCTACAGTGTTCGCATTCACACTAAGAGGAGAAGGAAACCCAACCTCAGCCCGCGTGAACTTAAAAAGTCCACTCGGAATCAGTGCCGTGGGCCAAGTGTTGAGCTAATCTTCCCTTTAGTTAATACCCTAACATCAAGTGTTTGTCATGTCAAATACCTATCTTAACAAAGTTAACAACTCAAAACTATTTCATAATAACTTGATAAATCCAACTCAAACAGAAAATTCAGAACATCAAACTTATCTACAGAAACATAAAATATGTTCTTGACTTATTTCTTTTTGGCCAGCTTCATAGCTTCACAATCTTTAATCAGATGACAGGTCCCTCTTTGTTTAAAACCCCTAGGGCCAATATTGTTACTTCCAAAAGTCCTACCATACCTCCTAGGGAAGTAGTTTTGGGACTGGAAGTGAAACACACCTGGATGTGATCCATAGGTTGACCCGGGTAAACATTCTGGGGGAGGCAAATCCAACCATCCCTTCTTTTACCGGTTTTTGTTATCCTTCATACATTTTGAAAGGGCCTTAGATATAGCATTAGATGCTTTACCCCTTAACCCCGAAAGGACCAGGTTTGAAATCTCAATCTTCCCCTGTTACTGGGCAGCCTGTCTGGCCAATTCATCATACATCTCAGCCTCTGGGTGACCTTGCTTCCTAGATATCCTAGCCAGATGGTCTAATTGTAGTAAAATAGGAGCCTCATTAGGCAGAGTATGCAGGCCAAGCGCCCTCACCTTGACCTTAGCCCCTTCAGTGGATTCAGTTGAAGCCTTCACCGCCGACTCCAGCTTCCCCAGTCTAGCGGCCAGGCTGTTGTTCGCATGATCCTCAGACTGTTCAATCCTTGGTCTTTTGACTGCTGACCCCTAGCTCCTGCTGGTCGGTTCGGCTAGTCCCTGGGTTTTCCTGCAAGAACAAGGTATCCTCAGTTACGAGTGACGGAGTCAGGACTGATTTCAACTACTTTCAACATATCAATCAGCCAGGGGTTGAACTTAGTGTTTTATGTACTAGCCATCTGGACTAGTGCAAGTCTGTGATTACAAGCAGAAACATATCTACTAGCCAGATCCATGTACATAAATTAATCATTCCTTCTTTCAATTCAACTAGTCTGACTACCAATGCATTTTACTAGCCCCACCGCATTTTTACTAGGCTAGCAATGGGCTACAGGACAAATGCTATTTTTTAACTCGTCACTTTGGAATTATCAGATGAACATTAATGTATTCTCAACCCAAACAAACACCCCATATCCTTACTTGGCGAAGCTCTTGTCCCTTTGGTTGGCCAATCTCGTTGGCCAGGATAATAGCCAGGTGGCATGCAGGCCTTCTGTTCGTTAGGGTGCCACCAAGAACGGAACCGCGAAAAAAAACGGAACCAAATTGCATTGGTGAAAACGGAACCAAATTGGTGAAAACGGTACCAATTTTTCCTGGCGAAAACGGAACCAATAACAAGATGAAACGGAACCTGAAATTACAAAATAAAAGTACATACATATTATGCCGTAATTATGCATTTAAAAGAACTTGATAACAAAATATGTTTGTTCTTAGTGTTGTTTTTATATTTACAAAATGTATAATTGAAAACCTTTAGTTTCATGTGAAGGAAAGCTGTTGTTTTATCAAATCTTCTGAATGAAAAATATAGTTACACACAAATACTTGATAAAAGAAGGGTTAATCTACTGTTACTGTCATTGTTATGTTGCATAAAGCATTGATAAGTTGATAGTTGCTGTAACAACAAACTGTTAGTAACTTGCGCGGACGAACTCAATTTACTCTCATGTAACTCAGTGTCATTACTGGATGTCAAAGTAAATAGATGAACTCACGTTTCTTCAACGTTACTTAAATGTCAATTTTAATACAGGTATAAAATGGCAAGTTTCTGTTTGATATTAACTGTTTTATGATGGCTGCTAAGTGTGTGGTGTGCAGCAAGACAGTAAGAAGAAATCAACATGCCATACCCTGTGAAGATAGCGACCAGTTAACCCATCAGACTTGTGACACTGACATATCTGATGTCCAATACCGTGACATGTGCAGGGGTGTAGTCGCATTTCAGTGTGTTAAATGTAGGACCCCTGTCCCCGCAGACCAAGTTCATAAATTATTTTGCAGGTTGCCTACAGGAAAGACCGGGATTTCCACAAGTTTGGCAAGAAACTATAATGGCCCTCCCCTTCCTGCCATCGACTGCCATCACAAGGTTTTTTGAAAGGATTGAAACCAAAGTAACACCCGACACCAACATCGCAAGACTCATCCGATACTTCAGAAGACAGTGGATTGACCATTTAGTGTATAATCCTCGGACATGGTCCGTCTACAACATCAGGACCAACAACCAGGTCGAGGGTATATACGATAATGTATAAAAGAAAATGGTATAATGAAGTAGTTGTGGTTGTACATTTTACTTACCATAATTCTTAATGATAACGTTATCACTCTCAATTCAAATAATATTCTAATTTTAATGTTTATCATAGACATATACCTAAACTCGAAGTAGTATTGCACGCTGCTGAATATAATGCAGTCTAACACAATTCATAATTTTACTTGCTTTACAGGTTGGCATCGAAGGATCAACGCAAGGGTTTGAGAACAGTCTCTTGGATTCTACAGACTACTCTCGGCGCTGTATGACGAAGCTTCCCTGCTGCGATCCAGACCCACCCCCTGGAACCCTGTACTGCAGGGTTCCAGTGATAGTGATTTTGTACAGCGAGAGATGCAGTGATAGTGATCGGAGTAGCGAGAATATTTGCTGTAAGTGTGTACAAAATGGAGCTATAAAGCAACATATGGGTAATACACAGTAAATGATTATGACTGTTGCCAAGCTGAATCTATAGCCCATTCATCAGTGTATTTACTTTAACATTGTTTAATGCATATGTTTGTGGTCACGTGGTTCATTGGTCAGGCCGTCACAACAAAATCTTATTTGAATATGTATGCAAATACTACGCATCATATCGACCAAATTATAGCATAAACACGAACTTTAGCCTTCAGAAACTACATTGTATAAATTTGGGAAATATGTGCGTATTCTGTGAAAAGATATTATAAGATATCAAACTGTACATATCTCGCAGTGATCGTGATCAGTACAGATCAGGGATCGTGGTTTTGATATATGTGCAGTGATCGTGATTTTCTGTACGAAATTAGTAAATAGTTCAGTAAAGAGCATCGGAATCTATGATTAACTGAATTTTAAAAGAGAAATTTGTAATCAGATACTGCAGGATGTGGAAACTCTAGTATACAATTCCATATAGAGACCAAAATTAAGATAATGGCTGTAAACTATAATGAAAGTAGAGGCAGTCACTACTTCCAATATCTTCCCTCACTGTTAGACAATTTCCCCCAAACCATGACATTAAAACTGATATTATGTATGTGCCATTGTTCACAATCATAAAACGGTGATGGAGATGAATACCATTGAACCTGATACTGGTGAATGTGATTTACAAAACTGAACAAAACACTGTCCGTTTAATTTAAATCAATCATACCATCGGTCCTACACAGTGGTCATACTGACAACATCAACTTTCTTGCAAAGTACACAGACAATGAATCCTTCCCACTGCAAATCATATTTTTTACCTTTTCATGGACGTACCTTAATGGTATGACTGCACAACTATTTCATCTTTTAGTAACTTCTCAAAACGTCTTACGTAAATTGAGTCTACATATGTGTCAACAAGAAGCTATACCGTGTCAATTTGGCGATTACTTTCTTTAAGCATAAGAAAGATAGATTTGAAACATCCCAAAATGTATCAACCGAACCAAATTGAATTTATTCCAAAAATTAAAATCGGTCATTTATTTTCTCTTGTCCTTGCTTCTATTTGTTCGGAGTAAAAAATCATGCTTGAAATTGTTTCAATTTCTTCTGGTTCGTCGGCCCATACAGCGTCAGTTACACTATTTACTGAAGAGATGTTGACATTTCATTGTATATGGACATGTTATAAGTACTAAATCATTAAATAAACCAATGCGATTTCATGGCATCCTTAAATTGCCACCTCCTTACACATTATCTAATGCCATTGTATAGGGACACATGATGGGTACACCTGTTATTAATATCTTTCTCATGTCAACAATCATGTCAACTGGTTCTGTTGTCAAAATCATTATATGTCCCCCTTTTTTAAATTAAAAATGCAATTTGCTACACTTAACCATATAAAAAAGCTTTAATAGATGCAATTGAATTGGGTAATACACGAACGTAAGCGTTTAAAATACTGATTTGTCAATAAATTGTTATAGGTCGTTTAGGACACTAATGTGTGAATGTTTCATTTCATAGACAATTTTTTCGTTTAGTTGTTGCTAAGTGTTTGACATGATACCTCTCGGCAGCTTAAATCGAAGATGATTGTGCCACACACACGTCTGGGCAATACAAGAAGCTGTGTTCATATTCAAGAGTATAGTAAATCGGTTAACATGATGAGGAAATACTTGGGTGGTTTTGGTACAAATGGTAGCTTGATATGTTGTGACTTCTCAAATGCACTTTCATGTTTCATGTTCTGTTGTATGTTTGTTCTTTTCAATGGAATCTAAAAACTTCTGTTTCACTTCCGTTGCAAACTAAGCTCATATCCAGGTGTCCAATGTCAGTAATTTTCATTATTTTGAAGCCATTAGTGTAGGAAACAGCTGCCCGCCCGAACGCCCGAGACGGGTTAATTTCGTTGGGGGCTGGTAAAATCATGAATCATGTCTGGTGTTAAAACAAACTATTTTAGATGAAATAAAACTTGAATGTTAGATTTTTAGTAACCAAGCGGAATTACCCAGAGTTGTTTAACATACGTTAACATGGTAAGCAACGCAACTGTCTTAATGTCACAAAATGTTGCAGTTAAGGTAAGTTAACAGAGAATACAATATTTAAATTTGAAAGTAGTAGCTTGAAGGGGTAATAAAAATCATTGTAATTATGGTCCAAATGATTTCTTGGAATGCATGAAACAGCACTAGTGATCTACAAATGCGCATTTGTGAGAATATATGACACATATTTTCATCAATTATTATTAACATAATATCTAATGCATGTGTCAGGAATCATTATGTTTGGGTTACAAGGTAGCTTTATCATTTGGTTTAATTTTACTGCGAAAATAATCGGCATCATGAAAACCGTTTAGTTTCTAGAATATATGCATAAGAGCAATTTAGTTTTAAAAATTCTGCCTATCCTTCAAGTGTCATTCTACTTACATTAAACACATGAGGGAAAAGTGCACTACTTGTTTTGCAAAATTTACACTTGATATATAAATGACTGGGTCATGTCAAAGTGACATCCAGTGATTTTTCATAATATTGTTTTCGGCTTTAATAAGTGCCAACCACCATATGTGCTGATTTCATTTGAAATAAATTTAGTTTCACTGAACTTGCATATTCACCCCAAATCGCCAAAGATATGATTAATACTTGAAATCAATGATATTGAGCAGCACCCTTATACATGGTAAATTTCCAGAAACTTCCAATTATCATTTACATAATATTAAAAACCAAAATCACAATTTATAACGTTTGGCATATGTGACTCCCAACATCAAACTGGATTTCCATTTAAGATCGTCCTGTAAAACTGAAGCATAATTTCACTGGCCTTGGCTTGACATAGTATTTAAAAACAAAGCGAGCGAAAGAAAGTAGATTGTTTACAGAAAACGTTCAGATAGTATTACGTATTAGCCCACGTTTATGAAAACCTGAATGCATCTCTGCTTGTGTTCACTATTGCTGAGCTGAAATGTGACACTCAGTAGGACTGGCAGCTTTTAAGAGGGCTGGTAAGTTTTCAAAGTTACCAGCCCTGGTGTCTGGTCAAGTTTCAGGTAAGTTTCCTGCACTGCATTTACCCTTTAATTGTAACCCCAATTCCGATCACAGCAACCACAAACCACGATCATTGAAGGCATGTACAGAACATGTACAGTCGGACGATCACGATCACTTCATCAACTATTTTTCACAAATTCTCTAAAAGTATTGAAGAAAACAACTAAAACCTTGCCCAAATGATCACAATTACGATTTAATTTTCCATTGTTTTTTTAATCAAATATTATTTACATACTGGCTATATGTCTCTGTTTAACAGAGTGCTACCAAATTAACTTGCCGATAACTTTCTCAATTTTCCACTTTTCTGTATCAGAAAAGATATACTTAGGGATACACTGAAGCCTCCACATGCCTAAACTTTGTTTACAACGAAGTAATGATTCGTTTGTGTCGATAATTTTAGATATTTTCATCAACTGATACACTAACGTCCGTAATCTCTGATCACTATCACTGCATCTTTCGCTGTACAAAATGACAGTACATCTATAGTCATTAAAACATATGCATAATTAAAAAAATTCACTTACTAAGATAGTTCGGAAATTGCATTACATTATCTAGTAGATTTTCAACATCATGAACCCACAGTAGGCTATCTAATCTATGTCAAAATTTATGCCAGATTCCAATCATTATGAATCGACAACGTACAATTAAATATATATAATAAATGCCTCCTATATAATTGACACTTACAAAGTAAAAATGCAATAAAATACCAACCGAAACAAATATGCTTAGATCGAATGCATCAACTGCCTGAATATGGTTGTCAATAACATCAATGACTTGTCAGAGTGATTGAAGCGAACGTAAAATTTTCATTTAACGCGGTGTTTTAGTTGGCTATCCATCTTAGTAAAACAGTTATAAAATTGATTGATGCATCCAAAACACATTTCATGTTCTGAATAGAATAGACTAATTCATTTTACAGTAATTAAATTCTAAGCCTTAGCTAGAATCTATATCGCAAGGTTTGGTTCCCATAACCCGGCATAGTAAATGTACAGCGGGTGGTCACATTATTAAGTACCTAGAATTAAGTACAAGTCCATTTGCCGTCATATTTTGGAGACAGATTGGTAATCATCTCAGATATACATGCATACTTTCATGTGTCAGTTGATTAGTTTTCTATCGACACGTGTATAGCATCGTACGTACATCCTGTGATCACAGTGTCACATTGACGGCCATATTAAACCAAATCGGTAGGCCTATGTTGTATACGTGTTTGAAATGATGTATAGCTATAGGTTTCTTAATAATTATCAGAAAAAAATAAAGATATAATGTTTCTGTAGCTGAGATGAATTTCCTATATTTGGTTAAAAATTAATCGACAAACAATAGATTCATGAGCATTATTCTCGCAACAGCTACTTAACACGTAAATCTATGGGAATAATGAAGGCCAGCCGCTGTATACAGGGGGTTAGGATGCCCGTTCAACCCAGTAGATGCTTGGAACCACGATGAAACCATGAAGTTTATAAAGGGTAACTCCGATAACAAACAAGTTGTAGTCACCTGAGAACTTTCAGTGTCTGTCACACGCATTGCTACGTGAATCTACGTGAAATGAATAAATGAGTACTCATGACACATGCTTCTCATATTGGCAATGTATCACTTGTATAAATGAATGATCTTGTAACTCTAAGGTAGAGAGTAACTAACGAGGTACGAGTGATTACGGGAAATATGCACGAGTCGAAATGATGTTCACAGTCGCGAGCCTTGGCGTATTTCCCGTAATCACTCGTACCGAGTTGGTTATTCTAATAGTATATATTACCCATTACATTCAATAACATACACATTTACGAACGGCAAACGTCTTTTTTTAGACTGTAGTAAGTCACATTAATCAGCTGTTTTGTATTCATGCGTGTGTTACACCGAACATCTCAGGTGGTCAAACACTATACAAAATAGGTCTTTAATTAAACGACGAGAAACTAATATAGTATTAGTCTGTTTGTATACAGCCCAACATAGTTGTCATATATGACGCATATTTACATTATAATTAAATGTACGATACAACCTGAATTTATTTAATAGTACACCATTACGCCTCAGCGCAGTACCAACAGTATGAATGACTGACGCGGTGAGTGACTGAACCACAGGGGCTTGTATTGTCGAAACTAGCGATTACAAAGAATATGAAGTCGACGATCCAGCCCCATATAATATAAACAAAAAAGTAAAGGGATGTAATGGGGTCAACACCCCATGTCCGTTTGAAATTAAATTTCAGAATGTTGTCATCCTATTAACATTCAATGTTATATACCACGTCAAAGCCAATACATTTGTCTTTAAAACAAGCCCTCAAACGTAAAAATCGAACGGATAATAACAATTAAGGATATGATTTTTCAAAGCCTAAAATATTAGCACATTGCTCATGTGAGCCATTTGGGTAGCCCACCAATATGATAAAATATTCGCTTGAAAAAATTATTATAAAATACTTTATAATATCCTGTCAGCTAATAGTGACCCATTTACAAAGCCCAGTATTTGGTGCATCAGATCGCGCAAGAATTATAACACGAGGGACACTGAACTTGACAGAGGCCCTATATGACATCATTTCGTTTCCACAAATAGACCAATGCCAAGGTCATTCAATATGGATGACTAGACTAGACAAACGAGCTTTCGAAACACACTTGAGATCATCTAAAATCCCTGGTATGTCATGTTTGTAATCGATAGTTTCGACAATACAAGCCCCTGTGGACTGAACAGCATAGCGTTGAACCGAAAATTGGAAAAATCTGTCAATTTTTAACAGTCAACAGTTAAAAGTAGTAATGCCCTCATGAAGAATCTACAACGAATGCATAGAATCAAATTTGTATGTCAAGAGGGTCAACCAATCTGAAGTTTGATCAATATTTCGTCTCAGGAATGTGGATTCAGTTCAAATCACGTCATGTCGACCGTAGATCCACAACAAAGAACGATAACTCTAATCGGACGTTTACTGACGGTAAGGTCGATGGAGATTACGATTGCAACACCAAATATTGGACCCATGAAGTGTGTACCAAGGGAAATATTTATTTTAATGGATGCCAAATGTAGATACACTGCGTGGAAAGGGACGCCCTGGTGAACGATTCTTTCGATCGTGGCGTGGTTGAAGTTGAACTGAAGTCCCGCTGTCAAACGCATCGACAGGTTTGATATCATTCTGCACGCTTTTTCTGATTCAGAAACAACGAGAATAGTGCATCGATTGTCCAATATTTTCTTATGTTGTCTCTCGTTGATGATTATTAGATGCCTAATTATTTATGGATTGAACATTCTCGTGTCCGGAACTGTTCAAGTTTTACTATGTTGGCAGCCATGTTTGTTTACAAATAACGACAATGTGAAGCCGTTGAAATTATTTAAAATGATCGTCAATAACGTGTCAATTAGAGTTATAATGACAATGTAGATAAATAAATAAATTATAATTTCAAATACAGATCATGTAGATAAACTACATATTTGTATATTCTTGATCTCTGTTTTTATTTTTTAAATCGAGATGTGTGACCGAGTTCGGCACGTTCTGTTCATCAATGAAACAAGAAAGTAGTACCGTCAACCAGTCGTCGTGTCATTCTCTGGCTACTGACCAATCAGCGTTGAGAATCACCTGTGTATCATAACCCGTATGAGTAATATATAGAGATTACAAAACTCGTGAGTGTTGAATATGGAAAATATTCCAACGAGATATTTTTTAAACGTTTTGATTTATTCACGAGCGAAAGCGAGTGATTAAATCAAAACGTTTAAAAATATTGATTTGCAATATTTTCCATATTCAACACTCACGAGTTTTGTAATCTATTTATTACACACACGACTTGAAAAGTCTATTCAATTAAAGAACCATCATAAACATTTCAAATGAACTATGAGCGCGCAATAATACAAAACACCGCACAACTATACATTGTCCCGTTCCTCTCAAGATGTGCATAAAAAAGTAGGTCTACTTATTGTTTTGAAAAAAAGGGAAAAGTCATTAGTGAGTAACATATAAATTTATATTTTCAAATAAAAAGGTGTACAGACGTGTGCTTCAGGTTTGCCGGTAAGCAACAAAATACATTCCAACGTATTTACATTCCAAACACTGGGCGTTTTACCGCTTATCAACGATTACTCGTGAACAAATGAACACGACTTTGTCGGCTAAGGTTTTAGAAGTTACTACTCATCAAGTTTGATTTTCTTCTTTTCTGGTCCAAAGAAGTTAACATTGATGGTACCTCCATAGAAGATGGACTGCGCTAACTCGTTACTCTAGTAACTGGTTGTCTGATTACTTTGGGAAGCTAAGTTGACAACAGCGGTGGAAGGGAGACTACTCTCATTTTGACGTAAGTGCGAGTGAACGTTGAGAAGATGATGACTTAAAATTTGGCTCAAGTCCTTATGGCGGTTCATGGACATCGGACTGTAGTTGTTGATGCTCTGGACGTTCCTGTGCCCAGATATTTGCATAATTTCAGATGGGGGTACGTTTCCATCAGCGAGTTTTTGAACTAAGTACTTCCTAGCTGAGTGATTAGTAAACCGTTGGTTTTCTAATCCTGCATTTTGGGCCATTCGTTTCATGATGGAGTCCAGCTTGTTTACTTAAACCGGTTGTCGCTTGAACCAAGGATGTGTGGCAGACACTTGTTTGGTGTTGGTGGCAAGATAGAAAGGCGAGTCAGGAATCAAATAGCCTGAAGGTCGGAGTTCACGATACCTCTTGAAAAGTGCAACCGGACAACGTTCATCACTAGTGGCCCATGCCTTGGGACTCGCATTCCTAACACCGTCTTTTCTATCACCTTGGCAAGTCTTGGATTGTCTTTCCTGGAACTGAATAAATTCAGTCCCGTCCCGGTTAGTCTTCAAGGAGACGTCCCCCCACTTCATATCATTGTGTGGCTTCACACTGCGGGTGCCAAAGAGGGTGGTATTGAACACCAAAGTGAATTTAGTAAACTTTAGGGATTACTTGCTCCTAGTTGACCAGTTTGCCACAATTTGTCTACATCGTCATCAGGCTGGGCTTCCGAACGCTTAGGTAAGTTACCTTTACCATCACTCTTGAGAACTTTCTGTTTTGTTTTTGTAACATCAGTCAATTTAGAAAAGACAGGGTCGTTAAAAAGTGATGCACCGTAGTGATTTTAGGTGTCTGTCAAAGCTTGAAATCATCGACTTCAAAGACGAGGGCTCGTAGTTAGTTCCGTCAGTTTTCGTTACACCAATAACAACAGATCATAAAATATCGCAAAGTTAATGTTTACCGATGGTTTCAATAGGACGTAAATCCCCCTTACTCTCCATGAACGATCCGAGACGCTTCATGTAGCATTTTGTTTTCTTGACTGTATTCAAGTTTCTGTTGTCGTCGAAATAAGAACTGATGTTTGAATAGTCATAAGTGTATGGTTCCTCGAAATAGTCATCTTTCATCAAATCTCTCAACACTTCAGACGGAATATCTACCCGAGGAATTGACAGTGTTGACGTTGATGACGACATACTTGGAGTCTCGGCTATTTTCATGCACCTAAATCTAGGAACTTGCCTCATTTCCCCCGAAACCAGTTTGACATTGTAGAGTCGGTATGTCCCCAGAGGTTGAATTATGGATAATACTCTTCCCCGATCTTTCCCATTAATAGAAACAAAGTCATTCACATTAAGGCCGCAATCAATGTTGCGAATCAAGCAGACGATGCCTGATGTAAACACAACGCGAAAGGGAGATAGCTCTGTTATGACTATTTTATAGATATAAATAAACAATTAAAAATATTCAGATAAACAATAATGCTTAACACCAGGTAACTAAATTGGTATTTATTATTTGTCAAAAAATCTACTGTTTAGCTTGGTTGACATGTTTCGTAAATAACTTCTCGATTTAAGTTATAATGTTAATATTAAATTACGAGGTTGCAACGAAAAGGTCAGTTGCACCCGATCAGCTGACAGTAAAAGTAGTCCGGCATTATGACGTCACTATCGTTGAATAACCAGAATGGTTACACAACACTCGTTGAATAACTTTTAACTGGTTACACAACACTTGTTTCAAATAACCAAAATTATCTCATAAATATATTCAGAACACGTGTGTAATAAGATAAAGTATTCACTACATTAATATGACACCCAGTAAAGAAATATGACGTCCAGTAAAGTAATAAGGACGTCCAGTAAACGAACAAAGTACACACTATATTAATACGACGTCCAATTGAGTTATATGACGTCCAGTTAAGTTATATGACGTCCAGTTAAGTTATATGACTTCCAGTAAATTAGGAAGTTACACATTACATTCATATGAGAAATATGACGTTCAATAAAGAAACAAAGTATAAAATACATTCATATGACGCCCAGTAAAGAAATATGACATCCAGTAAAATAATATGACGCCCAGCAAAGAAACCAAGTATATTATAAAATGCATTACTATGACGTTCAGTAAAGTAATATGGCGTCAAGTAAAATAATATGACGTCCGGCAAAGGAACAAAGTATACAATACATTAATATGACATCCAGTAAAGAAATATGACGTCAAGTGAAATAAAATGACGTCCAGCAAAGAAACAAAGTATACAATACATTAATATGACGTCCAGTAAAGAAACAAAGTATGCAATACATTAATATGACGTCCAGTAAAGAAATATGACGTCAAGTGAAATAAAATGACGTCCAGCAAAGAAACAAAGTATACAATACATTAATATGACGTCCAGTAAAGAAACAAAGTATGCAATGCATTAATATGACGTCCAGTAAAGAAACAAAGTATGCAATACATTAATATGACGTCCAGTAGAGAAATATGACGTCAAGTGAAATAAAATCACGTCCAGCAAAGAAACAAAGTATACAATACATTAATATGACGTCCAGTAAAGAAACAAAGTATGCAATACATTAATATGACGTCCAGTAAAGAAATATGACGTCAAGTGAAATAAAATGACGTCCAGTAAAGAAACAAAGTATACAATACATTAATATGACGTCCAGTAGAGAAGTATGACATCCAGTAAAGAAATATGACGTCAAGTGAAATACAATGACGTCCAGTAAAGAAACAAAGTATACAATACATTAATATGACGTCCCGTAAAGAAACAAAGTATGCAATACATTAATATGACGTCCAGTAGAGAAATATGACGTCCAGTAAAGAAGATCACTTGACGTGATATAAGTATTTCTACTATTACAGATAGTAACATTCCAAACATTGTTACATCTTCCACTACATAAATGACATATATTTTAATGTTTATAGTTGGTTTCGGATTCAAGAGAAGAGAGAAATGCCAGCATCACCAAGGTAAAGGGGAGTATATCTAGTCATGAAACGGGTACTAGAAGGTTCTATATAATTCTCCCTTCCCTGGATGCCCATGGAGAATACCATTCAACAAGCAAAGTAAGTAGGGGTCTTATAGTGGACAAATTTATGTTTCCAGATAGATAAAACAATATCTGACAAATTCTAATATAATTAGGATTAATCTGGATTCTCTGGATCTTACACACAAACAAACAGCATTCCAGCTTTCTAATGACTTGAAGGAATTCTTCAAAGAATGCTATTACCTTGTATACTATGTATTCATACGAACTATTTCAGGAAGCGACACTGTTTAACCCCATCCACCCCATGATACGTGATAAAATCCACGCACTTGTTGGAGAAGGAGTGTACGGATGTCTGAGATGAGGCGACATCTGAACATATTGAGAAAGACTGCGTTGTCTGATGAACAACAGCATCCTGGTGATAGACGGTATTTTCCTACCTACAGATACATTATAAATCACATATACTGGTAGGTATAAGTATACAGTTCTTTGTCAAAGAGTAAATATGCATACTGTGGTTTCCTTTCAAATTAATCAGTTTAGTTAAAGAGAGATCATAGCAAAATCGCTTCATTGTTTCAGTACTGTGATCAAGAACAGATATTCCAAGATTGACCAAGACAATTTGAAATACAAAATTGACGAATGGAGGAAGGAATTTCCTGACGACCACTTCAGGTACAGGTCCTGCAAAAGAGAATCTGGCAAAGTATTCACAGATGATGATGCTGAGGATTTGCATCATCTGAAAGAATCACTACTTTTTTGCCACCAAACTGCTTGGCAAAAATGATTACTAGCCAGATATGGAAACGATATATGTTTCCTGGATGCTACACACAGGACTACCTGATATTCAATACCACTATTCTTTATCGTTGTGAAGACCAATGTTGGTTATACAGTTGTTGGATCCTTTGCAGTCCAGAATGAAACCAAGGAGGCCATCAAAGAAGCACTGAAGCAATTCCGGGATTGGAACAAAAACTGGACACCAAGTTATTTCTTCACAGATTTCAGTGAAGTTGAAACCCAAGCCCTTGAGGATGTGTTTCTGAGTAAGTTCCTGTCTTTCATAAAACAATATTAATAACATCAGCAGGGAAAACTGTAATTCAACATTTCTAATATTGTAAATATTGTATTATCAAGATAGAACAAAATTAATTTTGTAATTTGAAGGCGGTTTCTTTTCTTGATCAGGTTGCTTTGTTTACCTGTGTGGTTTTAACCGTGAACAAGCATGGGTCCGGTGGATGCCAGCTACAAAGAACGGCTGTCCCAAACACAAGGACACAGTCCTGATCATGATGAGAAGGATTGCAAGAGTTCCAAGTGTAGAGAAGTACCACGAAGCAGGACTCTCACGAATGGATTCAAAGTAGCCAGCTGCAGAAACGGTACACCAATCAATGGGAACCAGTGCATAAAGTAAGGTCCCTAACATTAGTCTCTTATTATACTAGTTAGTTATTCGCTTATGATGCTTATGGTGTTGCACGATTGTTTTGTTTTAATGTTGCACGATACAATGAAGGTAAAATAAAACCTTATATATTTCAGCGATGGGTGTGGGCCTTTCGAAAGGATCGTCTGAACTGTAGGCTCAACACGAACAATGGCATTGAAAGACAGAACCGGACCTTCAAACACAACTACCTCTCTGGATTCAAGAATAACATCTTGAGTGGAATGCTAGAAGTCTTTTCAGTCTTTCTTTGAAACAATATATTCTATATTTTATAAATTGATTGTTGTTTTATAGGTACATCAAGAGCAATGTAAAGGCAAATCAAGACTTCGGAAAGATATACAGCAAATGCATTCCCGAGTACCTGAGGAACAGGAAAAAAATTATTTGTTCTTCATTGCATGAACAAACTGCATGCAGCGGACAATGAAGCAGTTATATTGGCAAATGAGGATGGAACCTTCAACGTAAGAAGCTGTACAGACAACAAGAAGGTCTATAGGACAACCCTCAAGGACGACGGAATGCCAAGATGCGAGTGTGTGAATTGGCAAATATCGCATTTGCCATGTAAACACATGATGTCCCTCATCAGGAAACAACGCTGTTCATGGATGGATTTTGCCCAGGACTACATTCGTTCTCCATTGTTCGTCCTGGACATGGACACCTCATCTCGTCCTTCAGAGAGTCGGTGAATGTATCCACAGATGGTCATATCTGAAGAAGAAGACATCCCTAAACGGTCCAAGAAAGGATTGATCAAAGTTAAAGAATCCTGCAGAGAACTGTTATCAAATATCAGAGACCTAACCTTCCTTTCTGACAAGGAGGATGACCTTATAGACCTGGAGACCTCTTTCTGACAAGGAGGATGACCTTATAGACCTGGAGACCTCTTTCTGACAAGGAGGATGACCTTATAGACCTCTTTCTGACAAGGAGGATGACCTTATAGACCTGGAGACCTCTTTCTGACAAGGAGGATGACCTTATAGACCTGGAGACCTCTTTCTGACAAGGAGGATGACCTTATAGACCTGGAGACCTAACCTTCCTTTCTGACAAGGAGGATGACCTTTGACCTTATAGACCTGGCGAAAAACTGGAGACACATATTTCGTCAGAAGAGGGTCTAGCTCTCTACCCTAAGGAACTGCCAACAAGGAAGGGAACAACAGGCAAAGAACAGGTCTTAGTTTGAAGAGGACTAAAAAAAGAACCAATAAAGAAAAAAATTGTTGTACAGAAATTTAAAGGTATGTTTGCTTTCAAATGAAATGTTCAATATCTTCTAAATCTTCAATATTTGAACTTTTGCAATTTTTAAATCCTACCATTTACGTTGTATAAAGCTCATTCATATACTCCATTTCGTTCGATAAATCACGTTGTTCTGGTTTATAGCATATATACCAATACCCTGAAGAATGGCTGCACATCATGTCATATGTGCATTTTTTGATTAAAATCGTTTTAGCATTTCTAAAGATATTCAGAAGGATTAAATTGTAATTATTTGTTTCTTAGAAGATATAGAACTAAATGATTATCTGTTTGCCAGGTCCATATGTCTTTATTCGAGTGGGTATTCCTCCCAGTTAACATCAACAACAATCATTGGACTCTGTTGGCGGGCCATGTTCTGTCCAAGACCGTATCCTTCCTTGATTCAATGACTAATGGCAGAGGCCAAGCATATATCCAGAAGTGGAGGTGATTATGATGTATTTTTCTGAAATACAAAACGTAATAATATTATGTCCAGTAGCATGTGTAATGTTTAGTATTAAATCTATAGAAAGTTCTGCTTAAACTTTCATGACATGCCCCTCTCATGTTTCGTCCCAAGTACAATACGTTAACATTCAATACATTTGTTCCATTTTAGGACAGGGCGGACACAGCTGCGGGCTATACGTCCTTCTGGTAAAATGTGATTGTAATATTCTTCAGACATCAGTAATGCCATTCTTAAGGAACTGTCAATGTTTCAGTATTTGATAACTTGTCACAAGAGAGCTGCATTGTAACTATCCAGTGGTTTTTCGGGTTGTTTTCAAAATGTGACAGCTTAATGATTAAGTAACACTTTGTGATACTTATTCCATTAAGGGTTTATTAACAATTTAACATGTAAATGGATCTCATGTCACCATAATTGACCATATGTGACAAGGGTAAATCCTTGGTACTGGATAGGATCATTTTAATTTACTGCGATGTTCGTTGAGCGGATGTTGTACAAAAGCTGCTATAATGTGACCAGTCACCAGCTTGGATTTTAATCAATTTGATAATGATCCGCTTAAATCCTTTCATTGCCTGTATTTTGAAAGGTTTGGAGATAGTGTGCCACTGTCAAACTTTTAATGAAATGTCACGGTTAATTGATGTTCTTGTTTCAAAGTTGATGCCTTTAAGATGTCTAATGGTTCAAGCATACCTATCCTAGACATGACGCCTGTTTGATTTTCATAAATAATTGTATATAATGTTAACTTACTCCTGTTGCATGTGTTTATAATTTTATAGTGGGAATTAAGTATTTAAGTTGAGCACAAGTGAAAGTCAAACACGTAATAATACCTCTGTTCATAATATGTGCACAAGTTTATTGCGTATACCTATACACTAACAAATGTCTCTGAATTCAAAACACAGTAGATTTATCTCGTAATGTATATACATGTATGCTACCAACTATTTAAAATTCATTTTAGAGCGATGTTGTTAATGCATGTTTTGGTTATCTTAAACTATGTTGTCAGGTGGAGTTTCTAATACTGAGATTTTGAATCAATCTCTGTGGCATATTATCAATATTTTGATCGGTTGCAATACTGACTTTTTAAAAAAAAGTAGGAAGCAAAGGGATTAACATAGTTTATATCTTTGGAAGAATGGAATTGTAAATATGATATTAGTATAGACTTTAGTAGCTCTGTGTCCGAATAATTAGTTTTAATCATACGGAACCAATACACGATTTTCCTTTCATACCATTCGATATTCACGAATATTTATAAGTAAACAGATTTTTAAAGTATACTCGAGTGAGATTTGATAAATCAACTAGTCAGTTTAGATGTGGAGAAATATTTAACAAAGATTTCAAACGTAATGAATGGAAAATATCAATTTGTTCAATTCATGACATGGAAAATACAATCTTGTGTCTATGGTCCCATATTAATATAGCTAAAATAGTGAAATTCATTATTTAAAAAAAATCTAAAGGTTACGGTGAATTGTACACACAATATTACTTCATAGACATGTATGTATGGGTATTATATTTCTTAATTTGTTAAAGAATGTCGATGACGTTTAGGTTAAGAGATTATAATTTGTATGACTTTGTATGAAACATTATACCGTGTGTTAAAGGGGCAGTAGCACGTTTTTTCACTCAAATAAGTCGATGAAATAAATTTGAAAAATAATGTCACCAATAGTATAACCCCCTTCTATCTTCGGAAAATCAAATTAAAAAATGATTTACATGGTTCGGTTAAGCCATGGTAATCGTTTTTGTCATTCGAAATAATAAAATATGTTCACAATAAAATGGCCGCCATGCAATTTTTGCTTTAAACACAACAACGTTAATTCTACTAAGAAAAATTGGTTTGTGTAATAAGATGTTTTACCCTCTAAAGTCAATATAAATGACATAAACTATCATTATAAATGGGAAATTTGAAAAAAACGTGCTACTGCCCCTTTAACATCGTAAATAAAAAATCATTCAACATGTCGTTTAAATAAAGTATGTGCTTGTCACTTGAAATGTTTGCGTGTCGTTTTGTTATTCTTGTTGTTAAATTTTCAGTAGTCTAATGAGGAAAATGTAGTTCAAGGCGATCTAGAACAGCATGTGACTTACTGTACACTCCGAATAGCTCGTGACCTCCGTGCTCAATCGGAAAAGCTGACGTCACAAATTATCTCTGCGCGGGAAGGTATATACCCAATGCTACATACCCCTCTAGGGAGAATTCAGGGCCTACATTCAGCTACCCCATAACGTTAGGTTCCCGATGAATAACGTTTCGCTTAAAGAGAACCCAATCATGATTTAGTTCTAAAGTCTCACTTTAACTAATCTTAAGTTAAGATAACCAGTAAATCGAAGCCAATTATTTCAAACCCCCACCCGACTCATGATATCTTGGTCACAAATGTGCGGGCGTGAATCAAACTTCTAAGCTCACACCCTCTTGGTGGCTAATCAACTGCCTCCTTCAGCATAAAAAGGCTCTCTAGCCTACAACCACTCTTGGTTGAACAATCGAATGCCCCCGGCACTCCCGAAAATTTGAAATAGATTGATCATACCTCGCTCCTCGAAAATCGACGTAACGTCTGGCGTCCAGTAGTGAAAAGAGGGAGATAACTCGTTTCTCCGCTAGGCGTCACTGAGGCTCGTTTAAAACCGAATTGTTCATCGCAGTTTGATATGGTTTTGTCTTTTTGTAAAACAAAAGTTGAAATATATAATAAAGATATATACCGTATTTCCTCTAATAGGGGCCGGGCCTCTAATAGTAGCCGGGGGTAAAGGTAGGCTACCTGAAGGTGAATAAGAGCCGGGCCTCAATAAGGGCCGGGTCTCTAATAAGGGTCCGTGTTTTTATCTCATCAACGGTCATCCCCTATAGTGCAGTGGCTTAGGTCCGATTTTCACATCGATCGTTACACACCGGACTAAAGCATGAAAATTTGCAAAATGAGAGAATATGACGTGTTTCATAAGAAAAAAATAGGGTGCCCGATTTTCAGACCCTCTTTTGACTTTTAAACACAGTTCATTTTAGGTGTCCGAAGGCGATGCAGACCGGAATAAACATGACTTGTTGTTGGTGAGTAGTACTTTTAACGTTACATTATTTACTTCCTGTCACCCGCTGATTTTTACGTCAGTGCGATTTGAGTAAAGATAAAGAATCACCGAGCGAATGAGAAGACTTTAGTAGGTTATTAACATTGAAAATAAATATAAGTGATCCTATTTCCGAACGGAAAACTGAAAACAAGTGTAAATAATATTGATTTCACGACAGCGGGCATAGATGGAAGTCTGAAGGAGGCAACCAGAGAAAAGCGAGGCAAGGGAAAGCGGCGGAAGGTGTCACTTCAAACAAAACTACCAGCAAACTTCCCGCTGTTCCTTCGAGATTCCAAGAACAAGGAGGAATTGTTTGAACTTCTGACTGATGGAGTCTCTGGACACACCTACGGAACCGGAAAACAAGTATTCATCACATCCGGTCAAACGGTTTCCTCCAACAATGATGAAACAATGAGCGCCAGCAATCATGAGGAAGCAGACACCCGCATTTGTCAACATGTCGAGGATGTTCTGAGGAAAGGAGGCTCCAATGTCTTAGTCAGCACAGTTGATACAGATGTCATCATAGTCTTGGTGGGAAACTTTTCAAAATTTGAAACTCACAACGCATCTCTTCAGCTATATGTCGCTTTTGGGAAAGGAAAACATTTCAGATTGTATGATATCAAATCCATCAGCAAAGAACTCGGACACACAATATCAAATGCTCTTCCTTTCTTTCACGCCTTTACCGGATGCGATACCACATCACAATTTGGTGGAAAAGGGAAAAAGACAGCATGGAAGACGTGGCTTGCCTATCCAGAAGCTTCTGTAGGCTTTCTTTGTCCAACCTTGGAGCCATTTTCTCCTGTTAAGGAACACTCGAGGGAATTTGCTACAATTGAACGATTTGTGTGCATCTTGTATGACAGCAGCACTGAACTTGACAAAGTCAATGATCTGAGACAAGAGATGTTCTGCCAAGGAAAACGTGTCAAGATGATGAACAATCTGCCACCAACGAGGAATGCTCTGATTCAGCATACAAACCGGAGTATCTTCCAAGCCAGCATTTGGATTGGTAGTTTAAGCCCACAGCTGAATGCCCCGGATCCAAGTTCACTAGGATGGAGAAAGGAAGACAATTCTTGGTGTCCAGTCTGGATGACAATACCTGAGGCTTTAAAGGCGTGCAGGGAGCTCATTAAGTGTGGATGCAAATCACAGCCAGTTTGCTCCAGAAAATGCATATGTAGACATTCTCAGCTGGACTGTACTTCCCTCTGCAACTGCAAGGGTAACTGTGACCACTGATTTACATGCAGGTCGGTCAGTGAGATTTCTTGATACTTGTCTTCAATTATTTCTCAAATGTGTTGATACAATTACTGAAAGTAAAGAAATTGGAGTTTTATATGGTTTTTATCTTGTTGCTGACCTTAGCAAATGTATATTTTCCCGTTTGAAGTGCCAAAATCGAATAGGTATTGGCGACAATATGAAAATAAGAATTTTCCCGCCATTTTGGCCGCCATCTTGAATTTCGACAAAAGTAGGTCAACAAAATCGGGCACCCCCATCTAGTATGATTTAGTATGGTCTTCCAAGCTTGTATGCGAAGTTTCATGCTTTAGTCCACCAAGTAACTATTTTTACCCTATGCCACTGCACTACTACTAGATATAGGCCTACTTCTCATATAATATGTTCCCAGGCACTAAGAGGAATCACGGATGTTAGTATTTCAATCTTTTGGAAAATATACTTATAACGTCATTCGCCAGAGAAATCTTTTATCTACAACATGGCATATGTTAAATAAGTTTTATATCACGGCAATGTATTGCAATTTGGTTTCAAAGAGAAGTACCACTTCGACTAGCGCGCGCTAAGGGTATCTGACGTATATAAACAGAATCCCTTTTTTTGCGTAATACGTACACAAACAGCAAGTGCTTCCGAAGCGTGAAGGCTCGTCTCTAGCGCAAGTCGCCATAAGAACCCATATGCTGCACGTGCTTCACGTGTCTCTCTTGCAAGTTACCCTTGTCACACATTACTGAATGTGACGATTGCTTTACAAACAATGTTTCTAAATGTCCTGAGAATATACAAAATATTTCCTGTTTAATGTTCTTTTTATTGAGCAAATTATGACAAATTTTTACTCTCATTAATTATAAAATTCAAGAAAAATACCTAGTTGGGTAAAACAGTTATTCCAATATCTGTAGCAAATACAGAATTAAATGAAATAATAAATAAATCACCGCCAAAATAAAATATATTTCGATATCTTTCATTGCTCATATTTTGTGTTATTATTTCGTGTCTTTGTTTACTGTGTGTGAGCTAGACCATAATGCTTTGCGCTTGAATTTAATAGACTGGATCTATATTTAGACTGGAAAACACCTTTACTAATTAATGCAATTTCTCGGCTTATTTTAAGTTGGAAAAGTTAGGGAAAAATTAAGTGTATTTATTTCACGGAGACGGATTTTTTGAAAATTGTTGATATTTTCATCAACATCCGTGATGGCTCTTTAAACTACCGTGTTAAATTAAGAACCCTTACCGTACATGTTAATAAGGGCCCGGGCCCCTATTAGAGGAAATACGGTATACATATTGGTAAAAATCGAAGTACTAAAATACTTTATATTATAACTGGCTGATATGGTAACAAGCGTTAACGACCTTCGTAGCTCCCAGACTTTTCTGAATGTTTAAATTTAGCTAACCAGAACGAATAGTTCCCGGGCTCGGGGAACTAGAAATCTGCATAACTACCAACACTGTAAATAAAAAAAAATTCAATTTGACAGTAAAAAAGTTGTAGTCGGACGGTGCCTGAGATGAATATGCAAGTTGTCAATTTGACAATCGACAACATATTGACAACCCATATTGTCCATCTTGACAATGCAGATTGTCATACGACAATATATAAGTTGTCAAGACGACAACATATGTTTTTCAGTGAATTACCACCACACTATTTAAAAGTGTTTAAAACACGATATATCAGCATACAGCGACCAAGAAATTGCTCAGGAGCACCGTCTTTTAATAAAGAAGACTTTGTGATGTAGGCCTATTACAGCTTACTGACTTAAATTTCTCAGAAAAATTCCAAGACACGTACATCTATCGACTCTGAGAACGTTTTTACTCATAGCTTCACAGTTTGAGAAAAAAACGCCAATAACATTAAGCTGAACTATTCTATATGACAGTGATGTTGTTTCACGTAATTCTCAGAAGAAGAAAAAATCCAGGACAGGAAAATGCATTTTGAAATCCTCAAATGATATTTTTTTCAGAATATGTAATATCATGTATAGGCATAGTCGTTTTCAGATTGTGTATACTTTCTTATATATATGTAAATTCTCAATATCAATTTAAGTACTCATAAATACTTGAAAATTTCAAATAGTCAGTCAAGTAGCAAATTCTGACATAAAAGGCGGGAAATCTATTAAGTGAAAAGCACTTCTCACTGATATCTACTTGATGTAATGCTTTTGGCGATATACTTGAGCTGAGAGTGGGAATGTCTTACCGAGGGTGGTAAACGCACTCGCTAACCGTCTGCGCATGCTCTACAAAATATAAACAAGATACAGTTCCGGAATGAGTGCAGATATTTAATCTTTTGTTGTCCTCTGGTTTTATTCGAAATTGTGTGTTTATGAAAATGGGAATGGATTCGTAATAGAGTTGGGGATTATCTGACGCATCGAAAAAAGGAGGAAAACAAAGATGGGGTGTTTTACCTCACAGGTAAGTGGTCGGAGTCGGAGAAGATCATCTGTCAGGAACAGCTGATTGTCATGTAGGCCTATATAAACAATGGTAAACATTCGTGTCTTGATTCTGTCAGATTACTCAACACTCTGTCAATGTTGACAATTGTATCGTTAACCTTGTTTGTTTGATGTTTAACGTTGGAAAACAGGCTAATTTTGATAATTGTGATAATTTATTAATGTCCGTTATTAATTCCTTTGAATAGTTTTTTCCATTTATTTTGAATATACACATCAAATGTTGTTTAAAACTAAATTTACAAAATATTTTTTGATGAATATGTTAAAAAATCCATCTCTACACAAGATTTTAGTAACAATCCTTTGAAGATTGTTTAAGATGCAACAGTTTGTTATTCAAAAAGTTTTCTTCTTCATATCATGTTGGCTGGTATTGTTGAGTACTGTGTGTCAAAAACTTTGTCCTCTGACGGGTATCTACATATCTACCCTGTACTTCATGTACAAATTAAAGGCATAGTCCAAACTGTTTGACATGTCGGACATTGTTGAGGAAATATCAAAATTGTGATAATCCTCTCGAATTCAGATAGAAGATAAAGAATACAATATGTTATTTGGTTTGTTCATGTGGCAGTATGAAATGTTTTGTTTCTCTATCAAGATGATTGTCACATATAGTAATAAGTCATCAGCTATGTAAGAGAAAATTGATCAATTAAGATAATTGGTCGGTTACTATTAAGTGTTGCTAGTTCATTGCATATAAATATATATAGATAGAATATATGCATGATTATTTACCAGCCCAAAAGTTTGAGTAAATTTTTCATGACAAAAATCAAACTAAAAGTAACAAGTACTTGGCTTTGGAAGTTAAAGGGAGAGTTCCATCAGAGTATGTTTTTGTGCAAGAACTGTGTGAAATGAGAAAATGTCATATTTTTACAAATTAAATTTCCAATATCTCCAATCTCATTTTTAGGTTAACATTATTTGATAAAGCTCATGATTAAGGGGAATGGTAAAATGTTTAATCTGGGAAGATATCAGAATCCAAAGTTATATGAAATTCTAGTATGTTTGTTCAATTCCTTCCATACATCAAGGAGGTTGTAGTTTTCTATATTTGCTATGACAACAACCCTTGATTTAGGATTGTTTAAATGTTTATCATTTTCTAAATCAATTGAGGGGTTCAAAACAAGATTCTAATCTCCTACAATTACTAACGTTTTATTTTTACTAATTTTACAACTTTTTCATAATAAAACATTTATATTGATAGACTATACACCAAGTAACCAATAATTAAAATGATCAACAATATCTTGTTATGTCTTTACAAAGTTTTCCACACTTAAGCGTTTTGGCGTCAGTCCTCATTGTTTTCATTTTTGAATGGATGTGCACTAGTCTATAAATTGTCAAATCTACAGTAACCAGTTTCAACTGGATTGTGTTATTATCATGTGTTTATAACATATATTTATAAGGAGGAATGTCCCCTTGAATTTTGTTGCCACAAAAATACCCCAATACAACCCTCCCCTCAATAAATATCAGTCAAGAGTTGAGTGTATTGATAAAAAATATTTAAAATTTGCCACTGAATGTGACTTTGAATTCAAAAGAGTGATTATACATGCCAATACTTGAATGTACTAATATATTTAGACAGCCAATCTATCAAAAATGTTTTGAAGGCATGTTATAAAGTCTTGTAAAATACACACTTTATTTATTATTAAGAGAAATGAAGTACACAATTTATTGGAAGATGTTGGTTGCAGAGAAATGGGTGTATCGGCATGTTATTATTCAATTAAATAAAACTCTGTCATAATTACTGAACAAATATAAACATCTTAAAATGGATCATGGCATAACTACCGGTATATATTCAGGAAATGTTTATTGTATTTGGATTATATTGCACTGTTAACCCTAGCCTTGCTAAACTTGCCTAACTAAATAGAGGGGCGGTTCTATCAGGGTATTTTTTGTGGAAACATAATTCGAGGGGACATTCCTGTTGACACATGTTATTAATACATGTTGAAAACACAATTCAGTTGCAAATTTTTTCGGAGGGAAGACTTTGATGACTTAATATTGACACCTTGAGGTGAGGTGGTTTTGGATTTAACACCGCTTTCAAGAGTATTTATATCGCAGCTGCTAGTATTATTGCAGGGAGAAAGCCTGCAACACCATGTGGCTATGCATTGCAGTGAAACCTGTGAGCATCAGCTTGAACTTGCAAACCATGGTGACATTTTGATAAAGACTAGCTCACAATCTTTGAAAAATAAAAACAATGAGAAGTGAAACCATTCATTGGTGCTTTGAGTGTGAAAAACTTTGCTACGGCATAACCATGATAACAATACATTGTTGATTAGTTATTTCTTACTTTGAGGATATTCTATCAATGTGTATGTTTTACTACTAAAAGGTTGTTAAGAATACAGCATGTTTCTCTTTTCACATAATGCAAAAAACAAGATGGATCATTCCCTTTAGTCACGTAACATCTAAGCAAAGATATTCTCAGAACATGAAGATTTTCTGGATAACATCTTCTTTAATGTGAAAATACATGACGTTTCGGAGTATATGCTCACTCCTTCATCAGGTCACATTCCACCTGATAAAGGAGTGAGTACTCAGTATATACTCTTAAACGTCGTGTATTTTCACATTAAAGAAGTTGTTACTCAGAAAATCTTCCTTTTCTTATGTATACCACTTCTAATTGCCCTTCACAGACCTAAAGATATCCTCACAGCTACTGAGTATGAAAAGGGTTAAAAACAAGTTGAGCCCAGACTTTGGCTCATATTGCATATGGGATGTATAGAGGATATTATATAAGTGTCTATGTCATACTATATTTATAACAGGAGTGCCTGAATATTAGTATTTCCTGAGCGAGAGCGAGGGATATACCGATATTCAGGCACGAGTGTCGTAATCATAGTATGACATAGACACAAATGTAATATTCTGTTTATTACCGAAGTAGTGAAATTAATGAAAACACGCTAAAATCCACTTTCAACCATAGGTTGGCCACCCGCCGTAGCTCATTTAGAACGCAACGAAACATGGCGTCATAGCATTGTTTATGACGTCACGTCTCCATTACAAAGTGATGTTGCCCTAGGGCATCGTATGGAAAATATGAACCCCGATATGATTGCCCCCGTAGGCAATAAATTTATCTGTTTCATGCTTGGGAAGATACTGAAGTGTAATGTTAATATTTTCATATAACTATTAAAAATGTGGTATTAATTTGGGACAGCCACATATTTTATCTCACTGCATGCAGCATAAGTAGAGGTGTTTATTGTGTTGTACATAGCAGCCCTGTCATCCAGACCCCTTAATTTATAAGTGCCTCAGCAAGTCTACAAGAAGACTATAGAGCTCAGTTTTAAGAAAATGAACACATCTGAGAGGCTCCTTTTTATTTTATTTTTTTGTAAAATTTTAGAGGAAAAAATTATTTAAGAGGCTAAATGTTAGACTAGTCAATTTCATGTTTGCATTAAGAGAGTTAGTCTATTTCATGAGTAGGGGTGTTGTGCTGCCCAGTCCATTCTCTTTAAGTCTTTCTCTTGTTGTATTGTCATGCATGAATAATTTTCATTTAAGTTGTACTTCACTTCACATGTCACTGTGACCAAGTACAAGCAAGACAGACAGATTACTGATAAAGATGGGTTAAATCTTGTGTACATGCTGTGTGGTGGCCCCATAGTCTTACAATAAGACTCAGAACAAAATTATTTATTCATTAATTTCACTATTGTATAAAATATTGAAATGGAGCCAATGAGAAATGGCATTATCAGATCTGAAAACAGAGGCTCAATATTATAAATCAATCAATTTATTTTCAATATCATTATCAAAGTCTACCGGTAAGTGTTAGACTTGTGACACTGTGGCCTTGCTGTGAGTCCGCCGGGCATAGCACCCGAGGAATTTTAGTGCCAAAATAGAGATATATGTAATCAATAAACGCCCTCCATACCTGAGCAAGTGTTCTTCATCTCTAACACAGCATACATTTTCAATGTCACCACAACTCTCAATCCTTCTACATAATGCAATATATAAAGAACCAACTTGCCAATGCAAGGCATAACTCTTGCCAGTCATCATCACTGACTGATTTAAGCCTTGCAGTATTTCCCTCGCTTTTCCGTTCTAAGAGGTGGATTGCTGCAACTGAAATGCATAGTGAGCTCCGATTAGCACGGAAACCTTAGGGAAATACTCCAAGGCTTAAATCAGCCAGTAATGGAAACATGCAAGAGTTGTGTCTTGCATTGGGAAGTTGATAAAGAACCAACTTCTATGTTACCTAAATACAAACAAGTTTCCTGACTATTTTAATGTTTTATTCCAGCTGGCATGTTGCTGTGGCCCTGCATCGTGTGCGCTGTGTTCGAAATGCTGCCCCAGCATGAACGAGTCGACAGGGACACGCATCATGTACACCCTCTTCCTCATCATCGCATTCGTCGTCGCGTGTCTCATGTTGTCTCCTCAGCTGCAGGATATCATCATAGAACAGGTGGGTGATATCATAGAGCAGGTGGGTGATATCATCATAGAACAGGTGGGTGATATCATCATAGAACAGGTGGGTGATATCAACATGCACAGGTGGGTGATATCATCATGCACAGGTGGATAATGATCATAGATAGGTGGATGATGGCATAGTAATTAATAACCATACAACTCTGTAACGTTGCTGGATAGTGCTAGGTTAGGGGATATCATCATAGAACAGGTGTGTGATATCATAGAGCAGGTGTGTGATATCATCATAGAACAGGTGTGTGATATCATAGAGCAGGTGGGTGATATCATAGAGCAGGTGGGTGATATCATAGAGCAGGTGGGTGATATAGAGCAGGTGTGTGATATCATCATTGAGCAAGTGTGTGATATCATAGAGCAGGTGGGTGATATCATAGAGCAGGTGGGTGATATCATTGATCAGGTGTGTGATATCATCAGAAAGCAGGTGTGTGATATCAGAGCAGGTGTGTGATATCATAAAGCAAGTGGAGGTTATCATCATAGAGCAGGTGTGTGAAGTCATCATAGAGCAGGTGTGTAATGTCATAGTACAGGTTGATGATATCATAGAGCAAGTGGGTCAAATCATCATAGAGTAATTAGTTAATATCATAAAAGTGAGGTAAGATGATTTTTTGTATACATAGCAGGTGGGTGACATTATCATAGATCAGATGGGTGATATCATCCTAGATCCGATGGGTGATATCATAGCTGAGTCGGGTGATACCATCAATGATCAGGTGGGTGTTATCGTCATAGTTCAGGTGGGTGATATCATAGATCAGGTGGTGATATGATCATAGAACAGGTTGATGATATCTAAAAGATGACAATTGTCATGTGCAAAACATAATTTCAAGAAGAAATTGTATCGGTGCATTGACTGTTATGTGCATAGGAATTAAAAAATCCATGATATGCAGACCATTCAAAATTTGATATACCGGTAGCTAGTCTTTCAACCTTCTTCAAGTTTGCAGTGTAAGTATGAATAGTTTTCCATTTTAGCTGAACGTTATGCCAACACCTTATTATGTTAGCCCAGTGGTACACAGTTAATTTCTAAATGGGCTAATCTAATAGTAACATTTAATGAAAACATCTTTGTTCTAAATTTTATTCAAATATAATGTTAACTTCTAGTTAAACTGTATGAAATAAAGCCTTTCCCAGTAAGTAATTATACTTGTAGATACAAGCTGACTCCAGTAAAAAAATGAAAAATTTCAGCACTAGAAGCAGACAAGGTGCTTGCTTGTAACGTTGTTTGTCTATTATTTGAGAGGGGAACAACAATCGAGGGGTGTTTGCTCTATAACCTGTGCAAGGAGTTAAGCCATTGTTTTCTATTGTTCCCCGAGAGGTGCAAATCTAAAACAAACATTCCAGGTCTCTCGACTCCCTTTCTGAGTTCACCTGTAGATGAAAACGCAATTTATCAGTTCCAGATGTCCATGTAACGGCAACAACAAAGTGATATACCTCTTATACAATAGACAAATTGGGGAGAAAGTATTCTGTAACCTTTTGTCAAAATAATGGGAACAGCAAACTGTTAAGCTTCATTGACATGGGAAAAAATTAAACTTATCCAACCACTAATGATTCTGACCATTTAATTTCCTAAAGTAATTGTCCAAAGCCAGTTGATCTAGCCAAATTCATGTGCAGGATCATATCATCTTTCAATTCCAAAAAATTATAATATCGAAAATCAGTCGCCATCAATTTGTACAATGATGGAAGTACATAGCTGTAATTCTCATAAATCTTTCATGGTCTTTTCTTATATCAATGCATTGATTTTCGTCATTATTCTGATCGGTTTTATAATAAATTTAGTCCCTGGATTTTGTGATTCTATGAATGGAGAATAAATCACGGAAATAACCAGCTGATGCAGGAAAACATCTGATTTACAGAAATCACATTTTCATGCCAAAACTTTTGTATTAGTTAATCTACAATTTACTACTTCAACGAGCAATGGATATTAGTAAATTCAATGAATTATCTTTCATATATAAAATCACCTTAAGTCCATTGAATATTTTTTGTTTTAAGAAATATACAAAATTCGATCTAAATAAAACATTTGGTTGGTTGGATCAAATTTGAAAAGGTAAATCCTCATTAAAATTGTACAAGACTGTTTCCTCAACCCAATTTCCTTTTGCTGTAGACCTTAAATAACTAGCAATCATTTTTACATAACTATCAGTTAAACCTTTACCTGCAGATACAAAAATATTCTATCTTTAGACTTTTCAAAGATAACTTTGAGTCATTTAACATCGATACCAATTAACCGTTTGTCTTCAGTCCCAGAATATTCCATGATAGCCAATGTTAAGGCAGTTGACAATCCTGTATTCTTCCCTTGTTAATAAGTTGTAATTCCTGTAAAATGACCACTCAGAATGCTAACTGACACAGCAACTAAAGTGTGTATTTCATCACGATACAGGTACCGAGGCTGAACGAGACATGTACACTACTGAACGCAGGAGACAACTGCAGCAAGTTGATGGGGTACCAGGCTGTGTACCGTCTGTGTCTGGGTGTGGTCGCCTTCCACTTCATCCTTATGATCCTCACCGTCTGCGTCTCCACTAGTAACAACTGGAGGGCCTCTGTACATAACGGGTGGGTAGATCTTTACACAGAGAATACTAAATGACGTCCCTTTTAATGACATATTTCTGAAACGAGTGAGTGGTTTGCTATTTGACAAGGGAAGTAATATACCGATACCATTCACGAGTTTCATAAATATGTTATTAAACAGAATGAGTTTAGTATTTTATTTATTACTCACTGATTTAAATCCCAGTTAATTCCACGAACTCGTTGATAAATGGGACACAAATGCGACCGTAACGCATATAGTGTGATGTCATATCTATGCCAATATGACGTCATGTCAATCGACAGCATGCAATGTTATTAAAAATGTGTAATAACACTGTAGATTTATTAAATAGTGATATCTTCAACAGGCAAGTAATAAACGATTGTATATAGAGATTCACTTTCCCTTGCAAGGCATAATTTGCACCAGTCTCTATCACTGTCTAATTTAAACCTTGCTGCATTTTGTCACCTTTTATGCTAGCTTTTGCTTGTGTGAAGCACCTATTAAACTTGATAGTCCAATCAGAAAACTCCTTACAAAACTAAATTCTGGGGCCAAAACCAACATGGCGACAAACATGTCAGAGGTAGTCAACTGCAGGGTTTCCTTTACATGAATGTGGCCATTTTGATATTAGGATGAAACGATGTCACCGATTGGCTGGAGCAGGGAAGATAACTGGAAATGACTTTTAATTGCTGGTGAGGGCGCTGCAATCAACTTACGAATTGTGGCAAAGCACAGTCAGGTTTAAATTAGCCATTGATGGAGACTGACATTAGTTATGTCATGGGGAGAAAGTTGATAGAGATTACAAGCATATACCGGTACACAGGGATGCAGATTCAAATTTTTGCCAGTCGGACATTTCATCTTTGACCCAAAAAGACGAACCCGGAAGTAAAAAAAATTTTTATGAATAAAGTATGAGAAAGTATTACTGTTTGTTGGTTCTGCATTCATTGCATACTATTAAACATAACACATAAAGTAATTAACGATAACTATTAATTTATCATTAACATGCATAAAATGGTTCATAATTTAAAATCAATGTTTACCAACTACGATTTACCGACAGTGCTAGTTTGAGCGAGTTTACACAATCAAGTTTACAAGCGAATTTGCGTCAAGATATACGAGAAAATTCAAATAATTTAATTGCACATAGTTCATCAAAAGTTAAAATCATGGACCAAATGATATGTACCTTCTAAATAATCATTTTAAATTCAAAGGAACTCGTTTTCAATAGCGATATAATTTGCGTAAACTCACAACTCGGCAGAGCACGTGGTCCAACTATTTTCCATACGACTGTTTCCTATTCAAGATGTAGTTACGAATTTGAACTTATTCTAATAAGATTACTTTTACATTTTATTTGGAGAAATATTTCGCAATTGTAAATGAATAATTATAAAAGGAAAAGAACTAATGTAAACGCAAGAGAAATTGGAGTTTTTAAATTAGCATACCTCTTTATAACGTGTGTCATCATGTAAATGCGATCGCGTGTTCGTAGCGTCATACAAACGGTGTTTCACTACATAACGTCTCGTGAAATAATATTGCTAATTATTCGTTTTTGATAGGTTTATTTATTTTGAATTTGTATAAAAGCTTTACCATACATCGATATTTATCTATCATATTTTGTTACAATATGTTACCTATGTGGTTTAAACATATTTATTCAAGGAAAAACGGGATTAGCAAACAAGCAGAGAACTGCTTATGTTAATGCTGCTCCCTATCAAGTTTATACAGATGTGACAGTGACGTACACATGGACATAATACAATAAACATATCAATTCGATATACAGATGCATAAAGGAAACGTGATTATTACAATGAAACGTTTGAAGGCTAAGACAATAATACTTGCAAGGTTATGTCATCATATCAGCAAGGCAACGCAGTCAAATAGAAGTAGAGGTTATCTGAATACCGGGAATCTCTTGGATTCTATAATGTAATTTTGTACAGACTTTAATAACTCTAGGTTTGCCTGATCAGTTGAGCCCGAATGACCATATAAAATGGAGGATAAATCAAAACCTTTTGTAAAGAAATATGCATGTGATCTTATGTGATCGTAATTAGGACAGATGAGGAAGAAATGGAGCGCGTCTTCAGTGTGATGCCCACAAATGCATTCTGGGCTATTAGATATAAACCTTCTGGGCTATTAGATATAAAACCTTAAAAATCTGTCTTGATTTGAGCTCAAGTCGGGTGTCAACTGCTCCTGCATTTAAACATGATTTATAAAGGTTCCTTATGTAATTGACAATGAACTTTTATTGTATTTACTGTGGTATTCTGGAAAAATAATAATAGGAGTCTTATCTCTGACCTCAAGTTGAAAAGGAGAGGCGCCGATTCCTTTTGTCAGACAAATTGAAGAATCAGTGTCTAAAAAGTTAGTGTGAGCATGCAAGCCCGCGAGGCTCAATGGATAAGGCACCGGCCTCCTATATCTGCATCAGTCAGTTGTTGACAGCCGGGGATTGCGGGTTCGAGTCCCGTCGCGGGTATATTTTTCAACAAATTTAAAATCTATAACTGAATGGAAATTGAATTCCAACACAAACTTTGACAAGTTCAGCATTTGAATTTATTCATCTAAAGTGTGCCAAAATACGGGCAAATGGCGTGTACCCGTGTCATTTTAAGAAAGTGCTGTTTGTGTCAAATGAAAGGAAAGAGAAAATACTCTGATGGAAAATGATAAATTTCGGCAGTATTACACTGTCAGCAACGTAATAGACTGCAGTCATGTTTACCTTAGTTAAGAAAACAAGCGTGGCTATCACGCGCTGCTTGTGTAGCTTAACAATGATGATTGCCTATCAAGTGATTTCGAAATAACAATGTACCATGATGCATTGTCGCAAAGTACTCACTTCCTTCATCAAACCTGCATGTGAACTTAACAAACCATACCACAACGGCAAAATACTAATTTACTTTACCCAAGACCGCGTGGCCCAATGGATAAGGCCCCGGCCTCCTATTAAGATCTTCTAGAAAGCAGGGGATTGCGAGTTCGAGTCCCGTCGCGGTTAAGTTTTACCGACTTTTGCCATTTGAGCTCAAGTCGGGTGTCAACTACTCCTGCATTTAAACATAATTTATAAAGGTTCCTTATGTAATTGACAATGAACTTTTATTGTATTTACCGTGGTATTCTGGAAAAATAATAATAGGACCTCAAGTTGAAAAGGAGAGGCGCCCATTCCTTTTGTCAGACAAATTGAAGAATCAGTGTCTAAAAAGTTAGTGTGAGCATGCAAGCCCGCGTGGCCCAATGGATAAGGCACCGGCCTCCTATATCTGCATCAGTCAGTTTTTGACAGCCGGGGATTGCGGGTTCGAGTCCCGTCGCGGGTATATTTTTCAACAAATTTAAAATCTAAAACTGAATGGAAATTGAATTCCAACACAAACTTTGACAAGTTCGAATTTATTCATCTAAAGTGCGCCAAAGTACGGGCAAATGGCGTGTACCCGTGTAATTTTAAGAAAGTGCTGTTTGTGTCAAATGAAAGGAAAGAGAAAATACTCTGATGGAAAATGATAAATTTCGGCAGGATTACACTGTCAGCAACGTAATAGACTGCAGTCATGTTTACCTTAGTTAAGAAAACAAGCGTGGCTATCACGCGCTGCTTGTGTAGCTTAACAATGATGATTGCCTATCAAGTGATTTCGAAATAACAATGTACCATGATGCAATGTCGCAAAGTACTCACTTCCTTCATCAAACCTGCTTGTGAACTTAACAAACCATACCACAACGGCAAAATACTAATTTCCTTTACCCAAGCCCGCATGGACCAATGGATAAGGCACCGGCCTCCCATTAAAATCTTCTAGAAAGCCGGGGATTGCGGGTTCGAGTCCCGTCGCGGGTATGTTTTACCGACTTTTGCCATTTGAGCTCAAGTGGTTTAAACATATTTATTCAAGGAAAAACGGGATAAGCAAACAAGCAGAGAACTGCTTATGTTAATGCTGCTCCCTATCAAGTTTATACAGATGTGACAGTGACGTACACATGGACATAATACAATAAACATATCAATTCGATATACAGATGCATAAAGGAAACGTGATTATTACAATGAAACGTTTGAAGGCTAAGACAATAATACTTGCAAGGTTATGTCATCATATCAGCAAGGCAACGCAGTCAAATAGAAGTAGAGGTTATCTGAATACCGGGAATCTCTTGGATTCTATAATGTAATTTTGTACAGACTTTAATAACTCTAGGTTTGCCTGATCAGTTGAGCCCGAATGACCATATAAAATGGAGGATAAATCAAAACCTTTTGTAAAGAAATATGCATGTGATCTTATGTGATCGTAATTAGGACAGATGAGGAAGAAATGGAGCGCGTCTTCAGTGTGATGCCCACAAATGCATTCTGAGCTATTAGATATAAACCTTAAAAATCTGTCTCGATTTAGATCGCTGCACCCAAGCCGAAGACGAGAATGAATTATTTGGCAAGATCTTGGCCCATAGAATAAATCGAAGTGAAATTTAATGGTGTTTTCTACTTTAAGTTTACTTTTGAATTCGCCTAAAGTATTGGCGTTTTTTATATCTGAAGGGAGGGAATTCCAAATATTTATGGTGTCTGGGAGAAATGACGTGGAGTAGAGATTTGTCCTACATTTTATGGTTTGTAGGTCAGAATTATTTCTCAAATTATATCCACTTAACGATGAGACATTTTCTGTAACTAGGCTGGATAAGTAATCGGGAACTAGCTTGTTAACCATTTTATAAAAGAGGTATAATTTTTGTCGATGTCTTCTATTTTCTAATGAAGAGATATTTGTCTCTGAATATAATTTCTCGTGACTTGTGCCACGAACGGCTCCGCATATAGTTCTAATGGCATCTAAGTTTAATTTTTCCAACAGGAGTGCTTGTTCCTTTGTACAATTATCCCATATATGAGAGGAGTAGTCAAATATTGGTAGAATAAAGGATTTATACATTGTTTGCAGTGTTTTCCTGTTTAAGCGGTATTTAAAGCTTCTTAGGCAGTTAATCATTGGACTGACTTTATTGATGATATTTTCGATTTGACTGTGCCACATACAGTCTTTTTGGAGAGTTATTCCCAGATGTCGATGAGAAGGGACTTCGTCTATGTTGGTATTATCCATTGATAGAACTGGTTTAATATTCTGGGTGAGCTTTTTCCGGTAAATTGAATCGATACCGTTTTGTTTGGGTTGAAATCTACCTGCCATGTTTTAGCCCATTTTGATATTACTGCTAAGTCATTGTTTAGACATTGTGCGGCTACATTTGGATCATCTATAATTACATATAGTGAGGTGTCGTCAGCAAATAACCGTATGTTACTATCAATGTCGTCTACAATATCATTGATATAGACTAAGAAAAGAAGTGGGCCTAAAACGGAACCTTGAGGGACGCCAGCTGTAACGTGCTTTAATTCAGAACTATAGTTTAGTTTTCCTTTTATTTTCTGCAATCGGTCAACTGATGTCCGATAGGTCAATTTTCCATTCGGTCAAACTGGATTTACAATCGGACATGTCCGGCAAATAGACCTATTTCTGCATCCCTGCCGGTACATATTTCATACAACTTTTCCAAAAAGGGTGTAAAGTTTTGGCTCATCACGCCTGTATAATTAGTTCAGATGGGTATCATAAAAGCTGTGTGGTACCCTTTCAAGTCTAGTAATAATATTTTTTTATACCAATTTAATTTGTCGTAATTTTCGGATGGTTGACTATGTATTCAGCGGCCTACGTACATACATCCGTCCGTTCGTCACAGACGCAGACACCAGTCAATTTGGTGACCTTGACCCTATTTTCAAAGTCACCACGACACTTTGGCCACTTTATTATCTCTTGTTAACGCGATGTCACATGACCGGTTGGACATAATGTCTTAATATTTTCTGACAGCCTATATTGGCGGATTACGCAGACACCAGTCGATTTTGGTGACCTTTACCTTATTTTCAAGGTGACTATGACACTTGACCAAATGTTGTGTCTTACTTAACTCAATGTTTCAGCGGGGGACATTGCCATCTTAGTAGCAAACACTTGTTGTGTACTATACTTGTAACATGTCAGAGAGGTACTGTGAGGAAAGGTTATGCAAACACTTGTTGTGTACTATACTTGTAACATGTCAGAGAGGTACTGTGAGAAAAGGTTATGCAAACACTTGTTGTGTACTATACTTGTAACATGTCAGAGAGGTACTGTGAGAAAAGGTTATGCAAACACTTGTTGTGTACTATACTTGTAACATGTCAGAGAGGTACTGTGAGGAAAGGTTATGCAAACACTTGTTGTGTACTATACTTGTAACATGTCAGAGAGGTACTGTGAGAAAAGGTTATGCAAACACTTGTTGTGTACTATACTTGTAACATGTCAGAGAGGTACTGTGAGAAAAGGTTATGCAAACACTTGTTGTGTACTATACTTGTAACATGTCAGAGAGGTACTGTGAGAAAAGGTTATGCAAACACTTGTTGTGTACTATACTTGTAACATGTCAGAGAGGTACTGTGAGGAAAGGTTATGCAAACACTTGTTGTGTACTATACTTGTAACATGTCAGAGAGGTACTGTGAGAAAAGGTTATGCAAACACTTGTTGTGTACTATACTTGTAACATGTCAGAGAGGTACTGTGAGAAAAGGTTATGCAAACACTTGTTGTGTACTATACTTGTAACATGTCAGAGAGGTACTGTGAGAAAAGGTTATGCAAACACTTGTTGTGTACTATACTTGTAACATGTCAGAGAGGTACTGTGAGAAAAGGTTGTGCAAACACTTGTTGTGTACTATACTTGTAACATGTCAGAGAGGTACTGTGAGGAAAGGTTATGCAAACACTTGTTGTGTACTATACTTGTAACATGTCAGAGAGGTACTGTGAGGAAAGGTTATGCAAACACTTGTTGTGTACTATACTTGTAACATGTCAGAGAGGTACTGTGAGGAAAGGTTGTGCAAACACTTGTTGTGTACTATACTTGTAACATGTCAGAGAGGTACTGTGAGGAAAGGTTATGCAAACACTTGTTGTGTACTATACTTGTAACATGTCAGAGAGGTACTGTGAGGAAAGGTTATGCAAACACTTGTTGTGTACTATACTTGTAACATGTCAGAGAGGTACTGTGAGGAAAGGTTATGCAAACACTTGTTGTGTACTATACTTGTAACATGTCAGAGAGGTACTGTGAGGAAAGGTTATGCAAACACTTGTTGTGTACTATACTTGTAACATGTCAGAGAGGTACTGTGAGGAAAGGTTGTGCAAACACTTGTTGTGTACTATACTTGTAACATGTCAGAGAGGTACTGTGAGGAAAGGTTATGCAAACACTTGTTGTGTACTATACTTGTAACATGTCAGAGAGGTACTGTGAGGAAAGGTTATGCAAACACTTGTTGTGTACTATACTTGTAACATGTCAGAGAGGTACTGTGAGGAAAGGTTATGCAAACACTTGTTGTGTACTATACTTGTAACATGTCAGAGAGGTACTGTGAGGAAAGGTTGTGCAAACACTTGTTGTGTACTATACTTGTAACATGTCAGAGAGGTACTGTGAGAAAAGGTTATGCAAACACTTGTTGTGTACTATACTTGTAACATGTCAGAGAGGTACTGTGAGGAAAGGTTATGCAAACACTTGTTGTGTACTATACTTGTAACATGTCAGAGAGGTACTGTGAGGAAAGGTTATGCAAACACTTGTTGTGTACTATACTTGTAACATGTCAGAGAGGTACTGTGAGAAAAGGTTATGCAAACACTTGTTGTGTACTATACTTGTAACATGTCAGAGAGGTACTGTGAGGAAAGGTTATGCAAACACTTGTTGTGTACTATACTTGTAACATGTCAGAGAGGTACTGTGAGGAAAGGTTATGCAAACACTTGTTGTGTACTATACTTGTAACATGTCAGAGAGGTACTGTGAGGAAAGGTTATGCAAACACTTGTTGTGTACTATACTTGTAACATGTCAGAGAGGTACTGTGAGGAAAGGTTATGCAAACACTTGTTGTGTACTATACTTGTAACATGTCAGAGAGGTACTGTGAGGAAAGGTTATGCAAACACTTGTTGTGTACTATACTTGTAACATGTCAGAGAGGTACTGTGAGGAAAGGTTGTGCAAACACTTGTTGTGTACTATACTTGTAACATGTCAGAGAGGTACTGTGAGAAAAGGTTATGCAAACACTTGTTGTGTACTATACTTGTAACATGTCAGAGAGGTACTGTGAGGAAAGGTTGTGCAAACACTTGTTGTGTACTATACTTGTAACATGTCAGAGAGGTACTGTGAGGAAAGGTTGTGCAAACACTTGTTGTGTACTATACTTGTAACATGTCAGAGAGGTACTGTGAGAAAAGGTTATGCAAACACTTGTTGTGTACTATACTTGTAACATGTCAGAGAGGTACTGTGAGGAAAGGTTGTGCAAACACTTGTTGACAAATGGATAACTTTGTGTTGTCATTCTGAATGAGACTGGAAGCAGTTGAGAGATTATATAAGCCAATTTCCATCTCTCTATCACCAGGTACTGGTTTTTCAAGTTTGTCATTCTATGTGGACTGTGTGCTGGAGCCTACTTCATCCCAGATACCTACAGTCTCTGTGAGTATACTGACAATCTTTTAAATCTTAAGTGTCATTACACCGTCAATGGCACAACCTTTCTAGCAAATGAAAAGTTTTTTTCTGCCAAAACAAATTACATTTATTAGTTATAGTAATGTTATTTCTTTTCAGTTATCAATGATCAAAGAATGTAAATATTATGGGGGAAACATTTATGATGATGTTGTTATGGTTCACATCAAATATATTGAGATGAATGCCCAGGAAATTGAGTCCTATTACTTTTAGAGTATGAGTGTAAATCTTTGTTTTAGGCAAGCCAGAGTGAGTTTATACATTAATTTGCACAAAATTCATGATTGATGCATGGCACACTTTGAATATGATATTTTCTTTTTATGGAATTTATGGCAGTAAAGACTTTGGAAATTTATGGCATTCGGCAAGTGTGATGCCCTCTAAAGTTCCATACGATATATGATGTCCCAGATGGCAAAAAGAAAATTGCATTTCAACAATTTTTCGGGGCAAAAGTGTTAATTTCACATGTGCTCATTTGAAAACATGACACAGCTTATGTTTACATTATGGATAATACCACTGTCTATATCTACAGACTGGATGTATATTGGTATGGTTGGCGGTTTCCTTTTCATCATCCTCCAGCTCATCCTATTGGTCGATTTTACTCATTCTTGGAACGCCACCTGGTGAGTATGAAGACATCATTACATAGCTTTATAGGAAATGCTTGACGAATGGTGGTTCAAGTTCATAGTGTCTTAAAGGCACTGTTACACACTTGAATATATTGGGGCATACATTCTTGCTAGATTTCAATAAAAGGTGCAATAATACACTTAGTATTTGTGGTACCTATCTATAATCCATTTTTAAAAAAAATAGTAAAAGGAACTTACATATATCATAGACACAATGTGAGACAGTGATGTACAAAATGGTAAAAGGAAAACAGCAGAACTTGTGATTACTGCAATTAAATATCCAAACCTGAAACTGTAAACTAGCAACAAAGAAAATCCAAGTTGTAGGTGTAAAGGCAATGACTGATAAAATAAAAGATGTGATTGGAGTACTTGTAAATAGTTGGCCATGATATTGTTTACTCATAAAATGTTCTCTCCAAGCGAATAAATGAAAATGTTTTACATGCTCAAGGTGATTACCCCATTCTCTAATTACACTTGTCACTTGAGAGGTCAATGAATTAGCACCTAGGTCGCCAATACAGGAAACAGCACTACTCAAACTTGCGGTAACTGCCCTTGTGTCGAGACGAATATTTCCATACACAGCTACATGCCTTGAGAAAAACCATGCCAGTCAATTCACACTTGACTTCATTAGTGAACGTATGAGTGCAGATCAAAAACAGTTGCTTAGTGCCATGAATAATTTTTTGCCACTTGTGCAATCTACTTAAAAATGTAAAAAAGTAAATATAAAAACTTCAGGAAAGATATCAGTTGTTTTTTTTAACCAATTCTATGTAAACTGTTACAGGTGTATGAAATAAACTTTTAAAAAAGTCAACCCAAAAATGCTGAATGTAAATGACAAATTGTGACATTATTGAATACTAGCTTTTGTTTTATCTTTAAGGGTTGGTCGAAAATCTGGCACACGCAACAGTTGTGGATTTGCAGGTAAGTGAAAGCATTTTAATATCACAGCCCTATCACAATGGCCCTCAGATCAAGAGGTCCGGGATCAATTCCTGTCAGACTTGACAACTTTGTCTGCTGTAGAAAATTGTTCTACATGCAGTAAGATTTGGGTGCAATACTAGACTTATTTAACAAGGTTACATTTGGGATAACACTATCTTCAATAGCTGGTACGGTCAGTGCTGGCAATATTTGCCTTACTCTGAGGATGTGGGTTCGAATTCCGCATGGCACTTGGCCCGAAAAAGTACAAGAATTTGTACTATTGAAGATAGTGTTAACCCAATGTAACCTTGTTATATATGTGTTCACTATCTAAATGGAATGTATTTCTAATACTATTTGTTACTTACTTATTGTTTGCGAGTTGTGGTAAATAATTGCAGGTTTCATAGTAATCATTTATAAAATAAGTCTGAAATGTCACCAACCCCAAACTATATTCCCCACAATTTAATTGGTAAAATTAAACAGAAACCTAAAAGCAAAAGTAACCAGGTTTCTGACTTTCCAGTCTTTATCACTGGCTAATTTAAACCTTGCTGCATTTCATTGCATTTTCATTGCCTGAAATTTCTGATTGCGAACTCAAGGTGCAGCATGCTAACACGCTGGAAATGGTTATGAAATGCAGCAAGGTTTAAATTAGCCAGTGATAGAGACTGGTGCGAGTTATACCTCGCGGAGGAAGTTGCTGTCTGTTGGACTGACCTAATTTCAAACATTGCTGCATAGCCTCAAATCAAACTTTCTCCTTCAATAAGAAACACTCTTTACAATCTCAATAAATCCCAAATCAACTCATCTCCTTACTTACAAATGACCTGGACTCATATTTCAAAAGCTCTTACGACTGTCTTAGTGCTAAGAGAGCTTCGAAAATATGGGCCCTGGACTCATATTTCCAAAGCTCTCTCAGCACTAAGATAGTCGTAAGTGCCATACATTAACATTGACTTACCACTGTCTTAGCACTAAAACAGCTTTGAAATTATGGACCCTGAATCTTTCCAAAATTTCCAAAGGAGAATAGTTATCTCTGAATTATAATCTAACATGTTTTTCACACAGCAACCATCCTGATCGCGCTCATCTTTTTCATCATGGGCATGCTTGGAGTGATTTTGTTGTACGTGTACTACGCACCGCACAACTGCACCGCCAACAAGATCTTCATCGGCATCAACACCGGACTGTGTATCATTGTCACCGTTATCACCATCCTACCGTGTATAGAGAAATGTGAGTTGATAGCATGTTTGCAAATTATTTTTCTGTTTTTCTCAATGATTTTATGAATGCTTACTTCAATTTGTAATTTTTCTCTCACATTATCTGAAATAGTATACATTCATGTACTATTGTACGCTAGTAAAGTTTTAGTGGCTTAGTGGTTAAGCTGTTGGGGTATTCAGTGCCGTCAGTTGTTGGGATGGGTTGAATACTGAGAAGGGCTGGTTGATATGCTAACCAGAAGGCCTGCACTGCCAGTAAAAACTGTAATGTATTTCACACACTGATACCAGTACATGCAATGCTCATACTTGACAGACAATGAAGTTACAGTTTTATGACTCTTGTAGCTAAGAAACAATCAATACCAGTAGATAATTAGCAATCTAGACTTGGGGATAAGGGAGTTAAAAAGAAGGTTCTGTCGGTGTATCCACCATTGTTTTTGTGTGTGCATAAGGTGAAGTGATAAAAACGCAATATTTTTACTAATTTTACAACTTTTTAATAAATCATTGTGTATATAAATAGAATATCAAAAGTAACAAATAATTTATCATAAGAAAGACAAGTTTTCCACACTTTGAGCATCGGTGAATGGCTTCACGTCTCATTGTTTTCAGTGGCAGATTCAGAAATTGTAAAAGGAGGGGGTTCATTCATTGAAAAGCGGGAGGAGGTTCACTTGGTCCCCCATCAACTTTACATGCTGAAATTTTCGAATCCCCTGAATCTTGATCTGCCACTAGTTTTCATTTGTGAATGAATGTGCACTATTCACTGTCAAATTGTCCAATTGAGACTCACCAAAAAATACCCTCATTATAAAGTTTGAACAGGATTATATTATTTCATGTATTTATAACATACACAGGAATGTCCCTCAAATTTTGTTTTCACTATAGTTAACTCTCTCTTTAAATCATCTTGTACTCATGTTTCAGTTAACCCCAACTCAGGACTTCTACAGGCATCCGTGATCAGTCTGTATGTCCTATATCTCACCTGGTCTGCGTTAACGAGCGAACCACCTGGGGAGGGGGAGGACGGTGAGTGGGGGTCTCTTTATTATTTATGCAGTATTATTGTTCATCTGTTTGTCTTCAGTAGGGCACTTGACCATTTCACTCTGACATTTGAAATTGTGTCTATGTCATTAACAGAAGTGATTAATTTTAGTGTTGTATCCTGATAGATACAAAACCTGTACCATAGTTTCGTATCACTAGGTTATATATATATATATATATAAACTACTGTTATATAAAAAAGGATTAAGACTTACAGTATATTACTGTGTATAAGACGACTTTTTTATACCAGAAAATAGGGGGTCAAATAAGGGGGTCATCTTATACACAAGGGCTATGTTTCAGAAGAAGAAATCGTGAAGCTCGATTGACAGAAACTGGAAACAGCAATACAGACCATCAATGTCAACTCATGGACATTGCTTACAAACAGAAAATAGATATACTTTTATGATTATTATGTATTATTGTGGTTTTTATTACTATATGGAGTTAAATACATAAAATATATTTGATAATTCATTAAAACATAATAGGTTGACATACAAAAAGTGGTACAAGCTGTCAAGCAAACGATCGATAAATTCAGTGACGTGGACCAATGAAATTCTACAACTTGTCCATTCATTCATGACGTGGACCAATGAAATTCTACAACTAACCTACCGGTATTCATTCATAAAACTTGACAAGCTCATCTCGATAAACTTGTGTCATTGAAGTAATGTTAATTTCCAATCAGGGCAGTGATTCATTAACGTATCCGGTAATTATCTTAGCTTTGTTGTGTAGGCCTACTTATCAGTAATTGGTCTGTATATCCTTCTCTGGATTGACGGGAATAACTTACATGGTCAACGTTAAATAAACACATCTTTTGCTTGAGAAGTTGATAACACAGGTTTGGGACCCAATACTGACAGCCGTGTAATAGAGAATCAGCGGTAAAGCGAACAAGAGTTAGAATGAAAAATAATGGCTTGACTTCAGCTATCAAACATTACCAACCTTTCGCCAGCATTCTGCAGTATTAGATACAACTAGTTTAACTTTGTTTATAAGAAGGGACAAATATTTACATTTCAATTCAACACTACGATAGAAATCTAGACATAAATCTTGCTTGGCTTTGGGCATGCGCAATCAACCTTGGTTATCAAAGCTCTTCACACTATTTTAATCATATATAATCACTGAAGCGACTTCTAAATCTGTGTACGGAGTATCGGCTTTGTTTAGATTTTATAACATGGCGATTGATATTTACGATAGGTTGTTGACTGTAGTGTTTCTAATCTCGCTTGAACTGATAAGAAAATGACATATCATTAAACAATAATAACAAACACTGTAAGTAAACGTATATATTTTTTTATTATGGTACATTTAAAACAATTTCTTTTAAAAACAAACGTTCATAACAAAACATTTATATCATGTTACTTACAAAATTACCGGTATCATCAACTTACCGTTACCAAACCTACCAACATGTTTTCCTTCAGAGCATCTCGACCTCATTCCATGATTGCTAGAAGGGGGGTCGTCTTATATATGAGATACATGGTTTTTACCAGATTTTAGGGGTCTGAGAAAGGGGGTCGTCTTATACACAACGTTGCCTTATACACAGTAATATACGGTAAGTTGCTTGATTAGTAACAAAGATTCTAAGTGATGGATTTATAGGAATTACATTGCTAATGGAGAGATCTTACAAAATGGAAAAGAAATGTTACCAGTGCGTGCAGAACAGTTCTCATCAGTCAATAATTAGGATTCTAAAACAAATAGTTATGGTTTGATTAAACGATCCTCGATTTATTAAAAGGTGTTCATGCTAAAATGGTGGCTAGCAGTTTTCATTTTATACATTTACACTGTTTTCTACTTCTATGGATAATCGAGTCATATAATGGGGCTGTTTTACTCTCTTAAGTAAAGATATACTGCATAAGTTTAAATTATAAAGGGCATATTTGAACATATGAAAATGCAAAAAAAAAAATGTGGCACTATGCCTTTAAGGCTCAGCAGCAAAGTGAAACATCCAGGATTAGTCACTAGTTAAAAGTAATCTGTGTATAACTATTCCAAGACCAGCAGATAATTCTACACAGCTTATATTAAGACAAGCTTATGTCCACAGTGAACATATTCGACACATTCGAGACGAGAGCCGAGATGCGGAAGAGTCAGAGTCTGAAGACAGGCGAGGGGGATCAAGGGGATCAAGGGGGTAAAACAGGGCAGTTCACGTTCCACCCCAACCCCTACTCCAACTCCACGCTGTACCAGTGTCGGCCTGATCCCTCCTTCCCCGAGGCGGAACTCATCTCCGCATATGCAGGCCTGCTCATTATGTTTATCATGGCCATCTACTCAAGGTGGGTTGTCAGCTCCTTAAAGGGACACAGCATCGATGAAAATGAGATCAATTTATCTACCTATGTTTTGACCTGTTAGCAGACACGTTATTAGCAGTGGCGGATCTAGGGGGGGACCCCCCCCTCCCCCCTTTCAAAATTCCTGGATCCGCCACTGATTAGCATAGGTAAATAAATCTGATCTCATTTTTATCCTTGACACAGTGTCCCTTTAATGTGGGAATAATCTGATGGACACTCTCTTAATTAAATTCCTTCATGCCCAGCCTAGTTACAGACAGTACCATAGACCAACACCCTCATTCATTTGATGGACACTTCATGAAGTCACAAAAAACTTTTATCTTGTTCACAAAGCCAATCAGAACATTCCAACACGCATGTACTGCATTGTTGACAGTTTTTCTTTGGTGTCATTCATTATGCAGCGGAGCAAAACACATAATAGAATTGATGGTGTCACAAAACTTCATCACTTGTGTCCGTCGTATGCTGTTATTCCTGGAGGATGTTGCACAGAACTACTTCAGTGACTTAGCAAACTTAGTGTTTCATGAAACAGAACTATGGTCATAGCATTGAATGAATAGAGAGCTTACAAGAACGCCAAATTGACATGAATTCTTCAACCCAAATTTTTGTGGTACTCCCAGTACAATTTATTAAATGCTTTGTTCATTCAAAATTCTTTGACAAGTTTTTAAATCTTTCATTATTAACATATGACCTCCATTCACTAAAATAGGAGCATATTTGTTATCTTAGATTCTTAAAATTATGGATAATAGATCTAAAATGTTAATAATTTTCTCCCAAAAAATTTCTCTCTCTCTAAAATTGTTATTACCTTTCAGTATGAGGACAGCCAACCAAGCTCACAAACTTGGAATAAGACGAGACTCAACAGTAAGTATGCTAATTATTCTGATAAAAATAAATTTCATTAAATTTGAAGAAGAATCTATGTGTTTCATTTGAATGAAACATTTCTTTAGAAAATGCAAATATTTGTTATTAAATTAAAAATCATTCATATTAATAATTTTAGTGTAATATTTCAATATAAGATGATATACATATAATTTTCAGACTGCCAAAGCCTGTTGTTGCTGTGTGATTCATAACCGTAAGTATATCAAATTCTCTCTTCTTCTAGCACAGTGGTGTAGTGGTTAGCATGCTGGCCTCTCACGTCAAAGGCTTGGGTTCGAATTCTGTGGAGACATAATCAAATTTTCATGTTGGTTCCATACTGTGTTGAGTGTCTTGGCATGGCATTTCATCTACATTGCATTCAGTTGATCAAGCTGTTTAAATGGGTACCTGAACACAGGAAGTACAGACCTATATGGTTGTATAAAGCGTATAGTAACAGCTGCAAAAGTACAATTCCTACAGTGCCTTGCCGAGAGATTAAAATGGATATTATATATTAAATTTTTAAAATATTTATTTAGTTTACGGATTCTCCTACCATGATTTGACAAATTTTGAAAAAAATGCTACTCAGAATCCCAAGCAAACAAAAATGTTGCCAGATTTTCCCTCCCAATTATCAATGTTGCCTGATTTTCCCTCCCAATTAACACTGTTGCCTGATTTTCCCTCCCAATTAAAAATGTTGCCTGATTTTCCCTCCCATTTAAAAATGATGCTAGATTTTCCCTCCCATTTAAAGAAATTGTCAAAATTTACCTTCCAATTAAAAATGTTGCCAGATTTTTCCAACAAACTAAAATCTGTTTTGCTTATCTTACGCTTGACAGCAACTACTTTCCTTCACTTCATTCCCTATTTTAGATTTTACAGACACTTCATTATCTACTGTGTTTACAGTATATAATAGTCCTGTGGCTCAATTTATTATAATACCAAATAACACCTATTCTACTGTATTGCAAAAGAGATTATTTTGAAATACAGTTCTTGATTTATCTATATGGGAAGAGCATACGAGAGTATATCCATTTGTATTTCTTTCTCTCTCGGCAGGAGACAACCCGTCCCAGCTGGGGGGTCAGGTGGTGATCCACAACGAGGCTGAGGGGGTAATGTACTCTTACTCCTTCTTCCACTTCGTCTTCTGTCTGGCGGGTCTCTACATCATGATGCAGCTTACCAACTGGTACAGGTACGCTAGCTCACAGCCATACTTCTTTTACCATGTGAGTGTCTTGCTGCTTATGGCTGTGATATTGTCCACACGGCACAACTCACTCACTTACCATATACCCAGTCCTGATGAGGGCTGTTTTCTACAAGTAACATAAAGAAAGGTTCTACCTCCATAACATCGGCAATTACAGTATATCTTTACCTGTGTACACTTATTGGGTTTGTTCCTTGACCCTTAAAGGCCTTTGCTATAAAAAATATTACATTGTTCTTGATCAAATGAGGTAGGTATCCTAATAAGCATCCATCAATAAGGATATCATAATTGGAGCTCTCTCAAGAAAAGGTATCCTTATTTATGCCCTTTAAAAAGGGTATCCCAATTAATGCTTAGTCCAAAATGGGTATCCTTGGCCTTATTTCTGCCCCCTCAAAAATGGGGACCTAACTAGTTCTTCCTAAAAAAGGGTATCCTAATTAGAACTTCCCCAAAATGGTATCCTTAAATAGTGCTTAAAAAGAGGTATCCTAATTTGTACTCCCTCAAAAGGGTTATTCTAATTTATGCCCCAGAAAAAGAATATCCCAGTTGTTTCCCTCTTTGAACACTTTTTTAGCTCATAAAAATGTTTGAGACAGGCAAAATGACAGTGCTGATGAAAATATTAATGCATCTGAAACAGAGGCCTTGGTCACCAAATATGTCCAATGGTTGGCAAAGCTTACTTGTGGATAATGCCTGCTGGTTATTCTTAAAACTATACTTTTCCAGGAGGTATGACTAATTTCCTGACACTGTGCTATTTTGCAGACCAAAGGAGACCGACATCAATCGATTTGGACTCAACTGGGCAGCAGTGTGGGTGAAGATGGCTTCAAGCTGGGTGTGTGTCGCAATCTACACCTGGACACTCTTCATCCCGAAATGTTGTCCTGGGAGGAATCTCTCTTTCCCACGACGTGAAAACCAAGATTTCACCGATGGAAATCTGGAGGAGGGTGACATTGAAGAGAGGACACCGTTACCTCGGTCAGGGTCAAGGTCATCCAATTTATCTGCAAGGTCTGTGACTGACTTGCCTCGACCAGGTTCCAAAATGTCTAAATCAAAATCCTCTTCCCGAGACAGACTTGACCATCAGTCTCCAGCCAGAACTCCAAAAGAGGATCTTCCTATATCCAGAATTTCAGGATCTAAAGCGGCGTCAAGGGACAAACTAAACAGACAATCTCCTGCCAGGACACCAGTGGAAGAGAGGCCAAGTTCAAGGTCATCTAGGAGATCAAGGTCAAGGTCACCAGGAAGAGATCGTCAGAGCTCAATAGTGTAGATACCTATCTAGTTGTAATTTGGGTACCATATGTCCATCGCACTGAAATTGTTGCTGATGTTTATTATGGCATGAGGTAAACGTTTTGAGGTTGTATTTTCAGGGTATTTTTAATAGCTTCAGAAAAATTGTTTCCTTTTTAATCTGAGGAAATATGAATAATTGGCATCTTTCTTCTACCTCAATCTGTCAGTGAAATATAAACTCTAGAGCTCCCCTGCTATCTTTAATTCAACTTGTGCGTAAAGTCATTGTCCCATGGTGCATTGCAGATGGATAAATACATGTTTCTCGGGCATTTGTGCATCACTTTTATTTGTGCATGTGTCAATATTTTTTTGTCATTAAAAAAACCTCCTAAATTCATTTGTCCATCAAATAAATGGATCTGCAGGAACGGATGTGCTTCCGTTTTGTATACTTCTACCACTTCCAAGGTATAACTTGATGGAAATTAATAATATGTACTCCTTCCACGTCATTATTTTTTTCAACAAAAAATAAATAAAAATAAAATGCCCGGGAAACGTTTGACTTTTCATGCAGCCTAATGGTTGATGATTTGGGTCTAGGTTAGAATTCTGGAACGCAATAGCCCTGAAGAAGTACAATAATTTGTATTTTTGCAGATAACCATGCAGTTCACAAATAAAACAATATGTTACGATAACTATCTAAATGGCAGGTTTCATGTTCTTAAGAAACATTTTTCACTCTGCTGAAGTTAAAGGCCATATTTTTCCATGTTTTATTGGTCTCGTTAGATTTGTTTTCTTAGATAACATTCCTAATATTTGCTCAGAATTTGTATCCCATCAGATTAGCATTTTCCAGTATTTGTTTATATTTGTATCATCCTGTTTTATATTGATCATATTTTGCTAGTTCCAATTTGGTGTTTGTTATCAATTGTTTATTTTCATGTTTCCATTTTCCTTTAAAATTGTTTTGGGGTTTTTCGTTTACTGTTAACTTGTTACAACCTTTAGAGAAAAAGAAGGCCTTATCAGTTATCTATGTAAACTGCCAGGCAAAAGAAAGTACTCACTTCAGTTGATTTTATCATATGCATGATTTTCATTTGTAAATATCTTAATATCAATGTCATAATCTAAAACTGAAAAGTACAGGTGTTTAGCCAGCAGTCATAGAATACTTCTACGTGTTTATTTTAATTTAAATAAAACAAATTAAATTTTAAATTTCCGAAAAAAAATTTTTTATGATATACAACTGTTCATTGACATATTCTATGTGAAAATTAACGAATGTGCCTGATTCTGCACACATTTACAACATTTTAAACATGGTAGGGGTCATTTCATTTCTTTCCCCTGTCTTCATTAAAATATAACTACAGTCACCAATTAATTAATTCAAACTACTGCAGATAAGTATTATTGTATCGTACCATAGTCAAATGCATCTGATTTCTTTTAAATATTGAATGAATCAAAGCCAACTGAGGTGAGTACTTACTTTTGCCCGGTAGTTTATGTATGAAAGAAGGGCAGTTAATACTTGTACAGAGTTATGATTGTGTAGGTAAAATACATAAGAGTTGAATTTTAAAGTTGGATATTGACGATAAAAAGGTTATTGATAGCAACTTTGTGAATATGTAACAAAATCGAAATCTGCAATTACTGGGCATTAATAAAAACAATTGGCATTTAAACAAATGATTAAATGAACTACCTCTCCGGCATTAATATGATAAAATACCTTTGCAATCTTTATTATTGTTTCATGGTATACCTCTTTTGTCTGTTATAATACATGTGTAATGTTCCTACTTTTATGTTTGCTTTGTTGCACCTTTTACTAATGTTCTTTCATATTATGATGGTTCAAATAGTTGCACAAGCTAAGAACTTTGTTTGTTGTAAAGAACTATGTTATGCACTAAGGTTTGGGTGCAATGCTACAGCACTGTGCCAAAAGTGTTGCAAGAATCGCCATTTACCCATAAAATCCCATGTTATTTAAGTGTAGTATAGACAATTTTCCTGATCGTGAAAGTGAACAAAAACTTCAACATGATTGTAACATCTTGAGATTAAGTTTATAATATTCAAATTCATTAGCTTTGAGCATGGTTTCTGAAAACAGCAAAATAATGACTGGGTATTTTTACAGTTATGTCATTTCCCCATTGCCACCATTATGTAAGCAGGCCTAAAAGGCTGAAAAAATGGACCTCAGTAATCTTTTAACTGTTTTGTTAAATAATTTTGTGTCCAAAACCAGAAATTTGATATGTGTTGCAAAGTAGTTTGCCTGTTTCCATGTCAATTGTCAGTAAAATATTTTGAAAATGGAGATAATTATAATCATCCATGCTACACTTTAATATAATGGGTCCTTAAACGGAAATGGAGATTCTTGCAACACTTTTGGCACAGTGTTGTACATTAAAATTCAGTGCAGTATCATCCGTGGTTCAAGATAAAACCAACACTCTAGGGTTCCACTGCAATACAAAGTCACAACACCTTTGCAGGCTTTCCCTAAAACCACTGCACTCCAATACCTAAGTGTAATACTGTTAAGAGTGCTCTTAAACTTCAATTCATTGCCCATTCCAGTGGCGGGTCAAGACATTTTCAAGGGGTGTTGGGGTTCACTTGATTTCAGTAGCTAAACAATGGCCAGTGATATTTTGTAGTCTAACATTGTGTTCACATCAAGTGCCAAGTAATACATTGAAACAGATTTTCTTGCCTTCTAAATTTCTTATGCAAATATTTGCAGCTCATTCATGTTTTATATTTTTAATATCCTTGCCACAAGAGATTTGAATTTTCCTTTAACAATGAACATATAGGGGAAATTCTTTGTAATAGAAATACTTTTATTTTATCATATCTTTATATGCCAGGGCCATGATTTGAAGGTCAATGCGAGTTTAAGGCCAATTTTGATAAACATTTTACAAAAGTCTTTGTGATTCAATAGCTTTGAAAATCTTTTTATACTAGTGCTTTGAAAGAGAAAGAATGTGAAAATGTTGTTTGTCAATGAATTTGTTGTGTCTTCCTGTAACCACTCCCCTTGTAATTCATAACATGTTGTTTTTTTCACAATGTTAATCTAGCTTTAACTTCAAAAGGGAGACTACTCTTCGATCCAAGTTATATCTGCATACCACATTGTAAGTTAACTTTCACTTGATGGATTTAATGTAATAAATGACCAAGTACTTTCCTAAAACATTATCAAAAGAGGGATCTAAATAACATATCCCCTTTAAAGGGGTTGTAGCACGTTTTTTTTCAAATTTGTATTTTCAAATTTCCTTTTTATGATGATATATAGTTATGTCATTTATATTTACTTCAGAGGGTAAAACATCTTATTTCAAAAACCAATTATCTGTAGTGGCAATAAGGGTGTTGCGTTTAAAGTGAAAATTGCATGGCGGCCATTTTAATGTGAACAAAAACAAAAACGATTCCCACGGCTTTACCGAACCATGTACACTCAATTTCACTTGATTTTCCGAAGAGTGTTTTACTATTAGTGTCATTATTTTTCAAATACATTTCATCAACTTATTTGATCGAAAAAACGTGCTTCTGCCCCTTTAAGAAGACAGTTCGATCAGAGGTTTTTTAGGAAATTTTTTGAGGGGGACATTATTATATTATTATTATAGATATTAATTTATAACATACGAGGGCAATCACATCGGGGTTCATATTTTTCATGTTAAGATGTCCTTGGGCAAAATATCACTTTGTCATGGTGACGTGACGTCATAAACAATGCTATGACATCACGCTTCGTCAAAATGCGGCAAAGACGGGTCGCCAACCTATGGTTGAAATCTAATACAGGATTTTATATTGTCTTCTTGATAAAGAATTCAAATATTTCAATTGTGCCTGAATTGTTATTTCAAAACATTGTTTTTTTACACCTTAAAACATATATTTAACCAAATTTTTATTGTGATATAAAAAATGTACTCCATTTTTCATTGAATTTTATATTGAAGTTAAATACACATAATGTAGTTTTTCATCAATTGTGCCATATGTTAATATTTTCATCTTGTACGTTCGCTAATATTTAGCAATACCCTTAGTGCAATGTGTTGTGTGATATGTCACCTAGAATAGCTTTACTATGTCTAGTCTGATAGTGGTAGCAAGATTCAATGCAATAAATTGTTTAAAATTGCTCGTTTGATCTATGTATCTTTACATAATTTTGAATTCTAAATTCATTCTTTATCACATGTCTTTCTGTTGAACATTGACTTGGTTATTAACTGAGAAAATTGTGGAATATTAAATTTTAAAAAAAGGTAAATATTCATTATAAAAATCTTTTTCATATTAAGAAAACTTACGTTAAAATAATTTATTTTAGAATTGATAAATGTGAGAAAAATAAATTCATAGAAACATGTTTTCATATACTTCTTAATGTATATAAAATTTCATTTGAAATTGATAAAATTGTGTTTCCTTATACGTTTGATATTCTTCATGGAATGTTTTTGTATCGTTGATGTAGTGATATTACCTGTTTGTCTTAGTTTTGTTTATGTTCCTGTTCCAAGAATGATTATCAATTACGCACATTTTATTATGATGATTGTTTTGTCAAGCTCCAAGCTATACATTTGAAGCTTCATTTCCATTAAGTTAACCCAGTATTCATTAAAAGGTACATCGTCAATTCAAGATTCCCATTCCCAAATGAATCTCCAATTTCTTTGTATTTCCCATCCTGCTCCATCAGTATTTTGTTACCGCCACACTACTGCAATACCCTGATTCCCTGAGCCCAGTAACTGTTGATTTTGTTATAAGTAATCAACCAATGAAAGACCTTGCATCCAGAAATAGAGGCAGTACCTGAACGTTCAAAATAACGACATTTCATTGGCTGAATTTTTTTTTTAAATTGAAAAATTAGCTAATGCAATACACTTATGGACCAGGATGGTTTTTTTCTTATTTATACATTTCTGAAAATCATTTCATGATTGATAATTTTCAATAACATATTTTATATGATGTTGTTTTTGCAATCTATTTTCTCAACTAATATACTGCTGATTTTTTTACCAAGAGTTAAATAGTTTGAAGAATATTTTATCTTCTGAAAACAAGTTCCTAGGTTATATTTGACATATTTTGTATAAATCACTATTTGAACACATTCTAATCACTCACTGTCTAAGTCCCTGCATATTTCCTAAGATCAGAAAGTTTGAAATTAAATAAATCACAGAAAATCACAGAGAATTTAATGGTTATCATAGATTACCATTCATCTTTTATAGACACTTATTTCTCTTGTTTAGACATTTCAATGGTAGAATTTTTCAAAATGAATGGGAAATCTAAAAATGATGTTAAGTATGTTAAGATTTCACTATTTCACTATTTCACATTTTATTATTTTTACAATAGTTAATACCTAACAACTAAAGATTACCCTAAATGATTTTGGTGTGCCATGAAATGTTTTTCAATTGATATTACTTACAACAAGAATCAGTTTGTGATACTTTAAAGGTTTTTCTTTTACTAATTAGAGAACTATAATGGACTAACCCTGTATTATAATTGTTTAACAATAGACTCCATATTTACAGTCTGATTAAAACTGACAGTATTCCGCGGAAACAATTTACAAAACAGTGCATCTACAGTGATATGAACTCATATCGTTCATAGGTTACCTGGTAACAGCCTGTAGACTCCCATGTTCTGACGCAATTCAGTAAACCAATCACAAGACTTCCAACAAAAGCTTTTGGTGCGAGTAACTACAGGCAGATAACTCCAAACGCTATCCTTTTGTCTGTTCCGAATGCTTTCAAAACAGCGACCGTTTAAAAACTATGATGTGATTGGTCAGCTATTTGACTGGGCTTTGGCTGCGCTAAACTGGCCAATACGAACGCCTATACGGGATGTTCTCAGACCTTGTGGCAAGGAATCTACAGAACCTGTTCGTATCCCGGTAGAAATATTATAAGCAGCTCCGACTTAGTCGGAGCTGCTATCAGTTTTTGCGCAGTTTCCGTATTTTAACTATGAGTCATTGCATGATTGTTATACACGATGAAAATTGATCATTGATGGTGTGACCTTGAAGGTCAAAGGTCAAGGTCATGAAATATTGGGTAAGGCCACTTTAATCCTTTGATAAAATTTTGAAATAAGAAATAGGTTTTAAGAACAAACTTGTGAAAAGTGACCCCAGTAATGAAGAGTAATAACTCGAATAATGAAAACAATTTTGTTAAAAAGAATTCCGATTTTATTGATGCTGGCGAGAAGGCGGAACAGGGAAAGACGAGACCCTAATTTTCAGAGCTGCTCTGCTTTTGCGGTGTCCTTCAAACGCTCGTCTAGTTTTGCAAATGTTATTCCTCAGAACAAGGTTGATTTTAATCAGACTGCCATATTTAACACCTATTGTTCCACTCACTGAGGACACTACTGTATGTAGTCATTACAATAAAATCATAACACTTGACATCATGTTTGCTTTATTTGTTATAATGCAATGCTCATGCATAAGGCAAACTTCCCCAAGGTGGCGGGATAGCAGTGGCTAGCACATTCGTCTTTGGATCAAGAGGTCCAGGGTTTTAATTCCACCAGGGGCACGGCAACTTTGTTCTACATGCAAAAAGGTTTGGGTGCTACACTGAATTTCAGCATGGTACCACAAATGGTTCGCTAGTTCCAGCCCTTGCTCGCAGGTTTCACCGCAATGCATAGCCACATGGCGTTGCAGGCTTTCTCCCTGCCGTAATACTAGCAGCCGCGATATAAGTGAAATACTCCAAAAAGCGGTGTTAAGCCCCAACTCACCTAACCTCACCTCACATTTTAAACGACCAAATAGGATCACTGGCAGGCCTTTTTTGGTCTCCCTCAAGTTCACCTGGCTGCTATAAATTCCTAACATCAACTCTATTAAATATGATTTGTTCAGATTTTAATAGTGGTGCAGAAGATTCAAGCAGTGTACATCTCTAACTTAGTCTATTTTCACTGTTTTTGGCCATGCGAAACTCTATAAGCACGAACCTGGAGCACAAACTAAGGAAGTTAAAGAGAATTTGAAGAAAAAACATTCGATAGGTCATATTTTAATGTATATCTCAGCCAAGTTTAGTACGGAAATATGCATTTTGAAGAAAACCATCACGCTTGCTGTCAAGTAGTGTACATCTCTGACTTAGAATATTTTCGCTTTTTTTTGGCCAATTTGGCTATGCGAACCTCTATAAGTGCGAATCTGTAACCAAAAGGAAGGAAGTTAGTGGGAATTCGAAATGACCATTCGATAGATCACATTGTTATGTATATCTCAGCCAAGTTTGGTGCGGAAATATGCATTTTGAAGAAAATTAACACGCTTGCTGTCAAGTAGTGTGTACACATCTCTGACTTAGAATATTTTCGCTGGTTTTGGCCAATTTGGCTATGCGAACCTCTATAAGCGCGAAAGTGGAATAAGGATCTTAGAGGGAAGTAGAAATTTCCATGGAGGTTTCATGTGACAATAATTGGTTTCAGATAAGATGAAGATGTCTGATAAACGCGGGAGGAATATGTCGTAATATAAAGTTTCCTCACTTTTCATTCTCAGGCCGGAAACTGTTGGGACAACCCACTTATTAACTGTTGAAAACTCGGGTGTCGCCTATTTAATTTCCTTATGTTACGATTATGTAATTATTGTTTCTGAATGTTTATTTTCCATGGTCAAAGCTCATCTTGAATTTAGATCGATAAAATAAACATATTAAGCTGGAAATATTTTATTTCATAACGCTACAGTAAAACTATCTGTCCCAAAATAGATAATTTTATGTTCTTTTTGGTAAATCTTACATCTTAAAAATATCATTAACTGTGAATAGACATCAAAGATCTACACCGATTAATATCATTTGATTCAGTCTCTTGTAAACAACACATGACAAATGCTTTATATACTGATCTGAGAACGACATAAAGGAGCACCCATTGGATCAACTTCCCTCCGCAAGGCATAGCTCGCGCCAGTCCCCATCACTGGCTAATTTAAAGGTACATCCATTGTGTTGTTTGGGGTCACATGTGCCAAACGTTAAAATTTGTGTTATTTTATCGAGAAGTTCTGACTTTTACCGAAAATTGGCGTTTTGAAGATAGTCGACTCAGTATACCGGCGATATAAAGGTAAAAGTATCGATTTCTGATCGAAAACCGGACAATGCACCGCGTGTGGAGCCCGTCAATTAGTCAAAGGTAATTTAAGAAACCTATTTACAACTGACCAAAAAAAATAAATTGTGTTGATAATGTTTAATAGGTTTTATAATTACTATGCATGTACATGGGGCTTGTATTTTCCGTTTCTGCACATGTATAGTGACGTTGTTCGATATTAAAGTAGTAAATATGATATATTTGACGATTGGGGATAAATATGGAAGTGAAATTGTTTCAACTGAAATCAGCACATTTCGTATGTTGACATGTATTAAAACGAAATGTTTTTTTTATGAAACACAATGGATGCATCTTTAAGCACTGCAGCATTTCCTTCACTTTTCCGTTCTGACATAGCGTCGAGCTGCACCTGAAATGCACAGTGGGAGACTAACATTGAAACATTAAGGATATGCGGCAAGGCTTAAATTAGCCAGTGATGGAGACTAGCGCGGGTTATGCCTTGCAGATGGTAGTTGGTCTTGGATTTACTTTTAACAGTTCTATGACAGCTTTCGCACAACAATCCTGCTGCATCAAGATGATTGTATCCGTATTTTCCCAACAATCACCTGATTGTGTAAGCAGATAGCGCCTTGTCCTACTAATTAAGGTTTGTTTACTCATATCTATATATGAATGTATGTTGTCAGCCATTAAAATGTCATGATTTTAAATTAAAGATAACTCATCCGAGCTCTCCGAATATTGCTCGAATTAACCAGATTTTATTGGCTGGTTATTTATATAGCAATACGAGGCGAAAGCTGTTCACACAAAGAGGATACATACCATCCTGCTGGCTACAATCACCTTAATGCCAGCCTAGATGTATAAAAAGTATACACGAGAAAAACAAATGAATTGAAAGCTTTGCTGTAAAGCTATCTACCATGTTTGACATTAGATCCAGCGAAATTGCCATCCAAGAAGTATAGAACGAACACGATGTCAACCAATAAACTTATTACTGGCTTGCTCGTTGGGAGGAATTGTCATTGCGAAGTAATGGTCTGTGGACGTGAGAAAACAGGGCAGGTGGACGCGATCACATGGCAATTTCCTTAGATATGATGTTGAAGCTACGTGGTATATCATAACCTGGATCTGAATTCCTGGATGATAGACATAACCTACTTCTGATGAGAGACAACATTGATCACTGGAGCTTAGGTAATGTGGACGATATTTTGTTGAATTGTGTATACTAACTGGCAAAAGAAACGAAACAAATAAGTCCAGTTTTAACTGTGTTGATTAAACAATGAAATTCCAAATAAAAGTTATGGATAGCATTAATTATACTTAAAACACAAGTTTTTATCCATTATTATTCACTTCTTCTGGACTTTTTAAGGGGCAGTTTTTTGGCAAATTTTATTTTTTCAAATTTCCCATTTATAATAATAGTTTATGTCATGTTTATTTACTTTAGAGGGTAAAACATCTTATTACACAAACCAATTATCCGTAGTGGTACTAACGGTGTTGCATATAAAGCCAAAATTGCATGGCGGCCATTTTATTGTGACACATTTTATTGTTTCGAATGACAAAAACGTCTCCCATGGCTTTACCGAATCATGTACACTCCTTTTATAACTTGATTTTCCGAAGAGAGAAGGGTGTTTTACTATATTAGTGATATTAATTGTCAAATACATAGACTAATTTCAGCGAAAAAACGTGCTAATGCCTCTGTTAACTTCAACGATTTCATTCCAATTTATGAATAGCCCTAATCTATATATACCACTTTCATACTTTCGTTAGTGATGGTCAGTTTGTGTATTTACTCAAACTGGCATTTCGTCATTCTCTCCCCACAGAGGTAACTCAAGTCTTTTTTCCCAATGTAATAAAGATGAGTGAGTAATCTCTGTGGGGAAGGAACGCATTCGTTGTGTTAAGCAGTAAATAGGGATTATAACCGAGGAAGTGTGTCATATAACTTTTACAAAACGAGTGTGAATTTGTGTAATGCCCGAGCGAAAACGAAGGTTGTACATAAATCTGCACGAGTTTCGTAAAAGTCATATGGCACACTTTCGAGTGTAATAATTACCCATTCTGTACCATATCATTCGCGTCAAAATAGTCAGTAAACGGCCCACTTCACTTGCGACACCAACTAACAGTGACGTCACGAACAATCGTTATATAACGTCACAGACGACAAATTATGTGAAGTCGCGGTGAAACAGTGGTTGCTAGGCAAACGTTATATGTGTGCACATGTGCTCAAATCAATAATATTATCTCGGTTATTTTCAACCATATGGGTAATAAACCGTTTTCATGTAAGACAGATCCGTACATACTAGGTATATGAAGAGGTTGATACACACTTTTAAACGTCGAAGTTAAAACTCAATTGAAAAAGAACCGCCACCACATTTTAAACAGTAAAAACTTAAATACTGCTGTCCGATAAAGTCAATTGTAAATGTCCTTGATAATAGATTTGTAAAGACGGACTCGCTATTTCCTTCAACAAGGTATGATTCTTTCAGTTTTATGTCTGTTCAAACACACACATTGGGTGCTGAAATCGCCTTTTCAACATATTTGATAATTAAGTTGAAAAAAATATGAAATTTAGAATTTGAATTAAAAGATGTTGGCGACTAATTCCCCCTTTGGACTTAAATTTGTTGAAGCATCATCACTGTCATTATCTCCTCACAGAGGTCACTCCCTTCAGATATCCGATCCAAACCTCTGTAAAATTAGGCCATATCATATCTTGGTTCCAACAAAATTCCCTAGTGGGGGAAAGGGGTACCTTTTAGTGTATCCCTACTTCTTATCAAATGAAAAGATATATTTCATCGGATACGTCGACCGAGTGAGACAAATCTTAGAAGTGACTGCAAAGGGTCTTGCTAATTAGCATATGTCGAATATGACTGATGTCAATAACGCAAATAAAAAAAATTCAGGTTTTGTCTCTGATTTGGTCTTCTTTATTAATCAGCATGTTTATGATCAATCGTTTTGACAAAATCAAATAGCATATTTCGAGGAAAACACATTATATATAGAAAACGTTTATCTTACGTTTCTGTTTCAAAAATAGCATTATACATAACACGACGTGCCATTGGCAAATGTCATTTTTACAACGGTAACGCTGATTGCACAACTAGATTCAAATGCATCAAGTCAGAAACTTCCATTTCGAAAGTACTTACAGTAGAACAGAGACGAGGATCGGAGATCTAAAGGAATAATCTCCGTGGGAAGAGATTGCATCACTGTAAATCGCCATAAAACAAGCCACTTCCTTTCCATTCTCCTATATCTAAGGAAGGAAATTCAAAAACGACATTTAAAAAATGTAAAATAAACCTAAAATTGAATACTGTTGACTTCTCGAGTATGATGTAGTTTTTGTTTCCCGTGGATTTAAATACCATCTATTTAATAGGTGGCGTTTCTTGTGCTAGTTAGTTTATGCTATGATTGTTCTTATGTACAGGTATGGATAGCTGCAGGCAGTGGATTGGGTCCTTTTGATACATACCAATCTGATTAAACTCAACCCTATTCCGAGTAATAAAATGGATAAGAGTTATTCATTTGGTTTCTCTACATAAGGTTACAATACAACCGTTTCTTGTACAACCGTCACATTGCAATGACGTCTTGTTGAGTAAAAGTGACGTTGTTTTAAACGTAATGTTCGATCTTCGCCCGTAACCGCATGGAAGGCGAGTGTTTCGTCACCTATGCGTTGCGCCCATGTCTCGAGACTAAACTCAGTCGCGTTGTAACAAAAACGTAAGACAATTTTTTATTTGATAGTATCAAGGACGGTACTTCATTTTGCAATTTTGTTTTACCGCTACAGGTGTTTTGGGGAACATCAGAAATATCAGTGTACTGTAACAGGAGTTATGGGAAAATACAACTTGACCGGCCTCTGCGGGTATAGAATGTAAGTTCATTGGATTATCGACTAATGCGATATAAATGTTGTGATAACGAACTTCACTAACTAAACTCACTTGCAAAGACACGTACATGACATTTTAACTCACGGGTTATACACATGACTGAAACAGTGCTACATCATTCTCCAGACAATTGAATTCAATATATTTATAAGCTTTTGTAACATTATTCTTTTTAAAAAAAACACGCCTTTAACAATGTCCCGGTGGAGAAACTAGGAGAGACAGTGAAAATGGACTCTTGTTTTATGACGACGACTATATGACAGTGATGACGCGTTAACGAATTAAAGTCAAAGAGGTGAAATTTAGGTCGCCAATATTTCTATTAATTACATTTCTACATTTCATAATTATTTTAAAACATTATTGTAAAAAAACGATTCCAGCATACCATGTGTGTTTGAACAGACATAAAAATAAAATCTTACCCTGATGTATGAAATTGTTATTACTCTTTTACAATACATTTTAGTATCAAAGACATTTCAAATCGACTTTATCCGACAACATTATTTCAGTTTTTACTCTATTGAAAATGTGGTTGCGTTTCTTTTGCAAGTGAACTTAGCTGAACTGATATTTCGGCTTTCAACGAAAGGCTGGTGAGATATGACACTAATAACTTGTTCCATTAATTAATCTCTTCAACACAGTTATAGATCAGCGAATAACCCCCCTATTTTACAAACAAGAAGGTAAGGACATTCAGAATATTATTGTTTTAATCGAACAGTTTCGGTACCAATCCTTACAACCAACCCGCCTTTCAGCTATCCAACAAACTGCGCCAAGCAGTGGCAGCTTCTGTAAATTCGAAAAAGGAAAGTCGATAATGGTCAAAATACTATAGGGCGCACCAAAGAAACCACCTAAGATTTAAATAATGCAGGAATGAGGTGATTGGTTCTCTCAACAGAAGCCTGTTTTGCGATTGGTGGTTCTATAACTAACCTATCAAATGAATCTAAAGCTGCGACTCTAGGCTGTAGTTGAAAGCCGAGCGAACAAAACATGATTACATGCTTCTATGACACCTCTCTTTGTATCATCTATAGTCAAAAGTACTCTTCATATTTTCGTGAACGCCACTCAGGGTATGGTCTGGTGCGATTTATCGCTGTACCATCTCAAGGTCAATGGAACACCAGATGTAATCGCGTAAAACGCCCCGGATATGGCCTGTTTCCAAGAAATCTCTTTTTGTAGGCCAATGCCGCTCTGGATAGTTTCCGGAATGACGCTCCGGTAATTCTCTTTGGGAAATGAAACTCTTGATTATTTGATGAATTGCACTCAGCGTTTTCGCTAATGAGGCTATGGACATATTCTCTTTTATTTGGTCCCCAAATCGTGATCTATGCTATCGTTGTTCTTCACCTGTACACTCCAACATAATGAATCAACTTAGTCACGTGCACCGTGAAACATACTTCCATTAGTGAAATAAAGACATATAATCACCAGTGAAATAGTTCACTCATTGATACTTTCATCATCTACCCGTTTCACTCACGATGTTGACGTTGTCAGGACATTTCCGCGTGGGTAAATCTGTATATTGTTTGATGGAAGAATAAATCAACAATTTCGAATATCGTCAAGACACTTGCTCCCACAAACAAACCCATGGAACCTCCTATATCACCTGAAACATAAATATAAGTATTGTTACAGACGCAGTATGTGTAATAATATATATTTATATTATGTAAATAGTCACTACCATATTGTCTGAAATATATTTCATTTTGTATGGTTTTGTACACGGGCCAATGGCCTACTTACCGAAATACATTCATTCATTCATTCAGACGCAGTTGTCAATTGGATCTCAAGTTGAAGCGCAAAGTAAATACCACGTTGGTCTATTAACGGGTACCTCTTTGTGACCTTGACAGTCTAATTAGAAATTAATAGTGCATCTACCGGAATACGAACAGGTTCTGTAGATTCATATCCACGAGGCCCGTATAGGCGCGTGTTCTGTACAAGTTTAGTGCAAACGAAACCCAATCACATAGCTGACCAATCACATCATGGTTTTAACGGTCGCCGTTTGGAAAGAGTTCTGAATCATTCTTTAACACGTTCCTCGTGTGACGGAAACCGAAGAATGTATGGTTGTTGGGAGTTACTTGCCCCTAGCTTCTCGTACAGAAGGAAGGCTGATGTTGGACGTTCTGTGATTGACTACCCAAATAACGTTTGAACTTGCGAGCCTACGGGCTCTAATCGACGATTTGACAAGGAAACTTCCGACCGATATGAGTTCGTATCCCGATAGATGCACTATTATCCAACTTTAATTCCTCGGAAGATTTTAATCAGACTGTGAATTTGCGAAAGTTCTAATTCTTTCTTGGCTAGATTATAGAGCCCCTGTCTGTGATTATGTTTTGTCCCGTTTCTATATAATTTTTCAACCAATGAAAATGGGCTTTTTTGCGCTTTGATGAACGCTCACAAACGTTTAGGAAAACTTTTCAAGGAAAATGAATTTGTTCAAGGAAAAGTAAGTGTTCAAGGAAAATTGATTGTTCAAGGGAAATGAATTCTTCAAGGACAATGAATTCTTCAAGGAAAATAATTTTTTCATCCAGAAATATATTTGGTGATGTGCTTTTAACACACTTATTTGTCAAAGATACTCACAAAGTAATGCAATGATACTCACAAAGTAATGCAAACAAATCGTAAGCCTTTTGTTGAGTTATTTGTTCATAGCTGCGTTCCCGGTAAAATATGTCCAACTGGAGAAAGTTTTCCCTGGAAAGAAAGTAAACTCGGTCATCCAGAAAATTTCATTAATGAACGTCAAATATGAAAGTCACCATAACATAATTTGAAGAAACATTGGTAGAATGAAATGGCATGACACTGATAAAATATTCGTTATCTATTACCTATGAGGGCAAACATGTTACTTATGATACAAGGAAATATATATGTCAGAGTGGCATGACGTCATGAACATTGCAATACTGTCACTTTACGTCTATAATCCATGGCTAAACATTACCTTGCCACTCGCGATTATAATTTTTTTAGTCAGTAAATATCAAAGTCGCATTGTAAATGTTATATGACATGGGAACTCGAATAATATCCTCAATATACTCACTGTATAAACCTTGAGTCGACTTTACCTGTGTCCAGGTATGACGTCATCAACCTCATCAGGTCTTGTAGGCTATTCAAGAACGAGCTATCAGCTGTACCTACCAGGAACCGGAAGTCGAACGAGCTTCGCCATTCCGTGAAGTGACTACTTATATTTTCCGCCACGTCTGTAAAGTTCCTTAAAAACTTGGTCATATTTTGGTATTCGTAATATTTAGTCATATCTTCATCTTCTAAAACCTTCTCCCAAATGTTCGTGGTTGATTGGACGAGATCCAACCAACCATCGTAGACGTTTTGACCACGTGCTCTGACGTCTGTGAAAAATATTTTCATATTGCTGATTCCTTCGAAAATGTTTTGATGTGTCAACGCATGGGCTACCTGTAACTTTGAAATGTTTCCAAATTCAAAATATCGGTTTGCCAACAATAGACCCTCGTCTAAATTGTTTATTATAGATTTTTTTAACGCTTGGAGGGAAAACTTTAGACTATCTAAGTCATCGTTCATTTTCTGCCAATGGCTGTGGAAAGATTTATTCAAATCATTGAACTTGTCAATCCTTCCTTGTAAAATCCTTAAAGGGTATTCTATAGACTCGAAGTAAAAGGTCGACTTGCTATGATAGTATCGCCTTCCCCGCCAAAGGAAGTTCACATTAGCGAGATAGAGCTCAGTCTCGTTAAGCGTTTTGTTGTGATAGGCCTCATCTGCAAGATCAACGTATCTCAACAAAGCTTTCTTAAAATCTATGATATCCTCCCCCACCCGACCACTGTATCTGATAGCATATGCTGAATGAAGCAGGGCGTCTCTTAGTAGAACATGGGGTCCTATGAACAGATTATCATTCCTTGGTTCTTTGAAGTACTTATATCTAAACACAGGAGCAGCATCGTAGTAAGCTTGATAGAGCTGCGTGTAGTTTGCAAAGGCTCTCTCTGCGAGGTCTACTCGCCCATACAGCTCATTAAGAGTAAGAAGGTAAATACTTTGTCTCACAGCTTCGGAGACTATGGAATCGTTGGCTAACTGTTGGATCTTGACCTCGATCTGGTAGGAATATTCCTGGAACCCTTGAGCAAGAAAACCAAAGGTTCGTTCCTCCATCGCTTCCCTCACTCTCATGAAATTCTTCTGGACGATGTATTTCTGCCAGTTGTAGAGGTACATCTTTTTCGTCCATGTTGCCATGGTGTCACTGAAAATGGTGTTTATGATATGTTCTTGTTCGTCAATGTTTCTTTCCACTTCGTTGAACATGATTTGTTTTAGGTTGTTGAGGTAGTCATGGACACGGCGTTCCAGGTTTTCGAATTTCTCGAACTTTTTTCGGTCCATTCGATTAGTTGTCTCCCTTGCTCGATGGAACTTGTCTTCCACATCCGGTCCAGCAGATGCGAGGAGTCGGCTTGTGGCATAGATGGATGTGGTTGCGAACGAGATGGTTGGGTCAAAAATAAGGAATGAACATGGAATTGGACACTGGCACTCCTTGCGAACCTTTGTCTTTGCACCCACTGTAAGAAAGATATCAAGGGTAATTTGGTTTTATTAAAAAAACGCAACGAGCATGAATAATACTGAACACTTCATCGTCCTCCGCAATACAATGTAAATTGGAAATTCTCTGTGAGTATACTTAGCCCCTCGCCTCCCCAGTTCAAGCATTGTTCTATCCTTATAATGTGTCAAACAAGGAAGCAACAGCTCCCATCTTTAAACGTCTTTTGGAATGACGCGGCAGGAATCGAACCCTGACCTTCCGGGTGATGAGTAGACGCTCCAACAGCTCACAACTATACAGGACACTGGCAGTGATCTTAACGAATTTTAGTATACACTAGTTTTAAATGGCTCACTATTTCAAAAGAGAAATTCATTAATAAAGTAGGCGTATGTTAATATATTTATTCATCAAAATTGGAAAATGATAGTATTTGGTTTACCGAATGTTCCATAAGAACTCGGAAAAAATATGAATGACAGAAGATAACTCACCTATCACTTTTTCGTAGCATGCGTAGTACTGTTCCAGCGAGCATATTGGAGGTGCTCCTGAAACGAATGACATCATTTGCTACATTGTGATTATTTATTTTATTTAAAGCAAAATAAAAATATTTGATAAAATAAAAATGCTTTCGTAATCATAGTGACAATTTTGAGAAATTATTACCCATCAAAATACTCTGGTTATCTGATGGGTATAGAAGATAACATAATGGGGGGGGGGGGGGGGGGGGGGGGGAGGGAGCAGCCACCTAGTTTGGAGACATCGTCTGAGTCACTGTTGAGAAATCAACATCATGGGCGAGTCTTGTATATCTATACTTTGTCACTCAACACAGTCTACTAAAGTCATTTCTTCCAACGTGACTCAAGTTTATGAGAGCAGACCGTATGCTTAGTTTGTAACGACGTCGCTGATTAACCATGTAGCTTTAATACCAACCAAACACGGCTCTATAGTTGGAACCAAGAAAGTCCTCCCCTTGTAACAGAATATACGTGGGAAGAAACGAGTTGAGTAACATTTGTGGGGAGAGAATGACAGCCTAAATTAATGTTTCAACCTTGACTTGTACAGCGCTTCACCATATGACATATGGATATGAATACTCATCTATTATCTATATCGTTTATATAAGTTGCCTGTTTAACACATACCTGCTATATGAGGCATGTAGTGATGTCTACACCCACACTCCTGTTCCAGTAGCTCGGACAGACAGGTGAGCTGACACGAGTCTGGTGAGTACCTCTTGTAGTAGGCCGACTCAGCAATACCACAGTCTCCGTGTGGCTTGGGTAGGTTTGAGATCTGAAAAACATGATTCCTTAATTACTTGAGGATGTTAAAGGCGCTGTAGCACGTTTTTTTGCTGAAATAAGTCGATGAAATGTATTTGAAAAATAATGTCAACAATAGTAAAACACCCTTCTCTCTTCTGAAAATCAAGTTGCAAATGAGTGTACATGGTTCCGTAAAGCCATGGGAATTATTTTTGTCATTCGAATATAATAAAATGTGTTCACAATAAAATGGCCGCCATGTAATTTTGGCTTTATACGCAACACCGTTATTACCACTACGGATCATTGGTTTGTGTAATAAGATTTGACTGGTTCGTGAAACTGTTTAGCAAATATATATTAATAATCAATGATTGTCTTGCGAAATGTTAACGAAAAGTATGATTGTGGATAGGTTCGGTTTCATAGGTTTTTTCAGGACAAACTAGATATTTTAAATGGACAGTACAACGGGGGTAAGCTTGTAATTTGGATAACGTGTGGGGAAATTTAAAGAGGTAGGATACCACAGTTTCAAGAAATTTCTGAATCTAATTAAGCCTGCGCATTGTTCAACAATTGGCATCCTCTTGTGGCACTGGATTTTGAAAGCATAACGTCATTAAAAGATCTCTCTAATTTAAAATCTTTCCTATAACGGGTCAGTCTGTACATGTGTTTTTTTTAGTTACTTCAGTATAGATAGGAAATCATAGAGAACAGAAAACTCTTCCAATGCATTATGTAGTAATTCACACATCAATTACCGGTATTTTTCAGTAATACGGCAATTCATAAAAAATAAATAGTGGTTCCTCAATCATAAAGAGCATTTATAAAATCAAAACATGTTCATAAATGACACATATCTGAGAAAAATGAGCATAAGATTATAAATTAAATTAGAACATGATTCGTATGATACGTACAAATGTAATGGACACATAAGTTACATTGTTATGCACAAGGGTAGCCTATCTCTTTAAGAAATGATTCAATGAATTATTTCATTGAGAAAATAATAACTTACAGTTACGGTAATGTTATGACAAAATTCGAGTCGAGATTCGTCTCAGTGCATAAACGGTCTAAATCGTGATTAAAACAAAACCAACTTGAAACATCTTGGGTAACGTCTATGGTTTTATATTAGATAATTTGAGAAGAATTATCATTTTTTCATAATATCACTCTCAAAGTAATAAATTTGAATGCCTTTACAGTCTATGGGAATGGCATACAGTTTAAAACGTTTCTGTATTGGGCAGCTGGAAACTTATTCCATTTGACTGACTTCTATTAATTAATGTTTATTCGTGTTTGCAACTCTCCCATGAATATGGTGGCATATAATGTTTTACGCAATGTTTTATACAAAATGTAAAGATATTCAGTATGAAACCTAGAAAAGTAATGACATAATCATTTATCACCGATCTTCATATATTTTTCCTACAAGAGTATTCTGGAACCAAAGAGTTATATTTTTAAACATTATCGTATAGAGACCTTCGTCGTGCTATGTGTAAATTCAGATGAATGAGAAAAGTTTAAGTTGTTAATGACTTCTCAGAATGAATGTTAAATGCTTGAAAGTCAGCAATTTCAAAGGACAGAATTTCCTACATAACTAATACTTTTGATGCTTGGGGGATTGAGAAGAAACTCTTCTTCTGGTTTGTAAATTTATTGTAAAAGGAAAACGAAATTTGATTTTGAATTTGATTTCCAATCGATGTGTTTTGTGGTTGGTTGATAATTTAAAGGCAACCTGCAAAAAGATGCTTTATTTTCCTCCAAATTAAATCAGATGAATCATGTGTTGATTGAATGCATGTAACCACGGCATCTAATCTTTATCCGTATCTCCTGACACCGAACGCATCGAAGTAATGGAAAAATTGGGATTTCCAAAATTTGAAAGGTGTGAAAAGAACGCGTGTTCATCCTGGGATCAATACTCAAAAATTAAATTTATGATTAATTATGAAAATCCGCTGATAAATCAGCAAATACCCACTGCTACGAGCTGTATTCCAATAAATCCATGTGATCCCGTTGGTATAGCGAGACCGAGCTCGTGAACTTTAGGGAACTCTTTTCTGTCGTGTAGTAATAGCTTGACCCCAGCTGCGTCATGCGGTCCTGGCATGTATTCATATTGCTCCACATTCAGCGTGAGCTTTAATCCGTAGTCGGAACCTGTCAAGCAAAAATATGTAACATCAAGATTTAAGTATGATTAAAACTGAGACTATATGCTTGAACATGATCTCATCGACGATTGTGATAAGAGTATCGACAGCAAGAGTACGTGAGACGGTCGTACTGACATTCCATATGGCTAATAATATTGGCTGCGATTGGCCATATCGCTAAGATCACTTCGAGAAACGGCGCCTCCATAACGTTTCCTGATGGCCCTGTACCGCCTGCAATAGTTCAATGTTTCAATATTGTCACTTATTGCATTGACTGTGATGTGATATTTGAAATATGCATTTTACCACTCCTAACTTTCTAATTTTTGGCAAAGCAATCATGTATATTGGTCATAAAGCTCCAACAGCACAATATACACACAAATAAACCATCTTCTTTGAGACTTCATTTTAGAAGCTAGCATAATGAAAGAAACCAAGTTATTTTGAAAGTCAACCTCTTTATTGCAATAAAGAAGCATACCACAGAACTTGTTTTCATTAAGTGTAGATCACTGAATGGAATACTCTAATATAACCAGTAACCATGACGCATTAGGGTGCTGAAGAACCTCGTCCTAGAAACATGGGCCCGCTTGCACAAAGGTCCCATTAAGCTAACTTGATCTTAACTCAGTTTTAAACGTGGAGGTTTAGGGCATCCTAAATACAAAGCATGCTTCGTGAAATTGGTCTGGCAAGCTTGAATCGTGTGTTACAATAGTGCCCTGGAAACATACTCTCACTTTTAACGACCAACAAAATATTATCGTTTGCTCGTGAAGCAAACAACCATGACAACGCACATCCTTGCATAGCTGTAAACTAAGCTGATAAACAATATCTAGCTGCATTTTCGTTAATCGTAGGAAACTTTCAGAATGTTTCTAGGGTACAATATCTTGATGAAACAGGTAAATCAAGACGAAATGGTTTCCACAGTGACGTTTTTAGAGAGAGGACGCACCTGTAGACGTGACATAGAGGGGAACATCGTCGAAGGAGCACTGTTTAGCTACATTTTCGTTAATCTTTGGAAACTTTCAGTATATTTCCAGGGTACCATCTGTTGACGAAACAGGCATATGATGGTGGCATGGTTTCCATAATGAAGTTTTTATAGTAAAGACGCACCTGTAGAATCGACGTAGAGGGGAACATCGTCGATATTGAAGGAGTAGCACACCCCGTGGTCTGTCATCACCTGCGTGAAGTTCTTGGGATGACAAGCCTCGTTCTGCCACTCGCACCTGTCAGGAGAAAATGTGGAATTTTAAACAATTATTACCGTACAATGTTACAAAATTCCACCAGATGAAGGAGTGAGCGTACTCCAAAACGTCGTGTTTGGTAACAATAATTATTTTGTTATTAAAAAATCCTGTTTTTGTAATATCCTTGTTGTTGAAATCTGATTTTATTCATGTAATGGGACAGTGCTAAATGGAGAAATTCGAAATGCAAATATGACTAAGATGGGTCATTATATGGCTGAACTTCGTGTTATGTCCCTTGGTCGAAGATACGAAGATGCGATGAGAAATATATTTTGAAGCAGAAATAGAACCCCTCCCTGACAACGGAATACGATGCTACTTTTACTTTTAGTCAATCAAATGTTTCTGTCCCGGTTACAGTACTAGCCTTTACTTGCAATTGCAACCACTTGCTTCCAAACTTACAGAAAAACATTCGATTTTAAAAACGTTAAATAGGTGTGTTATTTAATCACATTGTATATATATAAATGAATATGACGGAGCCTTTTTTAACAAGCCAACTGTGGCGGGAATTTCAGTTGCTTAACAACGACAAAGAGTTCTCGGGATAGCACGCGAAAAGTCCTGTCAGACGGGACGGACGGTTCAATCAGTGCGAAAGTGTCAATTCTACTACCAAGTGTTCTTACACAAAAGTCTGATTTCGAACGAGGAAGATTTTACACTGAATTATATCACATTTAATTTTTCTATTAGATATCAACAGTGATGTTTGAGTTTGAATTATGTTGTTTGAAATGGTGCTGTCGCTCGGCAAAATGTCATGTTATAACACTCGTGTTGTAAAAACAATAAAAAATCCCATTTGGGTAATAATCTCTATTTTGATAATTGTGAATTGAGGCTACATTTATATTTCAAAACTCTAAGATATTAGGATTTAATTTGGGACGACAGGATTTTTTATCCTCTGATTTGACCTTTATAAATAATAAGTTAATATAACATATAAAAATGCATGGGGCTCATGGGTTATAGATAATTTGACATATGAAAAATGTGTCTGCAAGTTAATGATACGTTGACGCCGTTTATGATTGGGGAGTCATTGGTGTTGATCCAATTTTCCTCAATCACGACATTATTGTAAATTATCGGTTTTTTTTATATATTGATCGCTAAAGTCTTGTATTTCCCATGTGATGAACCATATATAGCCAGTGTAATAAAACTCATATTTGCACATTTTCACAAACCGCTAGATTGCTTAGCAACGGGGGTTCTTTACCGAAGTTCTCGAATTTTGTAATCTTTGGCAATGTAAAACAATTACAAAACAAGCAGACAGAGTCGGCCATATCCCCCGCCTTTGGGAAAATTTATTGAAGAATAGTTGTCGAATAACAGTGACTATGAACCTTTTTTCAACTAAACACAACACACAAAATTTCAGCTCCTTAGACCAAGTGGTTCTGGAAAAGAAGACAAAATGCGAAAAGTTTACATACGGCCAGACACCGTGCCATGCCATAAGCCCATCGGGCCTTTCAGGCCAGATGAGCTAAACATACATCCATGGCAGTTTTTGAGTTCTGCTCCGGAAATGAATTATTAAGTTATGTATCCATGGAAATAGTAAAAATTAAACAAATTAAAAATTGTGAAGAAGTTGAAAACCCCAAAAGGCACATCTACACATGATTGTTCCACACACCAAGTTTCGTTGAGATAAGTCTTATAGTTTTCAAGTTCTGCTCCGAAAACGAAATTCTAAGTTACAATTCCATGGAAACGGTAAAAAAAAATAACTCGAAGAAGTTGAAAACCCTAAAAGGCACATCTACACATGATGATTGTTCCACACACCAAGTTTCGTTGAGATATGTCTTATAGTTTTCGAGTTCTGTTCCGGAAACGAAATTATAAGTTACATTTCCATGGAAACGGTCAAAAAAAAGTAACTCGAAGAAGTTGAAAACCCCAAAAGGCACATCTACACATGATGATTGTTCCACACACCAAGTTTCGTTGAGATATGTCTTATAGTTTTCGATTCCTGTTCCGGAAACGAAATTATAAGTTACATTTCCATGGAAACGGTAAAAAAAAAGTAACTCGAAGAAGTTGAAAACCCCAAAAGGCACATCTACACATGATGATTGTTCCACACACACCAAGTTTCGTTGAGATACGTGTTATAGTTTTCGAGTTCTGCTCCGGAGACAAAATCGGGACGGATGGACGAACGAACGGACGAACGGACGGAGCCAATTTCAATATTAAAACGAAATAAATTTTTCATAAAATCACTGAAGTAACCGTCGCAACACACGCATAGCGTTTTCCTTCCAGTTTACGCGGTTAAAATGGATTAATGTGTACGTTAGAAATATTTGCACTTACATAAAGCGTGTCGTACGTCTTTTGCACATTTATGAATTCACCATTACATAAAAACTTATACTGTTTCGTAAATATATCTATGACACATTTTATCGTATAATAATATTCTTAGTACATCTAGCTTGTAGCAACACGTGACTAGTTGCATATCTTTGACCATCGATCGTGTAATAGTGGCACTTAAGCCTTATAACGATTTACATGTTCATTGCAGTAGTACTCTATCAACTGGCATTAACAAAAGTTCTAGTTTCTTTGCAGAGTGTCATTGATATCGACCGTTTAATACAGACACTCAATAGTTTTCTGTTACAATTGACGATAAGTATCTCCCCTTAATACATCAGAATTATTTCGGTGCACTGTCCGAGTCCATGCTATCGAGATATAGACCATCCATCACAACTTGTGATTGGGTCTAATTACACCGACGAGACTCGAATCTGCAAGCGAGTACTACATACATTGTAATTTCCGCTCAGCGAGACGAATTGTATCTATGAAGATCATAAGGTATTTACAGTCAGCGCATCTACATTCATGTCGAGTATCAAGTATTTTTCAACCAGACGTATTTTGTCCAAGAAATAAATACATGAAATAAGTTGCTTACATTCTACAGATGCATAATAAGATATCCCGTCACTTTACATGTGTGTGAGCAATAGAAGGCATTAATGCCTAAATTGGTTGAAATGTAGTGCCAGAAGTTGACAGAAAGTGTACGTGCAGTGGTTAGGGATAAGATTAATCAGTGCTTAGTCTGCATTCAAGAAGCATGATCGGTATTGCAATAGGTGCTGGTTTAGGTTACATCTTCTTACTCGAAAATATAGAAATATCACAATAAATGTTCAAACTCTATGGTCACATATATCAAAATAAAAAAGATGAAGTTGAAATAAGTTTGGCTAACGTTTTCAATAGGTACATCATGTACCTACTTCTTCAGGCCGTTTGATGCAGTAACTGACACACAGTACATAGCACAGTACATAGGTTCCTGTGTGACGTCATAGTGCTATGTACTTTGTGTCAGTTACTGCATCAAACGGCCTGAAGAAGTAGGTACATGATTAAACGCTATAAAATAGAAGCATATCTGTCTTCCTAACTTCTTTATTAAAGTTTCCAAAATTACGTTTGAATTGATGGCTGCAGCAAGCCAAGATCCATTGTCCGGTTTTCGATCACGACCACGCCATTGAATGGTTGTATTTTCGTTATATAACTGGTTATTTTCGGTTAATGTTAATATTTCTCATTTACATAACATAATTTAAAACAAAAATTCATATTTTCAATGAAGACATTCACCTTTTCTGACAAACATTATACGCCTGTTGCAAACCCAACATAATGGAAACAGCAATCCATTCATTGGCATATGGTGCTTTATAGTGAAACACTGTATTTGATCTTCTTAAATGTGATACCCTCCTAATACAGCGAGATACTTATCTTCCGAAACAAATATATGATCTCCAAAAACCCTCTATGATAAAGAAAGTATTATGCAATAGAGGTACTAAGCATTTAAACTTGAAAATATTTCTGTATGAATTGTTTAAACTGTTTAAATAAAATTTAAATGAAGTGTCCAGTCACTTGCCATGTATATATTTGTTCAATTATGTATATATTTCATATGCTCATGTTCTACCGTTGGTTGGTTGAGAAATAATATGTTCTGTCTCTCTGCCTGATAGACTAATGTTCGTCTTCCTTGTTTGTCGAGGATTCGATTCAATGAAACCAGTATGATTTTATCGTGAATATACCTCTGTCTCTTTTTTTAAATCTAGCGATTTGAGAAACAACGTATAGTCGCACACAAAATGAAATTGCCTCTGCATTATCTGAAATTTGAAAAGAGGTTTTTGTCGAGGAATTATCACTTACGCCAACGTCGCCGCAAGGCATAACTCAGTCTCTATTACTCATTTCAGACATGCTGCATGTCGTCGTCTTTTCTGTGCCAGAAATTTCTGAATGCAATATCAAGTCTTGGGGCAGCACGCTGCTAAGCTGGTACAGAAAAGGCAACACAATGCACCAAGGCTTACACTTGGGCGAGTAGAGCCTTGCAGGGGAAATTGCACTTACGCTACAACCAGGTCCTCCTTTCTGTGCGCTGTGCTCCTGAACAGTTCCTCCAGAGTAATGTTGCTGGCGTTGTACTTGTTCAAAGAGTCCTGGTCAAAAGTGTGCGCCTTGGTGTACATCTCTTCTATAAGCTGATACCAGCCTGCATCTGTGGCTGCTGTAGCTCTGGGAGAAATAAATGGTGTATTTGATACATCTTGCAGTAATAAGCAAGGGGGGTTTTGGTGGATGACCAATATCATCAAATAATCTTAAAATGCGCATCATTCACAGTCCTATGCTCATAACAAAACAAAGTTTGAGAGAAGAGACATGTTTAAGCTATGTATAGAAGGATTCTGATGAGGAAGAAGCTTTCCATTTCAATATTGAAGCACTCGTAACAACTTCATTAAAAGTCATGAAGCATCGTAAAATAATGATAACTTAATTAACCTGTAATTTATTAAAAATCCTTTTATGGAACTGTAGTAAATATATCGTGGTCATTTACTCATAAATTTCAACTTGAAGCGTGCGTAAAATCATATTTAATTAACCAGTAAATATTTCAACATTTTTTATTGATCTGAAATATATACATCCATGCTCACATACTAGTTAATTTCAATTTGAAACGTACGTAAAATTATACAGTTACAACTTAGTTACAAACATATCTTGTTCGCCATATACTATAGATTGTTTCGGATTACCTGAAAGCGTTCTGGTTGCAGATGGTAACTGAGGGAAACAGGAGGGAAGTGTTGAAATTGACATGCACGTTGACGGTGACTGGCCAATCGTAGAAGTAGATGATGCGGTCTACAATCTGGTACCCCATCACAGACGCACACGCAAGCACCAGTATTAGCCATAGCAGTCTGGAATACAAACAGGAGTCTTGTAGCATAGAACATTGTTACATATCTGGTCATGTAGTATTTTTGTTAGTTTTCACAATTTTCACTTTCAGGAAGTACACCAGAATAACATTCTAAAATCTAAAATATGAGGAGTTCAACACGTGCGCTTCTATAATATCAAACCTTTTATACAACATCAGGTTATTAGCGAAACATAAGTCTATACGTATATGCAACATCATTCTATTCGAAAACCATCAATTGATTTGTAGAACAACACTTTATTGTTTACACATTAGTTTATTTGACACAGTAAACAGAAAACATGGACTTACTGGAAAGTATTTGAATATTTGTTACAACAGTTACAATGTATTTGCCCAAGTTATTTGTAAAACGCCAGGTGGTTTATGAATAATCTATCTATTAGTAAAACAACATTATGACATGAAGCTAATAGTAAATAATCAGAATACAAGATCTATTTGTAAAACGTCAGTCTATTTGTAAAACATTGATCTATCAAATATTGTCAATCATCGGTATGTTTGTAAAACATTGATCTATTTGTAAATCATCGATCTATTTGTAAAACATTAGTATATTTATAAAACATCGGTATATTTTGTAAAATATTGATCTATCAGTAAAACATTGGTATATTTGTAAAACATCGGTAAATTTGTAAAACATCTGTCTATCAAATTTTGTAAATCACTAGTATGTTTATAAAACATTGATCTATTTGTAAAAACATCGGTTCATTTGTAAAACATCTGTCTACTTGCAAAACATTGATCTTTTTGTAAAACATCGGTCTATTTGTAAAACATCTGTCTACTTGCAAAAACATTGATCTTTTTGTAAAACATTAGTTTATTTGTAAAACATCGATCTATTTGTAAAACATCGATCTATTTGTAAAACATCGATCTATTTGTAAAACATCGGTCTATTTCTAAAACGTCGGACTATTTGCAAAACATTGATCTTTTTGTTAAACATTAGTTTATTTGTAAAATATCTATCTATTTGTAGAACATCGATCTATTTGTAAAACATCGATCTATTTAAAAAACATCGATCTATTTTTAAAACATCGATCTATTTCTAAAACATCGGTCTATTTGTAAAAATCGGTCTATTTACAAAACACTGATCTTTTTGTTAAACATTAGTTTATTTGTAAAACATCGGTTTGACATGTCCTGGTGTTTGTATGAGAGTGAAGTGATATCGAACACTCAAGGGAAATGAAATATCAACATCATATCATGACATGATACAGCGGTCTCGATGGCACGATCCCAATGTCAAATCATTCATGTGGGTAGTGAACAGCCATTGTGGTCCTTTCTTGGTTGTTGACACATCTAAACTGATATTTACACATGATTCGTGATTTAAAAGTGGATAATAGATTACGTTTTTTGTTGAATGATTTGATTGCAATGGTGGCTGATATGCAACGTTTTACATAACATAATCTAATGAATGAATTCATGAGAGCGATCGATTTTCTATTGTCAATAACGCAGTTAGTAATGGAAAGTACATCATGTATATTGCACAACTCTTTAAAACATCATTTTAAGGTTGTGAATAGTTTGAAAAAAAATCATTAATGTTATTTCCTCGATTACACTAAAGTATTTTTGTAATTATAAAATTTCTTAACATCGATTTGCATTTAAAGTAACTAACTGTTACTGTAACTACTGTTTTCATCAGCAATACAAGCCCCTGTGGTTTGCACAATTTGCAAAATTAAACCAATTTGAATGTTATACAATCCCCTTAAAGCCGCTGTAGCACGTTTTTCCTGCTGAAGTAAAGTGACCTCTCAAGATTATAAATAAGTGTTACCAATTGCTAAATAGTACTCCTGAATCAATAAAAAAAGAGTTCTCAAACGAATGTGCATGGTTCGGTTAAGTCATGCGAGTCAATTTCCAATCGAGCGGAAATTTTAAGCTGTTCACATTAAAATGGTCGTTCGAAGGTAGTGGCGATACCTAGACACCCCAAGTAGAGTTTTTAATATGGTACCATGATAGAATGGTCAATTATCGTGCTGTTTGAGCTCTTAAATTCGCATAAGACCTACAAATCTACCTCTCACACTCAAGAGTTTCAAACCACTGTCACTTTATACATCGCACTATTTTCTTACGAATACTTGTTTTCTATGGAAACGGCTTATCGGGTCGTGTAATGACATGATTTACCCATTAACGTACCAAGTTATTGTATAAACTTCAATAGTAAACTTTGAGATAACCTGATATGCAAAAAGAAAAGTGCCTTTAACAGTGAAATGACATGTGAGTTATATAGTTTGGGTGTGACCAATTAGAAGGAGTAACGGGATCATTTTTCATTGATTACAGTGGTTAGTAACAGTTACATTAAGCAATCATGCATCAGAGCGTTTATGAATATACGCGCGAGGGAGACTTCAATATTGACATAGCCTTATTGAAGAATGAATTCTTGGTAGCTTTTGTAAATACCAACTTTTTAAAAGTATCAAATATCAAATTTTCAGATATCAAAGATCTGGTGAAATGCATTTTTCTCAAGAATGACAGATGATTACCTCTACGTATATTGTATATCGGAATCAATTGAGCATAAAATCGAGACGATATACACTTGCAACTGATTATTAACACGATTTTAATTTACCATTTTTAACAATACCGCGATTACCGCCAAGGAACGTTTTGAAATGAATCATTGAAGCGTGACTGATAAACCACAGACGACGGGTTGTTTGTGAGTCGCTCCGTGGAGCCTAATAAATGAATTAATTAATGATGATTACCACTGCCGCTAGCTAGATGAATTTATGAGGTGTGTTAAATCGCCAAAAACACATGATTATGCAATAATTATGGAATTGTAATCTGCGGAATTACCTAGTTGGATATCTAAACATTCGATATATGGAAAATGTGAGCTGTTTGATTGAAGATTTGTTAGTGAAATTAGCAATCAAAATGTTGCGAAATTACGTTGAATTATGACTATCGCCGATAATGACATCACTCTAGTGACGTCACAGAAGTCATCTCTTCAGGGGCCACACCCCCGCACACTTTCATTCTGGTCGCCGCGGCTAAATTAGGCTTTTTTTCAAAAGCCGTATATCAGTAATTTATGGACCAATTTCAGAAATTTAAAATCGAGCAATCGTCAAATTGATATCCAATTTAAATGAATCCGATTTTGAGCATATGCCATTGTACTATCCTTTAATGCACTTCTGTAATCACATTCAACTATTTACTTGTTTAAGTAATATTCCTGCTTTAAGTATTTTCTCACGGCACTTATCAATGTACATACAACCTGATTGTGATTATTAATGTAATTGACATGCAACTGTGAAATGTTGCAGTTCCATATTGATCACTGCGTTCCATTTACGTAATTATTTACTTTCGGTACTTGCTGTAATGATGGCGAGATTATAAACAAATGGCTGAATGATTACATTGTTGTAATTCTAGAAAACTAAAAGCTTGATTATTTGTTTTAAACCATTTGCCTTTAGCTTTAGTAAACAAAATCGGCCTGTTATATTAGAATTCGAATCTAAAGCCCTGTTTATACGGCGAGCGTTTGCATATGAGTAAAGCATTACACATATGCACATTTTTTTCAAATTCTCTATATGTAGGATAATCTCCTTCTTGCACGCGATGACCTTCGAATTCGATCTGACTATCCGATTTTCATTGTATAATTAGGGCGAAATAGTCAAAAACAATGTTGACAGATATAAATTAATGTCATTTATTTAGTTTACATCTAATAAATATTAATTGGCATGTTTTAGGAATTCTCTATTCAGATATTAAAACAGTTGGAATCCCATTGCATTGGCAGAAATTAAACACACATGAACGCATAGCAAAATTTTCTTTTACTCACGTGTATATATTACTACCATAAGCAATATTGCATATGTGCAAAGTTCGCCGTATAAACAGGGCTTAAGTGTTTGTCCATAGGTGAGTAGGTACTCTGTAACAAGATACATATTCTTGATTGATTGGTTGGTTTGAAAAACATACTCTGTTTATTCATATTTGAAATTCAGTGTGATGGGGCGATTAACTGCAATGAGAATTCGATACGTCGGACCATTTATAAGATAAAAAGTTGCGTTTTTACAATTTCCGGGATTAATCTTTATTCAACACACGCATATTTTTTTCTGTGTAATACCGATGGACATACATGTATGACGTCACCTTGCCTGGGACCCATGTCACTGGGAACTCGCTTGACTGTTACAATAGTGTCGAAGATTAGTCTCATTAATTATCGGCGAATACAATACTGACTTCTTTCATTGTATATCATTATTTTGTTTCAATGAATAATTCGCGAATATTTTAGTATCACGTAAGTGTTACATGTAAAAGACGAGAATATTTTATTGTATTTGCGATTTGCTTGTACTGAGAAATGCTATTTTACGAATTATCATCACTTGCATTTGAAAAATAGACATTAAAGAAAAGTAACTTTACAAACAATATGTACTCTCGTATCAGGTGTTCATGATGAACACCCAGTATGTGTCATGAACACCTCTGTGCGATCATTACAATAGACAACTTAAGTTTGTATGAAAAATTAACACCCAAGTGTGTAAATATAAGTCATTCACTTCTGGCAGGGTCATTAAGTGCGTATCTTGGCATCTTGTAGATTCAATCAGATGATTGCACGTAAACATGATAATACCATTGTTATGACACGAACAACACATGCATAAATAAAATATACTGGTGTTTTGCAACGTAAATTTAGAAAGTACGTGCCCTGTCATGAACAACATGTGTCATAACATAAAACTGTTAAATGTTAAATTAACGTTTTTCGCTCTGGATTGTTACATTTCAAGAAAGGTACCTGGGGAATGAGAAATGACTTGAGTTTGAAGACTGAAGTGATTTGATTTTGGATTTTAAAAAAAAAAGAGAATGTTTTTGTTTTATCGCAGTGTACGAATATAAAATCTATGATCAACTGGCGATTTTGCGAATTATTGCATTTAGTAGTATGTAGTATTTCAATCAAAACACGCCATTTACATGTCAAATCGTTCTCAAAGTAGTTATACATACTGTTATTGTAGATTAAATATGAAAATTGATTGCATAATTATTTACGAAGAAAAAACCATGAACCCCTGGTGGCAAATAGTTTCCTGAATCACAGGCTCCCAGGAATATCAGATATGACCAATCACATGCTTTGTTGTAGGTGCGTTTTGACTTATTAAAGGGTCACCGCGTCGAGAATAAAAATGAGTCACATCTTTATCTCACTAAGCTGATAAGAGTGTGTGTTAACGAGTACGCTTCACTTCGCTGTCTACATGCAGTAGTTTTTATTACCAATTACGTCAATTGTCTGAAAGTCGGTGTGTGTTACCTGTTAGCAGACATGTTAATCAGCATAGGTACATGTAGATACACATAATCTGATTTTTATTCTCGACGCTGTGTCCCTTTAAAGTCCCCGGACGAGTCATTGTGTTTGATTCATGAATGTACCCTCCCATTTCATTGAACTATTTGTTTTACCGATAGTCCAAATGTAGCTAGAGCCAGGAATGAGTGAGGCATTAAGACAAGGCCTCCTTTGATTTTCCTATTTCTATTGACTTCACGCGTCGCCCTGTCAGGATTAGGACGTCATGTATATTTCAGTAAAGAATGCAATATCCAAGATAAATAACACGAGATCCATTTGAAACAGCTTCACTAACAACTTTTGTATTGACACCGATATAAACAGAACAATGCTATTCATGTTAAAAACTATTTGAACAGTGAAATCAGTGTATAATAGTATAAAGGTTTCTTTGGAAGAGATTCGTCAACCCATTTAACTGGTATATAACGTTTGTACTCGACTGTATATTCTCGCATTAGCAATGTTTACAAGTAATCAACAGCAATACATATTGTAAGCATAAATCGATTTAACAAAGCGGGGGAAGGAAAACTCTATCTTCTTGCATGATGGCATTGTGATAATTATCATGTTACCAGATGTAAGTATTTTCAAAAAGAGGGTTCTATCGGGCGATTTTTTGTGGAAACGACACTCAAAGAGAACATTCCTGTTTACAGATATATTATCAACTATATACACTTAATTACTCATGGTGAGGTCATTATGTGAAATACAAGGACTCGAGACCTGACTCCCCAGGAGGTCTGACGTGGTCAGACCGCCGAGGGAGTCAGGTCCGACAGTCCTTGTATTTCACATAATGACCTCACCATGAGTAATTAAGTGTTTTATTATACCGAAAAGTTTGTTTTTCTTCTTCAGACTATAGCATGTATTTCTTATTTGTCAAATCGAACCCATCAGCTGACGCCATCTTTAAAGCGAACGTCACGTGACAAATCACGTGACGAGTCAATATCTCAGGTCAGTGACAGAAATTTCTGTCACAAAACTGACCTCATCACTGGAATCGGAGGTCAATGTACAAATATATGTTTCGATCACGTGGTGTGAACTGGCCAGTGATATTCTTACACATTTAATAGAGGTATAATAAATGCTATTAATCAAATCCAGTTGAAACGTAATACAGAGGGTAATACAGAGGGTAATACAGAGGGTAATACAGAGGGTAATACAGAGGGTAATACAGAGGGTAATACAGAGGGTAATACAGAGGGTAATACAGAGGGTAATACAGAGGGTAATACAGAGGGTAATACAGAGGGTAATACAGAGGGTAATACAGAGGGTAATACAGAGGGTAATACAGAGGGTAATACAGAGGGTAATACAGAGGGTAATACAGAGGGTAATACAGAGGGTAATACTTTGAACTTGACACGTTGATGAAGACTAGTGCACTTTCGTTAAACAATTAGAACAAGGAGAAGTGAAGCCATTCATCGGTGCCACGAGTATGGACAGTTTTGCTTCTGCATACCAATACATTGTTGATCAGTCTTAAAAAACATTTCTTACTTTGTAGACAGTCTATCAAAATATCTGTTTTATTATTAGAAAGTTGCTATTTATCAACACAAAACAGCGTTTTCATTTCAGCGTTTTCACAAAACAAAATGGCGGATACCCCGAAAGAACCCTGACCTTCATGAACTCAACGCAGACTAATTTTAAACCTTGTTTACATCCAAAACACAACTTAAATATGTTTATAGATTTACTATCCATACTTTCAAAAGATAAAAATATAAAAATGCTATTTAGTTTAAATCAAAACCTTCCTGATCTCAAAACGGAAAACATGTAGTCCCATCCATACAAATCCGATAGCCTTGCGAATACAAACACCCTGGTTTAGCGAACTGTCTTCCTTCATGCTTATATTGACTTTTAATAAATATAGAATACTAAACGAATGTTAATGTAATAACATTTTTATGCACCGAGAGAATAGAATTTGGTATCAAACGAATGAAATTGATTCACGAATTGCAAAATTTTTTGTTTGTTTATCACATCACCATGAGTTAAGTATTTTATTTAGTACTTAACCCTAAGCATCAATATTTAACCAAATAACTAGTCAAAAGAACAACAAGCTGATCGGGAAAACCGCGTATGAATATAAATCAGTCAAAACAAAATAGATCGTTAATTTGTGAGTCTCTACACATGCCATACGCCTACACACATACATCCAAAATCATGTTTGGTGACATAGCACTCTACTTTTAAAAATGTAATTGATATAACAAACAATACCAAGCAACGAAAAATGTCAACACATTGTGAAAGTAGTTCCGTTTGTTTGCACGAGATGTGTGTGTGTGTGATGTACGATACATGTGTGTAATAGATATATATCTGAATTGTCATCTCAACACGGTTGAGTAACAAAACATCGTAAACAGCATCAGCGGCTTTACATCTATTCATCGATGGTAAACTTCTTCCTCACAATCATTAATCATTACATGTATTCTATTTACATATACATGTTTAACGTTTACGATAACATAGACTTTCTAAAGCAGATGTGGGATAAATATTATTAATCATCCTTGTAACCATGGATTAGGTATATTGAGTAACATGTACACTTTCCTTTCACCAAAGACACGTCTTTAAGCTTCTTAACGTGTTTTCTCTTTTTAAATAAACAACGCTTTCGATTAACAGTATTTGCACGGACCGGTATTGTATTGTCATATTTTTATGTCGTGATCAGTTGAACACTTGCGATTCACTGATGACAAGATATAAAAATAATATTAAGCACACAACTTACAAAAGTAATAATTAATAATTATAATATTGAATAACCTGACATGACATGACATGACACACGACATATGATAACACCTTACTTGACACGACAGGATACACAGTCTTCTAATACGACATGGCATGACATGACATGAATTAACTTCTTCAGAGAATGATTCATACTTGGCATTTTACAGAAAATCCTTGGTATACAATATACCATATACAAGAAAAACTGAAGTACTTGGTCAGACCAATGGAATCAATGGAATAACCTCATTTGATGTTTTCAATCACGCTAGCACGGGACCACGAAGGACCTGGCAACGTAACGTAACTTAACATAACTCTATAGTCACGTTTCCTCCACCTCCGCCTTCGGCCCACGGGTTTCTACTTCTCCCTCATGTTTACATGTTCAACCAAAACCTCGGGAGAGTGTTATATGCTTTACATAAATATTTTCTGGCTAATAAACTCTGCAATGTGAAACGTTGCGTATTTTTAAAAAGTTATTATCTAGAAAATATTCCTGTTCTTACTGTCATTACATTACTTTATCATTTATCAGCGATTCTGAAACGCAATACTTGAAAGCGGCGTTAAACCCCAACTGACCTCACCTCACCTGAAACGCAATAGTATTGTTTACCAGTATTATACATAACAACGACAATGGTTTAAAACAGGTACGTATCGTTCCAATAACCTACTGGACCAAAGTAGTTAGGGATATATGTATATGTAAATTTTGAATTTATGAGTAATTATATATTTATCCCATTGAAATTCTGATAAAAAAATCAAACATGAAAAATGTAATATTCCTAACATATTATGTCCAGTTTGGTTAAAGTTTGGAGCACCGATTGTTTTCATGAGAGTTAACAGCCAATTGGTTTACAGGCAGACATATAAATGTAGTGATAATGTGTGTGTATACACGTGCCAATAACTCGATGGTTTTATGTTGAGAATAAGGACGCCAAGAGTTCATAAATCTTGTCCATAACAGTACTTACGTGTAAGCACATGTGTAAGTTCCCTGTGTCAATAATGTGTTAAGTCAGGATCAAAAGCACCGATTTTTATCATATTTTATGAATAATAAGGCCAATAGTTCATGCAATCTGTAACACAGTGAGAATAAAGGGTGTTCGACCTTCAATCAATATCTGATTAAGTCAAGAGCAAGAGAAGTGATTAGATAACAGAAGTTTGTCTATCAACAAAGCTCTGAAGGGAATGGCTTGATGTTACCTATAGTTTACCAGTACGTTGGAATACGGGCGGGTATAACTCTGAAATGTTTAACTCAAGTATAGTAGAAATATTGTATTTTACCTTATCTGAAAAGATTTCACATGTCTTTTCAGATAAGGTCCGTTTGTAGAATTGGAATGTGAGAACATCCAAGTAGAATCATAAATTGAGGTGTGGTGTGGTGTGGTGGGGTTTAACGCCTCTGTCAAGAATACGCCGTTTTCAAAAACCATTTGAAACCTATGTTCATACAAACACGAACAACAATACAGGCACGCGTTGGCATTTTATGATGATGACGCTGCAGATGTATGTGGTTAAGGTGCGCAAGTGAAGCAACCGGAAATTGCGGTCTTCATTGGGTGTGGTTTTCATAAATGTCATTGACTCGAATCAAAGTTTTTCACGATTTCATTGGACTTTCATATTAATTATTGTTTCAACATAGCGTGGAGACCACCATTAATTATATTTCAGAAATCATTTCATCTTTCATTTAATGGAGAATCAAGTAGGCGTTTCTTTTGGCCGACAGTGTACCTTTTCATTTATCTCAAATACATAACCAGTTCTAGACGAGTAATAATCTGTTGAGCCAAATTGTTTTATAAGACCATTGACTCTAAACTATTTACATGAGGCTTTGATGTTTGAATGCTTACATCAATAGTTGTTCCAGAAGTAATGATGTCATGAGACAAAATCAGTTCAATAAAAATCAAATCACCACATTACTAAAGAACTAACCATGTTCGTTTTCATAGCTGCTAATCTACAGAAGATAGGATTCTACCGGGATAGTTTTTGTAGAAACGAAATTCGAAAGGATAGTCCTGTTTACACATATATGTTAGAAATAATTGGTTAAAACACAAAACAGTTGAGACATTTATTACTGAAGGAAATATTTTGATGACTTTAAATTTGACAATTTGACATTCGTTGAAAAACATACTAGCAATGAATGTGAATCCATTCATCGGCGCTACCTTGTAACAGGACATTGTTATAGTATAATGATAAATCCTTTGTTAATGTTTTGATAGTTTTCCCAATGAATGTGTTTTATTATTAAAAAGTTGTAAAATAAGTAACAATCAAGCCTGTTCATCATTTCAAAAACTGCAAAACAAGATGGCGGTTAATGCCGATATAACAAAAAAAAGAATATTCCATTTTGGCTGTTAAACACTTCCAAATTAACACCACCGAATAATGAACAATTCCCGTCTCTACGGGGAAATGGGTAAAAACAGAACAATCAGAAGAGTATGAAAAGAATACAAGATGATATATATACATTGTAATGATATGAAATATTTATGTATGATAATGTATATTTATATATCCATGTCCCAGAGGCACCGAAGTGACCCTCGCGTGGATACCAGATTGTGTTCTTTTGTATGATTTCATTTGACTTTTCAATCTCAATCAATTCAAATATTTATATTTCTGTTTCACACCCAGTGAAGTGACCATCGCAATGACAGTCACAGCTAACCACATTGTCTAAATCTCTGTGTCTTTATTCATGAAATCTTCTTAGGGTAATACTAACAAGGGTTACTATTAACAAAACACTGTTGATTGAGACACTTGCTGCCATAGCCTATTATCTTAGAACAGTGGCGGTCAAAGTGAAGATCTTTGTCTGCCACCTTGAGACCCGTGGGTTTCTATCTCGAATTTATTATTTACAAGTATTAGACACACATTGTAACCCCATACAATTCACACCGGTTTAACGTTGTTTTCTAGTGTAGGATATAAAATTCAGTTGTATTAGACAGACACGATGTTTACATAATATCAATGGTTTGACTACTTTTATGTTACTTCTTGTTCCCTAATTAGAAGCAAAGATATTTTATTATCCATATGGTTGAAAATAACCGAGTTGATATTATTGACATGAGCACATTATTTCACGAGACTTCTCCTATTCCGTCGTTCGTAACGTCACCGTAGCTTGCCATCGCAAGAGAGGTGGGCCGTTTCCTGACTACTTTCATGCGAATCACATGGCATAAAATGGGTAATAAAGATATAATTACATTCGAAGGTGCTCTGGCAATACAAAAATTCACAATCGTTTCGTAAAAGTCATATGACACCACTCCTCAGGTAGCAATCTCTATGTATCAGATAGACAAGACCTTGACGTTTAGGCTACTTGTGAGCTCCACAATGAATAGACGATGTTAGCTCCCTCCATTGAATAAATTATAGAGAAAAACAAAGTCTACTGAAATCGATTTTTAAGTGGCATTATGTGGTAAAATCTTCAGGAAAGTTCAATTAAAGAATCACTTTTCGACAACTAAGACACCAAGTGTTCGCAATGTATTAAAATTCGCCATTCAAACGTTGATTTCTCGCACATGTGTTCAATCAATCCGTTGATAAATTGGTAAGTCAATAAGTCGAAAAAAAGTTGCTCATGAACGATGAGAAATGATTGAAAGGTAAAAAAAACTAACATCACAGTTGAATTGCATACATATGTTTGATAACAAAATTTCATCGCTATGGGGTAAAACATACACAAATTAGATTCATCTACTAATGGCTAAAACACATAGACAAAACCATGAGCCATGATGGTAAAACTGCCTGAATAAAACCAACAAAAATACACTGTGTTGATACCACATGAGAACCCATTCAAAACCTACGATTCCGTTGTTTTACACTTTTTTTCGACGAGGCTGTCGGTAGTCTTTATAGCTAAGCAATTGCTGACATAACAAGAAGAGGCGATGAAAATGTTTACCCTGCTTCATTCCTACCGACAATAATGAGTTTCACCTGTTGTCGGGATGTTAATCTCTTCTCGGAAAAGATAGATACGTATTTGATGAAAAGTTTATGACCTCAAATGTAGGTCATGTGATAAAGAAGGGGGAAAACGTGTCTTCTGTCTGGCTGGTTCTTTTATTGGTTCCCAAACATCTTTCTTCTTAACAACATCGTATCTAGTCATATGTTCATTTATTAATGTAGGTTAAATATATTTTCGTAAATAATATTGTGTTAATTTATTGCCATTATCACAATCAATATTTCATTTGGGGTATTTGAATATGTTCTTATAATTGTTTTACTTTTTTAAAAAATACATCAAAATTTGATCTTTTCCTTTTTAGTACGTATACCCTGAAATATGTGTTCTCGTATATACTTTTAAAAATTAAAAACATCTGCTAAATTACTGCTTATCCAATAGCATAATTTTTTTTAAAAAGCTTCAAATAACAGTGCTTTTTATAATGCATTGTATGTCAAAAGTGAAAACATTTTAAGGAGCCTTCTGAAGACTAGAAACTAGAAACTTTATAAATTAGAGTGTAGTCAATGAAATTAAGGAAATGTTTAGGAATCCTTTTAGATTTATTTCATTCCAAATGTTAAAATCTAGTAAATCTTTAATTTCAAATATCCCCAATGACCAAACGTAAGTGCCTTTTTAATTCCATTTTCTCAAAAATACACGGGCGGCAATATCTGCAAATGTTAAAATGTAGTAAATCTTTAATTTCAAATATCCCCAATGACCAAACGTAGGTGCCTTTTTAATTCCATTTTCACAAAAATACACGGGCGGCAATATCTCGTGAACACAATCAAATCTTATGACGTGATACCACAAGTAACTGCAAAGCTGTGACAATGGTAACACCATTATATTGAAATAAAACAGTGAAAAAATGTCTAAAAGTAAAAAATGAAAATGAAATAACAGAAGCTTCCAAGATATATTCAGTTAGATTAAAGATGTCTATATTTAGACTAAAGTTCGGAATATGTCCCTTAAATGAGAAAAAAATGTCAAAATTTGAGAAATATAAAAATAAGATAAAAAGGGCCTCTGAGATATCGTTAAATCCATCCTTATACTAAGATTTCTTGTCTTGTTATAGACTCGTTTTAGCATGCATATACACCCACGAGCAAGAACGACGCCATACAATTTGAAATTACAAATACAAATACTGAAACAGAGTTATGTGTTACAGGTCTACAGAAGAAAAATAAACTAAATTGTAATTTTCAAGACATTACTTGGTTATATTTCGGAGAAATATTTTGTGTATCGTTTCTTTGCCCCTCGGTGTATTTAACACGATGGTTTGGACGACATGCTGCTATGACTAGTTAAAGCTATCTAGGCCTTGTGTACACTTAAACATTCATACAGCTGCGTATCGAAAGTTTGTTCAGTGTATCTTAGTGCAAATATCATGTAAATTGGTGTTCATTGTAGCGTCAATAAAAATAGTATGACAATAAATTATCATATACCCATGAGTAAAACCATAATTTCCAAACCTATCCTTTGATCCCCAAGGCAGTGGTGCATGATTATGAAATTTCGCATGATGAAATAGACAGAAAGGGGTAAAGTTTTGAAAATACAAATTTCATAAACTTTCGAATAAAAGTGTTCATATTGATTGATTGAGAACAAATCCATCACAAATATATTGAAAGAGCATAAGAGGAAATATAAATGTTTGACCAAGTTGATCACTTATTCAGTATTTCACAGAAAATAAAAACTGTAGTTTTGAAAGGATTGACCCCTGGTCAAGCTGCCAAAACTGTAACCGTTTACTAAGAGATATCAAAACAGATTATGTTTTGGAACACTCAATTGTCTTCTTATAATGCAAAAATGAAAAATGATCGGTCTTGTTTTCGCTTTGTCATGATGTTTCAAAGACATGCCAGATGGCATGATATTTACACTAAAATACACAAGTAGGTGAACATAATTTCGGTAGGCAGCTGTATGCACTCAATAGCTACAGGAAATGCTCATAGCAATGTGTAAACACCATATGCACTTTTGACATGCAATGAGAAGGTAATGTTTACTTTATTAGCAAATCAAACAGTTATGAATACCCATACATGAAATTGCAAATACAGGAATTGCAGAATAACAAAGTTATTTTTTGAAAATACATTTCAAATTAAGGAAGACATTATCGTACCAAACGTAATCCTTTGCAAGTTTATTGTATGTGTCATAGCCATCTCCACATACAATATGTAGGGCAGAAGCGGCTAGCACAGTGGAATGCATTTCGGTGCACTTTATAGTTCTACATAGTCTACTAAGAAAGTAACCTTAACACCTTAATATCAAATGATTATTGTGAGTTTACAGAAAGACTAAAAATACAAGAATCTTACCCATTACAGTCTCTAAGATGTGCAAGAGTTATTTCATGATACACTTAAAAGGATGGTTCCATCGGGGTATTTTTTGTGGAAACGAAATCCGAGAGGATATTCCTGCTAACACATATATTTTATTAATACATGATTTAAACACAGTCAAATTAAAATATACTTATGGAGGATAGATTTTGATGACTTTACATTTCACAACTTGATAAACACAAGCGCACTATTGTTGAAAATTATATATAAACAAAGAGAACAGAAGCCATTCATCGGCACCGCGCGTGGGGAAAACATCGCTACAGCATAACAGCATATTATTTATTAGTTTTATTACATGCTATGTGTTACTATGTGAATATCCTATCAATGTATGTCTTTAGTTAGTTAAAAATAGAATAAAATTAGGTACAATATAGCGTGTTTTCATTTCACATAATGCAAAAAAATCCAAGATGGCGACAGAACCCTCCCTCTATATCTAGAAATATCAAATTTTCGAAATACAGATTGGGGTCGTTGTTTGCTTATTATCTTAACTTTTTAAGGTTCACAAAACGGATATCAAAACTATGCTACGTTATTTTCATATGTTATGAAGACCAAGCTATTTACCATATGTCAGTATGAGGTCATTATAAACTATACGAACCCGGGGGCATCAAAGTATATTTAGAATGTATTTTGTATTTACCACATGTCAACGAAGTTTAACAACATGAATAGCAAAGCATTAAACCACAGGCGTCAGACCCTAAATATACACCTTTGTATATATATATACCTACCTATGTAACATATAAAGAAGGTATGACACTGTCTGCCATCTTGGATCCTGGCATAGGACCGGAAATGGTTACACTAGTTTGCTGGCTCAAATACGCTTTGTAACATTCGTAGACTGATCCAAATTTACTTTTCCGGTCCTATGCCAGGATTCAAGATGGCGGACAGTGTCATACTTTCTTTATATGTTACATAGGTATATAGGCTATATTGGTGTATATTTAGGGTCTGGCGCCTGTGCATTAAACATATATTAACTTATTTTCATATTGTCCTAGGGCCTTTGAATTTACCACATGTTACATCTACGAAGGGTGTCAAAGTATAAGTAATGAAGTTTGTTACAGAAATTGCCTAGGCCATTACGATTAATAATTTTTAACTTTTAACTGTTAATATGACGGGGTAAGGCCGATATTTTCACTCGTGGCTGTGTGAGAGATAAGTGATGCACACTGAAAACACAAGATATCCTCTATAATCATTGTTTATTCGAAAAACTGTTAACTGCTGTAGCAGTGGGTTGAATATTCGAATAACATGTATCGAACTCTTCCAAACTTTAGATGTGACAAGTTGGAAAAGAATAGCGGACATTCATTTAAAAAGAAAAGAAAGAGAAGTGAAACCATTTATCGGCGCTAAAGTGTATGATAAGTCAGAAATTTGTGGATAGTCTTTAAATACGAATACGAGTATAGCATTATCATACAGTTTTAAAGGGGCAGTAACACGTTTTTTTTCAAATATTATTTTCTCAAATTTCCCAATAATAATAACAGTTTACGTCATTTTCACTTATATTCACTTCAGAGGGAATATCTTATTACACAAACCAATTATCCGTAGTGGTAATATCGGTATTGCGTATAAAGCATACATTTCATTGCGGCCATTTTATTGTGAACACATTTTATTATTTCGAATGACGAAACTGATTCCCATGGCTTTAGAGAACCATGTACACTCTATTTTTAACTTGATTTTTCGAAGAGAGAATGGTGTTTTACTATTGGTTACATTAGTTTTCCCATACATTTTATCGACTTATTTCAGCGAAAAAACGTGCTACTGCTCCTTTAAAGTAAATAATAATACAGCGCTTTTTTCACTTTTAACGTTATTCATAAAATATAAATTCGAAATGGCAGATCCCATATAGAACCACTTCTTTAATAGCCAAAAAAGTGCACAAAAGGTAATGTCCAATGAATAACATTACACGAAAAATAAGCCAGTTTTACAATCCTCTTATATTTCATGTTTTTGTCATCTTTATTTTATGCAATGTTATCTGTTGCCTAACGGACCCACATGTATGTTATACATTGTACAGTTACAAGTAGACACGATGGAACCATGTTCCTAGATGAAGCAAACTTGTTTTACATAACATACATTTATGTACACATTTGTGTTAATCAAATCAACGAAACACGTAAATACTGTACGCTATACACGTCAGTATAAGTGATCAGTGCCAACGACATGTTTGAATGTTCTCTGACAGTTATATGTATTATTAGCTTTCAATCTGTAAAAGCTTGTCAACAGGGTCATTAATTCATAACGACATACGCGAATACTATTCTTCAAAACCATTCTTTGGTTATTAGAGTTTATATAAGGTTATGCATATGATATTTATCTTTAAAATATATACATTATTCATTTATGAAGAAAGTTTTCATGTGGCTTACGTGAAAAGCCATTGTCGTGAAACAAGAGAACTGTTTGTCATAACATTAGATGAATAACAAGAGGATGAATCTGTAATGCTCTTGCTCGGAATATACATAAAATACCGGCGCTCTTGTCGTAAATATAGGATGACATGAGAGCTTATATGATATCCTCTATTTATTTCAGTGCATTTACAATATATATGCCTGTTATAAAAGCTAATCAAAAAGATGATTCGAATCATAAAACAGACAGACACACCAGCTTCACTACACAACTTTGCAGAGACAAGACGGTACCGGGAGATATAGCGTAAGCTACATGTAGGCGATATGTTCAACTTGTCATGTGTTAGTAAACGAAGGAGTGTTCTATGTCAATATTCTGACAAGTATTGATATGCAGACAAATAACAGTGTGATCAATACACAGCTGCATCCCGAAAGTTTGTTCACCTACTTGTCTTACATACTACAAATATCAAATAATACCATGTGTCTTTAAAGCACCCATCGTATGGACACAACAAGATATGACCATTTTGCAATTCGCTTAGGAAACAGACAGTTCAATGTTCAATAACATACTCTAATGTTAAACCTCATAGTAAACCGTAGCACTTTTGGCAGCTCTTTGAAGTGACCAGGGATCAAATTTCCAAAACTTCATTTGATATTTTCTTCGGTAAAATATCCAGTAAGTGATCAAATGCGTCTAGCATTGGTCATATTTTTTAATTCTAAACTCTAAACCCAATGTACTTCTGATGATTTTCCCCATTTAATCGCCAAGGAAAATGTAATCAAAAGATCAAGTCAATTGGAATTTTTCACTTCTGACGCCTTCCAACTATTTCATTCTGCCAAAGTTCCACAACTTTACTGACGTGACGATTACATGGTACGTTTTAGAATGATTATACATTGATATAGACAACTTCCTAATGCAAGGCATAACTCTTGCCAGTCACCATTACTTGCTGAAGTATTTCCTTAAGATCGCTGTGCTAGGAAATCGGGGCCCACTATAATTTCAGGCCCAGCACTATGTAGGCACGACAAAGCGAGGGAAATACTGGTGTACAAGGTGTAAATCAGCCATTCATGGAGACTGACAAGAGTTATACCTTGCTTTTGGCAGTTTGGATATAGGATGATTATTTGTAATTGTAAATCATGTAATTTAATTGACGTAGAAATGAAGGCTAATTTATATAATATTTGCACTAAGGTACATGTACACACGTACATGTAGGTGAACAAACTTTCAGGATGCAGCTGTGTACAATCTTTATGATGATGAGAGAACATAAGGTGAACTGGCCTCGTAGCCGTTGCTCTGGATCTAACGAGTAGCGAGCTAAGTAGAGCAGAATTCGATTTCAAAATGCCGTGCTTAAAGAACAGTCGAAATGTTAGAATTTACCCACGCATTCATATAAACTTAGTGTTTGTTGCTTCACTATACTTTGCATCAATATCAAATCATGTTTGTGGTTCTTTCATTTTTTATATTTACATAATATATCATAGCTTTAGCCCAAAATATTATGAGACACTCAGACCCATATCTACTGCTTTAAGTCATCAATAAATTTGGTTCCTGGTGTTGTACGATGCTAGTGTAAATTAGAACCTTGAGCGCCTGGAACTCCCTCCCTCTTCAAATCAGATCTGCAGACTCTGTCGCATCCTTCAAGAGACTGTTAAAGACACATCTTTTCAGTTTCTCTTCCCCCCTGTGAAGCGCCGTTGAGCAGGCCTGGCCTGGAAACTAGGCGCTATAGAAATTAATTATATTATAAGATACGTTGTATTCTCCACAGGGAGTGTTCTGTACCCGTTAACCACTGGTAATATGAATTCTCCACAGGGAGTGTTCTGTACCCGTTAACCACCGGTCATATGTATTCTCCACAGGGAGTGTTCTGTATCCGTTAACCACTTGTGATATGTATTCTCCACAGGGAGTGTTCTGTACCCGTTAACCACTTGTGATATGTATTCTCCACAGGGAGTGTTCTGTACCCGTTAACCACTGTTGATATGTATTCTCCACAGGGAGTGTTCTGTACCCGTTAACCACTTGTGATATGAATTCTCCACAGGGAGTGTTCTGTACCCGTTAACCACTGTTGATATGTATTCTCCACAGGGAGTGTTCTGTACCCGTTAACCACTTGTGATATGTATTCTCCACAGGGAGTGTTCTGTACTCGTTAACCACTGTTGATATGTATTCTCCACAGGGAGTGTTCTGTACCCGTTAACCACTTTTGATATGAATTCTCCACAGGGAGTGTTCTGTTGATATGAAGGCGCTTTGAGCATGTAATGTGCACGGATAAATTCGGTATATAATAGACTATAACAAAGTATATATAATGCAATTCAGTTTACCTAATTGCGATCCATAGACGCTGCGTATTTACATGAACTTGTCCAATTACACAATTGTCTAGTCTACATCAATGTGGAGCACGATCAATCGAAATACATGTAGATCCATAAATGGGAGTTTGGTAGGTACATTGAAAATATGCACAATTAATTGCATAAGCCATGATCGATATTTGACTTTATTGGTTATTCAGTACATTTTTACTGTAATAGTAGGTATATCGTTATTGATACAAAATGAGGTTTCGTGAAATATAGTTTTAGCTAGAAGAAAAAGGAGTGAAATTGACAAATGACATGTGATGAGATTGAGTTTTGTTTTTCTGAATATTAATCGATATCGTATATCAAGCAAATTCGTCTTCAGTGTCAACTTCCCAACGCAAGGCATAACTCATGCCGGTCGCTAGTCTGTCACGAGACTCACTGATTTTTAAAGAGCATAAGCTAGTCTTCAACAAGACAGTACAGTTTCAGAAAAACGGATTCATCTCATACACTCTTGTTTTTGTTATATTTTCATTTTTCTTTCAAATTTTGAAATTTGACAAAATATTCAGTTCAGAGTCTAATTGTTAGACTAGCCAGTCTCAATCACTGGCTGATGTTATATACATTAAAAAAATAAATGTAAAATGAATTTCAAAATAAATGTTCAAATAATTTTCAAAATAAATGTTAAAATAAATTTCAAAATAAATGTTAAAATAAATTTCAAAATACATTCTCAAATAAATAATTTTATTATATTAAATTTCAAAATAAAATTTCAAAAAAATGTTCCAATTGATTTTCAATTCAACAAACAATTCAAGTTTAAGATTTTCAATTCAATTTCAAATAAGTTTTCAATACCCTTTCAATAAATTCAATACCCTTTTTCAAAAATCAAATTAACTTTCCAATCCTTTTAAATGAAGTTAATATTATGTTCAGCATGTTACTGAGCATTATATCCATTAACAGATGCAAGGAGCCTGTTTGAGTTTGTAATTTCCAAACTTTGACACTTCAGACACATTGTATGGTAAACAACTGCCAATACTAATAAATAATTTGTATTGGTGTATTCCATTACGTTGGTAAAATCCTTTAACAAATCATGTACATACATGTGTAAACTATAGGTCGATCTTTCTCTGTAAAAATAACACCAAAATCTTTAATCATAAATAATACAGTGTTGTTATTCAACAGAACATTTAGTACAGCTTAACATAAATTCCCATGTTCTTTGTATGCAAAAGTGAAGCCCTGGAAAAACGAAAAACAACTCTAAGTAAAGCTAATCAAAACCGTTGACGCGTGGATATGGGATGAGAACATTACACATGGATGGATTGTTTAGAATACGAAACAAGTCCCTGCCTTCATTAAAATAACAAATCAACATTTTATTTTTAATTCGACGGATAGGATGATCGGATTCGATCAATCAGTTTTGTTAGACGTATAAATCCTTTATGTACCCAGAATCTGTATTCTACAGCATGTGAACAAATAAAATGACAAATTACACAGTTAACCAATAAGAGAATTGCAGTTTGTTTTGGACTTACACGAGTAAAATGCTGTCCTTTGGTAAACATTACGTCAATACAATGATTACACCAGTTTATTGTGTAATTGGGGCGTGGATAACTACTCTTAACATTGATTTAGTCCTTAACGATTGCTTCAGATTTAATTACCAGGCAATAGCTATAGGTGTGTATACACTGAAGTGCAAAATAAAGTTCACACTTCAGTTGTTTTTATAAAATGTATGATGTTCAACTACAAATATTTTAAGTTTTTTGACGTCGTACTGTAAAATGAGATAATTAGATACGTGTAATTACATACCTGTGCCAAAAGCCTTAAAATCATTTAGTACGGGAACCTGACTTATGTACATGTAGGAATTGTAACTTTCTTACCAATTGAGTGCATAAAATCTAAAAGTTATACCTTCTCATTGGCCAAATATATTCAAAATACCAATTTATTTCAGACTTGTATATTTTTACTATATTGATGATATGATATCACTGTTATCAGAACCACCTGTTAAGTTACCAGAGGGAATTTATAACCCGGTTAACTACACAGAACGAAGGGCTTACACGTGCGAGGTTTGTCCTCACTTTTGTGCCTTTTTCAAAACTATAATATAAACAGTAATGTCTTTCATTCTGTTCAGCTAAATTTATGAGTTTATTAATGTTGTTACATTATCGTCATATGTGCGTACAACTGCATTCTTAACGTTTGTTCATCTACTATTATATCAAATTGCAAAAATGATGTAATTTTAAAAGTTGTATATCAATGATACGTTCAGCTGTGATTTTGCTTGGGGAAACAATTAAACAATTATTATCGTTTGTTTTAAATGTATTAAATTTGTTTTAAATGTCACATTATTATATCCTTACATTAGTTATCATTTTATGCGAGTTTACATACTTAATAAAGTTGTTTAGAACTAAATTGTCTCAGTTACTTCTAATGTTATATGTAAAAACTAAACATTAACTCCATACGTTATGTGTAAAAACTAAATTAGAATGATGAAACCCATTCCCCTATTCCATCTATTCTATGATATCAAAGCTCAATGCATTGCATTAGTAATTTTAGTAATACTAATTAGTGCAATTTCTCGGCTTATTTTATGTCGAAAAAATCTGTGAAAAATTAAGTGTATATATTTCAATGAGATGCATTTTTTTCTTTATACGCAACACCGTTATTACCACTAAGGATAATTGTAATACGATGTTGTACCCTCTAAAGTAAATAAAAATGACACAAACTATTATCAAAAATGGGAAATTTGAAAATAATTAAATTTGCAAAAAACGTGCTACAGTCCCTTAAATACCTTTCCCTAAAAGTGCATGAATGATGTAGACTTCTAACATTAACTAACTATTAAATTCCTAACAACAAAACGCCACCGAATGTTCCATTAGTAATTAAGCATCACTGAATGTCCCTATTATATGAGTAGCTAGTGGCTACGTTGGTGCCGCTGAATATGTATGGTGACAGTAACAATGGTAACAGTCCTGTAACATAGTAAGTCGGATCCCACTGGAGCTTTGGCCAGCTGCCTAATAGCCTACAGAGTTGAGGGCGTTGAGTTACACAATTATCAATGGTCTCGCTCGGCGGATAATGCCGAACAGGAAAGGTCTCTTGATAGATGAATCACTTGATATTCACTTTCGTTTTTATTTTAGGAACATGAAACAAACAAGTCAGAAACATTTTTACAAAACTGGCTTGCGTAAGTAAAAATAATAAAATAATGATAATATACATTTTAACGCAATTTTAATGCAGGCACTGCTCACTGGCGGTACATTATTACCCTTGAGGAATTGTACTTTCGGTGCAGCTCCTAAGCGCTCCGCGCGGCGATATAGGTCCGTATTTCCCGTGTTCAGGTACCCATTTTACCAACTGTGTCGACTGAGTGCAATGTGGATGAAGTGTCTTGCCCAGGGGTAAAAAAACAGTACTAGACCCAAGTAATTATAAAAAATGGTTGATGTCTCCGCCGGGATTCGAACGCGGGCCTTTGGCGTGATAGGCCAGCATGCTAACATCTACACCACTGAGCTCCAAACCACTACACCCCAACCTACCTTTATAATCACTGGACACCAAGTCAAGAGCAATTAAATAATGGAGAATGCACGATGAGCTGTGTCATACATAACAAACTTAATGTGTAGTATTTGAGATATTTTACAATATTTTGCACATATACCACGACGAGAAACATCATTCTTGAAAAATGTACTTGCTTAGCCATTATTAAATATGTGAAAATCTGAAATCCTCATGACCACCATGGAATGACATCATCGCTAACTTGGCTTCAGCCTTGCTACTTTCTCAAGCTATTCTTGTTTCGATTAATTTGCCATTTCGGCGATTTTGAGTTACCTCCATTGCTAAACGTATAATACTACTACACACAAACCATTCCCTTTGTTACCTTATGCGAAGATAGTGATTGCTAAAATACCATTGTATAGATCACGTGTCACAGGCAGTTAAATTAGTAACCCAATAAGCAGAATCTCTCTACAGCTTTGAGCGGCTTGTAATAGCCCCAAGAGTTGAGGGTTTCCAGTTTCCCAATTAGTCTCGCTTGGAGGCTGATGGTGAACAGAAAGTATATCTTGATAGATGAAGCACTAGATACCTCGCTTTCATTGTCACTGAAGTTTTGAAAACATACACGTCGCAGGGTAATCATGGAATATGAATATAATAGAATCGATCGATCAATCCCTCTGACGTCAATTAAACCCATTTTCATAAGTTCTGGAAATTACGGAAATGATATAGTTTTACGAGTAAAATAATGTCTATGATTACAAAATGAAAATTATCCAATGCAGGTATGAAGAATATGTCATATTGATTTCATATTTGCGCGAGTATTCCAACTAGAATTGTGAGTGTTTTTGCTTCGCAAAGTAACATAAACAGTTACATTTTTGCGTTGAAATTTGATTTTACATATACCAAAGTAGTCGTAATTTACATTTTGTCAGCAAAAGCGGATCTAGGCTACAATTTTTATGCACAGATGTAAAAAATACATGTATGATTTACTAAATCGGTCACAAAGGTCGAACATACACAAGGCAACTATTCTGGAAATGTATCGTTGAATGAATTATGACTTTCTGAATGAAGCACGTAGAGGAGGCGCTTTCCACGGCGGTGCAGAGGAGTTGGATACCAGTCCCGCATCTATAGTAAATACACCGGGCGACTCGTCTAATTGAAATATGTAATAAAGAAATGAGTAAGGATCAGAGAGGGAATGAACCGCCCTAAAGACAAACGTGACACAAAAAATGTACAATAGTTTACTGTTTCAGACACACAGCGTTCAAATGACTCCCTTGCCTATATACACCGCATGTCATTAGTGGACATGACCTACCGCTGTGCAGTACCATTACCACGGCACTAACTATCGGTGATGGGGTCATTCAACGAATGTACTGGGTGAGAGAGAGACTGAATAAATGAACCATTGCTCTTACTGTTCAATATACATTATTCAATGGACTTCTTCTTACATACATTTATGTCACTGGTGGACATGCATTACCGGTGTGCAGATAACACGATCCATATTAACTATTGGTAACGTGTCATGAAACAATTCTTAGTAGGAGAGACGCTTAAGAGGAACGTGAGTGAATAAATCTCAGTGGTCACTGAACTTCCTTGCTTACATACATCTGATATCATCGGTGAACATGATTTACCACTGTGGAGATACCAATAGCCACGACAATAGGTATCTATAATTGGGTTATGGCACGACTATACTTGTTGAGAAACATGCTAGAGAGAAATTTGACTAAATGAATGAACAATCTCTCTTTCTGTTCAATAATATCAGTGTTCAATGAACTTCCTTGTTTACATACATCATATACAATTAGTGATACATTAAACACTGATGTGTAGATACCTATAGCCACGACACTAAGTATCTGTAGTGGGACCAAGGAACAAACATACGTGATGCGAGAGAGGTTAAGGAGAAGCCTAGCTGACGGAATACATGAAATATCACTCTGACTGTTAAAGAATATCAGTGTTCAATGGCCACCATTGCTTACATACATCACATGCAATTAGTAGACATGAACTACCACCGTGCTTACAAGAGCCACGACATTAACTATCGGTTATAGGGAAATGGGACAAATAAACTCAGTGAGAGAGACATTAAGGAGACACCTGACTGAATAAATGGACAATCTCTCTTACTGTTCAAGAATCTCAGTGGTCAATCGCTACATCAATGTCATTGGTGGACATGACCTACTGCTGTGCAGATTTCAATAACACGACACAAACAATTGGTAATTACATGTAGGTGATGGGTCAAACGTACTGGTGAGAAAGACATTTAAGAGGTAACTGACTGAAACAATTAACAATCTCTCTTACTGTTCATGAAACTCACTGGTCAATGGACCTCCTTGCTTAAACGCATACATGACATTGGTGGACATGTGTAGATACCAACAGCCACGACTCCAACCATTGCTAATAGGGCCATGGAAAGAAAATACATGGTTAGAGAGAGAGAGAGGTTAGAGAGAAGCCTGACTGAATAAATGAACAGTCTCTCTTACTGTCAATAGAACTCAGTGGTCACTGAACTTCCTTGCTTACATACATCTGTGTCCCGTTCAGTAACAGCGAGCGCTTAATTTGCTTATTGATCGCTCAATGTAGCGCTCAAAGTAGCGCTTCTTCTCTCTTGAACGACATAGTGCAAATTCCTTGAAGTTCGCTCGCCTTGCTACGTAGCGCTACATTGAGCAATCGCGTTCAAGAAAGGTTTCAAAGTAATCGCTCATTGAGCGCTTACTTTGAAACCTAACTTGAACACGGCCCAGATGCCATCGGTGGACATGAACTACTGCTGTGACGATACCAACCACGACAATAACTATCGGAAATAAGGGTCATACAACAACCATACTTGCTGAGAGAGAGGTTAAAGAGACACCTGACTGAATAAATGAACCATCTCTCTTACTGTTTAAGAAACTCAGTGGTCAATGACTCCCTTTCTTACATACATCTATGTCAGTGGTAGACATGATTTACTGCTGAGCCACGGCACTAAACATAGATAATGCGGCCATGGACCAAACATAACTGGTGAGAGAAATGTAAAAGAGAAACCTGACTAAATAAATGAACAATCTCCCTTACTGTTCCAGACAAATGGTATTCAATGGATTCGTTGCTTCCAGACATCAAATATCATTGATCAAAGTGTGCAAATGAGGACATTCACTTGTATCGAGATCTAACACAAGATAATGGGGATCATGGACCAAACATACACGGTTAAAGCAATGTAACAGAAAATATTGATGATAGCGAAGTTTGACGCATCAATGAAAGAAATCTCACTTTCAAAGTTTGGAAAGTTCAATTCATTTTTCAGTATTCCTCTTACTATTTAGCATGTGATCAGATAAAGACATAGTCTCTTTCACATTCTCTTTGTGGCCAAGACAACAGTAAATTGCTTGACCAATAGAAGTTATACAATACTCACAAACCAATAAATGCTAGCAGATGATTATGACTAAACTGTTTCTCCGTGGTAACAGTTGCTACAAATAATCGTTTAAAACCATTTCGAGTAGGGGATTATCAGATATGTTATACTTATGTTCTTAACGTCACGAGCGCCTGTGGCCAATATATCCGTTCCTCGATGGACAAAACCTCCCAAAGCGCAGATAGGGAGAGACACTAGTAGAGAACTAACCGTGGATAATGCGGTCATAAAACAAACACAAAGAGTGGGGAAGACATAAAAGAAAAACCTTCGAAATAGTAATTTCAGGAGCCGTTGTGGGCTTCCGCAGATGAGAGAGAGAGAGAGAGAGAGAGAGAGAGAGAGAGAGAGAGAGAGAGAGAGAGAGAGAGAGAGAGAGAGAGAGAGAGAGAGAGAGAGAGAGAGAGAGAGAGAGAGAGAGAGAGAGAGAATATTACTGGTATCTTCAACTGCACCCGCACTACGATAATTAGTCTACCGACACGAATGGCACAGACAGATGGGACCCAGGATCGGCCAACAAGTGGAAGATCCAGGGTAACAAGCGCAAACGTTGACCGCTACATCCGTACGATTCACCTACGCAATCATTTCGTTACAGTGACGTCATCAGCAGCAATAGCGTTACACCGTATTATCGATGATGATGCTAAGCTGAAATAACCGACGTGACCGACGTTAACGTCACAAATGGGTACAGCGGCGGCAGAACAGGAACTGGCAAAGAATTGTGTCTACAGACGAAATCAGGTTCCAGCAACACAAAGCTGATGGCCGAGTGCGTGTCTATCGTCGAAGAGTAGAGAGAACGTCCCCGTACGCTTGTTGTGTCCAGGACACATTCGGCGGCGGTAGCGTCAAGGGACCACACAACAGAACTGGTTGTCTTTTACCGTTATAAGAATGCCCAAGGCTACATCGACACCTTTTGACGTCCTATAGTGCTCCTCACCTCCTGAAAAGAGTAATCCTCCAACAAGACAATGGTAACCCCCACACAGCTAGAGGACTAACGATAAACAACGTGTACATGTTGCAATGGCAAGCGTGATCACCAGATTTATCACCGATTAAACACTTGTGGGATCATTTCGACAAGGAAATAAGGCAGAGAAATCCACCTCCATTAAGTCGGCAAACGTTAACCCAGGCACTCATGGAAGAATGGCAAACCATCCCTAATGACCTCATCAGGCGCCTTGCAAATTCTGTATATCGACGTGTACATGCCTTATTCAAAGCAACTGAGGCCATACCAGATACTGACAGTTTTCTAGTGTTCTCTTCCCTTTTCTAGTGTTCTCTTTCCGAATAAAACCGTTCTATGTAGGCTTTAAAATGACTTGTTTATTATTGCAAATTGTCATTTACCCCCAGTGCCATTCATTGTATTCTACTACATTAACCGTACGTGCAACCTTTTCAAAATTTCGACCAAAACATGGTCAGTTAAATTGTCTTTAAAATGAGTATCACATTATTTATGTGACATATCTGATAATGTTGATAACAACAAAACAATGGTGGTATAATCTTTTGCCCCGTGAGTTTATATCCTGATCACATACATGAAAATCTACATAATCCGATATAGTTTGCGTTTGACTCTGTTGAAAATAAAGTACATGTATAGTATCTATGGTTAAATTTTATTTATAATATCTTTGTGTAATAAAGACAGGGGTAAGAAATGAAATTTACACCAACATTACCCCTACCATGTTAAACATGTTGTAAATATGTGCAGAATCAAGCACATTAATTAATTTCCACATAGAATATGTCTTATAATCGATGGACAGCTGTGTATTATCAAACTCAATTTTTGATGAATATTCATTTTTTAAAATTAAAAAAAACATGTAGAAGTATTCTTTGACTGCTGACTAAACACCTGTATTTTCCAGGTACAGTTAGATTAAAGCATCGAAAACTGGAGATATTTGCAATTGAAAATCATACATATGATAAAATCAACAGAAGTGAGTACTTTCTTTTGCCTAGCAGTTTACAAAGGTGGCAAGCTAATCAACAGAGCCTTAGTTGTGAGATGCATATAATCGTGCAGTGAGGAATCTCATAGAAACAAATTGTCTACAAGAACCGAAATTGTTGTATCTAATGGAATGCTGAATGGTAAATTCTCCACCATGTATAACCAGAGACCTTTGATAACAGATAACATGTAGATCAACTGAGGAGGAGACAGATGTTAAACTCAACAGGTGGTGGTTAAGCTGAGATAGTTATCACCCACATCAAGGAGGTCTGCTCGTTAGTAAGTTCTCTAGTTTATAAGAGAGGAGACGAGAGCCTCACCTACAGCATGTTATCTAAAGGTGGAATAAACGTTGACTTCGGAAGTCGAGTAATGAAGCTAGCTAAATTGGTACACAAATTCAAAAGCAAATTCTGTCAAAAATTGATTCATCTAATTATATGAATTTGAAACCCATATGCCAATACAGAAGTTTATTTTTAATCATTTGTTTTCAAAAACCATGTTTTGATAGAGACTTGCAACTGTCAATACAACATTAACACACAATTGCAATTACATGCACCATAAACACATGACCAGTCAAGTTGTTACCTTAAAGTGTCAAGCTCATCCACTGCAATTGTATGTATAACAGAACACATAGGAACACAGGAGAACACATAGGAACACAGGAGAACACATAGGAAAACAGGAGAACACATAGAAACACAGGAGAACACATAGGAACACAGGAGAACACATAGGAACACAGAATAACGTATAAGAACATAAAGAACGTATAAGAACATAAAGAACGTATTAGAAGATATAAGAACATATAAGAACATATGAGAACATAAAGGAACAAATAAGAACATGTAAGAACATGTAGGAACATATAAGAACATATATGAACAAATATTAAGAATATATAAGAACATTTACACGTGTTTTAAGGACATGTGATTTATCACTCCTATCTTCAGCACGTCAGATGTTTATCGAAAAAGTGCAAGGCGTTGCTGAACAACCTGTAATCAGATATATCAAAGACTCTGATTACATATAACCTGCCATGAAGTGAAATGCACCTGCCAGGTGTTGTGTAGGATGGAATCGTTTTCACTCAACGACTCTAAGTGACCTGTTTATCAGTAACTTTCAACGATATAACTATATAAAAGCGCTGAGAATAATACATGTACTGTCACTAGCAATAGCAGATTGACAACAGAATGAGACACTTAGTGCGTAAAGATAGGCAGGTAATTAAAAACATTTAAAATTTGTATTCTCAAAGAAGCAGGAATAAAAAAAAGTTTAAGTTGATTAATTTTCTAACAAAAGTAATAGTTGTATGGGAAAGAATTAGAAACAGTTCACTGGCGTTCAAAACACGTGTCTGCGAACGGTTGTCTTCAATTTGTTTTTTAGTAGAGAAGAAGGCGAATGAGTCAAAAGTTTACGGAGATGGATGGATGGAACGACCATGGCCAGTGATGTAGACGAAGCTTTGAATAACTTTCTTCATTTATCTTCGAAGAATTTCTCGACAAAATGAGAGTCACTCTAAAGTTACCAATAGGTGTCATCATTGCGAGGCGGTTACATGTATGTACTCTTTCATCTTCATCATATAAACATCTGAAGATCCCACAACGTACACCACAGATGTTATCAGGCCTGGTGAAAGGTTTACACAGTTATATTTAGTGCTCTAGGAAACACGCTGGTATCCTTTCTTGCTGTCTCCTCCCAAGAAGCTTTAAGGTTTACACAGCCCAGTGCTTTATGAAACACGCATGTTTCTCTTCCTGTGGTTAGCAAGTGCATGCCCCAGGGCCATGTTCAAGAGAGGTTTAAAGGTAATCGCTCTTGCGATTGCTCAATGTAGCGCTACGTAGCAAAGCGAGCAAACCTCGAGGAATCGCACCGTGTCGTTCAGGAGAGAATGATATAAGGTTAATCCATAAAGGAGAATGTAAATCCATATGATACACAAATTGGTAGTGATGCTTTGTATATACATGTACTCGATAGGAGAACGACCAAGCGACCAAGTGTTTTATCTACATTTCACTGGGAAAACAATCATAATATAATGGTAGTGTACATGTACTGTTACTGGTAGAGTATGGTCAGGTATTGGAGCGACTTGCACGTGTTATGTAATTTCACTGTGAATACATTCATTATATAATTATAATGGCAGTTTACATTTTTTTGAAAGAGGGTGACCACGTATTGAATCGACTGCAAATGTTTATTTCATTTAGCTTGGAATACATTTTAGACGTATTGACAGACTGAGTTTACATGTTTGGTTTTGATAGAAGATGAGCATGTATCAGAAGGAAAGGAAACTCCAGACTAGCTGAGAGCCTATGTTCCGTCCCCTGACCACCTGTCTACCTTCCTTCTTAGCATTCCTAGCCATTTCCATTGTGAGTTAAGTTGGGGTTTAACGCCGCTTTCAAGAGTATTTCACTTATATCGCGGCTGCTAGTATTATGGCAGGGAGAAAGCCCGCAACGCCATATGCATGTGGCTATGCATTGCGGTGAAAGTTGCGAACATCGGCTGGAACTAGCGAACCATGGGTGTTACTACGCTGAAAGCATTGCATCCAAACCTTACTGCGTGTAGAACAGTTCTCTACTGCAGACGAAGTTGCCGTGCCCCTGGCGGGATTCGAACCCCGGACCTCTTGATCCGAAGCCGAACGCGCTAACCACCAATCCATTGTTACATAGGGGATAGGATAAACAGTTCAAATTGTACAGAATGTGTAATGAAAGCTTATTTAACGGTTACGCGAATAATATACTAACAATCATAACTGAAATATTATCTAATATTTTAATATATTTTTCTATATATTTTTCTATATATTTTTTCCAGGCCAAAACAATACATTAACATATATCTTGTAAGACTGCCATTTTATCCATAGTTTGAAACTTCCTAACCAGTCTGTTTTAAATGAACTGTTTCATATAATGAATTCATCAAATTATATATGAACTAAACTCAATATCAGGTATATATCAATGGGGTTTTTTTAAGTGACGCATTCAGTTAAAAATGAAAGCCCGAAGTGCCAAATGCAATAAAATTAGGATGTACGAAATAAAACTTTACCTGACATACACATATAGATATCTACCGCAACTGCAGTGAAGGGTTCTCTGGTACTCGACGCTTCAAGAAAGATGCATTATCATAAGACATCACTCATATCTGTTATCTGATAAGGAGTACTTGAAGAGGTTCTGAAACACTGTTTATCTCATTAAAGACCCACAAACCTCGACAATATCAATTTTAGGTTTTTATTCAAGCATATTCAAAGATGACGAGGATTCCACTTGATATATATCAATTTAACCAATAAACACCTTTTATAACGCCTTTTTAGAACGCCGCTCAATTACGCCTCGTAATACTTTAGCCGAGAGCGAATGCCGCGTGCTAGGCCTTGTGACGTAATACACAGGACATAATCCACTAAAATTAGCCTTACATAACTGCCTAAATAACATATTTACCTTTGTCCTTATACAACAAAATTACATATATACACGCCCCGTAAAACGTACTACAAATGGCAGCAGATGTCAATACTGTTCAATACTGGATGTGACCATTGCTAGACCCGTAATTCTGCAATGTGTTTTGGAACAATTCTTATCATTTCCAATATGGCGGCGGCACGCATGCCAGATGATGAAGATGTTCAAACGTCACATAGATCTATTACACGGATTATAACGGTTAACACGCCTCATTCATTGACTCATGGGTATGGTGAATAATTTTTGTTTTCAGATTCGTCCATTTGCGAAATAACAAAATATATTTTCCATATTTTTGTTTATCAATGTAACGATATGTAACAAGTGATGTATGTAGTTGCGTTTTTGACACTAACTTAGATGAAATAAGAGGGGAAATCTACACGACTGAACTACAGCCTGAGTAATATTTGTTAAATTGCAAACCAAACAACACAAGGCCATGGTGAGTTGATCAAAGTTCTATAGTTCAAATTCTTTGATTTGAAAATGGGAAAGGTACGTTTTCAATATTTATATCCGATGTGATTTAAACAGGTTTTTATTTCCAAAAACACATGAATTGACCACCCATAATACATGCGATATAAAATGCAAGGCCTGTTTATATCATGCTAGGAACATGAGAAAGTCTGATGTTTTTTTAGTAAAGCTCATGCAATGCTATAATCTAATGAATGTTATGTTAGGTCAGTGATATTACACTGAATCTAAGTAATTGTAAATGTACAATACTATAGATTTAAAGAAAGTCCGATTATTTGTTTCTAAAAACTGTAAACCAGTAACAATGATGAAAAGTATATGATTTTCTTAGTTATAATGCAACTATTCTATTAGTTATAATAAAGGTATATAAAGTCACCATGAGAAATAATGATGCAGTAGATTTGAATCGATACGCCTATTCAAACACAAAATCAAGCACAACAAAATATTTAACTAATTAAAATAATTGCATGTTTTTTTTAATTTTTGAATTATTCATTTCAAAACATATTGTAGCCTATAAGATAACCTAACACTTCAATTCTGAAGATAAAAACAATTTTATCCATCTTATATCAAATTTATTTGTGATCAGCATTTACAGGCTGTCCGAGGAAGTCAATTTCTTTAAAATATCAATAAATATACAGAGGCATTTTTATGATATACCATACACACCTAATACCGCCTTAGGTGACTATGGCGGCCATTTTGTTTTTCAAATTTGAGGGTTATAAATTTTTTTTAAAAATTGGTTTTGAACCTAAACATGATCAGTGCCCTTTGAATGCCATATACAACATTTTTTCCAAATTTTAATATATAGAGATTCAGTAATAAACTAAAACAATGTGATCACCTGCCATTATTTTTGAAAATTTGGCGGCCATTTTGTTTTTCGATTTTGAGGGCCAAAAACACTTTTTTCGGCTTTGTATCCTATTTTTTCGTAATCAGCACCTTTTAAATAGGTAAGTTAGACTGGATACCAAATCCTTTTAAAAAATGCCTCTTGCTTTTTTATTTGAGCCCTTTTTCATAATTGGGCCTAGGCTATCCACCCGATTGGGAAAAGAACAAATCTAAAATCAGCGATTGAATATCGAAAAACGCTCCAAAACTCCTAAATAACTCCCTACGGACGCACATATACCCATTCTATCGGAAACTTGTAATGTCAAAGCGTTCTTATTATGTTTTAAACGAATTATCGACGAAAATCGACAAATCGTCTAAGGATTAAACATTAAGCAACTCCTGTGTATGACGTCACATCGCTAACGCAAGTTAACGGCGGCCCGACAGACTGTTTAAGGATTGGGATAATTAGCAGGCCAATTTTACTCATGATCACTTTGAATGGCCATATCTTAGCGAGTAGGTGACGCTTCGAAATAATCCTTTGTGTTTTGTTTACTTGGAAGTATTGTCTATATGAATAAACGAAATAACATCGACAAAAACAGAGATATTCTATTATCTTTAAAGGTCGACGGATTTTTCTGGATATATATGTTATTCTTAAATGCAACAATGCGGGTTATAAAGGGACTGTAGCACGTTTTCTAATAGACATACAGAGACCTCACAGAATGGTAAAGAAATATTACCAACTTCAAACCAGACCTCCTCATACAATAAATACAATTCTAAAACAAATGGTTATGCTTCGGTTGAATAACGCGGATCCATTTCCCATCCTCGAAATTTTAAAATGTGTTCACACTAAAATGGTAGCTAGCAGTTTTCGCTTTATTATATGTAACGTTTTCTACGAGTATGGATTATCGGATCGTATAATGGGCTGCTTTACCCTCTGAACTACATGTAAACGTATACTGCACAAACTTTTGTTATGAAAAGCAAATTTTAACAGATACAAATGCAAAAACTTGCTACAGTGCCTTTAAATACATGCACGTGGCAGTAAACATTTACAGGTGTGGTCCAGTCTCACTGTCCCTTTAACTGAAAATCAACGTCGTTTAGTTTATATATGAAGTAAAAGAAGTAAGATGTATCTGGGTGTGTCTACATGTGTAGTATTTTCTATATATATATATATCTATATATATAGATATTTTGATAAGGGCACGGAAACGCACTTGTGCAGAAGACAGAACACAGGTGCGCTGAGTGCCTCAAACTCCTATCATTAGTGCAGACACATGTATTTATGTATAGACATGATTCATAAGATAACTCACGGCCCTTTTTGTGGAGCTTGATCTTTTTGTATTGCTTTTTATTACGCTTTCATAAATATTTCACTTATATCAAGCTGGTTAGTATTAACATGGCTATGCATTGCGGTGAAACCTGTCAGCAACGGTTGGACCGGGGTTGGGCTGAAGAGACTTTTTGGATCCACACAAATTTACATGATTCAAGAGGGGGAGCCGCCACCGAAATAGCTGGATCTAGCGAACCGTAGAATATATTGCACTGAATTTCATTGGCGCATTGCACGCATACCTGGCATAGACCTCTAGAGTCTGACATTTAGACTCGTAAATGAATTCTTGTGTAAGTTTTAAAAAATGTTTTAATCAAATGAAAATAAAATAAAAAGGAGCCTCTGAGATGTGTTCAAACTGAGACGTGTAGTTGTGTTGTAGACTTGCCTCGTTGAAGAGTTGTATCGGCTCTTAAAACACGTAAAGGCTCTGGATGACAAAGGAGAACGAGTTCTAGTGATATACAACTTCTTTAAAGCAGACTGGATGACAAAGTAATTCATCTTCAACATATATAGTTGCCGAGCACCTGATGGGATTCGAACCCAGGATCGCATGTACCAATATATATATAAGCAATATGCAATGAACACTGCACTATGCCCCTCTAACACACTTGAAAACAATTGAGCTGCATATGTCAGCATGAGCGAACCAAATTAAGATTATCGCAGGAAAACGACAGCATATATCCAGGGCACTGTTATAGCCATAAGAGTAACAGAAAAAGGTGACCTGGTTCAAAGATGACCCTAGAAAAATGTCAATTCCATTCACATCAATCATTGTAGCCTTTTAATTTGACATCTTGATTAAGAAGAGGGGATATCGACGTGTCAACTATTCATGAAGAATACAAATCACATAAATATCCACGTATTATATGATGGCAATAACGTGGACACCCGCGATTCTTAATAATCTGTCATGTATCTTAATAAATAATCAATAAATGATTGATAACCCGCTATCAAAGCTCAGCTCATCGATCAAGCTTACCCAAAGTCTATTCTATTAACAACCAGCAGTATAACTGACGGTTCATTGTATAAGTAAGCCTTTCATACAAACTTGAGTTCGAGGCATCCATCACTTTTAATTGAAATACAAAATTTGAAACCTCAATGTTCAATCATAGAAGATTACCAGAAGGAATTGACGTGTTTTCCTTTATTGTGATCCATGTCCTTTGTAATGATACAATCCGCTCAGCGAAGTTAACAACACGGGCGTACCAGCATTGAATCGAAAAGTTTAAATACTCTCAACAAAACAACGCTAAAACAACAGCATCACTTTTTGGTTTACGGTATAAGATCTCAATTTATGCCAAAAATGTAATATTTGCTGGCATTTCTTAAAGTTATAATCAGTGTTTGGACCCCACTGTAGTTTATCAATATTCAATATTCAATATTCTCACTTTTAAGTGGACACTGAACATACATACGATTATTACGTAAGTGCTATTAAACATAAAACGAGCGTCCTGCTTAATATATGACCAGTCCATATGGTTTGCATAAACATACTTTACCCCTCAGGAAACATGTGTGGGAACAGACTCTTATTGCCCAGCCAGAACTGTCATCTCCAACTGAGTGGGGTTGGATCAGGAACGATGATGGACTCTACAAACCCTTTTGGACAAATCTCCCGGAAGCAGCAAAATCATGCTCAGAATTGGTATCATGCAAATGCAAGAAAGGCTGCAAAAATCGCTGCACCTGCAAAAAGGCTCACTGAACTATTCACCCTTGTGTTTATGCCACGGGCATGCTGGAAAAGGTCAGAACTGTTGTGAATGTTGGTTAAAAAATTTCATTAAACTTATTTAAAATATATGAAATAAAATTTTCGTTAATTTCAGTCAAATTCTCGCTTGGGTTATTTGAATTCTGCGCATGCGCATAGGAACAATTATTTGAAAGCCTTCTTATCTTAAAATGATCACCATATATCAGTGAACATTTGTGCCAAGTTTGGTGCTTTTATCACAATTTGCACAATTATCTCCAACGGTGAAGATATACCCCACCGCATCCAGGCTTTAACCATTGTAGTGGCAGATCATCTGCAGAAGTTACTCCCTTCAAATTTTCTAACGTAACCTCTGTTACATTTAGGCGATATTTCAGTATTCTCGCACTATCCCTTGGCGGTGAAATTTTGCAACACTGGTAACGTCCTTATTTTTGTCAAATCAAAAATCGTTTTACATCTGCGTCCGAGCTTGTGTAATAAATATGTGCGCATCGCATTATTTCGACGGAATGCCCAATTCACATAGCGTCGCTGATTGCACAACTAACATCTGATGCAAAAAATCGGAATTCTCTATTTCTACCTGCTCGACATATAACAGGGGTTACGATAGTAAATCTAAATGGAGATAACTCTAAGAGAAGAGATTGGTTGACCTAGATAAGTCAAATATGTCACTTCAGTAACAGGAACAATTTCCCGCATACTGCCTTACGGTAGAACATTGGTTTCAGTATTTAAACCGTCCAGAAATACTTTGATGCAGATAAGTACAACGCTATCTGGTGTTCTTGATCAAGATGGCGCTTGAGGAAGAGGATATTTTCCAAATTATTGGATGTCTGTATTATGGTAGACCCTACCCTTTGTTACATTATCTCTACCCTCCTGACAATATATAGAAAGACTTTGATGTTGAGCAGAGAGGTACATGGTTAACAGTGTCTGATTTCCTTGAGCAAGGTGGGTCTTGCTATTGGGGAAGACGGTATTTTTGCAATTTATTGCGTATCTCTCTCGTTGTAGACAAAAGATAGAAATATTGGCGCATTTCCTTGCAATTGCGCAAAGTGGCTCTTGAGAAAGACGGTACTTTTTGTTAAATGTGTATCTGTCTTATGGTAGGCTATAACCTTTGTCGAGGTATCTAAACCTTCTTGACAATGGGTACAAAAGACTGAAGATAAAATAGAGAGGTACAGCGTTGACTGCTTTCCTTGAATTGGCAAATTTCCTGGAGCAAGGTGGCTCTTGAGGAAGACGTATTTTATGTTAATTGCGAATCTGTCTTATTGAAGACCATAACCTTTGTCGAGGTATCTAAGGTGTCTTGGCAATAGATAAAAAGACCGAAGATAACATACTGAAATACTTGTTGAGCAGAGAGGTACAAGGTTCACTGATTTCCTTGAATTGGCGGATTTCCGTGAGCAAGATGGCTTTTGAGGAAGACGGTATTTTAAAAAAATTGTGTATCTGTCTTATTGTACACCACAACCTTTGTCGAGGTATGTATACCGTCTTGGCAATAGATAAAAAAGACTGAAGATAAAATACTGAAACACTTGTTGAGCAGAGAGATACAACGTTGTCTGATTTCCTTGATAAAGGTGACCCTTAGGGCCATAGATTTGCTCTAACAAAATTGAAGAATCTTCCACGAAAAATCAGAAAAAAATCAGAAACTGAAGAACACCTTCAAAAACCTTCAAATGTTCAACACACAAACACAAAATTACATGTGTATAGGACAATACATTTTGTCAAAATTTGTCAATCAAAAACAACACGTATATGCACTATCCCTTTAAATGGGTAGTAGCATGTTTTTCACTCAAATAAGTCGATGAAATGTATTTGAAAAATAATGTCACCAATAGTAAAACACGATTCTCTCTTCGGAAAATCCAATTAAAAACGAGTGCACATGGTCAAGCTATGGAAATCGTTTTTGTAATTCGATATAATAAAATTTGTTCACATCAAAATGGCCGCCATGCAATTTTTACGTTATACACAACACTGTTATTACCACTACGGATAATTGGTGTGTGTAATAATATGTTTTAAAACCTAAAGTAAATTTAAATGACATAAACGATCATTATAAATGGGAAATTTGAAAAAATAAATTTGGCATAATACGTGCTTCAGCCCCTTTAAGTGCCACATATAGATTCCAGCCTGGTTTACATAGTCATATTACGATACACATGTGCATGTAGTTATCGTCAGTCAGTGTTAGCTCAATATGTAAATAAACTTCACTTATAACTATTAATATTAATTTTCTTATTCAATTTCATACCCTCTCTCCAAATATATATATATATATATATATATGATTTTACAATCTTTTAAAGAAGATCGATAAGATAAACGTAATTTTGAGATTAGATAATTTACCCTTTCTGAAACCTAATGTATCTAATTTGACTAAAGTACGACTAAAAATAATATTTTCCAATTTCGAAGAATAGATTAATGTGTTTATTTTGAAAGTAGAACAGATTATATATTGATCTCCTGAAGAACTCCAGTAATTGATGGCGCCATTGCATCAAACGATCAAAAGAGCATACACGAGTGTCGAATTGATGTAATCTGGATATATTTAGATCGACAGTGTAGTAACGTAATTCAGTGCTGTCGATCTTAATTCACTTGGATTGGAATTGAAGTGCACCAAGATCCCTATGTTTGGAAACATTGGTAGTTAAATCAAATCAATAAGTACTTGAGCATTCTAGCTCAATCGAAGTGTTCATGAAATGATGTCCATCTCAGAAGCGGAGGAAAGCAATGAAAGCATATAAAGAACGATATCAGTAAATGAACAATCCTTTCGAATTTGATTCGATTTGTATGAATTCTTGATGCAATCTTCAGCATCGATATTGATATTAATAGGAAGCTCGAGCCTGCCGTAGTTATAAGGATAGTAAAAGGATATTTTGATCGATGAGAGTAAAATGAAACCCTAAAAATTATTTACTTTATAATGTGTTTATCTTTAAGTAAATTTTGGTAGTTAATGAGAAGAAACCGACTCCACGAAGTGATTAAAAACATAAAACTTTATGAAAAAAAGTTTCTCACCAAATGTGAATTTACTTATCACTTTAAAACCAGCTATAGATTTCATCATGACAATGAGATTAAACTCTTGCCACTTTCATTATGACAATGAGATAAAATTATTGACACTTTCATCATGACATTCAGATTACATCAATGACAATTTCATCATGGCAAAGAGATTTAATTATTCACACTTTCATCATGACAAAGAAATTGCATTATTGACACGTTTATCATGACAAAGGGATTAAAATATTGACACTTTCATCATGACAAAGAGATTATTCATTGACACTTTCATAATGATTGTAATATTAATTATTAACACTTTCATCATGACAAAAAGATTTAGTTATTGACACGTTCATCATGGCAAAGGGATTAAATTATTGACACTTTCATCATGACAAAGAGATTAAATCATTGACACTTTCATAATGACTGACATATTTATTATTAACACTTTCATCATGACAAAGAAATTAATTATTGATACTTCTATCATGACAAAGAAATGTAATTATTGAAACTGTCATAATAGCAAATTTTAAAGTGATAAAATTATTGACACTTTCATCATGACAAAGTGATTAAATTATTAACACTTCCGTTATGACAAAGATATTACATTATTGACACTTTCATCATAGCTGTTACACCAAATGTATATAAGGAAGATGTAAACAGCCTGGTGCATTATGAAACAAGCATACGTTTCTCTTCCTGTGGTTAGCGAGTGCAGCTACCATGTATGATTGCTAGATACACAGCTGCATACCGAAAGTTTGTTCACCTACTTGTATATATTTTGCAAATATCATGTAAATCGACGTCCATTGTAACGTCAATAAAATTACACCACATATACAATGACAATGGATCATCATATATCCATGAGTAAATATTCATTCTCAAACGTATCCTGCGATTCTATTTATGAAATTTGGCTTAATGAAATAGACAGAAGGGGTCAATGTTTGAAAATTGCAAATTCGTTTATTTTTTAATAAAAGTTTTCATATCGACTAAATGAGAACAATTTCATAACAATACATTAAATTTGACATAGTATAAGAGGAAATATATGATGTACTTTTGACGCAGTGGGTCACTGAATGGATATTGCACAGAAGGAAAAGAATGTAGTTCTGAACTGAACGCCCCCTCGTCATTTCAGAGATAGAGATAGAAACTATACCAACATTGTTTTGTTGTTATCAACATTATCAGATATGTCACATAAATAATGTGATACTCGTTTTAAAGACAATTTAACTGACCATGTTTTGATCGAAAATTTGAAAAGGTTGCACGTACGGTTAATACAGTAGAATGCAGTGAATGGCACTGGGGGTAAATGTCCATTTGCAATAATAAACAAGTCATTTTAGAGCCTACAGAGAACGGTTTTATTAAGAAAGGGAAAACTAGAAAACTGTCAGTATCTGGTATGGCCTCCGTTGCTTTGAATAAGGCCTGCACACGTCGACACACAGAATTTGCAAGGCGCCTGATGACGTAATTAGGGGTGGCTTGCCGTTCTTCCATGAGTGCCTGGGTTAACGTTTGCCGATTTGATGGAGGTGAATTTCTCTGCCTTATTTCCCTGTCGAAATGATCCCACAAGTGTTTAATCGGTGATAAATATGGTTATCACGCTGTCCATTGCAAAATGTTGACGTTGTTTAACGTTAGGAAGTCTCTAGGTACTCTGGCTGTGTGGGGGCCATCATTGTCTTGTTGGACGATTACTCTTGGACTTTGCAGGAGGTAAGGAATGACTGTAGGACGTCAAACGGTGTCGATGCAGCCTTGGGCATTCTTGGTCAAAGACAACCAGTTCTGTTGTGTGGTCCCTTGACGCTACCGCCGCCGAATGGCACAACGTCCTGGACTGTGTTCGTTACCACTCAGGTCCAAAGCATGCAGATTCGTGGTTTTTATACCGTTTGGTACCATATTAACGTGATGCACGTGCATACCATTGTGCTCGAAAAACGTGTGACAAGGTCCATATTTGGTTAGAAACATGAATTTTTTCTCGGTAAGTATGAAGTTGCGTTGTTGTTACATACATGTAGTTTGATAATAAAAAATCGATTTGAAAAACTAGTTTCAACTTTTGAAAACATAAAATATTTTGGTATAGTTTCTTTTGAGTTTATAATGCAAACATGAAAAGTGATCGGTTGAGTGTTCCGTTGATACGATGCTTCAAAGTCATGCCATAACATATGATATTTGCACAGACACACACAAGAAGGTGAACAAACTTTCAGTTTATGCAGCTGCAGATGTTCACCATGGAATGTTTTGGATATCTCTTCTGACTGGCGGGTGTTCCTCTTTAGACATGCTATGATCACAGAGGAACATAATGTTTAGAGTTATGGCATGTATGAAGATAAATGATGTATGGTTATTCTGCAAAGGGCCACGATACAGTTTTAATATGTTACATGTGTGTAGTCAATGGACGAACGACCAAGCGCCTATAAAAGATATCTCAAAGTGTTTGTTTAAAGTTCGTGGTCAATTAAGTACAACAAATTCATGTGATATCAGTAGACATAGAATAGCCATGCGTTAAGAGAAAGACACACACTTAAAGGTTTCACTTTTCCGTAATTGCAAAGATAGGACAAATGGTGAGGTAATGTGTCTGATGCTAGAACTCTAGAAAGGCAGAGTGAGCAAGTAGAGCAACGATAGATTAGTAAATACAAATGCTGAACTACGGGTTCCATTTTCCCTTCAGAAACGATCGATTATATAATGGGAATAAATGTGAAAATATTTCTTTTCGTGTTTGTAATTTTGTAATTATCCTGTCACCCTATGTTTAATATTTAGCGGCAGTGATGTTTTTGAAAAGGAAACTATTTTAAAGGGCATTTTAAACCTTAGGATGTTTCGTTACTTGATTAACTCATGAAGCGAACACACGATGAGACCTAATCGTAAACTGGGATGCTAGGGAGGTATATATAAATGATAAAATAGAATTATTTTCTTCCACTTACATGTCACACGTCAGAACATCATGTGTTGAACATATCTTGTCATATTGTACTATGAAATGTCAAATATTGCAGTAGTTCAAAAGGCGTCAAACAACTGAATTACTTCCATAACAAGTAATAAAAGGTTATATACAAAAGTCATGAGAAAATGGAATCAAAGCCGAAAAGGGGGTTTCAAAGTATTCGAAATTTTCACTTGCTAAACCTTGATAGGAGCAGAACGTCCTTTTCTCTTATTTAGAAAAAAACAACAACATTGTATTCTATTAATTTTATATTTTGCTGTCACATTAATTAACCACATACTCTATGAGGACACGTACAATTACTTTCTATACTTATACCTTGAAACAGTAATTTGAGAACTAAATTGGCATAATGGTCAAAGTAGAGGTAATGAACCTATTTATTTGTGATGGATTTATTGACGACCTATGATTAAGTAACTAATATGAATAAATTGTAAACGGTATGGTTAATATATCCATTACATTGTGAATTATCTATTGACGATTTATGATTATAATTAAGTAACTCATATGAATAAATTGTGTCAGGACATACCGCAGTACAAAGGAAACAGTGAGAGGTCAGCCTTGATCAATAAGTGTTCTAACACTTGCTTTGTTAACGTAATTATGCATATGGCGTTAAACACTTATTAATGAATTTGTTATTGAATGCCAGACGGAAGCAATATATGATAATGTTTTACAAGAAAGTGGGTGAGTGAGTTATTGTTTAACGTCACTTGAGCAGTGTTGCAACCATTAGCGGCAAGAAATGTGATTAAATTGCATATCTAAATATAAAAAGGAAAACGTCACGAAGGCCGTAAAACCATCAACAAATTGTCACAGAGTGTTGTTAGCTGACTAAGGATATTATAGCTTATCAAAAAGATTGTTAGCCTTTAAATAGTCTAAAATTCGGTGTTCACCTAAGTGATAATAAAGTTAAATTAAATGATAGATTTTGATTAAAACAAGTTTTGCGGGTTTGAGCAATGTCCCAACTCTTTCACAGAGGATACTGGCAGGGAAAACAAACTGGAGGATCTCTCCCCCTCCCTCCCCCCATTTAAACGTTGAGAATGGGTTATCACGATATAACGATGTTGTATCCTTGCGTTACATTGTATATAGACAAGAGTATACCTTGCGCAATGTGAACGGGTTTTTAGAAACATGTGAAATGTAATCAGTAATCAACAAATGCTGCTGTTCCTATATCTTAACCTTTTCATCAAGCTTAACCAATATATTTGCTTACAAACACACAATTGTCACAATCAACGTTAAAGTTAAGCATTTCCATAGAAATAGAATTCTGTGGAACAGTATCCATAAATTGGATCCCCAGTCCCAACTAGAGTGTTTCAACCGTATGTGAATGCCAGAGAAAATGAAAGAAGGCATTTTAGCCCTGTTCGGCAAATGCCCTTTCTGACTAACGCTGAATATCCAGACAACATATAGAGGTGTTAAGATGCATTAAAACAAATGTCCTGCTTAATTGGTTTGCACGAAAATGCTTTTAGAGTATTGCACATAGATTCACTTTACAGAATAAATTACTTCATACATAGAATAACTTTTTAAACAACTCTGTAAAACGTCAACCTGTCGAAACCAATGATTGAAATACAATGGTCGTCCAACTCGGAAAGCATCTCAAGTGAGTTGTATCTAAACTGCAAGACAAAGGAAAGTACTCACCTCAGTTGGTTTCGATTGATTCAAAATTTAAATGAAATAAGATGTATTTGACTATGGTACGATACATAAATACTTAATATATATATCTGCAGAAGTATGAATGAATTAATTGGTGACTGTGTTAAAATTTAGTTAAAATATATTCGTTAATGACAACAAGGGTAAGAAATGAAATATACATCAACATGATCCGCACCATGTTTAAAATGTTGCAAATGTGTGCAGAAACAAGCACATTTATTAATTTCACATATAATATGTCTTATATTATGTTATCATAAAAAATAATTTAAAACTTACAATTTAATTTAAAAATTTAAAATTTAATTTAAAATTAAAAAACATGTAGAAGTATTATTTGACTCCTGACTAAAAACCTTTTCAGTTTTAGATTAGGACATCGAAAACTTGAGATATTGGCAATTGAAAAATCATACATATCATAAAATCAACTGAGGTGATTACTTTCTTTTGTCTTGCAGTATATATATCAGAGGATTGATAGCATGCTACCCGTATATTAATCAAATATTAGTGACTCAGCATTAACGTAATAAAGAGACTTTAAAGAGACAATAGCGTTAAGGGGTCACATAGGATAGAGAATGTGACTACAAAGCTTTGTAGATTTGTAGGAAAATCACCCGTTGTCAAAAGTGATACTTATGGAGTTTGGTAATAATTTATAGCTCAAACTTACTTATATTTCATTTTGCCTACTTTCTGCAGTTTCATACTATAGCTAGTTCGAAGTGGAAGTGGAAGTGGAAGTGGAAGCAGAAATGTAGCCTCGGCCTATGGCCTCCACTACAAATAAAATTTGATTTGATGAAACATTAAATATAATTAGAAAAAACTATTTTATCCGTTGACCTGAAGGTGTCTAGTATTTCCTCCAAGGGGTTACAATACTATTAAAGGCACTGTAGCACGTTTTGTTTTCATTTGTATATGTTCAACTTTGTCATTTATGATAAACATTTATGCAGTATTTCTTTACGTAAGAAAGTGAAATACGAAATGCACATCTGCGTCTTGACATTCCAAAACCTGTATGAAAAAAACGTGCGATTGCGCCGTTAATCCAGAACCTTTGTACTTGCACGAAATACACGTGCACATTCGTATGTTACATAACCGAACAAATCAAATGATTCTTTTGTTCAACTCGTTTCTCTTTCTCTTTCTCTTTCTCCTTCTCTCTTAAGAAAATTACCTTAGAAAAGGAAAGTAACGCATAAGTGGAAAATAATTATTTCAACTTCATTACATTACAGAGTCATGTATTGTTGAAGAGATAACACGATCAGGGCTTTTAAAAAAACTTATAATAAGTTATTCCCGGAGTATTTCCGTCTCATCCATGTATATATGCTTTCACTTTAAAAATAGCATTTTTAAGACACTGTAGCACTTTTTCTCGTTCAAATTTGCAATTTATAAAAAAAAAGTTATTTTAGTATATTTTTATTTTTGTCCGCTCCTTCCGGTTAAACTTCAAAAATGAAATATGATTGAGTAAAGATTTTTTCTCATCTTTATTTACTTCATGATATTCTACATCATCTACATACTTTTAAAACACAAATGAAATACAGAAAATGTGACTTTAGAACCTCTAAAAAGTGCTTAAACAGCATAAATGGCATAAATTTGACTAAAAAAGGTGGTTTTCAGGTACATTTTGTGTCAAAGCTTAAAAAAAAAACCACTACCACATATCTTTTTTCATTGATTTCGGTAGGGTATCATGAACTTTGTAACATATCAAAAAAGGGAAAAAAGTTTAATTCTAGAAATGTAGTATTTTAAAGTTTTTAGCAGTTTTTTTCTCATTTTCCCATAGACTCCCATATTAAAATTGTACTTCTTACAGGCGTCATATCTCGAAAAAAACCCACACTACCCCCTATTTTTTAATGCTGATTTTCCAATCATATACATTGATCTTTTAAAAAATATAAGTTAGAAAAAAAGTTTAATTCTATAAATTTGAGGAGCGAACATCCTTAAGAGTTAGAGTAAAATAACCCATTACACGAGCCGATAATCTGTAATCGTGGGAAACTGAATCACGCATAAAAAGAAAGCTGCTGCCGGCCATTTTAGTGTGAACACCTTTTAATCATTCGAGGATTGGGAAACGGATGCGCGTTGCATTCGTTTTTGCATTGTATTTATTGATTGAAGAGGATTGTTTTGCAATTGGTAACATGTCTTTTCCAATTTTGAGACCTCTTTATGTTTATTAGAAAACGTGCTACAATCCCTTTAAAACATTTCCGATTTCCATGTGTTTACCCAAATCAAGGTGGAATCGAAATCATCACTCATATTTGTCAGGCAGAAAACAATGGTATGCTGAACAATCTATTGCATGGAGCTTAGGTTGCAGTATGTTTTTAACGTTCCATTAAGTTTTGATAGTGTGACATTTACACAAACACGTACATTATGTACACAATCAAATACATTGTTGACATTTTACATTTGTCCTTGAAGAACCTTATCAGTTGAAATGAGATCCTAATTGTGTGACTGTCCTGTTGTCATTTGACGAACACTCGGCAGCTATGTACATGTTTTCCTGTAATGTCAATTAACATTCTGTCATATTTCGTTTCTGAAACAGTTTGCCTTTTGTTTAGTCAATTGCGTGTGTAAGATAGTTTAACATTCTCATCTTTGATGATATTATTTACAGAATAAAAGTTCAATAATAAAAAAAACTATGCAATTCGGTTAACATGTAATTGTGATCGGGATTGTTAGGCATTTGTTGTGCTGTGGCAACTACAAATGCTAACGTTGCTGGTGATAATTTCAAAGGTGACACTGTGCATTTGAACTGGTACTTTTAACGCATTTCGTTTAGATATGCAAGATGTGGCATTTAAGGTAAACCGCGTTTGCGAATAAAATTAAAAGCTACATACTGTTTTCAGTTGATAAACAAGTACTACTTTCCTGGGGACATATTCAAAGTGACATGACGTTCCAATGACGTCACCTATTGGTATGATTACATCACAGTGATCAACGGACATTTCGATACTTCATTCACAAAACCGCTATTATAAAAAGTAAACTTAAAGAGAACACATGACATTTAAGTCGAACACTATGTGTATATCATTTTATTTAACCTTTCAGCAATACCGAAAATATCATCATGTAACCGTTACGTTAACACGGTATTCGAAATGTCAAATATCTATAAAATCATGAACATGTACTTATAGTGCGATTATAATCCATATTTTCAATACATTCCATACATTAATTTTTTATTTTAGATTTTACTTACATAGATTTACCAAATTCAACTTCATCACAAAAAAAAGTAATTGTAAGCCCGTTGTTGATAGTTTCGTAGCTTTCCACGTTGCGCTGAGCAGTAAACCAAATTAACTGTAACTCTGACTTATCTCGTTGAGGAGCGAGGTGCGCCTCTCAAGGGATGCAGTATAACGTTGATATGAAGAAAGGCTAATGATATTCGTGCGAGAGACAAAGAGATCGTATTTAACTTTTGACGTTATCTCCATGTACAGACTGTCTCAATGTAATCTTGTAACCTTGCGGTGTTACATTGATAGTATTTGACCTTCCTCGTGGAAACAATACTGATGTAGAAAAAGAAGAACTGCCTAGAAGAACTGTAGAAGAAAATAAAATGCTTCCCTTAAAGATTCTATTAGGAATATTGGCCATTTTGTTTTTGTGTATTACTTACTAATTAGTGGATCTTTGTATTTTACTAATTTTACCACATTTTGATAATAAACCATCTACATTGATTTTTGTTTTAATGAACGTCCGTTTATCTTTAATTGGGCAAATTTATACAAGGAGCGAAAAAAGCCACCCAAGAGATATAATAATTATTCTGATGCAAAGAAAGGCATAAGGTGTGCTAACGATGTTCGTGAGAAAGACAAAGAATCTTCGTTTATCTCGAACCATGGCATTTGACCTATCTAGTGGAAACAATGCTGGTGTTGTTGGGGAACTGGCAATTCAAGAAGAAAGGAAAGTATTTCCCATAATAATTAAGTTGATCTTCATGTATGTATCAGTTATATTATGATGAGGTTATACTTTTTTCAATTACTGCAAACGAGATGTTCGAGAACTAATTTAATAACTGATTCCATATTTTAAAAATAAGATAGAAAATTACAAAACGCCAAATAACTAGATATACCAAATACACACAACAAATAAACATAACATATACACATACCAAATAAAGATATCAAATACATTCTCCCCCGAAAACATACCTAAAACATTTAAGAATAAATATACCATTTAAAGGCACAAGTTAAGGGTGCGCGCTTTTCGCACTGAAATAAGCTATTTTGGGTCATACGAAGGCAGTCAATAATTAAGAAGTTGAGACGGCCGAAGTCACTCAGAGATGTCACAATTAGGAAGGTCGCTGATGTGCAAAATGGGAAATATAGAGTGCAGAAAACGGCTGAAATAGCATTTTATTCAGCTTTTGCATATATACTTTAATCTCTTAACTGACAACACAGATTGGATAGCCTTCATTAAGGAGTATCTGTAACTTCAACGATTTGTAATATACGCAGTGTAACCATTTTGTTACATTAACCATAGCGACTGCCGTTTTTGGTCTTCGGCTGTGTGCAAGTTTTTAATATTGCTGATATTGTAGCTCATGCAGATTTAATGCAACGTTGCAATACTTACTTCCGGTAATTTAAAGTTAACTTTAAAACCTACATATTTTCCAGATAACTAATATAATACATTACTTAACGATAGATCGTTTGATATATCGAGATGTGTGCATTATCTGTGCATTATTTATATTTGAAAGCAATTGGCGTGCAACAGTGCCTTTAATTAACACGCCAAATGATTATAGGAAAACTGCAAGCATCCTTTCTTAAGTATGTTTCATTCAATGGAATGAACTAACATCGCATCAAAATGGCCTTCGGATCCTTGATAAGCTTTGATAATTTAATGCAATATCGACTAAATAAACGAACAATCCTTATCTCTGAATTCTTCCAATCATACGCTTTACCAATATGCACTCTTCCGTAAGCATTCATGGTATTAAATCATGAGTGAAATGAGTGAAATGAGTGAAATGAGTTGGAGATGAACCTGCATCCCGCGGTCATGCAGCGTATATGGATATGGATAACGAACACCAATATGATCACTATTTTTAAACAAATCATACGTTTATGTCTCCACATTGAATCAATGTAACATTGTAATATTTTTAATTAAAATAAAAAAAATACGAATTCATAAAAAAAGTTCAGGACTAGTCGATTGAGGGATTCGAACCCATATCATTCAGGCACAAACACTGAATCTTCAAAAAGCTTATCCACTTGGCCACCAGAGCTTCGCTTTCATAATGCTTGTACCATTACCGCTACAACTTCTGGATTGCCGATCAATCATTTATTTCAATTTATTTATTTATTAATCAAATGATCTTATCCACAAGGTATATGCTTTGATGCACCAAGCCTCATTAATTCTACCAGAGAGCGTTTCCAATTTCAATTACATGTTTATTTACAAGACACTAGCGATTTACCGGAGAATGCATTAATCGCCTCTCATCTATATACAGTGTTTTCCTTTCCTTATTCATATTTTTTTCATCGAACATTGTGTGACAGAATATGCTATGGATAAATGACCAATGTCATAAGATACCGATATATCAGGAAAAGAATTGTATTCTTGGCATGTACATCCTGCGATGAACCAAATGATATTCGTGTTCAAAGGAAAATATTCATTAACTAGTTGCTGAATATAAATATAAGAAAAGATGCGACGATATCAAAGCTGAATTCTATACCGTATTACCTCTAATAGACGCCCGCGGAGTCTATGGTGTCAGACATTCTTCAGCTCTGGCGTCTATTCGAGAAGGGGCGGGATAGCTTCGTATCAAGAGAATCCCGCCAGGGGCAAGGCAACTTTGTCTGCAGTAGAGAACTGTTCTACACGCAGTGATGTTTGGGTGCAATGCTACACTGAATTGCAGCGTAGTACCACCCATGGTTCGCTAGTTCCATCCACTGCTCGCAGGTTTCACCGCAGTGCATAGCCACATGGCGTTGCGGGCTTTCTCCCTGCCGTAATGCTAGCAGCCGCGATGTAAGTGAAATACTCTTGTAAGAGGCGTTAAACCCCAACTCACCTCACCTCTGTTCGAGACCTGGCGCCAATTCTAGACCCGGCGTAAATTCGAGACCCGCTATGGCATCTATTCGAGGAAATGTGTTTCTTGTGTACTAGCCGATACCGTAGTTGTATTTCTGATAAACGTACACTTTTAATTCAAATTCTTTAGAGTCAAATTACTTTCTAAACACTTTTTACACAATAATATCTATACACGATTTAAATCGAGGTCAAGATACTCTACAAAATTGTGCATGTTTCAATCGAAACCTGGGATCGAACCAGTGACCTCTATCTTTCCTGCCCAGAGGTCTACCAACACCCAGCCATGAGGGCAGATGAAAGTTGATAACATTTTTCTTGACCAATTGATTAAGGTTTGTATACTGCCTGAAATGATATGTTTGGTTTGTGTATTTGTTTATGAATATCATTGGTAAGTATTTTTGGGATGCAAACTGTCTTACACATATTGAATTTAGTTTGTTTATTCTCAAAACTCAGGTCATGTGACATTTGCCATTAGCTGTGTTGTGAAGCTAGTATATTTCAGCGAGATGCACGGGCGATCGTGATCCGTGCATGATGCGCATGCTTTTTCTGAAGCGCGCTGACAGGTTATAGTATGTGAGGCAGCACGTTTTTTGCAAATTTTATTTTTTCAAATTTCTCATTTATAATGATTGTTTATGTCATTTATATTTACTTTAGAGGGTAAAACATCTTATCACACAAACCAATGATCCGTAGTGGTAATAACGGTGTTGCGTATAAAGCCAACATTGCATGGCGGCCATTTTATTGTGAACACATTTTATTATATTCGAATGACAAAAAAAATTCCCATGGCTTTACGGAACCATGTACACTCATTTGCAACTTGATTTTCCGAAGAGAGAAGGGTGTTTAACTATTGTTGACATTATTTTTCAAATACATTTCATCGACTTATTTCAGCAAAAAAACGTGCTACAGCGCCTTTAACCACTGAATTTATATATAAAAAAATCAAAGTTTATAAAAGTTTCATATTTTTGTTATTTTCAGAATAAAAATGTTCTTTGCAAAAGAAACTCTAACGCCTCGGAGGCCCAACGATTCTTGAAATCAATAGGTGTATCAGCCAATGCCCTCGGAAAAGAGTGGGTACATCTAATACATTTCAAGCGGACATACTACAGAGACAAATGCATTGTAAGTTGAATCAAACATAAATTAAGTCACTGGGTAACTAATAGGAGGATATCACTTCACAGTGTGGTAATGAATTCGATTAAAAAGTTTCAGTCAACATCTGGTTAACCAAAATTCAATTCCGTGTTTCGGATTAGTCATTTAGACTTGTAACCGGCGACATCAGTATTCATGAAGTAATTTTATCTGATATTCATCAAACAAATGGAATTTTATCTGACAAACAGATGGAAGCAAGGTAACCCCAACCACAGTATTACAGGGCGAGGTCACCGAGGACATGGAATTAAGTCCCTCAGTGGTCTAACAATCTTCCCTACTTTCGGTTTCTGAATTTATTCTACTAACGTGGTTGGGTAAAGGGGGATCCCACCGTGACCAGACGGGTTGGTGTTTGTAGAGTGTTTTTTTGTCAGTCTCAACTTTGTGATTAACCATGACCAGCAAATAATGCTGGACACAACTATGTTATTGATTCCTTGTCGATCTTTAAATTATCAAGATTGTCTAATACTCTTCCCAAATTGTAACAAAACAATAAGGACAAGCCGTTCTATTTGTATTTAAATACTTTAAATGATGGCATTTTCGACTTCAAACTGTAGTCCCTGTTCTATTTAAGTCATTACATTTAGTGTGAAGCTACCACCGGGGATAGATTTTTCCTCCTGCAAGGTGGTACCGTAACTAGAGCTATACAGTTTCATACTGCATGTTGTCTCCCGATTGATGGCTAAATTATCCCTCTTTGTCATTTTACTATTCTACTAACGCTGATCTAAAGAATGAATTTTAAATGACATTTGCTTTGAAAATAAGTCAGTAGCCTAAATACACGATTTGAACACTGTCGATTTGAAACAAATTATTTAAGATTGTATTCGACACAAGAGGGAATATCCTCTTTACTTTCGCATTCCGAAAATACCTCGATTGCGATATCTTTTGAATTCAGGTTTCCTTAATTGATATATTTATTTTCCCATTATGCATCGATTCCCCTCAATTTCCGTCAGGGACACGGCAACTTTGTCTGCTGTAGAGAACTGTTCTATATGCATGCAGTAAGTTTTCTAATGTAATTGCACGATGCATATGTAGTACAATGTAATAATGTGGTTTACTGTACAAATGTATATACCTGTTCATACGAAGTGCGCCGTTGCTACTTTACTAATAGGTGGTGAACATTTCAAGTGCATATCAATCGGCAGATGTTTGTTAAAACTTGAAAGAGATTTTCGCAAACTTGTGTTTTGAGAAACATGCCCACAATTCTCCTGCTACATATCTTTTCTTATATCGATCACAATTCACGTATATTTCGTGCAAATACAAATGCTCTGGATTGTCAAGCCGCAATCACATGTGCTTCTCGTGCAAGCACACAGGTTGCGGCGTATCAACCCGCATTTGCACGTAATCTTGTGTAAACACTAAGGTCCTTGACCGTAAATATGACATCGCGCGTGAAGCTCGTGCATTAACAAACGTGCACGAGCAAGGCAAGCGATATGTACAAGTGGCATCTTTCTCGAGATGTCACGCTCACAGACAAAAAAAAGATCAAATACATGAACTTAGATAATACAATGTATACACTTGCTAAAAGTAAAAATGGATCTTTGAAACCATGAAGACAGCATAGAATTAATACAGCAATAAAATCCAAACCGAGAGACCACTGACTCAACAAGATAAGACGTTAAAAAGCCAATCCTCCGGTTTCTAAATAATTTTAATATCATTATTCATGTTTTGACAGCTTTGAATGATTTATTGCATCATTTACAAGTATTCCGATTCAAAGCGAAATGTTGATGAAATATAACTGCATTTAAAGCGATCATTCAAACATGTAATGCGAGCGAAATATTTCTGATTGAAAATCATTTGTAAACGCCATGGATGATGTTTCGATACCTTTTCTTGCAATTGATTGGTAAAGATCGATCGGATAGTTTATCATTTCATTTCAAATAGTTTTTATGCAGGAGAAAACGGAAAGAGACTGGGGTCAAAAGTGGGGTATATCACTCATCGGATATTTTTTGACTAAATATCGGGAGTATCCTAGATCTAGAGATTACGTATTTATTAAAACTAAAATGATAAAATGTTAAAAATATATTGATTTGTAGCTATGACAGTCTGCGTCACGCATTATCTGAGATATGGTGGTTGTAGTCAAAGGTAGGGGCAATCTCATTTAAATCAGATCGAACGTCACACTCGTACGTAGCTGCGTTTCTGATCTGAGTGATTCACCGTAGAGGTCAGGTGACCGTTTACTCAAGCCAATCAGCGACGACGCTAGAAAGCCATCGAACCAACTTAAGTTGACCTACGAAACATCACATTCAATGCCATATATGAAGGCCTCTGATTGGCGGAAGTTACCGATGGTCGCCTGACATGACCTCTGCGGGATAGTACTCAGATCGACGAAGGAGATACGAGTGTTACTTTCGATCTAATTTAAGTGAGAATTTGTATTAGGGTAAAACCCTGAACCATCGAACCATGGGTGGTACTGCATTGACATTCAGTGTAGCATCATATTCGTCTAAATAAATTAAGATCGACATATTCTTATAATGATATATTGTCGACTGTATTAACTTGATATAGAACAGTCGATCTAAATATTATTGAAATTGCATTTTATTCAAACCTTCCCTGTAGAAACTTCTCTCTTTATCAAAGTTGCCGAACCATTAGTGGGATTCAAACTCCGGACCTTTTGATTTGTTTGTTTGTGAGGTAGTAATAACAAAGTTTGTTTATCATATGGGCATAACAGCATTTTCACAAGTATGATTTACAACGCGTTTAACAAACTATTTTTGAAATAACATATGCATGCACTACAGACCTTTCCAGAATTAATTACCCCATACCGCATCTGATCTGACCGCAGTAGATTCCGGTTAATGCAACTCTCTGTATGTCGACATAAGAGTTATCTCCCCTCTGTGTTTGAGGGATAGTTGTAACGTGTTATTATCTCGAGCTCATATAATGATATAATAGCCAGGATCGATGGCGACACTACTGCTGTGGTTAAAATTACATAATTAAGGGGGTCAGCAGTGATTAATAACCCTACAGACAGTAACTCTGTGAAAATGGTCCTTCACGCTGAGCGTTATAATTACTAGTTCCACAGAATACTATGGTTAACTATAAACTGATGCAGTAGCACGTTAGCTCAAATAAGTCGATGAAATGTATTGGAACAATAATTTCACCAATAGTAAAACCAAGTTTAAGTGTATGTACATCGCTCAGTAAAGCCATGGGAATCGTTTTTGTAATTCGAGATAATAAAATGTGTTTACAATAAGATGGCCCCTATGCAATTTTTGTTTTATACCCAAAACCGTTATTACCACTACGGATAATTGGTTTTTGTAAAAAGATATTGTATGCTTTAAAGTTAATAAATAGGACATAATAAGTGGAAAATTTGAAAAAATAGAATTTGCACAAAAAAAACGTGCTTCAGCTCCGTTAATAATTGACAAGTTATTAAGGAAGTAATAGTTAGACCATGAGGGCCTGTTGTCTAATCGTTGAAATGGTTAGTTAGACCACGAGCGCGTAGCCAAATAGTAATACGTTTGTAAAGCTTTATCTAATCAACGAATTTAATATTTGTTCTCGCGAACTACATTGTATTGGACAAAGCACATATATGAAGCCCATGCCACACACGAAATTGACATCAAAACAATACCACAGAGATCGTGAAAATCGCGTTCGAATGCATTTCCACAATTTGCATGTGCGAGTGAACCTCTGACTTACGCACGTGGCGCTGCAGTCATTTGAAATGTTTAGACGTGGATATTTGCAACTCAATTCGACGTACGTTGAGGCGGGATTGAAACGTTGTTCTGCTTGTTTGTCAGGTAAGAATTATTATGATAATAATGAGCAACAACTACTACAAAGTAACTCTTCATGAAACTTTCAAAATATATAAGTTTATCTACCTCACGCAGCCTAAAAAGTTTAGCGGGAATATGGACACGTGTATCTCAGTGTCTCCCTTCACTTGCAAAATGGCAATTGGCAATTTACTTATATAAGTAACATTAACTGTCAGTGAGTATTTAATAGATTTGGTTTCAAACAGTATGCAATTTTACATCACTGTGTACATATTTTACAAACTTCGATTGAAATGGTGTAATACTAATAATAGGTTACTGAACATACTATGACTTCAATAACTTTCACAAGGCTTTTTGATATTTGTACAGGTTTCGGGAAGTATTGTCTATAGTCAACTGTATCTATGATGAACGAAGTTGATAAGGACGCCGGAGCTCGAGAAGAACCACCTGAATACTTCGGCTTCGGATCAAGAGGTCCAGGGTTCGAATCCCGCCAGTCTGCAGTAGAGAACTGTTCTACACGCAGTAAGGTTTGGGTGCAATGCTACACTGAATTTCACACTCATGGTTCACTAGTTCTAGCCGATGCTCGCAGGTTTCACCGCAATGCATAGCCAGATGGCGTTGCGGGCTTTCTCCCTGCCATAATACTAGCAGCCGCGATATAAGTGAAATACTCCTGAAAGCGGCGTTAAACCCCAACTCACCTCACCTCACTGTACATACTTAATGATTTCTCACAACTGTTCAAACTGTAAACACAATATTGTGTAATGTATAAATGTTTATTTGAGTTATGTTCTTCTTTTAATACAAGCATTTGACAAGATGATGAAACTACGTAAACATTGGAATCGTATAAAAAGTAGTTCCGGCCGTGGTCTAACTGAAATCCACGTTGGTTATACCGCGGCTCGAACAATAGCAGCTGTGGTCTAACACCAATTACCTAACGAAGAAGGATCCATATCGTGTTTTTAAAAAAAAAGAGTATTATTGTTATATTGCAATCTCATATCGAAATTATGATCCACTACGTTACACATACATGTATACGATATATATAGCGTAATGGAGCATAATTACGATCTTATTTTAATGAGATTACCTATAGCTACCCCTTTACACAGGATCATTTGTATCGGAATATCTCTGGTCAATACATACATATATATGTAGGATAATGCCTTGGTGCCATCCTTCAATATGTCAAACATGAAATAAACGCTACTCCAGCCGACTCAATTACCAATATCAAGCCCAATAATTATGTTTGCTGACACTGTCCGTGTCATTAGCCATTAGTCTTCCAGCAAATTGGTCATTTTCAGACAACTCCGTGCACGGCATTCACCGCTTGACATTATTACAATGACTAACATATAGGCTTCGCACAGCTAGGTAAGGATTAGCAGATTTGCATTATCCGTAATAGGACAACGTACATAGACAACATATTTACAACGGATACGTGACGCTGTACAACCTTCGTGGCAAAGAGGCTAGGAGTCGAGTTGTACATCAAATCAAGAATACTGTTAAACGTTGTACTATGTCCATCTTCCAACGGCAAGGTGAACACGTATCGAAATAAATTCTACCCAGTTTTTGGAAATCTTTTAGTTATGCCCGTGATGCTGTGAAGATGTACTATTTCCTATTTACAGTACATGTATATTGTAAATTGTTGTATAACTAAAGGGTGAAACTTGAATACGTAAATGCCAACTTGCGGTACGGGTTTTGACACTTTGAAAAAGAAATCGGTTAGCGGGAATAATCACAGTCGCGATAAGAAGTGCAGATACCATTTTCAGAATAGTATACAACGTGAAATATCCCATATTAAAGACAGACAAAATGCAAAAATTGGATGTTTATGTGGTAATGGTATATCTAGAAAGATGCTATATGCTGTGCATTCTTCAAGAGAGTTATGATTCGGATATTACTAATGGATAACGTTTTCGAGTGGCATTTAAGAACTTGGAATTCAAATAAGAACAATAACTCAAAGAAGTTATATAAAGAAGTTGTTTATCCATAAATAATTGTTCTCAATTTAATGTATATGAAATTCGAGGGAATATGATATGAATATATAACAAAATAACATTCGTTAACATTGATTTCAGATAGACTGTTAGATTAAGAATTAGTCTATGGAATTTTTATGATTAGTGTACCTTCATCCTTATGATTATAGTTTTTCTAATACTTTCAGTTCCACGTGTGTATTCAGTTTATCTAGACTTGCTGAATAACGATCTAGACTGTATTAAAGAATATTATTTTTTATAGTCATGGGGGAGAACTAATGGACTGTATGTACATGATTTATTGATAGCCAACTGCGAGAACGACACATCATAGATTTCCATTACAAATCGTGCTGTACCTTTCAGATCACATACACTTCTGACTTCTGGAACAAACCTCGCGATTTATAATTAACTAGATGTTTCCAATTGTCATGCTTTAGTAAGTTTTACTAGCGTTGCTAGAACCTAACATGGATATACAGGAATGGTTTAGAGAGTGAAAAGCGATAACGTAGAATAACGAATTTATCTGTAAAAGAAGTTATGATATTTAGACGTTCATTTTAATACACATTTACGATTTGAAATTGAAAACTATTGTTACTTTCGATTTCATGCGACGAGAACCAGTTGTACATTTAAGAATTGAATGTCAGTTTGTGTGTTTGCACTGGAAAATCATCGATCTCAAAGCGGGATTCAAACTCCCGTGAACGAGGCGAACTTGCATTTGATGCATATGTAGGATTCTCAAAATAACTGCATTCAAATGGCGATTGTAAAGCATCGAACATTTGGCCAATATCACTAGGGGATGGATGAAGTTGCCAGTAGTCTCTTAAGGGAACACTCATGGTGTTGTTGAAGTCACAGGTCAAATGTTACCAAGGATGTTATTTTATCAAGAGGTATATTGACTGTTGTAGAAAGTTACCCTTTTAGGGCCAATCTATTCAGTATAGTGACAATATTAATATGTTAAGTCGTGATTTGTATAGAACTGGACAATCGGCGCGCGTCAACTGGTCAAATGTAATGACACAGACACAGAGACCGATACTGGTTGGTATTATTCAATGGCTAAAATAAATGGTATATACATGTATATATATTTGTAAATGGGACGCATTGATTCGGCTTCTCGTCATGTATTATGCCGTTGCTCGATTTTCATAGGAAGTAAGTTATTATAAAGTAGTTTGCACTTGGATATAACTATGCGAGACGAGTGATATGATTTGCACATTACTCAGCACATTTGATATTCGGTCAAGTATCAACACTAAATAAAGTTACGTGAAAAACACTTAGCACTTGTAATACATTTTGCTCACTGAAATAAAGCGTTGTCACAAAAATATCAATAAGTGTTACCAATGACTAAATAAATTTCCTGAATCAATAAAAAAGATTTCTAAAACGAATGTACATGGTTCGGTTAAGCCATGCGTGTCCATTTTCCATCGAGCGGACATTTTAATGTGTTCACATTAAAATGGACGCTCGAACGTAGTTCAATTGATCTGACTGATGAAGCGATACCTAAACAACTCAAATTAGAGTTTAAATATGATACAATGATGGAATGGTCAACCATCTTGCTGTCTGAACTCTCAAAATCGCAAATGACCTACAAATCTACCTCTTAAACTGACGAGTTCCCCACATGTGTCGCTTAATACGTCGCACTATATATATTTTTCTACCAATGCCGATAACCGTTTTCAATGTATACGGCTTATCGGGTTGGCAGTGAGATGTTTTACCTTCTAATGCAACAAGGTATTGTATAAACTTTAATAATAAATGACACATTTGAAGAAATTAATATGCAAAAACGTGCTACAGCGCCTTAAAGATCTTAGAGAGAGGAGTCTCCGTGAAAAAGCAATTTCAGACCCAAATCTTGACTTGCTTGATAGAAATGATCATGTTTCGGACTATGGTGAAGTTATGGCGAAACTATAATAAAATAAGTCGAAGAGTCAATGAGTGTGATTCGAGACTGATGGATGTGCTCCACTTTTTGAAATATCAGCAAATCGCATATGCACTACAGTGTCATTTCATGCAAAGAGCCGATTTGATCATTTGGTTGCTGGATATAGACAAGTAAAAGCTCCTTTTTCAATGCTTCAAAATGATTCCCAAGAGATGCACGATTGACGAGAGGGAAGCAAAACTTACGTTTAAGTGATATGATTTATGAATGCAGCGTGGCGAGACAAAAACCACTTATAAGATTAATCCTATCTTTATTCGCCCTCGCTCGGGTAATATATAAATCCACACCGATTTCGTACAAATCATATCACGAACGTGCTCGTATAAACATATCTATTTATTTTCACAATAATAACTTCATGTTTCAGTTCAAGCACATGAGTACAACATAGGCATTTCTCAACCATCATTCTATAGGTCTAAAACAATTGGAATGTAAATACATTGTGACGAAACCTTTGTATTGGTTGCACTTGTTCTCTACAGCAAATAAACTTGCAGTGTCAGTGGAAAAGTTTATTCGAAGAAATGTTGATTTTCCTTTAACTCGCGACCTTAGATGATAGGGGATAGTGTTGCGTGTTATATGAATCAAAGATGTGCAATCAGCCCTCCTTGTCTGACGATTTCCAATAATATCGAGTCTCACGTCCATTTAAACGTCTCTGTAATCTTGATATCAATCGAAATTAGGCAATCCCCTAGGCTAGATGGGGAAAGGCAATGGGGTTTGGACTGAAATGAGATCAATAAACTAATTTCACATTCATTAAGCCTAAAATCAAATTAACGAAGAGTGAAAATTCAGTAATTGTAAAATAATATTATTGATTCTCAACTGCACTATTTCACGTATTTAACTTTTCGATTACTTACGAAATATTTATACGAATATTTAAAAAATCCCATTGTCTGTTTTTCTTACATTATATTCATCAACAGCACCTGACATCGGGGTTGTAATATTTTTAAATGGTAAGTCCTAAGATTCGGAATGTTACTGAATATAAAGTACAACAATATACCACATGTTGCCTATATGTGAAATTCAACGATTATTTCAATCATAATTCAGTTATATCGTAGTTGTCTATTATGTTGCATGGATAAAGCCTGCAACTCAATTGTGACTATGCATTGTGGTGACTGTATGGCGTCGGTTGCACTATGCTTGAATATCAGACTGAGTGCAACCTTACAACCAAACCTAATTCTATATAGAACCACACTATACTCCTGGAAAAGAAACTTCTCATGATCAAACGCGTGATATGATGTTATAGCGGTAACACCAGTTTCAGACTTGGTTAATACAATGCTGTGAATATGACATCACAGTGGGACAAACTAAATGTATACACATCGTATGTTAAGAATCCAACAGATGGACGCTGTCTTTACTGAAACAGCATTCATCAAAGTCCAAAAGAGTTTTTTTTTAATATCCCAGGCGTATTTCAAGTATATTGACCACGCTGGTGTTCTGTTTACATGCCAAGGAACACGGATTAAGTCTAAACAGCAACGCATCATTAACACGCTACTCCGTGCATTGCATATAACGCCTGGCGTGAGTACCAGTGTTAGAAATAGGATTCGCGCTGCCCGGAAAGGAGAAGTCATACTTCACTGTCAAAACGAATTCCTCTGAATGAGGTCATGAAATCAGTACAAATCAGACGCATGCATTTTATCAAAATACTCATCAACATGTTCTTCTAATATGATATGGTGATTTATTATGAATAATAACTTTGGTAGTTTGCATTGCTGTTTTTCACAGCACTATCAAAATATTGCATCCAAGTTATTTTGCTTTTTTGTCTAATTCATCAATGTTATTCTAGCATTGGCAGAGAATAAATAAGTCAAAATCATTTACATATGCACTAAAACAACAACAAGGCATGGTAAAATACGTAAACATTTAAAGGATTGTTTTACATGTTTTGTGCCTCTATCGAAGTATAACAGCAACAAATTGTATAACATCGCGTAGTTTAATCTAAAACGGCAGAGAATTCAATTTCGTTTTCCCAGCATTCACTTGCATACAATCAGGGTTCGTTTTTTTTCTGGTTGACGCATTTTGTGATAAACCCTCATTAGCATATCACGCGACGTTCAAATATGGCTACCGTTTGCGAAGCGCAAGTGGATGAACAAGCTTGAGGACTTGTATCTATTAAAATGAGGTGTTCCCGGTGAACTTTATTGTCTCATTCGGAAAAGGAATGTATATTCCAGTTATCGGCGTAGGTTTGAAGACGAAATGACATGTGTATATCTTGTTTTGAATCAAAACGTTACACTCAGTTGTAAGAACCAACTGACACGACCGTTTGTTCTGATGGATTGTGACGTCACAAGGTACGAATGCACGAGATATGGTAGCACATTTTATCTGCATCCATCGAGAAATGGCAGCAGGTTTTCGAGAGCTTTCGTCCAATCAGACACGCGGAAATTAGTGTAACAAAACCATTTTGTAATTATATATTAATAAATACAGAATTAGGTGCATAATTTCAAAAGAGGGCAATGCAGTATATTGTTTTATTTTGTAGGCAAGTAAAGCTATTATACTATATAATTTAAACGATTATAAGGACTTCCGATTGAACAACTTTGGGCAAAGTGACCTGGTTCTACTTCAAAAACCTTCACGGTTTGACGACTATACAAATGTAACTTTCACGGTTTGACGACTATACAAATATAACTTTCACTTTCATATTATACAACTAATACTGTACATGTATTTGTGGCCGGTGGCCTGTTACTGAATAAAATGTCTGTCTGTCTGTATTTCAATAAAGATTCAACTAATAAACCGTAAGAACACCTCGACGTTAATTGCTAAATCGAACGATAAACGTCCAATCGCGAAGTTCAGTTACACTTGTGATTTCATTTTATTTTTATCTCGCAAGTTTTTAAAGCTGAAATTTCATATCTTAAACATTTAAAAGTAGATTTGTTAGATAAGCAACATTTTGAGTGTATCTGAGGACATTTGTACTTCAAGTCATCCTATTGGGATCAAGCACGTGGAATGGGTCACGTGACAAAGGACACGTGGGATGACACACGGGAGGATGTATAATTCTGAAGCAAAGCAAACCATCAATAATTAATTCGTTCACTTGTACGTTCAGTGTTCATTACGTCTTGGCAAGATAATCTCACTTATTTGAAAGTCAAATGAAAGTTAAGATGCATAGTAACAACTTTCTTGTACGAAAAAGAAAAGTTATATAATTTGAATAACAATTCCAGGAGGTTTGCTTGAAACTAGAACTACAATTAAACTAGACGAAACGGTACACTACTGTGCAAAATTAAGTATACCTTGTTTGCTGCTGTGCGTTAGTTTCGCGGACATTTAAAAATAACGGTGTACTTTATTTTTCACAGTAGTGTATTTTTGTGGAGATGTATGCGTTTATATAGCTCTTGTACTAGTATGTTCATTAAACAAAATGCTTGAATTATTTAAAAAAGTGTGACCTTAATATCACGTTTATTATTATTATTATTTCATATTTCAAAAAGTTTTCTTTATCATTTGTTCATCAATATTATTGAGTTAACAGTCATGTTTATTGTAATGTTTGCGAGTCAAAGTATTGTTACTTGATAAAATGTTCGGGCCTAATAAAACTAAAGTACTCAAATGTATAGTTATGCAATGACAGTGTCCAACACACAAAAATAAAAATAAAATGTTTCTGGTCTTTACATGCTGACAAAAATGATGCGATGGCGCGATTTTTTTAAAGACATTTTTTTCGAATGAAGAAATAAATTCCATTTTATACACGGGTTAAAAAACTAAATTTATACAATTATTTATGTTAATAAAGGACAAACCTTCTTAAATATGTGTTGCTATTCCAAATGGTCAATAATCTCAACCCTACACTTCATCTCAACAGAAAAGAGTGACATTTTCAATGTCCAATGTTTTCTTATGCTAAAGAATTACAATTATCCGCCCCTTTCTTTTGTTAGAACCTAGAAAAAAGACGCACATTTTGACGATTTCTATCTCTATTAACATGCAATCGCTTTTTCATTTGTTTACCAATGGTGATAATACACTGTTTTGTGATATTCTCTACTGATGTTGGAGTGTAATTACGATTGGTAAAGATCAGCTACAAACAAAGTTTTCGTTGGAGAGATAATACCATTATGAAAACACAAGAACAGTTTTTTCCAAGCTGTCTTCGTTCCCAGGCTTACTTAAAAGATCTTTAGTAGACGTAGTGTCTCCCACAAAAACTATCCCCACACCATACATCAATCTCGATGTGACACGAAACCTCGGAAGGATGGAATTACAAGGACGAATAAAATAGAATATAACTTCAAATAGATTGATGCACTTGTCACTTACATATAATTTCCTTAGAGGCAAGTGTAACGAAAAAGGTGCAGAATTCAATTAACGAAAATTGGAAAGAATGTTAAAACAACTCGAGTTCATCCCTTCAGCGGAATACATTTTGTACTTCAATAAGAATGTCTTATTTATTTTCATTGTTCAGTTACGTGTTATTGGTTGACAAGATCACCTTTGTAAAACAAGTCATGTCTAATTAGACAAACATGTTGATTCATCGTGCCTGACAGAAGATGGCCCTGATACTGAACACTGAATACTGAACTTTTACTTAAAGGGGCAGTACAACGTTTTTTCGCTCAAATAAGTTGATGAAATGTATTTGAAAAATAATGTCACCAATAGTAAAACACCCTTCTCTTTTCGGAAAAAATCAGTAAAAATGGTTCAGTAAAGCCATGAGAATCGCATTTGTAATTCGAAATAATAAAATATGCTCACATTAAAATGGCCGGTATGCAATATTTGCTTTATATACGCAACACCGTTATTACTACTACGGATAAATGGTTTGTGTAATAAGATGTTCTACCCTCTCAAGTAAATATAAATGACATAAACTACATGTATATTTATAAATGCGAAATTTGAAAAAAGTGCTACAGTCCCTTGATTTAACATTAAATGAATTCGAAATGAGCAACAAAAAAGCCTTAATTTCAGTGCTAAAATTACTAGAAGTGATGACGGTTGTTCATATTATTCAGATAAAGCAGAGCTAAACTGTCCGCTGTGATAGCATGAATTGTGCGTTTCATTTATGCATTGGGACATTTAGAAAATCAGACATTAAGGACAATTAAAGCCTAGCTTAATGCTTTACCATGACATTATCATTGATGATCGACATGGGAAAAGTAATGCTTTGCTTCTATCCCGTTCTAGTCGTTTTACATTGTGCTAGGACTTTGTGTGTACTAATTGGCGTAACTCATGCAATGGACGTCAGTATTCAATTATAAGAGACCTTTTTAAAGGAGGGTTCTATTAGGGTATTCGAGGGGATATTCCTGTTTACTTACATGTATATATGCTATTAATACATGATTAAAACACAATCAAATCGGAAGACATTAATGAAGTTAATATTTTGGTGATTTTATATGTCACAATTTTGAGAAAGACAAGCGCTCATTTGTTGAAAAATTTAAACAATGACAACTGAAGCCATTCATCGGCGCTGTACTGGGGAAAACTTCGCTACGGCCTAACAGCATATTGTTTATTAGTTCTGTGATACGTTATGTGTTACTATGTGAATAATAAGAAATTAGGACTGAAATTGTATTGGCAGTGATTTTTTTACCAAAATCACTATTGTCCTTGTGTCTAAACTACTTAATAAAATTGAGGTGTCAGATATCAAAAACATAATTTTTGTGACCAAGTTGACTTTTACACATCAACACATCTTTTGTGTTGCAAAATAAGGAAGTAAATGGTTGGTGAAATGTCGTCCTTTTTTCAACAATTATTCACAACTTTCGGTAAAAAGGCTGTAAAATTTCATTTTTAATTCATTTTTAAAGTGCTGTGCAGAGCTGTTAAGTGACTTTTAACTAAAAGGCAGATACTAGAGTTTGACAAGTTGACTTGAAAGAATGGAATTACTCACATTACAGCAACCAATATTAACTTTCATTTCTCAGTATAACGTTGCATGTTTTTGGAGACCAAAATACCAAAATTTTACAAATGCAAATATCCAAAAGAAGCGAAACGTGATCTAAAGGGCTTTTTCTTTCTTTTTTAAAGGGGCTGTAGCACTTTTTTTCCAAATTTTAATTTTTCGAATTTCCCATTTATAGATATATGATATATGATAGTTTATGTCACTTATATTTATTTCAGGGGGTAAAACATCTCATTGCACAAACCAATCATCCGTAGTGGTAATAACGGTGTTGCGTATAAAGCAAAAACTACATGGCGGCCATTTTAATGTGAACACATTTTATTATTTTGAATTACAAAAACGATTTCCATGGCTTTAACGAACCATGTACATTCGTTTCTTTAACTTTATTACCCGAAGAGAAAGGATGTTTTACCTTTGGTGACATTATTATTCAAATTCATTCCATCAACTTATTTGAGCGAAAATAACGTGCTACTGCCCCTTTAAACTGCCAGATCATTATTCTCGTATTCCATATGGTTACTGTTCCTCATAGATTGTCTTCTTTTTTCCCAAATATTTTTTGTTTGTGAAAACACGTGTATAGATAACAGTTTTATGATAGCAATGTCAACAATAGAAGGTCGACACTATGGATTATTATTACCAATTAGGTGACACAAAAGCATAATTATGATGTATGCACATATGCAACAAACATGCTGTACCTACATCTATTAAACTTTGTTTCTGCGCAATAGCACATATTTCGTATTTAGAAGAACAAGATAACATGCTCATTATGGTATTACTGCTGAAGAGTACGTGAATTAATTAAAGATACGTCCATTGTGTTATTTTATCGTGAAGTAATAACTTTTGCCGAAAATTGACATTTTGATGGCAGTCGATATAACGATATAAAGGTAAAAGTAGTGATTTCTGATCGAAAACCGGACAATGCACCACGTGTGGCGCGCGTCAATTAGTCAGACGTAATTTTGGAAACTAATATACAAATGACAAACGGACAACTTTGGGTTGATAATGTTTAACAGGTAATTACTGTGTATGTAAATGGGACGTGTAGTTTCGGTTTTTGCACATGTGTAATGGTGTTGCTCAATTTTATTTGGAAACTAGTAATTATGATAAAATTGGCCATTGGGGATGAATTTGCAAGTAGAGTGAAATTATTTGAACTGAAATCAACACATATCGTATGTTGGCATGTATTAAAACAAAATTTGTTTTTATGAAACACAATGGATGCATCTCTTCAAATGAAAATGTGCCAAACGACTCTGTCGTAGTCCTCGCCATCGGGGAAATAATGGTGTGTTTACACTCGCAGTGTAAAATTCAAATGACGTACTTGATCGTGCGATGATTTCTATAAATTTATGAAGATGGTTATTGACGAATCACCAATTATTCTGAGCTTCTCGACCTCGGGAGAGTTATCTCGAGAAGATGAAGTCATTGGAATAAGCTTAAAATGAGTCGTACAACACGTCCATTTGAATAAATGTCCATTGACAGAAGTAACAATAACTGACATGTTCATCCTCAAAGCCAATGGTGGGTCAAACCTCATACACAATCCAAAGAGACAATAAAAGTGATTTATCAATATCACCCACTCTACACCTTTACCCTTGAGACGTCATGTTCAGTTCCTAGATTGACAATGTCATGTAGACCTTTACTAAATGAATGGAATTAGCATCATTGGTGTTATTAACCAGAGCAAATGTCAGTGGTGTCCAACAGCACGATACGATGAGAGAATCTTGCTGTAGTTCAATATCTTGTTGTCGTAAATGGGCCGTTAGATTGTTAAGTTTTTTTAAATTATTACTGGGCCGTTAGATATGGATACGTTTGATATTTTTTAATGTTGCGGAGAGATATTTATCAGTTCAAAGTACTTGCTAATACAAAAATTAAGGAAATTATTTTCCTCACTATTACTTACTCATTATGTTTTCTTTTCTCAAATAATACACTTCCGTACGCCAGCATCTTAAAACTGTATACTCAAAATGTTTGAAGTTGATGTACATGTATGAAGCTTATGACAGGGTGACATGTTATTTAATTGATATTTGCGATATTACGGTACGTATGATAAAAATTATAAAGAAGCATTTGGAGAAACGAGGGTGAGATTCTTTTTACCTTTCAAAATCATTGTTAATCAAGTTTAATAAACATGTACATACAATAACAAAGCATTCAAATTAGAATTGAAGTGCAGTGCTGTGATGGTATATGTTGACGTCATGGCATCGTGATGCCATAATATTTCTGATGTCATGATAGCACTGTGCGTATCTTACATAATAAATAGAATCACATGGTCGTGTCTTCTGATATCAAATGTATATATGAGCACTCGTTGATAAAAGTAAAATAATAAAATAATTAGAACTTTTGCAACTTTTATCAACTCGTGTTGATATATTTGACATCTGCAGACAGATTTTCTTTCTTTTGATGAATTTGCGTATCTTTTTGGTATCTGAATATCTAAAGTTAAAATCTAAATTCAATCTCTCATGCTTGCATCGCACGCTAATTTTGGATGGCATAGTTTAGTGTTCGATACTTTTTACAATGTACTCATTAATTATTCAGAGCGACTTTAGATTACCGTAAAAGTCGTGTTGATATATGTGACATCAGCAGACACCTAAATGAGATTTTCTATATATGAGTTTCTTCCCCTTATATATTTTCGTATCTTTTTGATATCTGAATCTCTAAAAATAAAAATCTAAATTCAGACTCTCTTACTTGCACCGCAGGCTAATATTGTAGATGTCATTGCTTAGTGTTCGATACTTGTACAATGAAGTTATTAATTATTCACCGCGACTTTAGATTACCGTAAAAGTTTGCAACGTGCCAGTAGAGCCTAAAAGTTTGCAATTAGTAGTATGAATAATTAAACAGGACACATTGGATAGAGCATTGTGACGTAATACATAGGATGCAGTAGTTTAGGTCTGCCATGGAAAATACGATAAAAGGGGATTTTGTGATTGTGTGCTATCGCTTGAAACATCTGCTAATTGACAATACACAAATCTACCGATTGCTATTACACATGAACTCCGATAATTCAACAATTAAAACCGTAAACACAACACGGAAATAGGAAACGATAGTCTTACACTCAGACTATTAATTAAGTATTTATTCTGAAAATATCTCCATTTTATTAAATATTGAAAAGGAGACTATAAGAAATGGGAAAAGGCTCCTTTTCAATATATATAATTGAGGGTCTCTCCTTACCTCATCCGCCTTCTCCACAACCACAGTAACGAAGTAATTACTAACAAGTTGAATCATCACTGGGGTCACTTTACACAAGTTTCTTCTTAAAAACTATTTCTGATTTTATGACATTTCTGACATGGCCTAACCCCATATATCGTGGCCTTGATCTTTGACCTTCAAGTTCACACAGTCAATGGTCACTTTTCATTGTGTATAACAATCGTGTAATGTTTCTAATTGTTAATACTTAACATAAGGCATATTCGCAAAAGCATGCTTAAATTGTGACATTGTTGTGACCTTGACCTTGATGAATATTATCGAAAACCTTTAAAAAACTTCTTTTTTTTCTCTCTGTAGTTGATCTTTGACCTTGAATACTTCACTCTAAAGATATACTACTACTACTACTACTACTACTACTACTACTACTACTACTACTACTACTACTACTGCTGCTGCTGCTGCTGATACTAAACTATAAATATGTTTCATATGTTTATGTTTTATATGTCGATGAACAGTTGTGTTTTATCAAAATTAATTGGGGGAATTTCAAAATTTAAATCTAAAATTTTAATAACAAAAATAGAGGTAGAGTAGAGGTATCCTTTGACTAGTACTGATTTAATGTTTGGACTAATTTCACAAACTAGTCCGTTTTTAAATACGATGTCGAAAACTCGAGATATTTGACTTTGAAAATTATACATATGATAAATACAACTGAGCCATATACTTTCTTTTGCCCGTCAGTGTATATAGTGAATAACTGAGGTAGTCAGCATTCACTGACCAGATATATGTTGAGTTAGTTTGTTAATTCTCCAATTTTCGCTCAAATCTGCCTTGGTAACTTGTGAGAATTGGTTTTCCTAGGTAGAGTTCAATTCGCGATGTTTGACAAATTTTGGTCATAATTAATGTTTCCATAAAACTGCACAACTTTTGTTTAACATTCTTTAAATTAATGTTTATGAATCATGTCATTTATAGTTTGATGAAGCTATCGATGTTATATGTGTTCGAAATATTACGGCCTGTGACGTCATCCTAATTTCGAAAAGACGTTCCGTCACATGACCTCTGTAATTTTATCAGTATACGTATATGACCCCTACGGGTATCGAAAATATCCGTTGACTCTGTCGAATAGACCAAACATTTGTATTATACTTTTCAATTATGCGCTATCTGGACTTTCCATGACCTGACGTTGAATGAATTGTACCAGATGTATGCGGGTTTCAAGTGGGCATTAGATCACTAAGAATTTGACATCAATATTTCATCACGTCATTTTGTTCCAAAGGCGCTGACATGTATGCATGGTATTTGAATCGATTTAGATATTTTACATTGTGCAATTAGGGCGGTTAGATGTTAGCCAAATCGCTCAGCCTTTCAAAGTTAATTGCATTTTTACATCAATGATGTTTTCGAATTATCCGGCTCTTGTTATTAAAAGGCACAATTACATGCTGGACAAAGTTGCTTTTAGGCATGTACACTTCCGTTTGGTTCGAATGATGCCATAATATACTTTCATTACGACTAGAACCTATTCACAAAGTTGCAATGGCCGAAGCCATAACGAGAAATTTCCAATAACGACACAATATAAGATTACCATTCTCATACCTGATCAAGGTAGCGGTTCAATATAAAAAAGGAGCATTGCAATTGTTGTAAAACACTAACAAGTTTTATTTTCACAACTAGGACTGCCAAAGGGCAATATTTAGGTCTTCAAGACTCCTGTTTGACCTTGAATCCCATGTTTGACTTAGATCCCAATTATTTAATCAGCTTTTCTTCTTTAAAATGATCTGACAAGGATATCTCTTTCTTCAGTAGATATTTAACTAAAAATTTCCAAAGAACATACCCCTTACTTATTACTTGACCCCTACATTATATTCTTCATTATAAAGACAAAACGGATAATTTTTTCATACTAAGTGATGAAAAAGAAAATATTGTGCTTAAATTTGTAAATTTGTAGGTGTAATCATCATTAAGATTGCATACATAATTAATGCGGTATGTTCTTCTGAATATTCATGAAAATACTCAAAAATGCTTAAATTTGGACCCCTAGACAACGTTAGCGATGTTTGAAGGTTTACTATCGACTTCTTGGTGAAAGTGTTCAACAGAAAAGTTGTTCCCTTGAAATTGTGCTAAGTAGGTGCAAATGGCGATTTTCGAAAAAGGACAATCTTCTGTGACCAGTCGCACGTAAACCATAATATATACATGCTTGAAATGTATTGTCGTTATTACATGACATCTCGAGTTTGAAATGAGCTATAAAACATAACGATATCGTCAGTGGTTTACGATCAACAATTCTACAAAGAAAGTACCCCTCGAAAAGTCTCGAAAAATGTACGTTTTTGGGAATATGTCCAAATTGGGCCGAAACTATAAACTTTTATATGATAATGATATGTTATGGAAATGTTAAACATATTTTAAAAAAAAGATAGCAATCAGTAACTTGGACATAAGTGAATTAGTATCAGAGTTATGTCCTTTTGAACATAGAGCAAAAGCACTTTTTAAAATGGCCATGTTCAAGGACAGATTATTAAAATTCTAGGAAAAAAAAAATTCGGAGGACAAAAACCCTCTTCAAAATTCTTTTATCTTCAAATTAGGTTATCACACATAGCTTGTGTATTGTTGTGAATTAGGCGAAGATTTTCAAAGACGCGTACCCTCAAAACCGCGAAAGTTCACCAATTGTCAGGTTTGTTTTCGAAATAGCAAACATTCTCTTATTACGGTTTATTACCTTTATAGGCCTGGTCGATGGGGAATGTTGTTGCGCACATTCTGGTGAAAGTTTAGTGAAAATATATTGATTAGTTATCGAGCTTTTAAGGTTTGAAGTTTGGACTTCAAGGGGAGATAAGTCACGAAAGAAGTCGAAAATCAAAAAGTGAGCCATATACTTTCTTTTGCCCGTCAATGTATATAGTGAATAACTGAGATAGTCAGCATTGGGAAATCAGCTCCGCTGGAAACCGCTCGTAAAATCTCAAGAGAAGTCAGCATTCAATGACCAGATATATGTTGAGTTAGTTTGTAAATTCTCCAATATTCGATTCGAAAATCAAAAAGTGGCTCGTCTGTTTCAAGAGCTGACCACATGCTATCATCCCTGAAAATTTCATGCAGAGGGAATCGGCCAAGCGGTTACTTCGGAAAAGTCTGGACAAAATCGGTAAAAAAGCCATCATGAAGAAGAAGAAGAGTATTTGATTATTGTCCTACATGTTCGTGTACATATATAATGAAACATTAAAACAATATCACATAGCATCCGACTATTTGGCCTATGAGACATATTTACATGTGGAATAAATTTTAATTTATACACATACGCGCAGCAATTACTGCCATCCCCGAAAACTCCAACCCACCCATGTTGACAATAACCATCCATTACCTTTGTACACAAATAAAATGTACAATCTAAATCACGTTCTTCTTAAATTGGCTTTTCAAAAACACATTGAGATATTCTATTCTCAGACTAAAGACATCCTATCCTCGAACATTCGAAAAAAAATATTGCAGCAAATGAAAATAATATGTTTTGTTTATTGTCCATCATGTAATTGCAGAAACTTACCAAAATGACTTACACGTTCTTGCATTTTCTTAACACAGAGGTTACTCAATTCAGGTTGTCTATCGTAACCTGTGTATATTTAGGCTACTTTCGCGGCTAGAAATGTAGCACACTGATTGGTTGCATCAGAAGTTAGTTTGCAATAACTGACGTTGTTTTAATTTAACATTCCGTAACTGCCGACATGGCTAGAGTTGTTTCAGTGGGAGATTAGCACATAGTGTTTACAATACACAATTCAGTCACATATGTAAAACGACATTTGATTGGACAACGATAAGGACGTTAACAGTTAACAAATGATCCAAGACAGGCGATCGTTCCAAGCAGGTGATTAATTTTTTAAGTCATAATATTTGTATGTATTTTTTAAGAATTTAAAAAACCCATCATTATCGGACTTTAAAAAATGTGAACATTGATAACGAAGTTGTTGTCATCAGGTTTACGTTTGATATTTAAGTCTATACACGTGACTGTCGAAATGAGCTGCTTCATCTGTGCGATTCGCATATATTGTTTACAAAACACAATTCAGTCACATATGTAAAACGATTTGACAGGAAAAAGATAAGGACATTACCAGTGTTGAAATTTTCACCGCATGGGGAGCGAGAAAAGTGAGATATTGCCTTGATATGACAGAGGGTACGATAGAACATCTTAAGGGAGTACCATCAGTGGGAAGAGAATTACCTGTTTGGCTTGTAGTATACTGATTACGAACACATTGCTGTCAGTTGCTAGTATTTGGGGGTTCCTCTTACCAAGAAATTCACAGTTATAGTTGTATTTACATATAACAGCACTCAGGAGATATAACTCCTTGCGCTGACTACGTAATTATTGTAATAACATGTGACGTGAACCTTCTATAGAGACGAGAGTGGAAGAGCGTATTTTCTCCCTGCACTAATATGATAGAGAACGTTATTATACGCGTGATTTAATTCAGGAAAATAAGAGTTTATTGATAACAATTGCCTCATTGTGAACATGTATATGATGTTTCTGAGTACATGTTTAAATTACTTTTTCATCAGGTGATATTTATAATTGCAGCGCTTATAATTGTGATAACTGCATTGAAATGTATATTGTCCATAATTATTCTGCCTCGTTAAAAAACAATGATCTAACTAGTCTGTATATCTGTCACAACAACACATCAACTGTTAAAAAGAAGATTTTTTATCGCTAACTATGAAAAGGGTAAATATAATCGTGAAAATTACAATGAGACATATCATACACTGTAAATGATAATTATGTTATGTTATGTATGATATCGTGACGGTCAAAAAAAACAAAACAAAACATGAATGATTATGTTAATGTATATTAGTTTTTCTTGAATCCCTTTGTATAACTAAATACGAATTTCATTATTTAAAATTCATTTCAATACTACAAATCTGCAAAGTGAAGCCACTTACTGCCATAGGAACCATATACAATGAATGAACATGCATAACTGCATCCCGAAAGTTTGTTCATCTACTTGTGTATATCCATGCAAATCTATCACGTAATATGAATTTCGTTTGAATGTCAATTGCATAACTTCAACTTCAACGGCACTAACACATTATAATAAATTCTGTTTGTGTACTTTAATCGTTCTTAATCTTAGCATGTCGTCGTGAGGTCAGAAGTGCACGTTTTCGAACTTCGACAAGATAAATTAGAAAGAAAAGGTCAGATGTTTAAATTTCTGATTTCAATAATTAAAAAAAAAACCCGTATCGATAAATTCGATCACAAGTGTATTAGATGAATATAAAATCAAATACATTGGTAATGTTTCCTTATTAGAAAAAAAGAACTGTTGACCTTTGGTCACTGTTTGACTTCTCGAAAGTTCGAGTCAAGTCACTCCAATGAACTGTCAAAACTGTTACGGTTTACTGTGAGGTTAAATATAATGGTACATTCAATTAGCATTTCTGAAATGAAAACCCACAAATTATCGGTTTCAGTTTCGCTGTGGTACGATGATTTAAGACAACACAACTGTTCACTAATACGCAAGTAGGTGAACGAACTTACGGGATGCAGCAATACAGTATACGCACAGTTGACGGTCACTTCACACAACTGTTGCCGACATTACGTATTCAATCATGCGTGTTTACATATTGTTTTGCGCTGCCACAGCAAAAATACTTATTTATGCAAATAACAAATTTCTTATGAAGTTAAAACATACAACAATGTTATACAAAGTTATACAAATAAACCAGGAACTGGATTGAACTATGGTATTATACAGTGACCGTACTAGACAATGATGCAGGATAACCTCTAATCATGAAACAGAGCGGTACTGTAAGCATTGAGTTTGAAGGGCATCGTCATCAATTATATATACCGTAAATGCTTGAATAATCGCCCGGCAATTATCAATTTCTTACACAAACTTAACCGGCGATTATTCAAGGCGATTGTTCGAGGCTGGCGATTTTTTCTATTGATTATTTGTAATCAAATTTTAAGAATTCAAACAAAAACTTAATTAGCGATGTTTTTAAAATGTGAATATTGATAATGAAGTTGTTATTGGGTTTTGGTGCATAATTATGTCTATATACTTGAAATATTTACATACAAAAAAACATTAGTTTGTTTACATTTTTTAAATTTAACCCGGCGATTATAAAGACAGGCGATTACTTATTTCGACCAGGACTTAGATTCGGCATTTTCTAGGCGGGTGATATATTCAAGGATTTACGGTAAACTATGCGTAGCCGCAGTGGCATTTGAAAGACTCATTACCAGAAGGACATACAACTCTCTATAAACTTGTTATGTTGTTATCGTTAGGGTTAGAAAATTTGATATAGGGTAAAATATCAATGGAAACAGTAAGCTTAAAATCATTCCACAACGACAGGTTAAACAGTGCTATAGCGCGATATGTCGTTTAATATTTCAGAGCACATGGCCCATTGTACCATTGCATTATAATACGAATATTTTGTTTCATGAGAAAATTATATCTGCAAGTCCGTTTTAGCATGTACTACTCTTTTCACCGCATTATATTTAAACGTCCATTCTATTCCTAGATACAACCATAATACATTAACTTTAAAAGACGTAGTAAAGATATATATATATTCTTAACCTGAAAACATTACGTAAACATTATAGTACACTAAACCTGAAAAGTTCATTACAGTCTTCGATATATGACGATTTAATCCAATGCATATTATTCCTAGATACTTTATTAAAGATGCATGTCACTATTTCACAGTAGTAAACTAAACCTTAAAAGATCGTTACCCTCTTCGTGATCAGACGATTTAAAACAGTACATCATATTCCTAAATACTTTATAAAAAATGCATGTCACTATTACACAGTGGTAAGCTAAACCTGAAGAGATCGTCATCTATTCCCTATCACTATCAGAAAATTTAACCAGGCGGTACGTCTTAGTTTAATATATAACGTTAATCATAATGTTACTATTACATTGTGGTAAACTTAACCTGAAGAGACCTTCACTCTCTTCAAGATCAGAAGAATTAAGCATAGCAGTACGCCTTATTCTCAGATCGACTTTAAAGATGCATATGTTCCTTTAATATAATAATACACGGTTGTAAATGAAACATGCAAGGATCTCTACTCTTCTCGAACCAGATTTAAACCATGTATTCCTAGATACGACTTTAAAGATACATGTTACTGTTACATTGTGATACACTAAACCTAAAAAACCTTTACTCTCTTCACTATCAGAAGATTTACACCAGGATTACGTCTTTTTCCTATATAACTTAAAGATGCATGTTACTATAACATTGTGGTTCTCTAAACCTTACAAGACCGTTACTCTTTCAAACAAGGTTTAAACCAGGAATACCTCTTATTCCTATACAGTTTAACGTACATGTTACTATAACATTGTGGTACACTAAACCTTAGTAGTTAAGACCGTTACTCTTTCAAACAGGATTTAAACCAGGAATACCTCTTATTTCTAAGACTTTAAAGTACATGTTACTATTACATTGCAATAAACTAAACCTAAATATCACGATACACGAAACCTATAAAGATAAAGACCAACATCATTTTACACTCAAATCAACGATTAAGTAATACACTAAGTAAACCCTTAACCTGAAAAAGATGAAAACAAACTTTGGTGCCTACACCAAATGCAAGCACCGTGTAGAACGGCAAGCACGGCCCTCGGGAGATAAGAGTAAAAGATGAGATCAAGCCTACCTTCTTAGGAAAAAAGCTCCGTCCAAACAGATGTACCTCAGCCCATGAAGCGTAGTATTCTGTGAAAACGCGACAAGGGCCTCTTTCCATGTGGGGGTTCGCTTAGGGTGGGGCTTCACGTCCGTATCCAGGGGGTCGTGGACGCTGGGTCCCCCCTCAAGTCCCCCATTCTTCATGCTGCCAGCTCTGCTTAGAAAGAAGGAAGTTTCTTCCATGAAAAGCGTCTCACTCATAGCCGTGTTAGAGCCTAGCGGGAGTTGATGTTAATTTAGCAGGGCTCTGTGCGCTGTAAGTCACGGTGTCAGTTCACGGATCAGGACTCTTTAATTCACTGTGGGATGGAGAGCAGGTTGCAGAATAAATCGAACGAATGAACGATTATTAGCAAGCGTTCGAAGCTTTAATGGTGTATGTACATGACAGTGTACAGTTACGTGTAAACATGTTTGAGTTTCCGCGGATTTAATTAGGAGGGAAATTATCGCATGCGTGTGGGGTTTTGTAACAGCACTGTAAATACACGATTCGTTGAAGTAAATAAAACTTCTGTTGAAGTAAATATATGATTTGTTGAGGCAAATAGAAGACTCAATTGTTGACGTAAATACAAGATTTGTTGAATTCATACACGATCTTGAAGTTAATGCGCGACGCTTAAAAGTAAATACACGATAATTTGAAGTCAAATACCGGTTTGACGGAACACACCCTGATTTGCAATCATTTACTGTCAAATCCACTATTATTCAGATATAATCCGTTAAACATAAACAATACAACAACCCCCTCTTGGAATTGACAGACAGCTGTTTGAGGGTTCGAATGCCTGGCTCAATAATTTAATTATCACATTTACAGGATGTCGAATGATCTAAAGGAATGATAGAATTGTTCCAATGGCCTGTCCTGTAAAGGTGTTACAATTCCATTGCCTTTCTTGAAAATGAAAGAAGAATTCGAATGCCCGATCAGCAGTGATACAATAGTTCCAATGCCTCGTTCTGGAATGATACAAAGTTCCAATGTCTCACCCAGCACTGAGCAATGATACAAAGTGCCAATGTATCACCCAGCACTGAGCAATGATACAAAGTTCAATTGTCCCACCCAGCACTGAGCAATGATACAAAGTTCCAATGTCTCACCCAGCACTGAGCAATGATACAAAGTTTCAATGTCTCACCCAGCACTGAGCAATGATACAAAGTTCCAATACCCCACCCAGCACTGAGCAATGATACAAAGTTCCAATGTCTCACCCAGCACTGATCAATGATATAACGTTCCAATGTCTCACCCAGCATTGAGCAATGATACAGTGTTCCAATGTCTCACCCAGCAATGATACAACAGTTATAACACCTCGTTTAGGCAACGATACAAGAGTTCAAATGCTTCGTCATGGATTGATACAAGAGTTCCAAAACTTTACTCAGGATTGACACACTACTTCAAGTGCTTCTCTCAGCAATGGTACAAGTGTCCCAATGCTCTGCTACACAATGTGACACGTGTTCCAATGCTTTGTTACACAATGATACACGTGTTCCAATGCTTTGTCACACAATGTGACACGTGTTCCAATGCTTTGTCACACAATGATACACGTGTTCCAATGCTTTGTCACACAATGATACACGTGTTCCAATGCTTTGTCACACAATGATACACGTGTTCCAATGCTTTGTCACACAATGATACACGTGTTCCAATGCTTTGTCACACAATGATACACATGTTCCAATGCTTTGTCACACAATGATACACATGTTCCAATGCTTTACAACGCAGTGGTAAAATAGTTCCAATGCTCGGCCAAACAATGATACTCGTGCTCCAATGCTTTACCACAGAATGATACAAGTGTTCCAATGCCCAGCCACACAATAATACACGTTTTCCAATGCTTTACGACGCAATTATAAAACAGTTCCAATGTTTTGTCCTTCAATGATACAAAAGTTTAATTCCTCTCCCAGCAATGGTACAAGTGTTCCAATGCCTCGGCCGCGATTGATACAATAGTTTTAATGCTTCGTCACCTGATGATAAAAGAGTTCCAATGTTTTGTCAATCAATGATGCAGAATTACAAAGCCTCACCAAACATTGATATAAGCTTTCCAGTGTCAGGTGCATCTCAAAACCATCGATACAGCAGATCGATACAAATCAATGCCCTGATACTCAATTAGATTGTGTTCATGTATAAAACATAATCTCGTACAATGTGAAGAATCGCTTAGACTCCCTTTGCTTCCTTTCTGCTCCCGCATGGATGGTTTTCTTAGATGTTATCAATTATCAACATAGTCATTGTCTTCATCGCTTAACGAGCAAACAGTCACAATGAATAAACTTGCCAAGGAAGGAAAGTGTTGTTTTTTCAGGATATGAAGATTCTCTGCAAGTTTGGACTCGACAAGATTGATGCGGACAGATAACTGTTGGTAATTATACGTCCCGATTGTTACATAATCAATCAGTTGGCATTTTGATTAGTACAGTTATGTTACTGTAAAACATCCTAGGCCAAACAGACAATTACTGGTGATTAGTTAGATGATATTTCATTCAGCGCTTCTCTTCATGTGTCATCGCGAAAAGATTGAGTGAATGTGTGTATCATTATAATATGTGCATCTGATATTAAAATTTAAAAAAGTTAAACAGTAATAGTTGATTGTTTAATGTATTGTATGATATGATATGATATTAATTATATTAAATTATATCATATCATGTATTGTTTTGTATTGTTTCATATCATCTATCGTATATCATATCATATCATATCATATCATATCGTGTCAAATAAATTTATTATATTATATTATACTCATGGTAATAATGGTTGACACCCCCTAAAAGTTATAGAAATGAAATGTTATACAAACAACGTAACGTGTTAGTTTCGATTATTGTTTTGGTAAAACATGTTACTTCTGGAAGTCTTTTTGTGAATAGTGTCTTTGAGCATTTCCTATTTCTCCACGTGTACGGTAAAACACCAAAGAAAGAGGAATATAAGAAACAAGAAATTTATTCATTCCTTGTGTCTTGAGATCTTGGCGTTGGTACTTTGTTAAAGTGTGTGAGTGTTCTAATTTTGGTTTTAATAAATAATGAAAAGTTGCATTTGAAAACAAATTTCTACAGAACCCAAATATACACAAACTATTTCATGGAGTCTCATTCGCACACAAAACATATATGGCAAGTATTATATAGTTTACATCATGTGTTCATGCCATTTAATTTCGAAAATGCCATAATATCAAACAATTTTAATTGTCCATGCATTTGATTTGCTAAAGTCCATGTTCTTTTTCGGGGTGTCAACCATTTTTACAATGACTAGATATTATATTATATTATATTATATTATTTAAATACCTATCTGTTGACTAGACCTACTATGCCTACCTCCTAATAGGTATGCTATTTCAACCTTAACACAGCCGACCTTGAACCAGTGGAGAAGGGGTGCGTAAAGTCCCTTATCCAAGGGCGGTAAGTCCAGGTGGTCTCGTGACGTCACTACCTGTCTAGTTCACTCTCCTAAAAGTTGCAGAGCAAGGCAGACGTGTTTTGTTTTTGTTCTGTGACTGGGTATTTAGCGGCTATGTGTTGCTAACTTGCTATTTTTCTCTTGTTTGTTCAAGAGATACCCTCAACTTTAATCTTCGGTAGTGCAGGTTGTGGTTGCAATCTGTTTCAAGTAGGTGTTAGTTTTCAAGGGGCCTTGTTGACATGTGCTAGCTAGCGACCGCCCGGAGTAGGTGGGTTGCATGCGCCGCACGTGCAGCTCGTGATTCTTTGTTTTCTCTCACCTGACTGTTGGGTGTTTGACTTGCGTAGGGTAAAGGAGCAGTTGTATCTCTCCTACGCGGGTGACTTGCTTCGCTTGTCATCCGCTTTCGCTTGTCATACGCCTTTCGGTCCGTTTTCTAGTGCTAACTGTTAGGTGTTTGTCTTGCGTATGGTAGAGGAGTAGTGGTATCTCTCCTAATCGTTTGACTTGCTTCGCTTGCCATTCGCTTTCGCTTGTCATACGCCTTTCGGTCCGTACTCTAGTGCTAACTGTGGGTTGTTGACTTGCGTAGGGTAAAGGGGCAGTGGAATCTCTCCTACGCGTTTGGCTTGCTTCGCTTGTCATTCGCTTTCGCTTGTCATACGCCTGTCAGTCCGTACTTTAGTGCTAACTGTTAGGTGTTTGTCTTGCGTATGGAAGAGGAGTAGTGGTATCTCTCCTAATCGTTTGGCTTGCTTCGCTTGTCATTCGCTTTCGCTTGTCATACGCCTTTCGGTCTGTACTCTAGGGCTAACTGTGGGTTGTTGACTTGCGTAGGGTAAAGGAGCAGTGGAATCTCTCCTACGCGTTTGACTTGCTTCGCTTGTCATTCGCTTTCGCTTGTCATACGCCTTCGGTCCGTACTCAAGTGCTTCGCGTCTCGCTTGGCTTCTCGCCTCGCCTGTCACTGGCTTCGCTAGTTGTTCGCCTAAGGAAGCAAAAGTGGGTGACTAGCTTAGTTAAGGAGCAGTGGATACACTCCTCGTCAGTGACACGCGTTGCCCGTTGCTAGCTTTCGCCTACCATTCGCCTTTGGCATCGCCTTAGGTCGATTCTACGCGACTCATCCTTAGGGTAAATCACTTTGGTTCAAGTGACTCGCTACGCCAGTCACTTACGGTTTGGTGTTTAGCCTAGTTTTTGTCTGGCTTGTTCGTCTTTGTTTACCTTGGCGGGTCGTTACTTGATTTTGACTTTGTGCTCTTCGAGTTCAGAGTTTTTGCTTCAACTCTCTTGATTGCATATCGTCAGAGTTGTTGTGCTTTTGCTCCGCCGCTTGGGTGTTTCAGGTGTGTGACTCACCTCGTCTACGCTACGCTACTTAGGTGTTTTTCTGTAGGGATTCACCTCGTCTACGCTACGCGAGCGAGTGTCTCGTGTTTGTGCTACGCCGTGTAGGTGACTCGACTGTCTCTACCTTCGCTTACGTTACGCGTTTTATCGTTAATCGTTCGCCATGTACTCCGCTTTCTGCACGAATTGCGGAGGCAGGAAGTCCGCCTCTAAGGATCCGCACTTGTTATGTAGAAAGTGCAAGGACCTTTGCGAAGAGGAGTACCATTGCGACGAGTGCGCTCCTCTCTCCGATTCGGAATTCCACGCGTACGTTTCCGCCATATGCAAGTCGGTGGCCGATAGGGCTGCGTTTCAGAAGCGTGTGTCGTCAGCTCAACGTAGGGAGAGGTCTCCCGTTCGTCATCCGTCTCTGGAGGAGGATGAAGACATTGTCCTCACGGAACGGGCGGATGAATTCGACAGGGAATCGGTCCTGTCCGAACCCGCTAGGGGGTCGAAGGATTTACGCTCCCCCCCTCCGCCGTTGTGTTCCGGTTCTCGTTCGCGGACTCGCCCGTTGTCCCCTCCTTCGCCAGACAAGCGGTTGTCTCCGCTTAGACTTAAGGTGGGCGGACCCACTACGCCCAAGAGCAAGAAGAAGAAGTCCAAGAAGGCTAGGTTTGACAAGGTCGATCCGTCCCTCCTTCTGGCATCCGTCAAGGATATGTTCTCTTCCTTGCTCGATGCGCGTCTGGGTCCGCGGACCTTACCCACTCACACTACGACTACGCAACCGCGTGAGCCCTATGCGGATGACGTACCTCAGGGTGCGTGTTCCTCGTCCGCTAGGGCCTCCGCATCCGCGACTCCTTCGCGTACCCCTCGCACCCCTACGCGGCGTGTCACGGTGCTGTCACCCTTACGTGAGTCCTCGCCGGACTCACCGGAGCGTGACACCGGCTACGTGGACGTGTCGAACCCTCCGTTCATCAGTATAGAAACGGAGGCGGAGGGTACGGGGTTGTCGGAGGATCCGCCAGTTGTTGACGCAATTGCTATGCTATCCGAAGTGGCTTCGTTCGCGGACGTTCCACTTAGCCAAGTCAGCGTGACTGGTCCGCGCACGTCGGCGGCCAGGAGTGCTTCATTTTGCCCTGATGGCGAGGTACCTCCCGTGCGTCTTGCCCTTCCACCTCATTGGCTCCTGTTGGAGGCCACCGAGGATATGGAGCAAGTCATATCATCTGCGATGCCCAATCGTCTGCTTCCGCCTTTGGTGGTGCCGGACAAGCGCAGACGGCAACTGCCCTTGTATCCGGTGCCTTTTCAACTTGTTCCGCCTCCCCTTGATCAGGGTGCGTCTGGGTTGTTTACCACCAACCTGCTTCACCGCGTGTCTGAGGCACAGTTCTCTCATCTTGACAGGGAGGCGCGTTCGGTGTTAGGCTTGGGAAACAACGTGGCTTTCACATGTCAGGCGATGCTGGCTTGTGCTAAGCAGGCGGGCATGGAGGCGGGGGACCCGGTGTTGTTCATAGCGTTTGGCGATGTGGCTGCGGACCTTGCGCAGATCATGTTGTCAGCGTCGCGAATTTCATCGAATATAACAGTACTTCGCAGAGACAACTTCCTCTACCGGTCAGGTCTCAACCCCGATCATAAGACGTTCCTTCGACATGCCCCTGCTCACGCTGAAACTCTGTCTGGGGGTCGTATCCCTGAGGTTTTGAGAGCACGACAGGAGGCCCAACAGCAAGACCTCACCAATCGGCTCGTCACTCAGAGGCATACGACACCGAAGCGTCCGCAGACCAATTTTCGTCAGGGGCAAGGCCAGGGCAGTGGCCAACCTTCCCCCAAGAAAGCGAAAACGGACTTTCGGCGGGGAGGTCGTGGCCGTGGATCCACGGGTCAGTCCCCCAAGTCCCCCCGGCCTGGCGCCGGAGGTCGTACCCCGCAAAAGAAGCGGAGGAAGTGACTCGTGGTCACCCCCTCTGCTCCCCCCTCCACTCGTCCCGGTATCGGAGGGCTTGGTGGGGGGTCGGCTCCAAGTTTTTGTCAGCAACTGGGTACAGTTAGGGTTAGACCCTTACGTGTGTCGGATTCTGGGTCAGGGGTTCAGCATTCCCGTCTCATCTCCGCCGCCCCTCACCTGTGCTCCAATGGAGCATCCCTTAGCAGGAATTGGAACAGCTGGAGATATTAATCTCCAAACGGGCGGTGCAGGAGGTCCTGACCCGCATCTAACGCCAGGGTTTTACTCCCCAGTGTTCGTAATACCCAAAAGGAACTCGAAAAAATGGCGGCTAATTCACGATTTGAAGGTGTTTAACCGCTCCTTCCTCGTTCGGCCGCCATATTTTCGACTCTTGACGCTTCCCTCAGTGATGCGGTCCTTGGAGCGCTCAGACTACATGGTGTCTCTCGATCTACAGGATGCGTACCTGCACGTTCGGATTCACTATCGGGACCGCAGGTACCTCCGCTTCATCCTGGACGGGAGACATTTTCAGTGGTGCGTGCTCCCGTTCGGGATCTCGTCCGCCCCCTGGTTATTCACACGGGTGACTCAGCCCATCGTCCAATTCCTTCACCAATGCGACATTCAGTTCCTAATGTACTTGGACGATGGGATCGCTCACGACCGCTCCCCTGTCGTTCTCGAGGCGCAGCTCAGGTTCACGATAGACCTGTTCCGTCGTCTGGGGTGGCTAGTGAACTTAGAGAAGTCGGACTTGGTTCCGGCAACTCGTCTGAAGTTCCTAGGGGCTATCCTAGACACCCGGCTGTTCCGCGGGTTCGTCACGAGGGAGCGGATGGCTCGTTACGATCGCCTTATGGATCGCGCTCTCGACGCATCGCTCTCCCTACGTCAGTGGCAAAGAGTGTTGGGGTTATTAACATCAGCTCAGGACCTGACCCGCAGGGGGAGGTTGTTCCTTCGCCCGTTACAGGTGTTCCTGAATCACCACATCAGGGAGACGCGTTGTCGTCACGACATAGTCTTAACCCCAGACCTACATCGGTTCCTAGCTTGGTGGCGGGTAGACGAGAGTGTGTTCGCAGGCGTTCCACTTCGTCCTCGACCCCCCTCATCTCACCTGTTTGTAGACGCCTCCACCCAAGGGTGGAGGGCGCACATGAGTCACGAGCAGGTGGCGGGAGTTTGGTCCCCATCAGAGCGGAACCTACACATCAACGTCCTCGAGTTTGACGCAGTACGTCTTGCCATTCAGCACTGGCAGGTCCCCTTGAGGGGCCAGTGCCTGCTAGTACACACTGACAGTTCGGCGGCTGCTTGGTCGATAAACAAGCAGGGCTCCACCAAGGCGGAGTCTCTGCTACGCGTGTCACTCCAGCTCTTCGAGTTGGTGGACGAGGTGGACCTGGACATTCGAGCAGTCCACATGCCTATGCTTTTCCACCGCCGGCCATCCTCTCCCAAGTTGTAGCCAAAATAGGGGAAACTCGGATTCTTCGTCTCCTGCTGGTCGCCCCTTGGTGGCCAGCCCGGCCGTGGTTCGTTCCTCTCCGTCGGCTCTGTCAGCAGGAACCGTTTCCGATTCAGATACAGAGGGATCTGCTCATCAGCAGGCCAAGCGGAAGGTTACACAAGAACCCTCAGGTGTTCTCCCTTCACGCTTGGCTTGTATTAAAAGAGGGTTAAGGAGTAGTGGATACTCTAAGTGCGTCGCCAACGCAATAGCTACCTCGCATAGGAAAACCACTAGGAAGCTCTATGATTTCCAGTGGCAGGCCTTCGCCTCTTTCTGTGCTCAGAGGGATTTCATTCCGGCAGAGGCTTCAGTGCCTCAGTTTGCGGAGTACTTGGTGTACCTTCGCAACACTAGACATCTTAAGGCGTCGTCAATTAACACCAACATGTCGGCTATCCTGTCGGTTCTCAGGAAGAGATCGCCAGGCTTGGATGTGTCGGTCCTCAAGGGCCTCATTAAAACCTTCCGTTCGGTGGACGGCAGGTCCAGGCTTCGCCCACCTGAATGGGACTTAGCCATTGTGCTCAACCACCTGCGCTCCGATAAGTATGAACCGCTCTCCGACGTGCCTCTCCTCCCTCTCACCATCAAGGTCATTTTTCTGGTGGCCATGGCCTCCGCAGCGCGGATTTCAGAAATCCATGCGTTGCAGGCGGACCTGCTACGTTTTGAGGTCAGGGAGGGGGGCTCCGCCTCGCTGGGGTTGGCTCCTGATTTTGTCTGTAAGAACCAGGCAGCGGATGAAGCGGGACGTACGTTCTCTATCCCAGCTCTGGGTTCTGACTCAGGTGAGGTGGATCTCTCTCTGTGTCCAGTAAGAGCCTTGAGGGTGTACACGCAGCGTACCCACAGGCTGAGGGATGGCAGGTGTCGTCTGTTCTTGCCTCACTCACCCAGGAGCACCAAGGAACTAGACAAGCGAGCGTTGGGGGTGTATCTAAGATCGGCGGTAATTGATGCGTACAAGGCCGCTGATTTGCCTCCGCCGTCGCGTTCCAATCCTCATGAGATCCGCGCAGTTTCAGCCACGATGGCGTATCACTGCAACATCGCTGTTTCGGATGTCATGGCAGGGTGTTTTTGGCGTTCATCAGAGGTCTTCACCAACCATTACCTACGAGATGTCTCCACAGCGAATCTTGAAGGCATCTCTAGGCTGGGTCCACAGGTCTTCGCGCAGACGAAGGTGGTCCCCCCAACCAGACCAAGAAGGGATCATCCTTCTTAGACGTTTTTTTGAGACTTAAATAAACTTGTTCTCTTTACTAGCTCAGTTGTCTGTGTTGTTTTTTCTTTTAACTCCGATTCAACCCCCCCCCCCCCCCCCCCCCCCCCTTCCTGTGGGGTTTGGGGGGCGGTGTTTTGGTCGGAAGTTGAGTGGCAGGGTTGTCTCTTCGATCCGCTCAGCGGTAGAGATCGTATCTCCCGGGCTGTACCTTGTCCTCACCACAAGGTGGAGGACTTGTAGGTTAGCTTACACTCAAGGTTCGTCGCTGGTCTCGTCACTACCACGTATATACAGACCCGCCTCCACGCAGTGGGATTCTAGGCATAGTGGGTCTAGTCAACAGATAGGTATTTAAATAATAGTACGTTTTTGAGTAAACGTAATTATTTATACTTACCTGTTGACTAGACCTACGCTCTAGGCCCTCCCGTCCTCCCCTCTTGGTCTGTCTTGCCTTTTTGGGACTTTGGAGAGTGAACTAGACAGGTAGTGACGTCACGAGACCACCTGGACTTACCGCCCTTGGATAAGGGACTTTACGCACCCCTTCTCCACTGGTTCAAGGTCGGCTGTGTTAAGGTTGAAATAGCATACCTATTAGGAGGTAGGCATAGTAGGTCTAGTCAACAGGTAAGTATAAATAATTACGTTTACTCAAAAACCTACTATTATATTAGATTATATTATATTATATTATATTATATTATATTATATTATATTATATTATATTATATTATATTATATTATCCTTAATGTAAACTAGTTGGGCGCGGGGTCTCCTTACCAAACTTCAGGGTTCATTAATGTTAGTTAATTTTTAGTTAATTGAAAATTAACGACGTCGATAAAATTCAGATGCATTCAAACTCTTGTAAATTTAAACTCGTGAGAGAGTGAATGTCGCTTAGATGTGGTGCATTCTCCTTGCAAACGAACAAACTCAGCTTTTAAAACGGTAACCTCCCAAAACTTCTACATGCCAAAACTTCTACAGACTAAAACAACACAGTTCAGGATCCACTGCACATGGTCATTACCTCAAGTAAGAATGGACTAGTCTGATAAATGTGCCAACACTTCTACATTAGGCTACGAGTAATAATAGACATACGTATCACAGGAGGTTGTACGTTGTTTAACTGTTTATTCTCATATGCATATTTCATAACAAATATAATAATCACAATTCTCATTCCTTTCACAAGCGCTGACGTCTTGACATCAATCTAGTAACACTTTGTCATTTTGATTACTCTGCAGTGACCACACATTTGATAGGGTTATAGAAAAGTCTGCTACTTGCCTGTGCAACTACCATTATGCATCTTTTCATCTGCCAAAACTATTCACGCATTAGATCAAAGAGCTATTATTATTATATATTTTTCTATTCTATATCTGACAGACAATTCTTTGAAAAATCTATTAAAATGTGGTTTACATTTCTGAAATTTACATTTGTAAATGAAAAATTGTGTCTGTTACAATATTTTCTTTTACATCAAACAATATTAATTAGAGGCTGAGAGTCATATTACAAACATGTGAACATTTCTTTAACCAAGAGCGTTTTTAAATAGATTGTGTGAAATTGTTGAATTTACATATTAAGTCATTGGTATATGAAATTGTTATATGTTATAATGCATAAATTTCTGTCAACGTCACGGGGAAAGATAAATATATAGGGGTATATATCCCTGTTTATAAATTCCCCTTTCCACGTACTATCTGGATAACCGTTGTAACAATTGCGAAAGATTTCGTATTTGACGTACGAAAAATGAAACAAAATATTTATATTTATATATAATATATATTTATATAAATATTAATAAACACAAATACTCTGTCATCTTCCTTAGTAAGTGATAAGCTTGACCTGTTAATCCTCTACTCCAGTAATCCTCTTCTTCAATCAGCTGTAGAAGTTTTGGCAAATCACATTAAAACATATCCTGGGCTGTTCCATTATGAAATAGGTAATTGCATAATTCTGCCCCCACTTTTTGTAGGAGTCTTGGCATGTAGGTGTATTGGCATGTAGAAGTTTTGGGAGGTAACCTTTATAACATACCATATTTCCCGGACATGAGGGGTTGCATTCCTTGAAGCGTGGAATGATGATTTTAATTGTAAAAGCTTTGTTTACATGTCTATGCATGATTAAAATATCAACTGTTATGACATCTTAACTTGATTATATTTATTTCAGCTACACACTGATATGGATTTCACAACTATTAAATCACATTTAGTTTGGTGATTGCAACTAATGAGTTCTCCTATAATTCATCTATTTTGAGTTTCAACTTTTGAAGTTTATACAATTTAAAATGCCTCTGTTAAAATACTTTCTATTTATTCGTGGCCTATCACTATCAAAAGACAAAACGTATTGTTCCAGTAAAAAGGTTGCATGATTTAACAAGTTCAGAACTTTTAGTACCGTCTCTATTTTTGAAGAGTGTATGTGATCTGATCAATGCAGATGCCTTATATTACGTTCAAGCATGTTTGACATTTAAAAATACACTTATATTTAACATATTTATAATACAAGTTGATTCAGTATGTCTTTACTTAAGAAAGTAAAGCGTTCAAGTACACGACTCGATTATCCATAGTCGTAGAAAAAGGTGTCTCGTATAAAGCGAAAACTGTTAGTGGTCATTTTAGTGTGAACACCTGTTTATAATTCAAGAATAGGAAATGGATCCACGTTGCTTAACCGAACCATAACAATTCGTTTTAGAACTCTATATATTGATTGAGGGGGATTGTTTTGCAATTGCTAACCTATCTTTTCAATTTTGTGAGATCTTTTTTTTTCATTTGAGAACGTGCTACTGCCCCTTTAACGTCGTATTTCTATCGAGCAGTTGTTGACCGAATGAAAAGTACTCCAATATTATTAAATTAATAAAAATTTGATATAAAAACGAGCATCTAAATCCTTATCTCCAAGCCTAATCATGATTGATTCATTTTATGAGTGAGCGTTTGTTTAAAATGGTGAAAGAGTACAGCATAAATTGCACATCGATACATCAAAATAATGCATTAAGTTCCAAATATAAATAAGATAGATTGATTAATGCTTAATCGGACTTCGCAAACAATATGTATTCGAACCGAGTCCTTATAATATGCATTGCGGTGAAACCTGCGAGCAACGGTTGGAACTAGCGAACCATGGGTGGTACAGCACTGAAATTCAGTGTAGCATTGCACCCAAACCTTACTGCGTGTAGAACAGTTCTTAGACAAAGTTGCCGCGAGAATCAAACCCCGGACCTCTTGATCCGAAGCCGAACGCGCTAACCACTGCGCTATTACGGCCCGGCCTTTCTTTTGTTAAAACCTAGAAAAATAAAGACATGAGGCGTGGGTTTGAAAGTGATGCGGGCGGAAAACAGAAACAAATTAATTTTTTTGCACCCAAACATGACTGCGTGTAGAACAGTTCTCTACTGCAGATAAAGTTGCCGTGCCCCTGGCGGGATTCGAACCGAAGCCGAACGCGCTAAACACTGCGCTATCCCGCCCGAACTAAGGTTTGAAAGAGAAAAAAGAAAAGACCGAAACAGCTTTATGTATTACATACGTAACATCTGTTCAATTTCTATGGTCACATGTGTGACGGGGGAACAGCAATTTGAACGACAAAACAGAAGGAAAAACAACAACAACAACCAATTGTATTTAATATGCATTTAACATCTGTTTAACTTACTTGGTGACAGATGTTATAGAAAATATTGAAATTAAAAAGAAAAGCTCCTATTAGAGATAATATAAAACAAAAAGGGAGAGATAGACAATGTTGATACATGTATATGCTTAAGGTTCTTTTTGCATATTTTATCATTTCAAATTTGACATCAATACTAAAAATTTATGCAGTGTGGTCGGATTTTTAAAACGACCCGCTTATCCGTACTAGTCATTAAAAACAGTGTCATGTATAAAATGAAAACGGCTAGCGGCCATTTTAGTGTAAAAAGTTCGAGAAGGTTAAAAATGGACCCGCGTTGCTTAAGGGAGTCATAACCATTCGTTTTGGAACCCCATTTGTTGATTTAGGAGGATAGATTATTTGTATTTGGTAACATTACTTTTCTAGTTTGTGATATCTCTTTATTTCCATTAGAAAACATGCTATAGTCCCTTTAAAATAACAAAAGTGCATTCAAAGGATGTTTTGCAAAATGTTTGGCTCAAGATCGACTTTAAAGTCACTTTAGCATGCCATTCGTTTTAAAATATAAATAATGCACGGATAATGAACATCTCTCGATATTTCAAACGATCTACCCTCAGGTAATGTTTTATATAAATTATCTTGAAAATATGTATAACCCTCTCCGGTTTATCTTTGGAAATCCGGTCATGTCCCAAAATTGTCGCGACAATAAAAGTGTTTTTTCATAGATTGAAAAAATAATTTTAACCTGAAAATTTCGAGAGAACTAATGCAGGGCATTTAAATAATGAAATTTGTTTGAAATTTTTTTTTAGTTGCCACACTTTTATTATCGCGTCAAACTTCGGACTCGACCGGATTTCCAAAGATAAACCGGAGAGCATATGTATGTATTCAGGTTTTAAAGTTAACTTAAAAGACCGGAATTAATTGTTGCATGAAATCCGCATGAATTACAATATCAGCAATATTAAAAAAGTGCACACAACCCAAGACCAAAAACGGCAGTCGCTATCGTAAATGTAACAGCAATACTTACACTGCGTATTACAAACCGGTGAAGTTACAGATACTTCAGACAATCCAATCTTTGTTGTCAGTTAAGAGAATAAAGTATATGCAAGAGCTGAATTAAATCTTAGTTCAGCCGTTTTCTACACTCTCAATCTAAGTAAATTTAGATCGACTGTCCTACAATTGTATATCATGGATATACAGTCGACCTTACAGTGGCCGATGTGAACGGTCGTCCCGTTGACCTTTCGTGTGCAAACGAGGGAAGTTCGATTTGACCAATCAAGTCTGTTGTCACAATTGGCCCTTAAACTGCTTGCGACGTATCGCTTCCCGTCCATTTTTCATAAACACTATGTAGATAAACACATTTGTTGCTACTAATAACAAATGAGACGGTATTATGGTTGTATGTAATGAGTTTTGTTTTATGATGAAAAAATATTTGCTCTATAACCAGTAACCTTAGAGAAAAATGAAAAGTTCTATTGATTTGACTTTTCCAGTGAAGAGTTATCACCCCTTACAAACAGTCTTTCGTAGTACTCCTTTATCAAATAACTTGGATCGTGGCATTCATTTTTTCTCTCTAATTATTCTTGAGCAATACTATTCTTCACTTTTTATAATGTTTTAATTATTTTTCATTTATCCTTATATGCTGACAGGACTTTCGAAGTTTGGGTCGCTCGGTGCTTTCCGAATGATAGTTTATTACTCCTTTCATCGTACATCGGCGAAACGATGTTCGGAGTTTTGAGAAAGCTCAAACGAGATGAGGGCGAAATTCAAAGTTCAATGGGACAGTCCTATGCATTGGTGGATGTTAGATCAACACACCAATACACCACATTAAGTGATTATCAAGTCAATATCAGAGGTAGTTATTTTTAGATATACCTGTTGATCTAAATTTATTTAGTTTGCTACACTTTATATTTATATTTATATTTCCCATTTTGCACATCAGCGATCCTGATTATTTGTGATATCCCTTACTTACTTCGGCCGTTTGAACTTTTTAATTACTGACTACAGGTCAATTGTAAAGAATAACAATTATTTCATTGCACCGAGAGGAAGCTAACGTGAGCTTATATGCCCTCGTATGACCTAAAATAGCTTATTTGAATGCGAAAAGCGTGCACTTGTGCCTTTAAAGGGGCTGTAGCTCGTTTTTTGCCAATTCTATTTTTGTCAATTTATAATGATAGTTTATGTACATTTTATGAATGCAAAATATACCAGATGAATGGAAATACTGGACCTTTAGATAGTGAACAAGCGTCACAATGTATATGTAGTTTTTGGGACGAGTTATCTTGAGTATGTGTTGGCATCCTGCAAAAAACTCGTCAAAAACAGTACAAGAATAATTATTTACTATAATACAGATTTAATAACACTTTTATTGAACAAGTTAATGCTTTTGTATAAAACAAGCGAAAGCGAGTTTGATACCAAATCATTCACGAGTTTAATTCAAAATGGTATTAAATAGAAGGAAGTTTAGTATTCTGTTTATTACTGGCCCACCTATAATCCAGCGAAATAGCCGACTTGGCTCTGAAACTATGATTCCCGCAAGTCAAATACCATTGTGACGACGTTTCTCCCATTGTGACGTCATACATTATTCATCTATGAAATATTCCCAATGTATATGTTCCTCATTCATGAAATATTCCCAATTTATATATTCAATTATGAAAAATATTCCTATTGTATATACTCCTCATTTTTTAAATATTTCTCATCTATGAAATATTCCTATTGTATATATTCCTCATCTATGAAATATACCTAATGTATATTCTCCTCATTCATGAAATATTCCTACTGTATATACTTCTCATCTATGAAATATCCCTATGAAATATATCTATTGCATATGAACTTAAAGATACAAATTTTTACCCTCAATTATTATAAAATTCAAGCAAAATACCTAGTTGGAATTGGCTAAAACAATTATTCCAATATCTTTAGCAAATACGTAATTAAATGAAATAGTGAATAAATAACCGCCAAAACATTATATATTTCAATTTCTTTCATTGCTCATAATTTGTTTTATTATTTCGTGTCTTTGTATACAGTGTTAGACCACAATACTTTGCGCTTGAAAATAATAAACTGGATCGATATTTAGACTGGAAAACACCTTTACTAATTAGTGCAATTTCTCGGTTTATTTTGGGTCGAACAAATTTGGGAAAAATTAAGTGTATATATTTCACGGAGATACATTTTTGGCAATTTTCCTATATGTTCATCAACATCATTGATGCCTCTTTAAGTCGATGAAACTGATGTTTATTGGCGCTACAAACTTAAATGTAACGGTTGTTATACTCAATTATTTTTGAAGGACATGGCATTTAAAACGCGGTGTTTCTTTGTTGCTATGTTTACATAATGGTTTATGTCAAAAGAAAAATGTAATGAATATATAAATATAAGGAGTCTCTTGTACATGGATCTAAGTAATCAAATTTCTGTTATAAGAACTTCATTTATAAGCAAATGAATTTGTATCCCTGTGTAGCTTTGTTATGAAGTCATAATTGCTATATCCATCTATCATTGACAATGACATACATTTACATGTGTGATTAGTTTCTGTCATAATTACATATTCATTTATCCACATGACACTAGCTACAAATGTACAGTGTACATATTCATGCTACACTAGGCAATATGAATTAATATGGACGTGAGATGTTGGAATTTCTTCCATCGTGAATCATTAGATGGAAACATAAATTTACCATTTTCATAAATACATGTATAACCATTTACTTCTCTCTTCAGATTTCCGATCCTATCTTCTGTTCTAGAAGGCCTAAATTTTTCGGCTCCAGCAAAACTCCCAAGCGGGGGAAAGGGAATTTCATACTGTATCCCTGCTTCTTAACCAATGAAAACTCATATATCAGCGGCCATGCATGTCGACCGAATAACTTGAAAGATCTAGGCATTTGACTATTAAGGGTATTGCTCATTGGCATATGTCCTTCGAATATGTCTGATATAAATAACACAAATGAACTATTTTTGGTATTTGTCTCTGATTTGGTCTTCTTTATATATCAGCATGTGTATGATAAATAGTTCACACAAAATCAAACAGCATATTTCGAGAAAAACACATTAAACGAGAAAACATTTATTTACGTTTATTTTATCATTACCACGTGTCATTTGCAAATGTAACTTTCACAATGGCGTCGCTGATTCGTTCAGCTGTTACGATGGATTAAAACCTGTATGTTCGGATTCAACACCCATTATGGTATGCAATGACTCCATAGTGATAAGGAATATTATCCGCCACGTATTTCAGAACAATTTACCCAAATGTTTGTGATTTTGGAAATCAACGCGATGTTCTTATTACTGATTGCACAACTAGATCCAATTGTAACAAGTCAGGACATTCCATTTTTGTGGGCGGATTCAGGCCTTCCAGAACAGAGGTTAGGATCGGAAATTTGAAGGGAGTAACCTCTGTTGGAAGAGAATGAAATCAAACACAAATGATATAAATGAAGATTAGGCCACATTAAGATGTTCTTGAAAATAAAGACATGAGTGACGTGTGTAGTGTGGATTTTATTAGCGTTTGATTAAGTTTATTATTTTTGTCAGCCTTGTTGTGAAAACAATACCTTATTGATCCATTGTAGACTAAGCCGTGATTCTAGAAACTTACCGAGTTTTTCAACATGTTGGTATTCGTGTTGATTTCATCACTGTATCATTTTGAATGGGTGACAGCCCGTGCAACATTTGATACGACCGCTTTGATCCATTTCATTCACGACTTGGCGCATGAAATTCCCGTGCATCACGAGAATATTATCGCTTTTGACGAGAATGAAAATGAAATCGATTTGTGACATTCGTGATCAGCACGTGGGAAATCGCTTTGATCTATTTCACACACCGGGCTATTACATGAAATCCACGTGCATCATTAGTAAGTCGATAGATGTTCGATTTAGAACAATTTATGAGATGTTCGATAACTGCGTGTTTTATGCCTATTCAAATATATTTTTAGCGAAACATGGAAGACGCAATATTCTGCAATTTTTTTTATAACAAATGGTAATATATATGCCGTCATGACGATCAATCAAACAAACAACCATTAACACATTTCAATATTTCAATGCGACGCATCTGTTAATGAGGAATGACATCTGAAACCTCTGCTTCATTGAATGCCGCTACATTTAAACAGGAAATTGAATTACATAAAGCATTATTGTCCCATATATAGAATTCACGCACTTATCAAAACGACGTTCAATAATTATTCTGTCAGCAGAAACTGTGTCCATTACATGATGTTTGAAATACAACACTATAATTACTTCTAGAGGGGGCTTAATGGTTTAACCCTGTCATAGTGACACTCTATAATTCCGCGTGTCGCCAAAATACCACTTCAAATTCCACATGGATTTCATGATAAATACTCTTGTAAAATGATCTTAACTACTCTAAACTTTATACATCCGGATGAAACTTACAACTAAAAAATTAGAACTCTAAACTTGCACTAACATTGTCCAAATGTCACAACGCCCTGTGTCTTTATTAAAACTAAACTAAGCCGGAGATTAAGGAACTCGTGTTTTCAATCTGTGAAGTACTGTACTTGTGTTGAAATGAATGGCAGCACATGGTAAGACCTATTTACTTTTAGAGTTTATTACCCATATGGTTGAAAATAATCGAGTTAATATTATTGATATGAGCACATGTGCACATATCACGTTTGCCTAGCAACCATTGTTTCACCGCGACTTCCCGTATTTTGTCTTCTGTGACGTCATAAAACGATTGTTCGTGACGTCACTGAAGCGTGCCGTCGCAAGAGAAGTTGGCCGTTTTCTGGCTACTTTTACGGGAATAAAATGAGTAATAAAGACATTATTACACTCGAAAGTGTCCCATATGACTTTTACGAAACTCGTGCAAATTTATGTATAACCCTCGCTCTCGCTCGGGAATAAAAAAAATGACACTCGTTTCGTAAAAGTCATATGACACACTTTCTCGGGTAATACTCTCTATATAAGGGACTGGGTCGTCGACTTCATGTACTTACAATATATACACCTGGAAAAAGGAATCAAAGTTACATAAACGATAATACAATGTTCTTCAATAAAAGAGAGTAAGTCGGTAGTACTGATAAAACAATGATTTAGCAGCTATAGAGTGAGACTGAAATTAAAATTATGTTTCGACTTAAATAAACTGGTATGGCTTTCCAACAAAGCTCACTGAGTACTGTTATCCTGGAATATGAAAGTCGATAGTTTATGTTATAATGTTTTTAATTCAATTCCTTTTAATGCATAGATGACATTTTTAATAAGTGGATTTGGGGAGAAGTCTAATAGTTAAAGCAGTATGAACGTTCAAAGATACCATTTTTTGAAATTCAACAAAGGTTAAACAAATGATCTGGCCAGTGTGACTGTAAGGAATGTCTCTCCAAAGAAATATGGATTGTCTTTCAACGTGTTACAATCAAAGGAATTCAAAGTAATTGCAAAACCATGTGAATTTAGATTCTTTGCCAAACAAACTGACAAAACTGTTGAAAATTTAGACAAAACTTCAAACATAAGTTCCTTATTTATCGTGACAACAAACTGTTTTCTGGATAAATGTAATAAGAATGTTGATTTCAAGAACTGAAACTAACATTTAATCGTGTTGTTTGAATTCAAGAACAATAGTTATTTTCTATGGAAATTCTGCACCATTGCAATTTTATCAATAAAACCAAAAATTGTTTCAAGATTTGATTTTATAAAAACTTACAAAATAATCATTACATAAACATTCTTCAAATAACGATTGATTTATTTAGTTATTTGAAGTTATATCTTTCCAAGCACCTCATCTTAGTCTCTAAATCAAGGTGTTGCATCTATTTGTTCCAGATGTATATATAGCCGCTAGTTTTTGACTAAAAAAGCTAAACAAAAAAGCTGTGTAATAAATGTAACTTATTTGTCACCTGCTTATAACACGAATGTCTGTTTCATTTTCATTCTTGCTTAAAGTACATTTTGCGTTGTGCACGTAGTTTTCCATTATCTTCCCACAGAGGTTACTCCCTGCAGATTTCCGATCCTAACCTCTGTTCTACATGGCCTGAATCCGACGACAGAAATGGAGTGTCCTGATTGGTTGCAGTTGTGCAATCAGCGACGCCGTTGTAAAAGAGAAATTTGCCAATGACACGTCATTATGATAAAATAAACGTAAGATAAACGTTTTCTTGTTCAATGTGTTTTCTTCAAAATATGTTATTTGATTTTGTGTAAACTATGTATCATAAACATGCTTATAAATAAAGAAGATCAAACCAGTGACAAATACCAAACATATTTCATTTGTGTTATTTACATCAGAAATATTCGAAGGACATATGCTAATGAGCAAAGCCCATTAGAGTCAAATGCCTAGATTGTTTAATTCACTCGCTCGACATGGCCGCGCAAAGGTGAGTTTTCATTGGTTAAGAAGCAGTGATATAGTGTGAAGTTCCACTTTCCTCCGCTATGAGATTTTGTTTCTGCTCTCGATTTCAAGCGAAAAAGAACAGAGGTTAGGATCGGAAATCTGTAGGGAGTAACCACTGTGGGAAGAGATTGGTGTTCACCAAGAGGGAGACACATAAGTAATGTTATTATTCAAAAACATAATCTGTTTCAAATAACATACGACATAACATTTGTTTAAATCTACACATATTTGTTTCACTGTCATTATAAGATCGTGTTACTTTGCCGAAATGTCAAAACCTTCTCGCTCCAAATGACTGCTACAGATTGACTCTCCAAATTACAGTAGCAGTTGTAAGTAAAAGCCGTAACGAGCAAATCATTATAGAGTCATGGGACACTTGCACAATTTTTTAAATAATTCTAAAATAATAATTATACATATAAAGTGTATAGCCTAAATCCATGTGATTTGGGCTGTGGATTAGATTATGTGTAGTAAAGAGTTTCGTTGATAGGAAGTTTTGAGGTCATAAGGTCAGCTTTGTTCGGGAGGGGTTGTGGGGGTAGTATTGGGTAGTTTTGGGAAGTATTGGGTAGTATTGGGTAGTATAAGGTAGTATTGGGAAGTATTGGGTAGTATTGGGAAGTATTGGGTAGTATTGGGAAGTATTGGGTAGTATTGGGAAGTATTGGGAAGTATTGGGAAGTATTGGGTAGTATTGGGTAGTATTGGGTAGTATTGGGAAGTATTGGGAAGTATTGGGTAGTATTGGGTAGTATTGGGTAGTATTGGGAAGTATTGGGAAGTATTGGATGGTATTGGGTGGTATTGGGAAGTATTGGGAAGTATTGGGAAGTATTGGGTAGTATTGGGAAGTATTGGGTAGTATTGGGAAGTATTGGGTAGTATTGGGTAGTATTGGGAAGTATTGGGAAGTATTGGGTAGTATTGGGAAGTATTGGGTAGTATTGGGTAGTACTTGGAAGAATTGGGAAGTATTGGTAGTATTGGGTAGTATTGGGAAGTATTTGGGTAGTATTGGGAAGTATTGGGTAGTATTGGGAAGAATTGGGAAGTATTGGGTAGTATTGGGAAGTATAGGGTAGTATTGGGTAGTATTGGGTAGTATTTGGTAGTATTGGGTAGTATTGGGAAGTATTGGGAACTATTGGGTAGTATTGGGTAGTATTGGGAAGTATTGGGAAGTATTGGGAAGTATTGGGTAGTATTGGGAAGCATTGGGTAGCATTGGGAAGTATTGGGAAGTATTGGGTAGTATTGGGTAGCATTGGGTAGTATTGGGAAGTATTGGGTAGTATTGGGTAGTATTGGGTAGTATTGTGAAGTATTGGGTAGTATTGGGTAGTATTGGGAAGTATTGGGTAGTATTGGGTAGTATTGGGAAGTATTGGGTAGTATTGGGTAGTATTGGGTAATATTGGGTAGTATTGGGAAGTATTGGGAAGTATTGGGTAGTATTGGGAAGTATTGGGTAGTACTTGGAAGAATTGGGAAGTATTGGTAGTATTGGGTAGTATTGGGAAGTATTTGGGTAGTATTGGGTAGTATTGGGAAGTATTGGGAAGTATTGGGAAGTATTGGGAAGTATTGGGTAGTATAGGGTAGTATTGGGTACTATTGGGTAGTATTTGGTAGTATTGGGTAGTATTGGGAAGTATTGGGAAGTATTGGGTAGTATTGGGTAATATTGGGAAGTATTGGGAAGTATTGGGAAGTATTGGGTAGTATTGGGAAGTATTGGGTAGTATTGGGTAGTATTGGGTAGTACTTGGAAGAATTGGGAAGTATTGGTAGTATTGGGTAGTATTGGGAAGTATTTGGCCAGTATTGGGAAGTATTGGGTAGTATTGGGAAGAATTGGGAAGTATTGGGTAGTATTGGGAAGTATAGGGTAGTATTGGGTACTATTGGGTAGTATTTGGTAGTATTGGGTAGTATTGGGAAGTATTGGGAAGTATTGGGTAGTATAGGGTAATATTGGGAAGTATTGGGAAGTATTGGGAAGTATTGGGTAGTATTGGGAAGTATTGGGTAGTATTGGGAAGTATTGGGAAGTATTGGGTAGTATTGGGTAGCATTGGGTAGTATTGGGAAGTATTGGGTAGTATTGGGTAGTATTGGGTAGTATTGTGAAGTATTGGGTAGTATTGGGTAGTATTGGGTAAAAGCTTTGGATGTTAAGGGGGAGGCGGGAGGTGGATGAAATTTATATTTTGCCAATTGCAGACATATTTGAAAGCTTTTTATACCATTTAGCGTTTAAAAATCATGTTAAGCCGTGTATTCGATTTGAAAGCAGCTTTATGGGTATTTAATTATTATATGATGCATTCATTGTATTCCAAATAGTTTCATTTGTTATGTAAGTCGTCGAACTAGAATGATAATTCATGCGAATCCTGATAAACTACAGAGCCAAAGGTATCAGATATTTACCCATTAGTTGAATGCGGCCATCTCTGCTTCAACCAGATGTCAGACAGACCCAGGTCGTTATCCTGAAAGTAGAAGTAATATGATCTCAGTCTGATTAAAATCGGCCCTTTTACGAGAAATGAAGTTGCAAAATAGTACATCTACCAGGATACGAACTCATATATCGTTCGGAGGTTTCTTCGCAAATCGATCGTGTGATGGCGGCCCGTATGCTCGCAGGTTCTGACGCGATTCAGTTAAGCACTCAGTCTGATTTAAATCATTTCCGATAAATGAAAGTTGCAAAATAGTATATCCACCGGGATACGAAGTTATCCTCGCTAAACCGTCTAATGACGGCCCGTAGGCACGCATGTTCTGACGTTATTCATTTAGTCAATAAAATACCGTCCAACCAAAACTTTCGGTACGAGAAGCTAGGGGCAAGTAACTCCCAACAGCCATACGTTCGTTGGTTTCCGCAACAGTAGGAACATGTTAAACGAATTCCGAATGCATTCAAAACGGTGACCGTTTAAAAACTATGATGCGATTGTCAGATATATGATTGGGTGTGGTTTGCACTAAACTGGCAAGGAAACCGCACCTGTACGGGGTGTCATCAGACCTTGTGGCGGGGAATCTATAGAACCAGATCGTATCCCGATGTGAACTAATCTGCACATTTTATTCGTCAAAACCGGGTCGATTTTAATCAGACTGAATATCATATCAGTGCAGAAAGAAAGCCCAAATTTATAATCTGTAATGCAGTGAAACCAACGATTGCCGGATGGAAACATACTGAATGTAAATGCATTGCATTTGAATAAATCATTGCACTGACCCCGAAATAATCCTAGCCTACAGTCTACAGCAGATGGAGTTGCCGTGAAACAGAGAAGTGAACCCCGATCATAACGAACGAGTTAATCTTAAATCTAGAAATAATAATAATGCAACGATTTAATTCGTTTCGGGGGCTTGCTATATTATATTCAGATAGTTATACAGTATAGACTGACAGTGATCAAGGGCCATGTTCAATGATTAATTTTAAACCTCTTTTGAACGCGATTGCTCAATGTAGCGCTACGTAGCAATGCGAGCAAACCTCGAGGTATCGCTACGTGTCGTTCAGGAGAGAATGCGCTACATTGAGCGCTACATTGAGCGCTAGACTGAGCGGTAAATGAGCGATAAAAAGCGCTTGCTGTTATGGAACGGAGCCCTCGTTTCATTGAAGTCCTACTTAGTGTCTGTCACATAACGTGTATTACATCAGGGACATTGCACAAAGTCTAGATCTCACTAAACGAGTCTACCGTTTTAAAGACTGGAAGCCATGGAATACAATTTTGTGTAGTTTCACCTTTGAAAGTCTCGAACCCGAATCCCACTCTCTCGTATCCTTCTAAATTAATATTTATGCGACTGCGCCAAAAAGACCTACAAGAAACGAAGCGTGGCTATAATTATTCGTATGCGTGCTGGAATCTCAAATGGTAGAGGGTTGATATTTTACGAGCGACTCTATTATTCTGGAGCGTTTTGATGTCCACGTTCCATATGATTTAAAATGCATTTAAGCATGAACGGTTGATAAGTTGGAAAAACAACTTCTATTCAGACTCTAAAACTCCTAACGTTGAGAACATCCCTGAAACCCTTCCTCCTCGGAATATCTCCCTCCTCCAATGGTTTACACTTCGTGGTAACGCCTCGTCATCGCAGTTTTGCCAATAACTTTCATTACACGAATTGGCTCTAGGAAATATTTTCTTTCGAATTTGATTTTCACCATGTTAAACAAAATAATAAACAAACAAAAATCAATTAAGCGATTGGATAGTTCAAGCATCACAAATGAAATGGTTTCCAACGATCTCAATATTTTTTTTACATCAGAACGAACGGTGATGGTTCACGTTCCTTTGATTCAACCAATCATAGGCCAGCATTCACATTGAATCGTCCCGACGCTTTCCTAGCCTCGTCGCTGATTGGTTGAAATGAAAATCCTGCGACACGCCCATTGCCGAGTAGTTCCCAGATCGATGACAGATGTATTACTTTCATACTGATGTTAATGAGACTACAGCGATATCCTCTAACATAATTCTGTAAAGAAGAAGCACAATTCTTTGAAGCGTGACGAGACACACATCACTGCACTTCATTGTTTTTAAATAATGATACAAAACATGACATGACATGACATGACGTGAAACAATTTGTTCATACAAACGTTCTCGGTGCTTTGGTATTTCGTATTTGCTCAGGGTTTGGAACAATGATGTATTCAGCAACAAAAGAATTCATCATTAAGTAGGTTTCATGTGAAATATATCGATAAACCATTGCTATTAGTATTGCGAACGTCCCATTCAGCGTACACATGCCCCTGCGGAAATTTAAAGAGAGGGTTCTATCTGAATATCCACCATTTTGTTGTTGTTGTTGTTTGTGTTGTTGCTTATAAAGAGAAAAAGATGCCGTAAGCGTCCTAAATGTTTAATTCTTTAAGTAATGGCGTGTATATATTGATAGAATATCCATAAAGAAATAAATAATATATCATATGACTGATCATAATGTCGTAGCCACATTTTCCACACTGTTAGCGATGATGACTTGCTTGTCTTCTTATGGTGTTTTGACCAGCGTGTAATTTGATGGACAAGCGTCCAATGACCAACGTGCAATCTTACCAGTGTGCAATCTGACCAGCGTGCCAACTGACCATCCTGCAATCTGTTCAGTGTGCAATCTCACCAAAGTACAATCTGACCAACGTGCAATCTGACCAACGTGCAATCTGACCAGTGTGATAGTTGACTAACGTGCAATTTGACCAGCATGCCAACTGACCATCCTGCAACCTGACCAATGTGCAATTTGACCAACGTGCAATTTGACCAGTGAGCAATTTGACCAGTGTGCAATCTGACCAGTGTGCAATCTGACCAGTGTGCAGTCTGACCAACGTGCAATCTAATCAGTGTGCAATCTTACCAACGTGCAATCTGACCAGTGTACAATCTGACCAGCGTGCAATCTGACCAACGTGCAATCTGACCAGTGTACAATCTGACCAGCGTACAATCTGACCAACGTGCAATCTGACCAGCGTGCAATCTGACCAACGTGCAATCTGACCAGTGTACAATCTGACCAGCGTGCAATCTGACCAACGTGCAATCTGACCAGCGTGCAATCTGACCAACGTGCAATCTTACCAACGTGCAATCTGACCAGTGTGCAAGTTGACCAGCGTGCAATTTGACCGATACATGTAAAGGTTTTTGCGAACCTCATGTAATCTGGTACAGACGTATATATGCTGACACACTTGATTAATGATTAACAATGATTAATAATAGATGTTTCCCTTAATCCGCTGTTTCATTTGTTCCAGATATAAAACGTTAATCTGAGTTAATCCACCTCTCGAATTACTAATGGAAACCAGTAGTGTTATCTCACCTGGATTCATCCAAGCGATCCTTCGGTTACAATAACCATTGTGTAAAGTACAAAGTAATCTGTATCCGGACTCAATTGAGAAGAGTGCATTGCATTGATGTTCTGAATATTGAAAAACATTGCTGCTTGTTGTCGTAACGGACGTTGAATACACACCGTGCCCAAGTATATTTGACCATATACTTCTGATAGTACTAATATGAAGGTCCGATTTCGGTCAATGACTGTTCTAATATAAGAGTATTTCTACTACTGTCTTTCTCTAACGCACTTAAGTTGATTTTTGTTTAGTTATCTCGTTTATTTAGTTAATGACTGTGTGTCATAAAAACACAAAATATATTATATCTACATTGTAATACGGTCTATACAGCACTTACGCGGATACATTTTAGTTGATTAGTTAATAACCGATTTCGGTCAATCTGGTCCTGATAATACAAGGGTCCGTATTTCGAATTACTTCGTTTTTCTATTGCACTCAGCGGGTTAATCTATATGTTTATATATTTCTGAATGTCGTACTTAGCTTACTTCATTCTCCCCTTCAATCAGTATTTGAAGTTGATTTATCAAACATATTATTTGATGCAAGGCTTAAACGGATTTTATGAATGATCCAGCTATTCATCAAACATTATTAATACTGGTTATTATCTTTTTAATTGCTTTCGAATATAATTAACCTAAAATGCAATATTTCTGGATAATCATTTATTTATATTGAAAACACGTAGTTTCGGTGTTTGTTTATTCCTTCATGATGAATGTTTTCACTTCTAAATGCCCTTCAACGCTTTGACATTCACCTAACTAAATGATTAAATAATAAATGTGTGTCTAATCTTACTGATTTAAACGTTTTCTATCAAATCTGGGCTCATGTACATTAATGTTCCATTACTGTAATGGATCGAGATCAGAAGGACAGCGCCGTAAGTGTAATTATTTAACAATTTAATGCGTGATAAGCAAATTGAATAAGTGTCATTAGATACGTTGATAAATCCTTTTTTCGGATTACAGTTACGTGTAGCAGAAAATGGATGGTAAACTGTTCCGATCAAATTGCCAAATGACTAGACGAAATGAACAAGAATGTTTAAACATAAACTATTCTCAAGGAAATTTTGTGGGAACAAGTCATTCAATTTTACAATACCTTCTCCTTAGTATGTACATGATGGTTTACATATTTACAAGCAAAACAAGCAAGAATAGAGTAAGAAAAGAGGAACAGAGGGACATTATAATGCTAAACGAATAGTTGTTTCACTGATATAAGTATGTATCAAAGTGAAGATATGTTTTTGTTGATATATAATTGTAGATTTCCCTCAAGCAAAGGTTTAAAGGAGCTGTAGCACGTTTTTGCAAAATTTATTTTTTCGAATATCCCATTTATAATATTAATGATAGTTTGTGTAATTAAAATTTACTTAAAAGGGTAAAACATCTTATTACACAAACCACTTATCTAAAGTGGTAATAACGAGGTTGCAAAACATGCATGGCGGCCATTCTATTCTGAACACAATTTATTTTTTTTAAACTTGATTTTCCGAAGAGAGAAGGGTGTACTATTGGTGAAATTATTTTTCAAATACATTTCATCGACATATTTGAGCGAAAAAAGTGTCACTGCCCCTTGAAGATCGATAGAAATACATGCTGGCACTAAATGCGCTGTAATGATATCATGGGTTTTCTCCGTCCATTACACAAACTATACATTCAAAAGAATAGTGGTAAGCGTTATGTATATGGTTAACAATTGTTTCGATCGACTTTGTACAACTCATAGTTTAATGAGCTAACAAAATACGGTAACCTGATATAAATACAATTTAGTTTGCTTTTGCCACATGTATAGTATTGCGGTGCATAACTGTAGAAATTAGAAATACATGAAATTAAATTATGAAACTGATTTGGACTGACGGTGAGCGGTTGGTAAACCGTTCTAAGAACATATTGTTGATGGAAAGAACGAATCATCCGAAAGTATAAGTCTTGGGAACAGATATTTCATGAGAATTACGTAAGTTGTAATTAGCTTTAAAGCCGACATTCTGAGGAAGCAGATCAGCAAGGTATTGGGAAGACAATCCATTATTAATTTTATACATAAAATTTAACGTTCTTTTTCTAGGATGTTCTTGTATTTTTTCCCAACCAGTTTCAAAATATATCCTGTCCTTGACTAATTGCACTGGCTGCCTGTTAAAGACCGAAGATCATTCTCCCGACTTTCAAAACCATGCACAATCCAAACAGTCCAAGCTATCTATGTGAATTAATCCAGCAGTATCAGCCAGTTAGAAACCTCCGTTCTTCTGAAGAATTTCTATTGTGTCAGCCGAGTTCCAGAAGTCAACCTGGAGACACAGGGACTTGTATTGCTGAAAACAAACAGTTCCAAGGTCCAATACTTCGAAACGATACACCCTATACTAATAAATAAATACAGAACTTTGTGTGAGTTATACATTCAATTTGAATTTGGTATCTCATTAACTATCCCTCTTTGAGATGTAGCACGTGAAACTATAACAAAATAATGTTCTGCCTTTCTTTATTTTACTATTCTTGCTGCCTGTAATTTAATTTGTTCTAACGCGTTTATTAATTCAAGAGTTCACCCATCCCAGACATCGCATGTCTATTCAAGGCATGGTTTTATAACCATTACATGCATAGGTTTTACGCAGATCTCTTTGCATAATAGGCCTACATGTTTCCAAGGTAACAATGAACTTATCGTTTAAGAGAACATAAATGTTGGAATGCAGAAATTTGCATAAATATAAAGGTGTCGTAAATGTCATTTGACACGCACACGGCTGTTTATTTTAATCATTCATCTTTTTCATGATTTTGTCACACAACAAACACGTAATCTCTCGTAAATGTGACATAAATGATCCGTAGATATGTAAATATACACGTGATGAAAGGCACCTTACGTTACGTGTTACGTTCGATCTGATTTAATGAGATTGCAGCGATCCCCTCTTGAATTATTCTGTTGACAAGAAGCACCATTCTTTGAAGCGTGACAAGACACACACCACTGCACCTGAAGATCTTTTTTTAATTTTTTTTTTTATTAAAACAGTCATCAGTGATCAGTTATACTTTTGTCTACATGACGTGAAACAATTTGTTCATACAAAGGTGTTCTAACTGTTTTAGAATTACGTATTTACTTAGGGTTTGGAAACAATGCTGTATTAACAGTGCATCGTTAAGTCTAGTATTTGTAAAATCTATTCAGCGAACGGTATGCAAACCCTTGCGGAAACACTTAGAGAGAGGGAATCCGCCATTTTCATTGTTATACATTTACGAAATGTGTAGTTTAGAATGTATGAGTTGATAAAAAAATCTCTTTTTGGATTACAGTTAAGTGTAGCAGAAAATGGGTGGTAATTGTTCCGATCAAACGACTTTACGGAGCGAACATGAATGCTGAAATTAACATTAACAAAAATTAACATAAATATGAAGATGTTTCGTAAATGTTTTCCGACACGCGTACCCCTGTATGTTTTAATCATCTTTTTCTTCCATGATTTTATCACGCAACAAATACCATAACCCTCTTATATAATTGATGTGAAAGGAATGAGCCGTAACTTAGGTTTGTTTTGTGAATATGCACTCGATGAACCTCATTCACGTGCAGTCACAAGGTTTTGGAATACGAAGTTGTACGTGGAACTTACGTGTTTTAAGGTTTGCGATGAAAAATGAAACAATTTTACTCAACTTGCATATTCATCCCCAATCGTCCAATATAAAATATTTACTACTTTCCAATTAAAATCGAACAACATTATACATGTGCAGAAACCAAAACTACACGCCCCATGTACACGCACAGTTGTTATAAGACCTATTCGATATCATCGACCAAAATTTGTCTTATTTGTCACAACAGCAGCGGCATGTTTTATGCGGACAAACGGCGCTCGCGTTTGTTTGATTGCTGCTCTCCGCGTATACATGTGGATATTTAACAAAATAGCACATCACATTGCAAAGAAACAATGTATGCACAATAAACCAATTAAAACTTCCATCTCAAAAGGTAAATGCGCGGACGTGACATACAACGACAAGAAAGGATTCTGATGACACAATGTACGTCCATTTGGAATGCAAATCTAATCTTCATTGTTTACTCAACATATGGAGTTTATGAAGTTAGTAAACACAATCTTATTTATACTCGAATTCTCACGAACATCCAACATCACCCATCTTCGGTTACCCAGTGTTTTATTTGGGTTTCATATTTGATAAGCTTTAATAACACTTGTTTTCATATAATCGTTACAAAAACAATTAAACTTCAGAAGGCTACTTCAAATGAGTTATTGTACATGTATTAAAAAACCTGTATATTTCATTCATTGTTTCTCCTATACTTGTGATAATTCACATCATATAGATAATATTATACGGCTTAGTGTAGCACACGAATTTTACAGAACGAGCGTGACGTTTTGTTTTGACCTCATGACGTCACTGATCGGAAGTGGCAATCCATGTGAACATTTGTGACTTTATAGAAATCTGGAGAGATCATAACTTGTCTGAATTTCGCTTTTTTGACCGAAAGTTATGTGGAATATCAGGTGCAACCATAAAGTTTTTTTTGTTTTTTGTTTTTCATTTTCAAAACCTCGGTTACAATATTCTGCTACAACTTGGGGTATTTTATGTATAAATTTAAAAGTCTTGTACGTAAGTGATTGTCTTTGAATACAGCTCAAAATTTAACAATGAAGGTCAGTGTGAATATTTTTTTATGTAACTTTTGCACTTTTTGCATTTCTGTTTTTGTTTAAAGTGAAAAAGAATATACAGGGGATTAATGTCTGTGAAAATAACTGTCTTAAAAACGAAATAAAAATGAAGACATCGAACCATGTGTTTGGAAAAATCTCGTCGAAGCAATGTCTGTACCTTGTATATGATTGAACGGATGTACAGGGAAATAAACGGGACATTGTTGAATGTTGAATGTTGAATAATTCATAAGCTGGGGGATTGATATTTTCGGATGCTTTAGGTTTTTCAACAAAGAATACTATGTGTACACATCTACATCGACGTAATATCTAATTATCTCTTATTGAGCGAAACTGCATGAAATTGGATTTTTGCACTAGGGATTACCTAAAATAAATATTATACACAATGAGATATAAATAAAATCATAATCGATAATATCGTGGCGTTTTAATGTAAGGAAATCATAATCGATAGTAATTCAGCGTTATAATGTAAGAATACACAGGTTTAACACTTAAATATTAATATATACACATAAACATCAACTTAATAAAAAAGTATAATATCTTAACCATTGTTTAGAGGTATTTACCCTATTGTCAGCGTAAAAATTAGTTCAATGAAGCGTGCATGAAGAAAAATATCTCTCACAATCTTCACAATATAGTTTTGATATGTCGATACCCATCATTAATTGAGTTGAAATCTTAGACAGGTGTCAATAGAATGCAACGTACGTGTGCTTAACATTTAAAACTATAACGTAGAGCATTTAACTTTAATGTCATTTTAGAAGCATTCACTCCGGTGCCGACGTTCATTGTGAGTCTCAGTCATCGAAAATAATACAGGTACCAAAACCTAACTCTTGTAGATTATCTTAAACAGGTGTCAATAGATTGCAAACTACGTGTGCTTGACATTGGAAACTATTACCTAACGCACTTGTCTTTGTTGTCATTCCACAAGCCTTCATTTCGATGCTGCCTTCAACTTTGAAATCTCGGTCATTGAAAATAATACAGGTACCAAAAACTAACTCTCACAGATTCTCTCAAAAACTGTCAATAGAATGCAATGTACTTACGTGTGAGTGACCGTTGTCCATCGCTGACATTGTGTATCTGACCGGTGTTAAACGTCAACAAGTAAGCTGCATATATCGACTATTAGCCAATGAGGGCAGTCGCTAAAGAGTAATCAATAGGACAGGATTCAACCTACTGTTGTAATGTCCAATGAATAGCACTGCCCTTGCTTGTGCTCGCGGATCAGTTTAAATAATTGATACATGGATTATGTAAGATGAGGTATAACTGACCAAATGGTAGTATACTATTTAATAAAGACATAATTGAGCATGTTTCTGAAAAATTCGATAGACATGAACTGGTTTCCCTGGATAATCTTTTGTTGTAGAACCTTTGTTTAACAATTCAATAGGGCTGAAGGCTGAAGCATACCAATACTCAATGATTTGAGTGATGGTATTTACATGAGTTGTATCCACTTGTAAAATTGTATACGTTTTAATCGTGATGGAAGTATTGATAGTATTTGTCACTTGTGATTAACGTAAATGAACATCGTGTTTATCACATGTCAATATATTGAAATAGTTGAATTGAGCGTATGGTAATTTGAATAATATATACGTTGACGTCAGATGGTTTTTTGACATCAGGGGATTGGTGGTATCAGTTTTACGCTTCATTGCTACTAGTGTAGTGTCTGGAAACACGATCAATAGCTGAAAATCTAACATAACAATAGAATATATAGTGCAATTAGGGTATTTGAACAGTGAATGAATTGCCTTTGAGTCATATCAGGGAGTGGCTGGATAATATTTATATATTAATATTTATAATAATGATTATGATTAATATAACACAAACAAGTTCCAAATGTTTGTATTTTCCTTTGTTGAAAGAGAAACTGTTTTTTTCTCTTCAAAGGTTTAGACTCATATCGTTATCGACTTGAGGTATCAAAACCGACCGTTGTTGAAAGAGGTCAACACGTTAGGAGATTTTCTTTCTCGAATTTGGTGGGATACCTTTTACACTTGAATACGTATTTTATAAACCTGTCGTTTTTGAGAAACTTCAGATTAAAATGAAGCCTTAGCGGTGATCTTTGGCTAAATGTTCGGCAAAAAAAACTTTGCAGATAGTCATTTTCACAAACTGTCAAACACCGCGAGTCGAAAGTTACAAACATGTTCATGCTATACTGAAGTTCCCATCGAAAGGTATAAACTCAACAGTTTAACGTATATACTTTAAAGGTGAATACAATCTATTACTTATTCTTTAATGCCGCACCACTGTGTTTAAAGTTTTGCGTCTAGCAGGTCATCAATATATGGAGGTGACCGTTTAACTAGATTCGAAAATAAATTCAAAGTATACATTATATCAGCATGCGCCCTCGTGGTACTTTAATCTGTTACATTACTAAATATATTAAGAAATGAAACGGATTAAATACCACGGGGCGCAGGACGACATTATAATATAATACGATATCTATACAACGATAAAGTAAAGATTATGTCAGTTTTGGAAGAAACAAGGAGAGCTAATGTCTGTAGACGTTACCAAAGAGAAGCTTAGACAATTTAGAAATGCATGTAATTTAAATAGTTACCAAATTGTTATATTTAGAATAAATACTGACGTTTCAAACAAATACTCACAGCTATTGTGGATTTCAGCTCATACCTTGATGGCTCCAATTCAAGAAGCACACAAAGTATCCAATTCAACAATTCCCCAGAGAAAATTTTGTAGTTACCAATATACTTTTACAATCTTCCTTTACATGTATACCCTGTTCAGAACTAACGGAAGTAATTGAGCACGTTTTGTTCTCATTCCCTTGTGTACAGTCAATCTTAGTGTCACTAATGATTCTTGCACGGTCTGTAAGCAGTTCCCATCAATATTCCCCCTAAAGTGACTTATCTTACACGGGGCAATCACGAGGTGGGGACTACATTTCTGACGTTTTGAATGATCACGTTTATTGACGCAAGTGGGGGTTGAGTATCCTTCTCTCTTCCTCTGTCTGCTTGTTTCTCTGTCTGTCTGTCTCTCTGCTTGTTTCTCTGTCTGTCTCCCTGCTTGTTTCTCTCTCTGTCTGTTTCTCTGTCTGTCTGTTTCTGTCTCTCTCTTCCTCTGTCTGCTTGTTTCTCTGTTTGTCTGTCTGCTTGTTTCTCTGTCTGTCTGTTTCTCTCTCTGTCTGTTTCTGTCTCTCTCTTCCTCTGTCTGCTTGTTTCTATGTCTGTCTGTCTGCTTGTTTCTCTGTCTGTCTGCTTGTTTCTCTGTCTGTCTGTTTCTCTCTCTGTCTGTTTCTGTCTCTCTGTTTCTCTGTCTGTCTCTCTGTTTCTCTGTCTGCTTCTCTCTCTGTCTCTGTTCCTGCTATGATCTCACCCTTCATAGAGACATTTTAATCATAGTAAGATGCCTAGTGGTTTGTGAGGATACCACTTTGGAAATACTCATCAAACAAACATACCTGCAGGGTTTAAACATGGAGATACAACAGTATTCCAGTGGCTGATAGAGTCTGTCCTTCTTGTAAACTAGGTGAAACCATTAAAACCATTACTTTCACTGAATTTCACGTCTTTTTAATTGTAATTGATAAAATAAGGGATACGTTGTATTGTACAAGCACACCATCGAACAAACCGTTATCCGCATTCAATATAATGATTTGTTTAAGACTTTTTGAAATGCAGACATAGAACAAGAACTAAAAAGTGAATACATAAAAAAATATCTTTTATGTGCGCTTGCTTCACTCTTGTAATGTATTTGTATGCCCAAAACATTAATACCACAATAAAATTACCCCAGACAAAATCATTGTTATCTCTTATCTACACATATGAGCCACTGCTACTGTTCCTTTAAGCACATTTCAGGCTTAATGGAATTATTGGTGCCACCATAGCACAAATAATTGATCACATCAGTCAATTTATTATCACGAAGGTCATAGATTTCCTTTGTTCGTATCTCCAAATGAAATATCAATATTGATTACAGTGAGAACGTTGATCTAACGCATACATGATTATTGAATGCATGTGGCAAATACACACCATCCCATGAGAGGACGAATACGAGTACATCCCCAAAGTATGTTCACGTACTGTAGCATCTGCATCTGGCATGATTTGAGATATCTTTGATTCAATGTTGCGCCATCGGGGTATTTTAATCCGCAAGATTCTTAAAGGTGCATCTATTGTGTTTCATATTTTTTAATTTAGTTTAAATACATTGAATTTCCAAATTACGGTATGTGGTGATTTCAGTTAAATATAGAATACTAAACGATGTCCCGTTTGATAACATTCACGAGTTTCATAAACATGTTATCAAACGGGACCGAGTTTAGTATTTTATTTATGTAAATAGCGCTGAATTGCAAGAAAATCGTTTTTAGCGACGCTTACTTGCAAATAGGTCACCCGCTATTGCAGTCACGCGACAAACATTGTGACGTCAACCAAAAAAAAACCCCACCCCTCTCCCTCCTTCTAAAAAAACTGTATGCACACCTGGTTTAGGAGCATGAGCAATACAACTTAGAAGGCTTTGTCAAACGGTTGTTATCTATATCAGTCAATTGCGTATTATTATATTCCTATTGATGATTCGAACACTATATACTATCACAGATCAATTCTACCTCGAGGCCTGTCAAACTGTCGCTATTTATTCAAGTAAGTGTTTATGATATTGATTGGTATTTTTAGGTTAGATAGGTGAGCTAGGTTTTAACGCCGCTTTCAAGAGTATTTCACTTGTAACATGGCTGCTAGTATTATTTCAGGGAGAAAGCCCGCAACGCCATTCTGGCTATGCATTGCGATGAAACCTGCGAGCATCGGCTGGAACGAGCGAACCATGGGTGGTACTGCGCTGAAATTAAGTGTAGCATTGCACCCAAACCTTACTGCGTGTAGAACAGTTCTCTACTGCAGAACAAGTTGTCGAGTCCCTGGCGGGATCCCTGGACCTCTTGATCCGAAGCCGAACGCGCTTACCACTGGGCCCGTATCTTTATTTAGTGATATGAATATCCAAAACACCCGATCTTACTTAACAATCACATTTTACTGACTCCATCCATGTTAATGCAGAATTTGTTTATGTAAATTATGTTATAGTTTAATGCTTAAAAGTAATTCCTTATTAAAATTTGCAATCTAATGTTTCCTATATTTCTTGGTCAAAAAAATAATTAGTCAAACATAATAGTAATGAGATAATAAAAAAAACTTTAAAAAATGATGTGCAATTATTTAATTTCAATTTTTATCAATTCTAGTTATAAGTAACAGTTAACAGTTAAGTTGGATATAGTCCTAAAAGCCGTCTTTATTCTGGAGTGTGGGCAAGACCGAGGCCTTGACGGCCTCGGACGAATCCCTTGTGCCAAACTAATCGAAACTTTTCGGACCATCTCCTTCACATATATTTGCATTTGAATTCCCTATATGACGTAATATTTTCATCATCTGCAAGGGGTTTTTCAAACCACGTGAAGGCAAAGCAGTCATACAAAAATTAGACACCTGTTCATCAATACAAACAAACATACATTCAGACTTGTATACATACATACAATGGTACATAGATACAACTGTACATACATACATCAGAGTTTATACATAAACATGTACATACACCCATTGTTCATACACCTACAGTAATATCACACATCTGTAATACATACATATAGATGTACATACATTATGATATTCGCATTTAAATCGCATGTCAAACGCGTGTAGTGTAAACCCCCAAATTGGATGCGTCAACGCAATGCGATTTATTCGGACGTAATGGAAACCCAGCCTAAACCAAATGTGCGCATCGCACAGATGAAACAACTCTAGTCAATTCAACCAATCATAATTACTTATATCTAGCCGTGGTGATTGATATGTAACAGAGGTTACGATAGAATATATTACGGGAGAATATGCTAATAATGCCGGTCGGTACAAATTAGGATTGGATAGCGGAGTCCTAAGTCGACAGCTCAAATTTCATCGCTTTCGAACAAAACTTTTTTTTATTAAATTAGATTTTTATAACAACTTAAGCATGTAGATGAATATTTGATAATTATTTTTCATGCAACCTACATTTAAGAAAAAATGCCATCAATAGGATTTCTATTCTACGTCAAGCACGTATGTGAATAAATAACGACCCTTAGACAATCACCGCTGAGTATCGTCGTTAAAGGCGCAGTACGACTGGTGTGTTTGTTTGTGAGACCAGCAAGTGGATTAAATGCCGGTCGGTACAAATTAGGATTGGATCGCGGAGTCCTAAGTCGACCGCTCAAATTTCATCGCTTTCGAACATTTTACCATTCTGCCATGGCATTCGCCAATGCAATAGCATTCTGCCATGGCATTCAATAATGCCGTGGCAAAATGCCATGGCATTCGCCAATGCCATGGCATTCTGCCATGGCATTCTTTGGCTGCAGCAAAATGCCATGGCATTTAATATTGCTGGAAATTTCAAAATCAAAATATGAAATATGAGTAGTGATATTATTTGTTTTACATTGTTCCATTGAAATATTTAGAAGTTTTCAATGGAAATTTGGTTCGATTTCCAGGGTTCAGAGTATGAATATGACTCTAAGAGAATTATGACTTTGTTTTAAATATCAATTTTGTTTGGAAGATAGATTTAAGAAATGTTGATGTTGGAAATATTTTTTGACTTTGGTGAACTTCAACTTAAATGATATATTGACATGAAAGTTTATATTAAAATTTGTGAAATGTTGACTGAAAAAGTCATGACTTTCGCAAAAATGTTGAATTGGAAAAAAAAATTAACTTCAAAGAAAAGTGGACTATTAAATATAAATTGAATTCGGTGAAATGTTGACTTTGATATAAAAAAAATCGATTTTAATTAGCAGAATACACAACTTAGGTGTAAGGTCCGCCGGGCTATGACAGGATAAACGCCCCGCTTCAGTGGCTGTCGCCGTTTTAACTCTCTTCAATGTAATACATACAAAGGTCATCCACTTCCGAACAGCTTCAACAACAAGATCAACTGCAACGTTTAAGATCGGCAAAGAGCCTCTGGAGAACTCACACGCATATAAATATCTCGGCTTATGGTTCCAAGAACACCTCGACCTTAACTTCACAGCTGGAGAACTTGCCAAGTCTGCAAACAGAGCTTTGGGTGTAATCATTAGCAAGGCCAAGTCTGTCGGAGGAATGGCTTATGACGTCTACAACACCCTTTACAGTAACCTTGTTCAGCCTATTCTTTCATACGGTTCTGCAATATGGGGTTCTCGGCAATTCAGATGCATTAACAAGGTACAGCACCGGGCTTGCAGATACTTCCTTGGTGTTGGAGGTAAAACTGCTAATGCAGCAGTTCGTGGTGAGATGGGCTGGCTCTCTACATCCGCTGTTCAACGTATTGAAGTCGTTCGATACTGGAAGAAGCTTTCTCGGATAACATATGATCGACCAATACTCGACAACGTCAACAGATGGTCACTTGGTTTCCGTAAATCATGGTACAGTACAACGCTGAAATTCATCCAGTCTCTGCCAGTTCCTATCACGGACATCCACAACCTTAGCAACCACGAGTTCCGCCTCATCAAAGACAACATCATATCCGCTGACACTGTTGACTGGTGGAGTGAGCTGTGGAATGACAAGGGGCGACAGAACGGCAATAAACTTAGAACTTATAGATTGTTCAAAACAACGACAACAGTTGATCCCTATGTTTCAGGGAACCTGAATCGTTTGCACAGAAGCGTGTTTGCAAAGCTAAGGTGTGGCTCTCTTCCCCTGGAAATCGAACTAGGCCGATTCTGCAGACCTCAGGTTCCTTTGCAAGACCGCATATGTCGATACTGTCAACTACATGCTATCGAAGATGAGATCCATTTTCTTACTGTCTGCCCACTCTACTCCGACATCCGTTACAATATCTGGAAAGAAGCCAACATGTTACATAACCAGTTCAACTCCCTGTCTTCTACGGACCAATATATATTTCTTATGCAATGTCCTGATTTTAGCAAGTCCCTGGCCGCAATGACTTTCTCCATGTTCCAGCGCAGATTTCATGTTTTACCAGCTTATTCTTAACTTGTAATATATTTTTATACAGTACTTTATATATATATATATATATATATATATATTGGGTTTGAATGTATATATTATAACAATAATTTATTTATCTTAGTAGTTTCAATGCTGTGATAAAATATGTGTGTTCGTTAATTTTACTGTAATATGCTTATTCTATATGCTGTTTTACTGTTTTAGTGTCTCATAGGTCAATTTGGCCGGATAATGTACATTTTATTTCTAAGTCGATATATTCATTTTATACTGTGATTTTATGTACATTATGTGACACTTTAATAAACATTTCTTCTTCTTCTTCTTCTTCTTCTGTAATACACGTTTTGTTGTAAATGTAATTAATACTCAAATTAAACTAAGATTTGCTGATATCTTAACATATGATTGAAATAAAACTTTAAATATATGTGAAACTTACACTTGTATTTATAATTGAAATTTGATTTTGAACCAATATTGTTTTTGCACACGATACATGTTCCTTGATTTAATATCAACAGAAATATATTAAGAATAGTAATAAACTCAATAAACTCAAAATATTATTTCTAAGTCAACATATTACTAAACTCAAAATATGTTCAACATTTTAAGTAAGTTAAATTTTCACACAAGTCTATATCAAAGTCAGCAAGTGATCAAACACAGTTGTGCATACATCGTTAATCTTGGTGACAGGTGTGTATTGGGCGACAGCGATGTAAGTGATCTAACACTTACTGTCGGAAACATGTATCTTAAGCCAGACATTAGTTGTCTATAAGTCCGACTCAAAATGCCATTAAAGTTGAACTTCCATCAAAGTCAATATAAGGCCATTATATATACATTTATAATGAGGTAAAGGTGCAAAGATGAATATATTGTGTTTTGTTGATGAGGGCATCCGCCTGCTATTTATACAGTCGTGTATATGAGCGAGAGACATAGTTGTTTATTAGCCTAATACACAACTTTGTTTATTAGGTCGCGCTGTGATGGGGCATATGCCCCGCTTCAGTGGTTGTCGCCGTTCTAATTGTTTCTATTTGATTAAATGATTTACAACAAGGCACGTAAAACATGTAAGACTATTTTTCTCCTTACACAATTGACAGCATGTGGTATGCTATTGTTACCTATAAACTATTACAACTCTCATCAATGTAATAAACGTTTTGTTGTAAATGTAATTAATACTCAAATTGATTTGCTTTTATCTTGACATATTATTGAACTAGAACTCAAAATTTATTTGAAGATTTGACAAAAAAAAAATATTTTGTTTTTATTGAAATTTGATTTTCAACCATTATTGTTTTGGCACACGATGCCCGTACCTTGTTTTAATATCAACAGAAATACATTAAAAATATTAATAAATCAGTAAAATCAATCATTTCCAAGTCAACATATTACCAAATTCAAAATATGTTTTCAAAATCAACATTTCATGTAAGTTAAATGTTCAACAAAGTCACCAACCAACAATTCACCAAATTTAGAGTCAGATCTATATAAAAGTCAACAAGTGATCAAACTCAGTTGTGTATACATCGTTAATCTTTGAAGTCATTAAATATTTCCAAAGTCAACATTTCACCAAATTTAGAGTCAATAAACTCAAAATATTATTTCTAAGTCAACATATTACTAAACTCAAAATATGTTCAACATTGTATGTAAGTTAAATTTTCACACACGTCTATATCAAAGTCAGCAAGTGATCAAACTCAGTTCTGTATACATCGTTAACCTTGGTGACAGGTGTGTATTGGGCGACAGCGCAGGTAAGTGATATAACACTCATGGGGGTATCCGCCTGTTATTTAGACAGTCGTGTATACGAGCGAGAGAAATATCTGTTAATTATCAGAATACACAACTTAGGTGTTAGGTCGGGCTGTGACAGGATATGCGCCCCGCTTCAGTGGCTGTCGCCGTTTTAATTTTTTTTTTTCTATTTGATTTAGTGATTTTCAACAGTGCACGTGAAACATGTTAGAACTCTCTGTCTTATGAATGTATTTCTCCTCACCATATTGACAGCATTCAGTATGCTATTGTTACATTTGAACTACCACAACTCTCTTCAATGTAATAATGTTTTGTTGTAAATCTAATTAATACTCAAATTAAACTAAGATTTGTTGATATTTTAACATATGAGTGAAATAAAACTCTAAATATATGTGAACATTTCACTCGTATTTTTAATTGAAATTTGATTTTTAACCAATATTGTTTTTGCACACGATACATGTTCCTTGATTTAATATTAACAGAAATATATTAAGAATAGTAATAAACTCAATAAACTCAAAATATTATTTCTAAGTCAACATATTACTAAACTCAAAATATGTTCAACATTTTAAGTAAGTTAAATTTTCACACACGTCTATATCAAAGTCAGCAAGTGATCAAACTCAGTTCTGTATACATCGTTAATCTTGGTGACAGGTGTGTATTGGGCGACAGCGCAGGTAAGTGATCTAACACTTACTGTCTGAAACATACACCATAAGCCAGACATTAGTTGTCGATAATCCGAACCCTTCCGTTTTTCATCAAAAACGTTCGGATAGTGAAATGTTCGGACTACTGAGTACTGAGGACTACTATAGAGATTAGTTTGGTTACATCTTCCTACCGTTCGGAAACTGCGAGATTCGGATTATCGGTGGCCGGATTATCGCGGGAGTCAAAATGCCATTTAAATTGAACTTTCACCAAAGTCAATGCATATCTATTGAAAGTTAACATTTCACCGAATTTAATGATTTGTATTAAGATTAAACTTTCAAAAAAGTCAATAATTTTTTCGAATATCATATTTCATTCAAGTTAAACTTCATCGAAGTCATTAAATATTTCCAAAGTCAACATTTCACAAAAATCGATTTTTTTTTTATATCAAAGTCAACATTTCACCGAATTCAATTTATATTTAATAGTCCACTTTTCTTTGACGTTAATTTTTTTTCCAATTCAATATTTTTGCGAAAGTCATGACTTTTTCAGTCAACATTTCACAAAATTTAATATAAACTTTCATGTCAACATATCATTTAAGTTGAAGTTCACCAAAGTCAAAAATTATTTCCAACATCAACATTTCTTAAACCTAAATTCCAAAAAAAAATTGATATTTAAAACAAAGTCATAATTCTCCTAGAGTCATATTCATACTCTGAACCCTGGAAATCGAACCAAATTTCCATTGAAAACTTCTAAATATTTCAATGGAACAATGTAAAAAAAATAATATCACTCCTCATATTTCATATTTTGATTTTGAAATTTCCAGCAATATTAAATGCCATGGCATTTTGCTGCAGCCAAAGTATGCCATGGCAGAATGCCATGGCATTGGCGAATGCCATGGCATTTTGCCACGGCATTATTGAATGCCATGGCAGAATGCTATTGCATTGGCGAATGCCATGGCAGAATGGTAAAATGTTCGAAAGCGATGAAATTTGAGCGGTCGACTTAGGACTCCGCGATCCAATCCTAATTTGTACCGACCGGCATTTAATCCACTTGCTGGTCTCACAAACAAACACACCAGTCGTACTGCGCCTTTAACGACGATACTCAGCGGTGATTGTCTAAGGGTCGTTATTTATTCACATACGTGCTTGACGTAGAATAGAAATCCTATTGATGGCCTGAACACAATCAATTTATTGATTTCTTTCATCTGTCAGTATTGTCATCGGACAACAGCTTGATTAACCTACGCATAGATATCTGTGTACCCAGTCAATGTGAAATTGGACACACTCAGATGATAAATAATAGTCTACATGATGACACAAGTGATGTTTACAAAATATCGGCGAGCTAGCTATCGCGTGTGATGTGAAAGCAGGTTGATGTGTTGTCAATCTCATTTAAATCAGATCAAACTGAGTAATATCGTCAACTGTCCGCCATCTTGCTTTTTTTTGCATTTCGTGAATGAAAAACGCTGTATCTTCATTATTTATACAAAAAAACAACATATTCAATGATAGACTATTCACAAAGTAACAAATAATGCATTGTTGTGGTGACACGTGGTCCTGAAGTTCAACAATGGGCGCGGCTTGCCGCATGGATGCGTTACCCGCTGAATTAATTGAGAATTAGAAGGGTGATTCCCTGTTCCACACTGAGACATGAGTTGAAAGACTTAAGGCGTCATCATTGGTAAGTGACTTTGTTTAATGGCGCCTCTGTTCAGCAGTGGGTACCTGGTGTAAGATGAGGAGTTGACCTTCGAGCGCTAGGGACCGCCTTTAGCGTGCACTGGGTCTGGATATATGCGATATATAAATACCTTTATTATTATTTTTATAGTCAAACAAATCAAAAATTCCTTCTTGTGCCGATGAATGGCTTCTCTTCTTGTTTTTATTTTTTGAAAGAAAATTTTCAAATATAAATCATAAAATTATTACCCTAAGTAATATGTTCATCTGGATTGGGCAATAAGTATGTATTAATAACATGTGTAAACAGGAATGTCTCCTCGAATATCGTTTCCAGAAAAAAATACCCGGGAGAACACTTTAACACTAGTACCTCGCTGCGTTTCTGATCTGAGTACTGCACCATCGAGGTCATATCTGGTGACCTTTTACTCCAGCCAATCAACGACAAGGTTAGAAATCTATCGGACCGACTTGAGTTGACATACGACACAGTACATTCAATGCCATATCTAAGAAGGCCTTGATTGGCGGAATTTATTGAAGAGCGTGGGTCATCTGACCTGACCTGTGGGGTGACACTCCGGTTGACGAACGACGTACGACGGTAACGCTCGATCTGATTAAAAAAAATTATATTTTGTATTCACCACTTGTGTCAAACATGTATCTGTTTTATCAATTAGCGAGGAACATGTTGTTCATATCCCGTGATATCAATACCCGCCGTTTCTCTAAAGGGAAATCAGATTTATCTACCTGTGCTGATTAGCATGTCTGCTAACGAGTCGCGCTTCGCTTCACTGTTTACACCGAGTTGCGTTTATTACCAATTCGGGGTCTGTGACTCGTTAGCAGACATGCTAAGTAGATGAAACTGGTCTCATATTTATTCTCGACGCAGTGTCCCTTTAATGAAGCCACATTGCGTCATCTTCATCCGCAATGCATCTAGCTCCGTCTTCGACCATTATCAAACTGTTAAATTTGTTCACTATCTAAATGGCATGTATTTCTAGGTTCAAACTAAAAATAGTTCGCATGATCGCAGATTTTCATTTACTACCTTCGAATTTTCTCTCAATACGTTATGCAGAAAATATCCGAATTACTTGAGTTTTGCACTTTAAAAGTAACAGTAGGTAAACATGTGTTGGATGCATATCTACTTGAATATCTGTAAATACAGGAAGGTATATGTAAGAAATAGAAATATTAAAAATTTCTTTCGTCAATTGTCAAAAAAATTTTTTTTTTAAATTTAGATAAACCAAACATTAATATTTTTTTTCTAGTTAAGCCTAAGAAAACTTATCAAGATGTCACAAAATTGAGGAAACTAAACTGAAAATGACCTTGAAACCGTTTTGATGTCAAAATATTAAAGAGACATGTAAACACGTTTATTCCATTCAAATATAAATACATATACACAAAAACATCAAACAATAATTCTAGAACAATATACAATATAGTCAAACGTTGAAGAAAAGTAGTGTATAGTTTATGAAAACAATGAGTATTGTATTTACTTGACAACGAATCAACTGTGCTCAAGTACTATCGAACATAGTTAAAACAATATTGATATAAAGCAAAACATGTTGTCATATGTTTTATTAAAAAAAAGTGAACACAGCTCACATACACCCCCCCCCCCCCCCCCCCCCCCCGACTTTCATATTACATATATATATGTTTATATATATATATATATTAGTATAACGTATCTAGTCAATCACGTGAATAATATTCAATAAGCATTGAGTTGTAACCCCCAGTAGCATAACATCACATTGCTTACTCCCCTCTACAAATTCGATTTGTTTCGGAAACGGAATAAAGTCGGACAATTATTTGCACCCCCAAAAGACACAACAAAAACACATTGACTATCATTACCACATTTTAATATTCGATCTTATAGTTTCCGAGTTATACAAATGTATATCGTAATATACCCAACCTACATCGTAGTGGGGATATACTTGTAATACACAATTCTATCCAATGGCAATTGAAATATTTCCGTTTATTATTAATCAATACGCGAGTGATTTTACGTCTACTTCAGACAACAATTCTACTTGACATATCCAACCACAGGCCAAGTTTAGCTAAAATATGTTCCGCAACAGAGATGAACGACCAGTTGCGAACGAAGCGAGTTTGGGCATACGGAAGAGTGGTCGTTCATCTCTGTTGCGGAACATATATGCGATAAACTTGGCCTGTGATCCAACAGTGTTGTTAGGTGTGGTGAATCTGATATGAAATTGCATAACGTCATTTTCGATAACATTAATTGTCATTGTTTGTTGATCTACACACAAATGTAGATAAAAGTAAGTTAGTTTATCAAATAATTGGTGATATTTGATCCTTTGATTATTCGTCGTCGTTCAAACTGAGTTTGAGTAAACATTTCAGTGAAAGATAAAAATGATGTAATAAGGGAATATTTAGTAACAATAAACGTCGAACAACATGATTGATTCCCAAAGATCAACTCACCCTTCAGCTTATTCTGCCTTGTTTGCAGTGACCAGTTGCTCAACAGAGATAAAAATCACTCGCCCATAGGGAAAACTGGTCATTTCATCTTTGATGCGCACCATGTTTGCGCTAAACTTCACCTGTGGTTAGTCTTACATTCAGGTTCAGCAAAGTATTTATTTGTAAATATATATCCATTTCGTAAAATATTGAAATGAGACTATGACAAATGGGAATGAAAATGCCATTTCGCTCAGTGTTCTTTTCGATATTTAAACTACTGTTTTTAGAGTCTAAGTGGTAGATTACCTAAAGTTAAAGGGTGAAGTTTAGCTCAAATAAAATGCCATAACCTAAACAATATTTGTGTTCAGCAATTTGTTTTCTTAAATCTACGACCTGCTGAAGATGTATAACCTAGCTACCAGTTACGAAGAATGTCTCCAATTGCCAATAGAACGTAGGACGACACACGATAATCTGACATACATAGACGACAGATGCATAGTGTATTGTAACAACGAGGTAAAACGTCTTCCGAAATTCGCAGAAAAGTGATAGAAAATTTCCAGGGCACTTTTTGAAACTGATGTGAGCGAAAAATGAGAAAAGGTTGATTTCGAAGCTCTCTGAGCTCATAGCAATTCGTAAGTCAATATTGTATGGCACTTCGAGAAGTAAATCATCGAACATGGGCCTAGGTTTTCGAAAGTCTCTTTGCGCTAAAATGTATAAACCAATATTAAAACGTGTTACTTGCGACTATCGTAGCACTTAGACCCTTTAAAACAGGCTCTTTATTTCAAAATATTTCCCTTTGATGTAATCCTTCAAAACACTTTCTTCTTAAGTTTGCATTTTGAACTTTTCCGTTTCAACTTAAGCATCCTAAAGTCATGTTTGTAGGAGAACTGTCTTATATAACTAGAGGGAGACACTGAAAGGCGAATCTCCCGTTTCCCGTGATAGTCCGTGCTCCCCATGATGATGTACTCCTTGCGCCTGCGCAGTCGAGGGCACTTGCAGATGTTGTTGACCCAAAGGTATTCCCGGTGCAACAAAGGAACGATATTGCGGTAGGTAAATATAATGCTGATGTCGTAACGGGTCGCGTTTCCAAATACATCGTAGTCGTTGATACGGACTCTGGAAACTGAAACAGAGAAAAAGTGTATTGTATTCAAGTTATTGTTTCTATCAGCAAAATCGTTTCGCTGGAAGCGCTTGTAAAATCTCCATATTAGTAAAATAAGTTGTATCTCGTGATAAGGCCCATTCTCTTTCTGCAGAGGTTACTCCCTTCAGATTTCCGATCCATACATCTGATGTTTTTCGCTTAAAATCGAGAGCAGAACCAAAGTCCCTTAGAGGTGAAAAGCGAAATCTCATACTGTATCCCTGCTTCTTAACCAATGAAAACCCATCTTTCAGTGGCCATGTCGACCGAGTGACTTAAAAGACCAAGGCATTTTACTCTGAAGGGTCTTGCTCATTTGCATATATATGTCATTCGAATATGTCTGATGTAAATAACTCAAATGCACTGGAAAATGGATAAGGCCTTATTAACTATAGGTTTTGTCTCTCGTCGCTGAAAATAAAGGGATTGCGTTGAATTGTGTTCAGATGAAACATACCCTGAAAATATCGAAATTTCGTGTACATTTCGTGAGTTAAAGTTCACCTTTTCTCAAATATCTATATATAAGGTCGAAGGTCATATATACTGAGAAATAATGTTTTATGTGACCCAAGCGGAGTCTACAAGAGTTTCAATTTTTAAAATAACTCACATTGAGTGGTTCTGTACTTTTATCTGTGTTTTATGCCATGTTTCTAATATTTTGATGTACAGAAGTGAGACTCAAATAAAAAATTGCCTGTCTGTCTATATATATTATTAATTTCGTTATTGATCCACGGGCATTTTTAAGCAAGTAATATTGCGTCCTTCAACATAATGCAAACGGGGCGTTATTTATCCAACTTATAAACCAATTATTGTTTACAGGTTTTTGGAAATTTATAACAACAGCGTAGCTACAATTAACGTTGTTAAAAGTTATGTTTATCATGTCAAAATCGGGAATATCTTACAAAATAATAAATCTAAAGATTCTCTCTCAGTGATTGACATCTGAAAATTCGTTCCCTGCTACTAACTGATGCAATTTTAATGATTTTACAACCGCTTCGTGTATGTCCAACAAATATAACGTCTTAACATTGTCGGAACAATGGGTAAACTACATCAATATTGTTTTATTGTAATGTTTTATTTCATTCATATTAATTTGTCTATAGTAAAATGCATTGCAGAAAAACCTAAAAAAAATTATGATGATATCAAAATCAGTCTATATTTCAAAGGAAACCTTTGAAATTTAATTTACTTGATTGTTTGCTTGGACTATTAAATCAATTACCAATTAGAGGAACCTAGATATGTGCGAATCGCACAGTTGAAGGAACTGAGTTTTTCCAACGGTTACGGGAACGAACCAAATGCTCAGTTTGAATCAACGTTGTCGGTTGAACAACTAGTTAGTTTATAACGTTCATTGCAACCAATCAGGATTCTCTATCTCTCACACACTTTATACTGGAACATAGGTTACTTGGGAAGAACTGAGTTGAGTGATCTCCGTGAGGCGAGAATGTTGTTAATATGAACTATGTCAACGCCTGTAACTATTCTTTTTGAAATTGGAAATGAATGAAGTAAATGCGAACTTTACAGAAACAAATATTGCCTTTTCGGTTTTTGGAAATACAATTTATGAACCCCACATCTGTTGATCACAAGAATCTATCACAGAAATTCGCTCGGACCGTAATAATTATAATTCGACACAGATCGCTGCATGTTATCATAATTCCGAGTGCGAAATCAGCTCAGCTGAAAAACGCTCGTAAAATCTCCAACACATCGCCATAATAATTCGCTGATTCATCCTGCGCAATATTGACAAACAATATTTTCAATATAGGAACGTGTTGATAAACTTACCGAAGTCACTGGAACAGAATTGTTTGTTTCTGTCTTTCATCTTTCTACATGGTCCGCATTCCTCTGGAACAACAACGTAAATACAAGAAAAATATTTACAATTAAATTTTATAACAAAACATTGGTGAAACAAGTGAAGATCTTCCAGGCTATGTTAAAGCCTGTTATTGTGAATAGTGAATTCTGTACATAGTACTAGGAGTGACTATTGACCAACAGCGGACTATTGCCATAGCGATACAGCCTATTTTGACCTACTATTGCGATAGTTTATCATTTAGCGAAATCATAAAATTTTCCTTTCTTTACTCTTTCGAAAACGACAGAACAACTTAGTTTTCAATGACAACTATTTCAGGTTGCTATTTGTAACTCGTCGTGATCTGTTCGGAATGTTCCAGCATTTTTTAAATCTAAAACCCACTTTTGAGTGCGAATTTTACTTTCAGATTCAAGTAAACAACCGAATAGACTAAACTATCGATAGTTAGCCGCGCTATCGATACTATTGACTGTTAGTTAAAATTACTATCGATAAAGTACTCTCGGCATAGAAACTATCGCGATATGTCTGGTTTCATGTCTCGTTGAATCATAAAGTGAAAACTGGTTTTAATGAATTAAACTACGTGGCAAAATAAATAATAGCTTATTTTCAACAGTCAACAACAAAATACTGCAACCGGATAAAGTCGATTTTTAATGTCTAGGATTAAGCAGTAGAGAATAATGAAAAAGAACAATAACGTACGTTTACTTCGAAATTTTCGGCCTCTCTTAACTTTCTTGGTCTTCTTTCGTTTTCTTATCTTTTTCGTCTTCTTTACTTTCGTTTTCTTCGTCCTTTTATTATAAGTCTTATGCGTTGTCTTCTTAACTTTTCTTGTGGGAATATTGTCTTTTGTAATTCCTTTTCTTTTATTCTCAATCTCCTTCATAACCATATCCCAGATACTGTTTTCAGACATAGTTGACCGTCTTGGATATGGCGAGGTTACGTGATACGGAGACGTCGTTTTGGGCGTCGTAACGTCATCGAATGGAATGGCGTTGTCGAACCCGGCGTATGATTGGTTGAAATGGTCGTATTTAGGTCTCCCTGGTAACCAGTATTCGTAATTTACTCCGGTGTTCTGTTGACGATAGTAGAGCTGTAAATGAAATATAACTGAGTTTTAAGATGTTGAAAAGGAAGAATACTTTCAAATTGGTTTAAACATATTTTTATTTAATTAAATTAAATCTTGATTGGCGAACAAGTCATAAGGCTTATTTGAACGCCGCTCCAGAAAGAAAGAAGAAAGTATACTGTGAAAGGGCTTGGTATTATGTTTTTGAAGACGAATATAAGTAGATACATGTAGTTTGCGAGTTTATGCTAGAAATGCATGCATGGTCCATTTGGAATATATTATTTAGGGTGATAAAATTAGTTTAGATTTTTCTTAAAAACATGGTGTAACTTGGTTCAACCGTATTTATCACTCGTGAATTAAGTTATCTTATATGTTTGTGACGGTCCTTTTACCCGGTGGTTCATTTGAACAGAGATACACAAGTAGTAATCAAACGTTATGGGACTGTATTTCCGATGCTCTCTTAGGGGTAAGAAGTACCATTTATCATCCAAAACTGGGTTCCACAGGAGATATCGCTTGTATGAGATCAAGCGATATCTCCTAGGAGATATCGTTTTGACAGAAGATTTTGAACAATGCCCTGTTGGCGTCAGCTACATGACATCACAATGGTTTTGCATCATCAAGTAATGACATCACAGTGCTATGACGTCATAATCAGGATGACGTCACAATGCCATGACATCACGGCACTGGAAGCCAAATGGCAGTTTTGTGTTTAGATATGTTCATTTTTCATTAAAAACTAATGAAGAATTATTTTGGATGATAAATAGAATCTCACCCTCGTGTCTTCTGATATCAAATATATCAACACTCGTTGATAAAAGTCAAAATATCCTCGGCAAGCCTCGGATATTTGTAACTTTTATCAACTCGTGTTGATATATTTGATATCAGAAGACACTTGGGTGAGATTCTCTATATATCACTACTGGCTAACGATTGTCTTACCGCTAAGAGAACTTCTAAAATACAGGCCCTAGACTCACCATAACCCGAATATCCTCCTTAGCGGGCCCATCTCCCTGTATAGCCTCGTACCCATCTCCCATCCGGTCATAGGTCACTGTCATACCGCCGATGAGGTACTTGCCGGGTTTGTCCTTACTGTAATGGCCGTTCAGAACGAAGCGGTTCTTGGAGTCGATGAGGGCTGGGAACACAACGAGAAGTTTCTTTTAATTGACATGTGAACGAATTCATTACAGGGTGGCATCAGAAAGTTGATGCCGTAAGACTTTGATCCACTTATTTGAAAGTGAGGGAAAGCTTAATTTTTGCAATATACGATATTGTTTACAGTTCATTTGAATATTAGTGATATAGGTTTTAGATTTTACGAACGCTTCAATAAATCGCGTTTACTATAAGGTACATGTATACCATTTACATTTGAATGCCATACATTTTGAATTTCTTTATTATTGTACAGTAAACTTACATTTGCATGCGTTCTTTGATCAATTGTTGTTCAACAAGTAGAACAAATATATGGCTTAAACTCCAAATATATGGTGTACTAAAATTATATTTTTAACACATTTGTGTGACTTACCCAGCGTATTCTTGCTGGCCTCTTTAACTCTGATGTTGGTTGCACCTTTAGGGATGGTCACCACTTGATTGTATCCCCGATGTCCTGTGGTCAAGGTGTATATTTCAATAGCAATATTAATATGTAATATAAGAATTCTGGATGAATAGAGAACGTCCTAGAAAGTGTGTCATACGACATGTACATCAACGACAATAGTGTGATTTTGTGTATTGCCCGAGCGAGAGCGAGAGTTATATACAAAAAATGCATGGTCTTAGTTTGGCACACTTTCGAGTTAATATGTGCTTTTTTTACTCATTCTATTCCATTTGAACCAATCGCTTAAAACCCAAGTAATTTATAGTAACTACGTACATTAGCACGTGCATATAGGTGATATTGTGCAGACTACATTTGCGCCCAGTTGCAGAAACAGTTGGACGAAACAAATAGATATTGTCAGTCAATTAAAAGGTCACCTGATCTACTTGATATTAGGCGCGATTTTGTTATTTTTATCTTTATTAAACTGTTCTTGAAACGCGTTATATAATAATAACTCTTTTTTTGTCCTCGTTATGATAAAATCGGAGTTTGCTGTGGGCTCTTGGCACCCGGCAGCTAGTTCAAGCGTTCTATCCTAAACTGAAGCAAGGAAGCAACAACTCCCATTTTTAACGTCTTTTGATATGACGCGGCCGGAATCGAACCCCGACCTCCCCTGATAAAGACTACCTGTTGATTTTATGGGAGACAAACTGTTTATTTACAGTCTTTATTATATATTTATTATTTATAGATAATTGTATTATTCATGTATGTATTATCGATGAATTAGAATATAATGAACAAGAATGACAATAAAGTCATCAAATTCAATTCTAAATTTATAAGAATGACAACCATCCGTTCCCGCATATATTTACCTAAACAGTTAATTTTAAGTTTAAAAAATGCGAAACGGCCATGCATAATATTTAAAAAATAAATTAAAAAACCCGGTAAATACACCATAACCCGCCCACACTCACTGTTATCACAATATGTGAATGGGTACAGTCTAAAGCTGTTTTCTGTAATAATCTAAAATCTTGTGGCAGGAAAGACACGATTCTGTAGAAAATGTATTTTTTCGTACAAAGCTAATAAAGATTAATTACAAATTAAACAGAAATTCTGAGAAAAACCAAATGCCAAGCTTCTTTAAAAAACAGACGGCGTTTGTCCGTAAGCCCTTCAAGTTATCAGCGACGGATAAATCATTTCATCACTTACTTTATTTATTCGTTGTTTTTTTAGGCAATTATCTAAGGAAATGGCGCAAGTCAAAAAGATAAATTCATGTCTGTCTTATTTTCATGAAGACCGATATTGTTATCAAAGTGATGTTAAATAAACACTACAGATTGTGAGTTTTTGTGGAAAACGCGATATGTCATTGAAACACGACACCTACCGGCAGATATCGTCATTGAAAGGGGAGATAACCCATGATAACCCACCATTTATAGTAGAACGCGCCGATAGGATGTCATTGTTTAAGATTGATGTGGCGTGTAATTGAAATCGTCCATATGGGTTATGTACGGTAAAATAAAAATATTTGTTTTCAAATTCATCACATCGTTTCTGATCTATATGACAATGTTGTACATATGTATGTATATAAACTATTTCTTGTGTTATATGTCGTGAGATTCGTGTGATGGAACATGGTCCGTAGCAACAATGATTTTAGTCCTGCTCCACGACTGTGTAAAAACAAGGGCCTTTAATACAGTCTAGATCTTTATACAGCAAGTCTAGATAAACTGAATATACATGTGGAACTGGTAGTATTGAAAGATATAAAGTCATAAGGATGAAAGTACAGTAATTTAAACAATTCCATAGACTAAATGTTAGTCTACAATGATTGTAATTAGTACTAGTGAAGTTCAGCCACCATGTCCGTAGTTTATCAGCGGATAGGTGAACTGTTACCTTTTCTGTCGCATCAGAAAGGAGATTTGACTTTCTTCCAGTATTGAAACATACATTAAGAAACTTATGGTGTTACCCTGGGTAAGTGACTTCGTAAGAAATGTGCCTATGTCTACACAGCATATTGAATTGGTTACATGATTTGATATAGACGGTAGACTGACTGACCAATGAGCGTTGACGGAGTGTTCAGTACTCATTAGGTGAGCTGATTTGGGGTTTAATGTAGCTTTCAGGAGTATTTCTCTTATGTCAAGACTGCCGATATCTTCGCAGGGAGTCTAAAACCCAATATAACATGAATTCATTTTTTCAAAGCTATTTTCCAATTCTCACCGATTTATAAATTGCATTAATGTAACATGGATTCTTAAAGAGATCATATTAAACACGTAGCATGTTTTTTTCAGCCAGTAAAATGTCGTACAATGTAGTTTGAACGTAAACGATCGCTCGTCGGTCCTCGGGCTCATAGAATCACGCTATTATCGTTGTTAAGCAGATAAAAACACGCTGATGGAGCAGGGTGTTGTCGTAAGCAATGACGTAGAAAGTAAAGAATTTAATTATTAAATTAATTTATAAATGATGAATAGCATATTGGAATCAAGCATTTTTAATTGTGTTATTCACAAGGTGGTCTCCGAAGCTCCGTTCTTATATATTTTCAGCTTTTATTTTTAAAAACTTTTTTCTTTCAAAATTTTTACTTTAGCAATTAGGGTCAGTATACTCACTCCCTTGACCGCTGGGCAGCTTGGTCATGTAGCTGGACCTCACGTAGGAGCAAGTCTCGTTCTTCCCGTTGCACACGCCACACATATCCCGCCGGGTACCCATCCCAACGTGCCCGTCACACCCAATCAGCTGCCGTCAAAAGTAAGAGGTAATATAGTGTGCCAGTCTAACCCTTAAATTAATTAAAAGCCGACGCAATCCTATGCCAAGCTTAGATAGCTCACTACAAGAAAAGGGAAGATATCTTTGAAGCTAATTACATTCTTCTTTTCAAATTTGGACATATTTTAGATTACAGGAGGCATCTTAAAGTTACGTTAAGCATATTTCATAATATCATATTTGGCTTTCATACGTCCCGAATGATCACATGTATTGATTTAAGTTGAACGTATTTTGAACACGTAACTTGCATATTCGTACCCTATCGCCAAATATATGACAATTACTTTTTTCAATGACTATCGAGCAACAGCTCTTTACATGTGCACAATCCGAAAGTCCACTTCCCATGTGTTCCCACATTAGCTGTATGACCTTATAAACATTACCAACCTACATCTGTCTTTCTCTCTGTTATAGATAAGTTTCCAAAATTAATTTAGACTATTGGCTTTCCCCTTTATATATATTGTAAATGATCAGTAACAATAAGTTATTCACGATGAAATAGTACCTATTATTACCCAAAAACCAGTATTTCACAATGTCCCTTTAAAGGGACACTACGTATATTTCATGAAATTATATTTAAATTTGATACATACAAAAATATCAAATGTCCTGATTTATCTCAAGTTATCTCACTCGACTTGCATATGTATCCCCTAACGGCAAATATTTTACAATGACATTCTTTCAATGAAAATCGAGCTGAGGCTAAATACACGATGAGAAGCTGAATTCATGCGCCCCATTAACAAGTATACCAGTTATAAGTTCCATTGAACAGTACCAAACAATATCTGTCTCTTTGTCTGCTACATATAAGTTTTCAAAATTACGTTTGAACAATTGACGCGCGAACATTGTCCGAATTTCGATCATAATCACTGCTAAACATCTTAATAATGTAACAATACTGAACAGATTGGCACTAAAAGGGTAATTTCCGACAAGTCATTAGTTCACGATAAAATAACACCCTTGCTAAATTGTGACCTATGTAAGTACAATTAATAACATACGGAGTGTCACTCTAACTGATATTTTACAAAGCACTAATCACCATGTGAGTTATTTGGCTCGAGCAACCAGGGAATTGTATTGGGATAGCGGATACAAATACACTGGTGGAACAGGATGTTATATTGACAGTTTTTTAAATCCAAAAATCCGAATCAGGCCATATTTCATACATAAAAAACAGGTGACAGTCTTAAACCCAAAACAAGAGTTGTCTATGTGTTATACCCACCATACACTGTCCATGTACACACACGTGGTCTGTGCTATTCAGACAGGGGGTACCATCTTGGACGGTACCGAAACTGTAGTAGTTCGGCTGTCCTACCGTCTTGCAGTGAAGTTCGCACGGTTTGCCTTCAATAAAAACATCCTTCAAATAATGTAAGGAAACAAAGGTTCACTGAAACAGCATAAAGATAAGCTTGATTCAACTGGTTGGTCACTTTAGAAAATGATTATCATATCTCTGTGGCCCCTTTCACAAAGCACCGAGGTAACCGGAAGTGGCGACCGGAAGTTACCAGCAGCTTCGTTTTTAGTTCTTCGAAGAACGAACAACTAAAATATCCGAGTTTTCTCGTTCTTCGTTCATCGAAAAATGAAGAGCGAAGCAGGAGTATATCAGCCTCAGTTTATTTTCTCACTGAATTTGTTATATCCCCTGATTTTCCGACCACCTTACACTGGTGTAGGTTAAGTAGATTAAGTATATTACAACGAAGTAAACAGTTTCACAATTCCGGTTCTTCTTTTTTCGAAGAACTAAGAACAAAAAGTGAGTTTCAGTTGTTCGTTCTTCGAAGAACGAAGAACTTTACGTTTCTGTTCTGTCTAGTTCTTCGTTTTTCGAAGAACGAGCAATTAAATGATTCTATTCTGTCTAGTTCTTCGTTCTTCGCAGAAGGAAAAACTGAAAACGAATCTGCTGCCAACTTCTTTATCCTACCGTAAGTCACTAAGAAAACCTTAGTGCAATGATAAAGAATTAAGGTAAATCTTAGTAAAGGTTGCTTTGTAAAAAGGAGCCCATGTTCAGTAAGTTATTGATCTATTTGGTCAACATTGTAAATTGTATAATATACTCCTCGTCAAAAGTGTCGCCTCATCCATTTGAGCATTTGACATTTTGGATGTAGGCTGAGAGCAAGGAGTCCTCAAGTTCAGAACCATCAGGAAATGACCCATGCATTACATGCTGAATGGTCACAGATTCCACAACAGGGAAACAGATACGCATGCGCAAACCCACTAAGAAGAAACTGTGAAGAAATAAAGATTTGAGATAAATGTCCCCGCTATTAATTGATATAAAGACAGACGTTAGAATAGTTGAGCAGTTCCGTTCTCGATCAGAACTTCTTAGCGCCCCTTGTGTCTTTATATCAGTAGCAGGTATATTTATCTTAAATCTTTATTTATTAAGCGGTTTCGTTCATATTTGAATATAAGCTCACCAAATCCTATATAAACAGTATATATGATTGCAAAAATCTAGGTTTTATAATTTGAAACTATTGTCCAAACAACGATTCTACCATGACATTTCAAAATCCTTGTTTTTGATTGGTTTATTTTATGTTCGAACACGATTTTTGTGAACGTTTGGATACATGATGACGTAAGATTCTAGGCCAAACTACAATGTATGTCATTGAAATAACATGGGTAAATCAGTTATCTTCACTTTACGGTTTCCATCATATTTTCCTTCTACGCAATTTTATCTGTGTATCTCTTTTGGACCGATGTTTTAAACAGTGAAACTACAGTAGTCGATCAAGAACGCGATAAGCCGTGAACGAACCGGTTTCGGTTCGGATACAATGACGTCATTAGCTCAATCAGTTATGACGTCACATGAAATGGTCGCGTCAAATTGACAAGTGGTGGAGGAAAGCTTTCGAGGCGGAGAAACCTTAAGATTAACAAACCTGTATGTTCCATTTGATAAATGATAAAAATCGGTATCGAATCTACGTTAGACTCACAAAAAGTTAAAAACACAGTAGGTTTATCTCCTAATTATACCTGTGTGGGTTATATGAGCACGAATTAACCTGAATAAACCCCAGATCCAGAGCTAGGAGCATCGCAATATAAAATCCTTGGCGATCGAGGATGACGTCTGAAAGACAGACAGACAATGTCTATGAGGCCTCACCTACATTATGTGGTTTCCACAATTGAATGTTACCAGCGATAGGACGAGTCTTGCTCAGGATACGGCACTGGTAGGCTCTGAAGTCGCCATCTGACCGACTGCATTCCTGGAGAAAAACATCATTGGTCATCATTGAAGCATGTGATGATGTGAATGGTTGGAATGGAAGTATGTCAATGGTTAGAATTGAAGCATATGATGATGTCAGTTAAAGCACGTGACGATGTGAAGATTAAAATTAAAACGTGATGATGTGAAGTGTTAGAATTTAAGCATGTGATGATGTGAAGTGTTAGAATTTAAGCATGTGATGATATGAAGTGTTAGAATTTAAGCATGTGATGATGTGAATTTAAGCATGTGATGATGTTAAGTGTTAGAATTTAAGCATGTGATAATGTGAAGTGCTAGAATAAAAGCATGTGATGATGTGAATTAAAGCATGTGATGATGTGAATTAAAGCATGTGATGATGTAAAGTGTTAGAATTTAAGCATGTAACAAGTAGTTCTGTGATGGGTTAAAAAGTAAATAAATGATGATGTGAGTAGTTTTGTTATCAAATGAATTGCCTTTGTTCACTAAAGACTTCATAGTGTGAATCGTCCGACGTTTCCTATCTGAGGCTGTCAACTTCGAGAAATTTCTAATTATGTTCTACGTAAAACATCGCATGGTACGAAAGAAAGAATTACATCACATTCCGTGGTGTGCGTCAATCGAGAACAAAATTACACAGACTTGTCATGATATGAAAAATATTTTGGATAAATTGTATCATGTTATAATATATCCTTTTGACAACGATTGACATAATTATGTCCACGATAAAATGTTGGCTCTAGAAAGTATTAAAGACACTTTAATTTCCCTCCAATCAGCACAGTGTCCCCTTAACGTACCCTGAGTGTACAGGTGAGGTAGTCTATGTTGTGACCCGTGCAGGCTGTCAGGTGTGTCTCCACGTATCTATCTTCTCTCCAGGTGAGACAGTTCCGGGACCTCATCTTCACCCCCCGTCCACATGACCTTGAGCAGGGGCCGTAACTCGTCCAGTGACCCCAGATAGCGCGGGGAAGGCGTCGGGGCGCCTTGACCGGGAGAGGCGGGAGGTCACCTCCACTAAGCTCTTTACTGTAGATCTGTAAGTAGAATTAATGAGATCAATACACCGAGGTTAATACACGAGCCTCTGTGTACTACAGTTCGTATTGAAAGTAGTGTGACTCGCTCAATGTCACAGGATAAATTTCGCCTCCACTAAAATTAAATGTCGTACTAGTAGACCTGTAAATAGGAAGCTCTTTTTAAAATGTTATTGATGAAACTAAACGTGTCACCGTGTCATACCATTTATATTATTATATATTTGTTTTGGTATCAAGGAGTTAAAGGGGCAGTAGCACGTTTTTTTCTCAAATAAGTCGATAAAATGTATTTGAAAAATAATGTCACCAATAGTAAAATTATACCTTTCTCTCTTCGGAATTGAAAATGAGTGTACAATGTTTTGTAAAGTCATGGGAATGGTTTTTGTAATGCGAAATAATTAAATAGTGTTCACAATAAAATGATGTCACCAATAGTAAAACATCCTTCTCTCTTCGGAAAATCAAGTTAACGCATTAGTGTACATGGTTCCGTAAAGCCGTGGCAATCGTTTTTGCCATTCGAAATAATAAGATGTGTTCACAATAAAATGGCCGCCATGCAATTTTTCCTATATACGCAACACCGTTATAACCACTATACGGATAATTGGTTTGTGTAAAAAGATGTTTAACCCCCTTCAGTTAATATAAATGACATACACTATCATTATAAATGGGAAATTTGAAAAAATAAAATTTGAAAAAAACGTGCTACTGCCCCTACTGCTACCTATTTTTCTGGACCTTGAAACAATTGGCAGAGGAAAGCTATATTTGCATTGAAATGTTAATACCAGAAAGTGTCAAGTGTGGTAAATGTAATTTAAAGGCTACAGGAGATTGGTTTCACTTTCTTCTTGAATGCCAATACTTTAAAAAAAGTCGAGAAAACATTATACCTAATTATTACTGGCTCTATCCAACTCAGCACAAATTTATACAATTGTTATCATGCAAAAAGGAAACGATTTTGAAATCACTTTCAATATAAACTGGCAGGCAAAAGAAAGTGAACACCTCTTTTTAAATCACTATAATTAAAAAACTAAATATTGTAGAAGTTTGAGATAAGGTACATTGGATAGTTCATTCATTTCGGGAAACGTCAAAATCCTATACTTTAATGTTTAATTAGCCAGTTTGGCACACAAGAAATCCAAAAGATGTAGGGGTAAAATAACACAACCAAAACACGTTAATTTTTATTCTTTCTATTCCCTTAAGTCGTTCCATTTGTAAATTGTGCCAAACGGGTCCAAATGTGGTCGATTCGTGTGTCCGGCATTATGAAATGCACTGTCTGATCGAGAATTAAAAATGTCTTATGACGTCACCTGACAGCTGTTTCTGTGTTCATGCACAACCTGTATCGACACCTGTTCATTAACTAGAGGGTATGGTTTGATTCTAACACGCCATTGTGGACCGTCTGACAGTTGTCCAATCAGCGACAAGTCTTGAGAAAATACAAATTATTGTAAAGCTGTAACGTTGCAAGTCAAACCGACGTTGTCACAGCCATAATGACATTAGCCATACACCAAAGTTCAGCGGTCAGTACCTGTCTATTGAGCAGTCGAAAAACTTCGATTCTATCAGTTCAAGATCTTCTGGTGCACGTGTGCATAGTGACACGCCGATCTATGGTGGTCGTCGTCAATGACGTCACTAAGATATAGCGTTGACGGCGGTCTAACGCAAGCAGATATCAGCCTTCATGGGCCAAAAAGACCATTGTTTTGTGTGTTCTGGGATTGTCAAATGTCACCCCAACTCGGCTGTAATTTGACAACACATTTACATTAGAAGTGCAGGAACAACGGCGATTATTGTAGCTTTGGTATCCATTGCCCAACTGTTTCTGGTGTTACTTTTGACGGGTTTTAGGTGTGTTTTTCACAGATGGGATGGCCAACATTAATAATGTGTAGCAAATTTACCTATGTGTCACGTGACTTTACACCAGTATGGAGGTCACGTGGTTATCAATATTTTCCAATTGTCTCCAAAATGTGTTAATCTGGTTTTAGTTCAACTTTTAAAATAATAAGTTAATGTTTATACGCCCTGTGTATCCGATGCTTACAGTCAACATCAATAATATCCAGTTTCCTTAATTTCATTTTAAAAAGAGTATACTTTCTTTTGCCTGTCAGTTTACTTGAAAAGAAAATGTAATAGTTGATATTATGCTTCGCACACAAGTTTATATTGTTTATATTTGCCAATGTAAAATGTAAATCTCACACTGAATTGTATATAGGCTACATATTGTACTCTGTGCCATGCGGCCCCCAATACAGAAAATAAACTCTCTCTCTCCCAAACGTTGTTTACGACCCGGTGTGAATGTTGTTATTACCCGAGCGATAGCTAGCCTACAGTCGGATAAATAATCCGAGTTTCGTAAAAGACGTATGGACATTTTTCGTTTTTAAACAATTTCTATTTATATATAACATATATTTTGCGCTTTTAAATTATGAGAAAATCATTTTGCATTTTGTTACTGATGTCGCGATTAATTTCCTACTGGCGTCACATGAAATTGCTGATGTGCAATATGATTCATGTTATGTTTACCTTGTGAAGAAAAATGATCTATGACATTTCGTTTCACTTGGTTGAACCTTCGGTAATTAATTGAATAACGTAGTTTACTGATAATATGATTATTGTATTTATAAAGACCACTTTAAAATTTACACTTAAAGAACCATCAAGGATGTTAGTGTTTCAAATACAAAATTATTTGTGGAAAATATACTTATAACGACAATCGATAGAGAATTTTTTTTATCTACAACATGACATGTGATAAATAATTTTCATATCACGACAATGTAATGAAGTTTGGTTTCAAAGAGAAGTATACCCTCGAGTAACGCGAGTTAAGGGTATCTGACGTCATATAAACAGAATCCCCTTTATTGCATAAAACGTACTACACATGGCAAGCGATTCCGAAGTGTGAAGGCTCGTCTTTAGCGCAAGTCGCCATAGCAACCCACGTGCTGCACGTGCCGTACGTGCTTCTTTTGGAATTTAGGCTTCCCTTGTCACACATTACTGAATCTGACAATTACTTTATAAACACTGATTTTAAATGTCCTGAGAACATACAAATTATGGTCTGTTTAATGTACTTTTTATTGAGCTAAGACCAGCAAAAATTATGACAATATATTCTCATTGACTATTAAATTCAAGCAAAATACCTAGTTGGGTAAAACATTTATTCCAATATCTGTAGAAAAATACAACATTAAATGGAATGGTAAATAAATAACCGCCAAAATTAATATATTTCGATTTCTTTCATTGCTCATAAACTTTATTTTTCTTTCGTGTATACAGTGTGTGAGCTAGAAAACAATGACCTGCGCTTGAAAATAATAGACTTGATCTATATTTTGACAGGAAAACACCTCTACTAATTAGTGTAATTTCTCGGCTTATTTTGGGTCGAAAAAATCTGTGAAAAATTGAGTGTATATATTTCACGGAGATAGATGTTTTGGCAATTTTCCGATATGTTCATCAACATCCTTGATGGCTCTTCAACACTTGATGAGAAGAAAGCACCCATCGCGTTATCTGATCGCGTTTCGTTCCTAAAGTGATTGTTATTCTTTTTCTTCAGAGTAAAAACGAGGAATAAATAAACATTTTCGAAAGGTATTACGAGCGTGAGCTCAATATCCCATATACATCAGAGAGTAACGGAAACGAAATATCTCCACAAACACTGGGTATTGCTACACATGTATTTTGACATTTGTCCATGTGTTAGAGGCCATGAACGTAGGAGATGAATTACCGTATGTTCTAAAATAAGCACTCGTGCGCTTTTATTTAACAGAATATCGGCCCAGGCGACAATTCGCGGTCTGCGGTCCGTTACATCCAATCCAAATATAATCGTAAATCATTAGGGTAACCTTAGTTAAAGATGACTGTACGGTGATTATTGCGTAATGTAAGGATGTTTTGTAGAACTGGTCCCGGTTTTCCTTTTCACGAAAATATACAAACCTAGCGATACACGTCCCTTAGTCTAACACTAAGACTGTAAAAAAAATTTTTAAAAAATTGAAAAGGAGACTTTTTTTTATACATGAAAATACCATTTCTGACAGTCTCCTTTTCAATATTTAATAAAATGGTGATATTTTCAGAATAAATACTTTTTTCATAGTCTGAGTGTAAGACTACACGTCCCTGTGCACATGTATTTGCTCAACAACCTTTTGGTTGTACAGAAGCCGAAATTACACGTCCCACATATACACAGTAGTTATATATTCTATTAAACATTACCAACCCACATCTGTCTTTTTCTGTTATAAGGAATTTTCCATAATTATGTTTCATCAAATGGCGCAACTTAAGTCTTTGTCTGATTTTCGATCATAATTCGCCGACCTTCACCTTTATACTGTGACTATAATGAATGAACTAGCAATGAAACGATAATGTTCATCAACATGCAGTTCTTCCTTTCGATACATTAACATCATTTATAACGTTTTTTACATAATGTGAATGCCAACAACACAATGGATGTCAAATTTAAACTGTATATAATCACTTTAGGCTTCGTGAAAGGATCCCCATTTGAGGTGACTTTAATTGTGTCTTGTGAAAATTTAATGCAACGGTGATAAGAATGGTTCCAAGGAAAAAGTCCGCAGCATCGTGTCTAATCTAGGCAGCCTGAAAGCAGCCTGAAAGTACAATTCCTTCAGGGTAATGATATGTGTAGCGCTTAGAGCATGCTAAGCATGGATTTAGCGCAATATAAATATGCATTTATTATTATTATTAATCATTACGGTATAACCTGCAAGCCTGCACTGCACCAAAATGGATGGCGGATTGGTATTTTAGAGGAAACACGGCATTCATGGGCGACGATCGCGCTCTGTTAATCACAAACACACTTTGACTTAGAACTGGAGCCTGTCGTGGTGTTGGAAGACAGCGGGCAATCGTGAGAAATACTAAGGGTTGAAAGACACGTATTAATGTGAAGTGGTGTCATGACTTTTGTTCGGTATTGCATAATTGCAGGTTTGTGTTCTATTGATCGCGTAAATGCCGCGTAATGATTAAAGCAGCGCGGCCAATCTATGTGGTGCACGATTCGTTCATTGCAGTACGTGATAGTGTACGCTGTTCAGTGTACAGATATCCTCGGTCAATATTCACGGCATCAGGCTATCTTAATGATGGCCCGAAGATCAAAGGGTTGCTTAAGAAGATGCACGTGCATTCCTTTACTACATGTGTTTTTTTCGTGCAGCAATGGCTTGTGGATCTAGGTGAAAGCGTAGGATAATATGTTTCCCAGACCAAAAACATTAACAGCAGAATAAAGTTTTAAAAATATTTGGCAAAATGTTAGAAAAAAGCTTATGTTTATAAATGAATTAAGAATATTGTTTTCATGCATAAGGGGTCTAAGCATATTTGTTTTTCATACTTCGCCTAACGGCATCAACTCCTAAATGCCTCTAAAATCAAGTAAAAAGGGAATTTTTTCAACCTAACTATTTCTGGAAAGCAAATCAAAGTCATGTTTTAATTGATTCTGCATATATTTAAAGGCATATTTCCACATATTTGTATGCTGAAATTAGCTATTTTAGGTCATACGAGGTCATATAGACTCACTTTAGCTTCCTGTCGGCGCAATAACATTCTTATTATTTTTTTACAATTGACCTTAAATCAATAACAAACAAGTTGTGACTGCTGAAGTCACTAAAGGTTTCAGGATTTCACAAAACGTAAGAGTCACTTATGTGCAAAATGGTTAATATATCGACAATTGAAAACGGCAAAATTAGGAATGTTTGTAGCTTTTTAGCTACGTTAGGCTCTTAACATTAAAAAAGATGAAATAGTCTGTATTAAGATATATATATTAAGATATATACAGCATAAGCTTATTAATTCAATAACCATAGCGACTGCCGTATTTGCTCGTCACATTGTCTGCAAAATCTGAATATTGCCAATATCGTAGTTCAGGCAGATTTAATGCAATGTTGCATTAATTATTTCCGGTCTTTTAAAATTAATTTTATCACCCGAATATATACTTCTATTCCAGATAACTTATGTGTTAGGTTGCCTAAGTGCGGACCGTTCATAATATCGTGAGATATGTATTATCTGTGCATTATTTATATTATTAAAAATGGCGTGCAATTGTGCCTTTAAATACCAATATTGCCTCTATCCAACAACATATATCTTTATGTATGATTCAATGAATTTACATAGGTAACTGTGCATAATATGAAACATTCAACACACAAAAACATACCTTTAAAGTGCTAAAATAAGTTCCTTAATCTCTCTAACAACATGATATATAATACCGGAAGTAATTTACCGCTTTTGCGATAAAAACTCGAAAATTTTAAATAAACATTAACATCAATATCAATTACTCAAAACTGTTTACAAAGTACTTTATCTTCAAGCTATAAATATTTATATAACATCTTATCGTTACGACCCACGCACTGAAATAACAACATCAGTTTGACAAAATATAAATTTGGAAAACAATTTCATTTTTCAGCGGACCCATGCTGCTTACCAAATCGTTTGATGAAAACACGTTTTGTCTCTTATCATTTTGGATAAAAGTTATTAAATCGTTTTAAAAAATCAAAGAAGTAAGTTAATGATATTTAAGTTACCTTGAACAACACGAATGCTGAGATTTCTTTGCCTTAATGACTCAGTTTTCTGCCATCGTAATATCGTGACCGCGACCAGTAACGTTCTGCAACAATCGGCGTGGTTTACAGCCGATTGGGTTACCCGTTATATTATCGATATCCGGCTGATCTAAAAGTTTGAAGGGTTTACTTCGTGTCCAATACTGAAACTTGTAGTGTCACCCTGGGTATGTGACTCAGCTAGAACTATGCCTTTAAGCAGCACACTGGGTACCCGGTGGAATACGATCATTGTATTTTCTATTGAAATTGAGTGAATAACAGGCATTTTCATGTTCCGTACTCATTGACCAGGGGTAATTTGTCTACCTGCTCTCCAAGTATGAAGTTTGCTTAAGAAAGCTTTTTAATGGACAATCATGATTCATAATCATGATAATTAAAATAGACAGTGTTCCGAGGAATAAAAGTTGCAACAAAGTACATTTATCGGGATACGAACTCATATCGTTCGGAGGTTTCCTCGCAAAACCTTGTGGCGAGAAATCTATAGTTCCAGTTCTTATCCCGATATGAACTATTTTGCAGATTAAATTCCTCGGAACAGGGTCAGACTATCATCTGATGAATTCGAAGGAGTAAGCATACACCCCGAAATTCGGGTATTTCATTATGTGCAATCTTTCTGCAAATTCTCCTATTTCTTCCTCTTCTAAAGCTCTCCAAACAAATTCTAACGACATGCTAATTGTTCCAAAGTACCGATTTGAACTCGTTAATGGCGTTCTCGTAAATTAGTTTCGCTTAACAGGTTCTATTTTCACCTGAGTCGCTAATTAACCCCAACTCTACTTCATTACGGGTGATTTATAGTCACTCGATGGCAACAGGGAAAGTCACAGAGACTTTCAAGTTTTACTTTGCATTATACTTGCACTTCAGGGTTTTGTACTTTGGCATTCCAATCTTTAGCCTTCCGTTGACGACTTAATGATCAGTTAGACCATTGACCTTTGACACAACTATTTCCTCATTCAGGACAGGTGTAATAGAGTAATTATGTTTTCTTAAAAAGGGTAAGGTAACTAAACTAACGTTTCTTAAATTGAAATCAAATACTGAATTGTGTAATCAGGCTAATTTCGATTCGTAACAAATAAATTGAATATACATGTACATTTATACTATTAAAGGGGCAAAAGCACATGTTTTTGAAAATTTCCCATTTATAATGATGGTTTTTCTCATTTATTTTTACTTTAGAGGGTAAAACATCTTATTACACAAACCAATTACCCGTAGTGTTAATAACAGTGTTGCGTGTAAAGGAAAAATTGCATGGCGGCCATTTTATTGTGAACACATCTTATTATTTCGAACGGCAAAAACGATTGCCACGGCTTTACGGAACCATGTACACTAATGCGTTAACTTGATTTTCTGAAGAGAGAAGGATGTTTTACTATTGGTGACATTATTTTTCAAATACAGTTTATAAACTTATTAGAGCAAAAAAACGTACTACTGTCCCTTTAACAAATTAATGTCTAAAATTTCTTTGGGCGAAGGTAACTGTGTTAACAGATGGCAAGTACGGCTGCATCAGAACCTTAATTTGTCATTATGAAAAATATGTGAGTTAATGAAGCTTTCTTCGGCATTCTGGCGCTCGTCAGATTGAGAGTAGAAGACACGTGGGGAAACCAATGTCTCGTCTCACCACGTGTGATTCCACGAGATCTAAGATGGCGTAGTACATGTGTTCTGGTGTTTTTGTTGGATTACACGATAAACTATTTATCATTTGGTTTTAGTTTTCATTAAAAAGTTGTTTTTGACGTCATTTGTAGAGATAATCGTTGCTTCTTGTCCGATTTATTTGGAAAAAATGGCAAACAACATCTATCCTTTTAGTGGGCAACTTGTTCAACTTGTTTTAAGTTCTGGATATTATCATTGTTTGATAGTACTGAACAACTTCTGAAGGACGAAATCCTTTGATGTTTTGGGGGAGGTCGACGTATCATATGTTGTTTTAAAGAGATGGTTCTTTCGGGATATTTCTTGTGAAAACGAAATTTTAGGATATTCCTGTTTATACATATAAGTTACTTATTTGCTGCATATTGCAAACTCCGAGTGACACATATTACGAAGGGTAATATATTTTATAATTTCAAAAATATGATTAAGGCTAGCGCACATTCATACACAAACATATAAAAGTGAAACCATTCATCGGCGCTGTGAGTTTGGAAAGCTTTGCTATGGCACAATAAGACATTGTTGATACATTATTCCTTACCTTGTTAATATTTCATCAGTTGTTGTTTTTGCTTGCTCTATCAGAGGTATTTGTATCTTGACTACTACACTCTATTGTAGTGGATAAAGATATGAATAATACATACAGTCACAAGTGATGATAAAAGCATTCAGCACCTAAATGTGTAAATTATGTTATGAATAAAGGAATCCTTCAACAGATATTGCGCATCTTTTGACGGAAGTTGCAAATCGCTACCATGTCTGTAGTAATAATTAGACGCATTTTGCCCAAGTCTCAAAGTGAAATTTGAAAAATCACATACGCTATGTGTCTCGTGATTAAGTTAAAACGGTTAATATTTTCATACTAAGTTTTGACATAGAAAATGTTGTGCTTTAATTTCCACTTATGTAGATATAATCATCATCGAGATTGCATACATAATTAATGCGTTACGTTCTTTTTGAATATCCAAGAAAATACTAAAATACTTATTTTCGGGCCTCTAGACAACGTTTGCGATGTTTGAAGCTTAACTAAAAAAAATTTATGAAAGGGTTCAACATTAAAGCTGCTGGTCTAGAAATTCTCCACACGCATGTACACATCATTTATCAATTGCTTCTTTAGTTAAGCACTTGCATAAGTTTGTTGAAAATTACGAAAAATGTCAATATTAATTCTATGGACTGTCACGTGAAAACCTTTATAGATCAATGCTTGAACAATAGTGTGCTTAATAAAATATCCTCTCGCTTTGAGATGACATATTAATATGTTTGTATCTTTATTGGTTGAAGAACAATTATTCTCCAAAGAAAATGCAACTCGAAAAGTCGCAAGATCATAAAATTTCAAATGTTTAAAAACTGTTTAAATCGTGCCAAAACTATCAACTTTTAAATGATAATGATCTACAGTGGAATTGTGTGGTTAACCTTGTAAAACAGACTGCAAGAAATAGATTACAAATCAAACAATTTCTGACGGAGTTATGTCCCTTTAGATTCAAAGGCTGAAAATCGCTTTTGAAAAAGTTAAATTTTTAAAATGCTGTAACCCAAACACGGTTAGATGTAGAGCTTCGCTTGATACATTCATAGAAACAGCAGTATTTTAGCTTCCGGATGAGCTACACTATGTGTTTGTATGTGTTGCCGTTAGTTAGGAGACGATTGTTGAAGATGCGTACCCTCAAAACAACGAAAATTCACCACATTTCGAAATAGCAAAAAATCTATTATTACGGCCGAAATCCACACAAGTCCAAATCGATTGGGGATGACGTTGCCCTTATTTCGGTGAAAGTTTTGTGAAAATATCTTGTTGAGTTTTTGAGCTATTGAGATTTGAAATTTGCACTTTTTGCAAACTTGCCAGATTTCAAGTACTCACTGTGTAAAAAGTATTGCGAAGGAGAGCCTATGGTGGGATTCCCAATATATATAATGCCTCAGCTTCATTATGTGCAAATAGCAACTCTCTAGTGTGTATATCTTCAGAGGAGAAGATGGTCAAAGGTGCATGGGGTCCGGAAATTTTCAAAAGTGCGAAAAATCAATATGGCGGCTAAACCACGTGACCTACGAATTCGTCATGATTTCAAGAATCCAGGCCAATACATATATACGCATGCACGTACCTGTCTCCACTTATGTGCATTAAAAAGTAGGATCCCTGCACAAAGTATAGCGTACATTGAGCAAGTCTAGATACCTGAGACTTGGTCCAGAAAATAAGAAGAGGAACATTGAACAGCACATTCAATCATTAAAACAATCATAAACTAAATCTCTCTTCACCAAATTCAAGCTTAAGCTCACGAAAATAATCACGAAAAGGGAAGATCGAGTTGTGCACTAAATAAAATGTCCCCAAAATCATAGATTAAAAATTGTACTCTACACATAAATTGTTACTTGGATGGCTTTCCGTAAGAACTGCGTGTCTCGAATCTTTCAACGTTATTTACAGTTATTGTGCTTATCTCTCAGCAAGGCATGGCGTTTACGATCCCGTATTTCAAAATTTCTGTAATTTGATCCGAGTTTTGAATCTTATACCTGATAGGCGTCGCATTAAATTACACCACACATGCATTCGCCTTGAGTTATTTGTAAAGATGCTACCGCCTCCGATGTAACCATTAAATACACGAGCGTTATCATTAGAGCTAAATAACTGACGGCCTACAGGGTGTTCCTGCCGCAGACCATATTCCTACCAGTCGTGCATGCAGACGATGTGCATGCGCTCTGATGTTTATTGGGGAGAGCAATCAAAGACGTGTACGCTGTCTATATTTACATCCCTTCACACTCGCCCATGCTGTGAGGATCCGAAAATGACGGCAATACATTGACGTTAAAGACCCTATAATCTTATTTCAGCGGGATGGCACAGAGGCCGACACGTTAGGCATTAGAACAAATGGTGCGGGATCGAATACCGACAGAGCTTGTTTCAATGTTCTACATTACGACCTATGGTGGTAATTCTGTTTCAGCAATGGATTGCAGGTTTCATCGCAATATATATCTACAACGGCATTGGAAGATTTCTAATTTCATTTAACACTTGTCGCTGTGATCACCTATCTCATTTAAAGAGGCAGTAGCACGTTCTTTCCAAATTTTATTTTTCAAATTGCCCATTTATAATGGTAGTTTATGTCACTTATATTTACTATAGAGGGTAAAACATCTTATTACACAAACCAATTATCCATTGTGGTAATAACGGTGTTGCGTATAAAGCAAAAATTGCATGGCGGCCATTTTATAACTCGAATGACAAAAACGATTCCCATGGCTTTACGGAACCATGTACACTCATTTTTAACTTGATTTTCCGAAGAATGAAGAGTGTTTTACCATTGGTGACAATATTTTTCAAATACATTTCATCCACTTATTTTAGCGAAAAAAACGTATCTTCTAATTGAGGACATTTACCAAGATATGAACATGCATTTTTCTTGGAAACAACGTAATATTCTAATTCCAGATTCCGTTTTAACGCAACTTTCCTCCGACGTAAAATGTGCATTACTAGCATTAAGATTAACTACCATGAAATATAATATAATATTAACTTTTTTCTAGAACATGTACGTCTTTAGATTCTGATTAAAATTAACCCAAGTTACAAAATAATGCCTCCACTGGGATACGAACTCCATCCGTGAATTCATCACGGCGCGATCTGACGACGTTAAATTTATAGTTGCATGCATATGCGTTTTTGATTCGTATAGAAAAAGCAACCTTACATTAATTCCACATTATTAATTACAGGCAAGTCGTTTATTGCATCAATATTTCAAGAGTTTGTTCAAATACCCAAATATGTTCATGAATTTGATTAACTGCGGGAAGTGATAGTACCTTTAAGATCATTCATACGGATATGAAATATTCAAGGATTAATAGTCACAAGCTTATCTTGCTTCAAGAATCACTTAAAGTCTTCTTGAAAACTCAATTCAGCCCAAACACAATTGTGATAATCTTCCATACGGAGACAAAACAGAACAAACGATACCAACCCAAGATATCACTAACCTGCCATAAAGCAAGTCCAGTCAAAACATTATTGTTTGTCGAAACAATGTTTTCCAAATACTCAAATGTTTCACTTACAAATGACGACAACCGCCACGAGTAGAATGCGATATTGTGTACAGACATCTCGATGTTTTGTCTGGCTCAGACATTTGAGCTGAATGTATAGACAGCAAGATTTGTACATATAAACTGAGCGACAAAAGAAACGCTGTTTTTCAAAATTGTTGATGCACACCTAAAGCCATAGTTAGATACATGTCCAATTTAAACATTACCCCCAAATGATCAATCATTTCTTTAGCTTCGAGCCATCCATGAAATACTTGTTTATTGAAATAATGTTTCACTCTTTTTGACTCTCCACAATTGCAACTTTTACCATTTTAAGGTTAACCGTAACTCATTTTCTTTACCATTGCACCAAGGTAACCTTGATTAGTCACTAACGATCACTTTAGTGCTTTTTGAAAGGAGGCCCAGGGTACCGTTCCACGAACCGATCTTAGTCCTAAGATCAATCTCAGGCAATGATAGAGGATGGCCTTACGATTGATCTTATTGCTAAGATCGGTTAGTTGAACGACGGCCAGGTAATAACTCACGCCGGTGTCCACCACTCGGTTATTTAAGCCATCCTGCATTTCGTTATCGTTTCTGTCCTAGCGTGGTATCGTGCAATGCTGCACTCGCACAGAAGAGTTGGAATAATGCAGCAAAGCTTAATATATTCAATGATTGAAACTGACTTCCTAGAAAAGATGCATAAAGGCATGGATAAGTTGAATAACAAAATAAAAAAATATTCTCCAAAGTGGGTAATTCTTCATGTTTTATGTTTTTATCAAGTGAATTTGAGTATGACCCTCCCTCTCCGAGTAAAACACCCTTTCGTTGAAGTATGACACTCTCGCACATGCCTTTTTACATAATATATGCAAATATAGTTGCATACAAGTTAACGGTAGAAACAGGATTCTTTATATTTTGATTAATTAGCCTTCAGGTTGTCATCAGATTAACTGAATGTAAATGTTTGGACTTCGTAATATGAATTGCCGCGGCATTTACATACACCCTCAGCTTGTTTGCCAGTCCAATCCAGGGAAGATTAAAATAAATTTAGACCAATAATCTCTATCAATCTGACGAAGTGAAGAAGTATACGACCTCGCAGACATCGGTACAGTCTAGTTTCCATCTGAAGCATATAGACACATGCATGTTTTACCCGGAAATTGCAGACATGGTTCCATGTGGTTTCCGCGATTACGTGAACACCGTCACTGGCAAGCCATGCTCCATAGTCGTGTCTTTAGATATTAAGATTTACGATGTTTTTCTTCAATGTTAAATAAGAGGATATTAACCACTAGCTAAAATATTGAAATATGAGATAACGTATGTATATATCTTATGAAAAATAAATGTTGATTTAGCGTGTTTTTCAATGTATTCAGTGACCTAGCTTTTCTGCTAAACGTCTTAGTTAAACGTCAGTCACGTTTGATGGTGTAATGTAACATTATAGATGATTCAAGAACTCTATATGTCACTGACATGAACTATTTTTGTTCTGTAAGATTAAATGGAGAATATGACGTCATTTGTCATTCACACGTGTCTGTTGTTATAGAAACCAATAAACATATTTATTCATCCCTGTCTTCAGCGTGTAAACGCACATGATGAACTCATCAGTCATGGTTATAAAATGTATAGAGTTCATTACACGAGCAAACGTGTCATACAATTGTTTTTTAAAAAATACAGCGAAGACAAACAGGGAGATAGCGAGGGTAAACAAAAGTGCGCACACATTTCTGAAAAGTCTTTCTATACATAATTTCCACAGTAAGGGCACCATAAGTAAGTACGGCGACCCTAGTGATACAATAGATACAATTGTAATGACGTCATAAATTAAAGACGTTAATTCCTAAAGCCTTACCATCCCCATTCATATATTTGTCCACAGTAAGCGCAACATAAGCAAGCACGACAATGGTGATGTCATATACAATTGTAATGACGTCACAAATTAAATACAGTATTTCGTAAAGCTTTACTATCTCCATTGTCCTTGTCCTGGAAACGTATACAGCGCGAAGAAATTTTAACTTTGATCTCCCATGTGTCAAGAATGGGTTCGTTTAGAGAACAACTAGCATGTAACTAACAATAACGAGGATGTTAATGTGCAATTGGTGTTAATTTGCCTTTGGTGACTAAAACTGCAAGAGTAAACCATCTACACACATTTCAATTTTTACGCCAGAGTTTTGACAACATGATACACCAAGTTGTAAGACGTTTATCTAGGTTGTCTATTTATATACACAATCATTAATTCAAACTTCTACCATCTGGAGAGTGAAGCAAGTTGTAAGACGTATTTGGGTTGTCCATTTATATACATAATCATTAATTCAAACTTCTACCATCTGGAGAGTGAGGCAAGTTGTAAGACGTATTTGGGTTGTCTGTTTATATACACAATCATTAATTCAAACTTCTACCATCTGGATAGTGAAGCAAGTTGTAAGACGTATTTGGGTTGTCTATTTATATACACAATCATTAATTCAAACTTCTACCATCTGGAGAGTGAAGCAAGTTGTAAGACGTATTTGGGTTGTCCATTTATATACATAATCATTAATTCAAACTTCTACCATCTGGAGAGTGAGGCAAGTTGTAAGACGTATTTGGGTTGTCTGTTTATATACACAATCATTAATTCAAACTTCTACCATCTGGATAGTGAAGCAAGTTGTAAGACGTATTTGGGTTGTCTATTTATATACACAATCATTAATTCAAACTTCTACCATCTGGATAGTGAAGCAAGTTGTAAGACGTATTTGGGTTGTTCATTTATATACATAATCATTAATTCAAACTTCAACCACCTGGAGAGTGAGGCAAGTTGTAAGACGTATTTGGGTTGTCTGTTTATATACATAATCATTAATTCAAACTTCTACCATCTGGAGAGTGAAGCAAGTTGTAAGACGTATTTGGGTTGTCCATTTATATACATAATCATTAATTCAAACTTCTACCATCTGGAGAGTGAGGCAAGTTGTAAGACGTATTTGGGTTGTCTGTTTATATACACAATCATTAATTCAAACTTCTACCATCTGGAGAGTGAGGCAAGTTGTAAGACGTATTTGGGTTGTCTGTTTATATACATAATCATTAATTCAAACTTCTACCATCTGGATAGTGAAGCAAGTTGTAAGACGTATTTGGGTTGTCCATTTATATACATAATCATTAATTCAAACTTCAACCATCTGGAGAGTGAGGCAAGTTGTAAGACGTATTTGGGTTGTCTGTTTATATACATAATCATTAATTCAAACTTCTACCATCTGGAGAGTAAGGCAAGTTGTAAGACGTATTTGGGTTGTCTGTTTATATACATAATCATTAATTCAAACTTCAACCATCTGGAGAGTGAGGCAAGTTGTAAGACGTATTTGGGTTGTCTGTTTATATACATAATCATTAATTCAAACTTCTACCACCTGGAGAGTGAAGCAAGTTGTAAGACGTATTTGGGTTGTCTGTTTATATACATAATCATTAATTCAAACTTCAACCATCTGGAGAGTGAGGCAAGTTGTAAGACGTATTTGGGTTGTCTATTTATATACACAATCATTAATTCAAACTTCTACCATCTGGAGAGTGAAGCAAGTTGTAAGACGTATTTGGGTTGTCCATTTATATACATAATCATTAATTCAAACTTCTACCATCTGGAGAGTGAGGCAAGTTGTAAGACGTATTTGGGTTGTCTGTTTATATACACAATCATTAATTCAAACTTCTACCATCTGGATAGTGAAGCAAGTTGTAAGACGTATTTGGGTTGTCTATTTATATACACAATCATTAATTCAAACTTCTACCATCTGGAGAGTGAAGCAAGTTGTAAGACGTATTTGGGTTGTCCATTTATATACATAATCATTAATTCAAACTTCTACCATCTGGAGAGTGAGGCAAGTTGTAAGACGTATTTGGGTTGTCCATTTATATACATAATCATTAATTCAAACTTCAACCATCTGGAGAGTGAGGCAAGTTGTAAGACGTATTTGGGTTGTCTGTTTATATACATAATCATTAATTCAAACTTCTACAATCTGGAGAGTGAGGCAAGTTGTAAGACGTATTTGGGTTGTCTGTTTATATACATAATCATTAATTCAAACTTCAACCATCTGGAGAGTGAGGCAAGTTGTAAGACGTATTTGGGTTGTCTGTTTATATACATAATCATTAATTCAAACTTCAACCATCTGGAGAGTGAGGCAAGTTGTAAGACGTATTTCGGTTGTCTGTTTATATACATAATCATTAATTCAAACTTCAACCATCTGGAGAGTGAGGCAAGTTGTAAGACGTATTTGGGTTGTCTATTTATATACACAATCATTAATTCAAACTTCTACCATCTGGAGAGTGAGACAAGTTGTAAGACGTATTTGGGTTGTTCATTTATATACATAATCATTAATTCAAACTTCTACCATCTGGAGAGTGAGGCAAGTTGTAAGACGTATTTGGGTTGTCTGTTTACATACATAATCATTAATTCAAACTTCAACCATCTGGAGAGTGAGGCAAGTTGTAAGACGTATTTGGGTTGTCTGTTTATATACATAATCATTAATTCAAACTTCTACCATCTGGAGAGTGAGGCAAGTTGTAAGACGTATTTGGGTTGTCTATTTATATACACAATCATTAATTCAAACTTCTACCATCTGGAGAGTGAAGCAAGTTGTAAGACGTATTTGGGTTGTCCATTTATATACATAATCATTAATTCAAACTTCTACCATCTGGAGAGTGAGGCAAGTTGTAAGACGTATTTGGGTTGTCTGTTTATATACACAATCATTAATTCAAACTTCTACCATCTGGAGAGTGAGGCAAGTTGTAAGACGTATTTGGGTTGTCTGTTTATATACACAATCATTAATTCAAACTTCTACCATCTGGAGAGTGAGGCAAGTTGTAAGACGTATTTGGGTTGTCTGTTTATATACATAATCATTAATTCAAACTTCTACCATCTGGATAGTGAAGCAAGTTGTAAGACGTATTTGGGTTGTCCATTTATATACATAATCATTAATTCAAACTTCAACCATCTGGAGAGTGAGGCAAGTTGTAAGACGTATTTGGGTTGTCTGTTTATATACATAATCATTAATTCAAACTTCTACCACCTGGAGAGTGAGCAAGTTGTAAGACGTATTTGGGTTGTCTGTTTATATACATAATCATTAATTCAAACTTCAACCATCTGGAGAGTGAGGCAAGTTGTAAGACGTATTTGGGTTGTCTGTTTATATACATAATCATTAATTCAAACTTCAACCATCTGGAGAGTGAGGCAAGTTGTAAGACGTATTTGGGTTGTCTATTTATATACACAATCATTAATTCAAACTTCTACCATCTGGAGAGTGAGGCAAGTTGTAAGACGTATTTGGGTTGTCTGTTTATATACATAATCATTAATTCAAACTTCTACCATCTGGATAGTGAAGCAAGTTGTAAGACGTATTTGGGTTGTCCATTTATATACATAATCATTAATTCAAACTTCAACCATCTGGAGAGTGAGGCAAGTTGTAAGACGTATTTCGGTTGTCTGTTTATATACATAATCATTAATTCAAACTTCTACCATCTGGATAGTGAAGCAAGTTGTAAGACGTATTTGGGTTGTCCATTTATATACATAATCATTAATTCAAACTTCTACCATCTGGAGAGTGAGGCAAGTTGTAAGACGTATTTGGGTTGTCTGTTTATATACATAATCATTAATTCAAACTTCTACCATCTGGAGAGTTAGGCAAGTTGTAAGACGTATTTGGGTTGTCTGTTTATATACATAATCATTAATTCAAACTTCAACCATCTGGAGAGTGAGGCAAGTTGTAAGACGTATTTGGGTTGTCCATTTATATACACAATCATTAATTCAAACTTCTACCATCTGGAGAGTGAAGCAAGTTGTAAGACGTATTTGGGTTGTCCATTTATATACATAATCATTAATTCAAACTTCTACCATCTGGAGAGTGAGGCAAGTTGTAAGACGTATTTGGGTTGTCTGTTTATATACACAATCATTAATTCAAACTTCTACCATCTGGATAGTGAAGCAAGTTGTAAGACGTATTTGGGTTGTCTATTTATATACACAATCATTAATTCAAACTTCTACCATCTGGAGAGTGAAGCAAGTTGTAAGACGTATTTGGGTTGTCCATTTATATACATAATCATTAATTCAAACTTCTACCATCTGGAGAGTGAGGCAAGTTGTAAGACGTATTTGGGTTGTCAATTTATATACATAATCATTAATTCAAACTTCAACCATCTGGAGAGTGAGGCAAGTTGTAAGACGTATTTGGGTTGTCTGTTTATATACATAATCATTAATTCAAACTTCTACCATCTGGAGAGTGAGGCAAGTTGTAAGACGTATTTGGGTTGTCTGTTTATATACATAATCATTAATTCAAACTTCAACCATCTGGAGAGTGAGGCAAGTTGTAAGACGTATTTGGGTTGTCTGTTTATATACATAATCATTAATTCAAACTTCAACCATCTGGAGAGTGAGGCAAGTTGTAAGACGTATTTGGGTTGTCTATTTATATACACAATCATTAATTCAAACTTCTACCATCTGGAGAGTGAGACAAGTTGTAAGACGTATTTGGGTTGTTCATTTATATACATAATCATTAATTCAAACTTCTACCATCTGGAGAGTGAGGCAAGTTGTAAGACGTATTTGGGTTGTCTGTTTACATACATAATCATTAATTCAAACTTCAACCATCTGGAGAGTGAGGCAAGTTGTAAGACGTATTTGGGTTGTCTGTTTATATACATAATCATTAATTCAAACTTCTACCATCTGGAGAGTGAGGCAAGTTGTAAGACGTATTTGGGTTGTCTATTTATATACACAATCATTAATTCAAACTTCTACCATCTGGAGAGTGAAGCAAGTTGTAAGACGTATTTGGGTTGTCCATTTATATACATAATCATTAATTCAAACTTCTACCATCTGGAGAGTGAGGCAAGTTGTAAGACGTATTTGGGTTGTCTGTTTATATACACAATCATTAATTCAAACTTCTACCATCTGGAGAGTGAGGCAAGTTGTAAGACGTATTTGGGTTGTCTGTTTATATACACAATCATTAATTCAAACTTCTACCATCTGGAGAGTGAGGCAAGTTGTAAGACGTATTTGGGTTGTCTGTTTATATACATAATCATTAATTCAAACTTCTACCATCTGGATAGTGAAGCAAGTTGTAAGACGTATTTGGGTTGTCCATTTATATACATAATCATTAATTCAAACTTCAACCATCTGGAGAGTGAGGCAAGTTGTAAGACGTATTTGGGTTGTCTGTTTATATACATAATCATTAATTCAAACTTCTACCATCTGGAGAGTGAGGCAAGTTGTAAGACGTATTTGGGTTGTCTGTTTATATACATAATCATTAATTCAAACTTCAACCATCTGGAGAGTGAGGCAAGTTGTAAGACGTATTTGGGTTGTCTGTTTATATACATAATCATTAATTCAAACTTCAACCATCTGGAGAGTGAGGCAAGTTGTAAGACGTATTTGGGTTGTCTATTTATATACACAATCATTAATTCAAACTTCTACCATCTGGAGAGTGAGGCAAGTTGTAAGACGTATTTGGGTTGTCTGTTTATATACATAATCATTAATTCAAACTTCTACCATCTGGATAGTGAAGCAAGTTGTAAGACGTATTTGGGTTGTCCATTTATATACATAATCATTAATTCAAACTTCAACCATCTGGAGAGTGAGGCAAGTTGTAAGACGTATTTCGGTTGTCTGTTTATATACATAATCATTAATTCAAACTTCTACCATCTGGATAGTGAAGCAAGTTGTAAGACGTATTTGGGTTGTCCATTTATATACATAATCATTAATTCAAACTTCAACCATCTGGAGAGTGAGGCAAGTTGTAAGACGTATTTGGGTTGTCTGTTTATATACATAATCATTAATTCAAACTTCTACCATCTGGAGAGTGAGGCAAGTTGTAAGACGTATTTGGGTTGTCTGTTTATATACATAATCATTAATTCAAACTTCAACCATCTGGAGAGTGAGGCAAGTTGTAAGACGTATTTGGGTTGTCCATTTATATACACAATCATTAATTCAAACTTCTACCATCTGGAGAGTGAAGCAAGTTGTAAGACGTATTTGGGTTGTCCATTTATATACATAATCATTAATTCAAACTTCTACCATCTGGAGAGTGAGGCAAGTTGTAAGACGTATTTGGGTTGTCTGTTTATATACACAATCATTAATTCAAACTTCTACCATCTGGATAGTGAAGCAAGTTGTAAGACGTATTTGGGTTGTCTATTTATATACACAATCATTAATTCAAACTTCTACCATCTGGAGAGTGAAGCAAGTTGTAAGACGTATTTGGGTTGTCCATTTATATACATAATCATTAATTCAAACTTCTACCATCTGGAGAGTGAGGCAAGTTGTAAGACGTATTTGGGTTGTCCATTTATATACATAATCATTAATTCAAACTTCAACCATCTGGAGAGTGAGGCAAGTTGTAAGACGTATTTGGGTTGTCTGTTTATATACATAATCATTAATTCAAACTTCTACAATCTGGAGAGTGAGGCAAGTTGTAAGACGTATTTGGGTTGTCTGTTTATATACATAATCATTAATTCAAACTTCAACCATCTGGAGAGTGAGGCAAGTTGTAAGACGTATTTGGGTTGTCTGTTTATATACATAATCATTAATTCAAACTTCAACCATCTGGAGAGTGAGGCAAGTTGTAAGACGTATTTGGGTTGTCTATTTATATACACAATCATTAATTCAAACTTCTACCATCTGGAGAGTGAGACAAGTTGTAAGACGTATTTGGGTTGTTCATTTATATACATAATCATTAATTCAAACTTCTACCATCTGGAGAGTGAGACAAGTTGTAAGACGTATTTGGGTTGTCTGTTTACATACATAATCATTAATTCAAACTTCAACCATCTGGAGAGTGAGGCAAGTTGTAAGACGTATTTGGGTTGTCTGTTTATATACATAATCATTAATTCAAACTTCAACCATCTGGAGAGTGAGGCAAGTTGTAAGACGTATTTGGGTTGTCTGTTTATATACATAATCATTAATTCAAACTTCTACCACCTGGAGAGTGAGGCAAGTTGTAAGACGTATTTGGGTTGTCTGTTTATATACATAATCATTAATTCAAACTTCAACCATCTGGAGAGTGAGGCAAGTTGTAAGACGTATTTGGGTTGTCTGTTTATATACATAATCATTAATTCAAACTTCAACCATCTGGAGAGTGAGGCAAGTTGTAAGACGTATTTGGGTTGTCTATTTATATACACAATCATTAATTCAAACTTCTACCATCTGGAGAGTGAGGCAAATTGTAAGACGTATTTGGGTTGTCTGTTTATATACATAATCATTAATTCAAACTTCTACCATCTGGATAGTGAAGCAAGTTGTAAGACGTATTTGGGTTGTCCATTTATATACATAATCATTAATTCAAACTTCAACCATCTGGAGAGTGAGGCAAGTTGTAAGACGTATTTCGGTTGTCTGTTTATATACATAATCATTAATTCAAACTTCTACCATCTGGATAGTGAAGCAAGTTGTAAGACGTATTTGGGTTGTCCATTTATATACATAATCATTAATTCAAACTTCTACCATCTGGAGAGTGAGGCAAGTTGTAAGACGTATTTGGGTTGTCTGTTTATATACATAATCATTAATTCAAACTTCTACCATCTGGAGAGTGAGGCAAGTTGTAAGACGTATTTGGGTTGTCTGTTTATATACATAATCATTAATTCAAACTTCAACCATCTGGAGAGTGAGGCAAGTTGTAAGACGTATTTGGGTTGTCCATTTATATACACAATCATTAATTCAAACTTCTACCATCTGGAGAGTGAAGCAAGTTGTAAGACGTATTTGGGTTGTCCATTTATATACATAATCATTAATTCAAACTTCTACCATCTGGAGAGTGAGGCAAGTTGTAAGACGTATTTGGGTTGTCTGTTTATATACACAATCATTAATTCAAACTTCTACCATCTGGATAGTGAAGCAAGTTGTAAGACGTATTTGGGTTGTCTATTTATATACACAATCATTAATTCAAACTTCTACCATCTGGAGAGTGAAGCAAGTTGTAAGACGTATTTGGGTTGTCTGTTTATATACATAATCATTAATTCAAACTTCTACCATCTGGAGAGTGAGGCAAGTTGTAAGACGTATTTGGGTTGTCCATTTATATACATAATCATTAATTCAAACTTCAACCATCTGGAGAGTGAGGCAAGTTGTAAGACGTATTTGGGTTGTCTGTTTATATACATAATCATTAATTCAAACTTCTACAATCTGGAGAGTGAGGCAAGTTGTAAGACGTATTTGGGTTGTCTGTTTATATACATAATCATTAATTCAAACTTCAACCATCTGGAGAGTGAGGCAAGTTGTAAGACGTATTTGGGTTGTCTGTTTATATACATAATCATTAATTCAAACTTCAACCATCTGGAGAGTGAGGCAAGTTGTAAGACGTATTTGGGTTGTCTATTTATATACACAATCATTAATTCAAACTTCTACCATCTGGAGAGTGAGGCAAGTTGTAAGACGTATTTGGGTTGTCCATTTATATACATAATCATTAATTCAAACTTCTACCATCTGGAGAGTGAGACAAGTTGTAAGACGTATTTGGGTTGTCTGTTTACATACATAATCATTAATTCAAACTTCAACCATCTGGAGAGTGAGGCAAGTTGTAAGACGTATTTGGGTTGTCTGTTTATATACATAATCATTAATTCAAACTTCAACCATCTGGAGAGTGAGGCAAGTTGTAAGACGTATTTGGGTTGTCTATTTATATACACAATCATTAATTCAAACTTCTACCATCTGGAGAGTGAAGCAAGTTGTAAGACGTATTTGGGTTGTCCATTTATATACATAATCATTAATTCAAACTTCAACCATCTGGAGAGTGAGGCAAGTTGTAAGACGTATTTCGGTTGTCTGTTTATATACATAATCATTAATTCAAACTTCTACCATCTGGATAGTGAAGCAAGTTGTAAGACGTATTTGGGTTGTCCATTTATATACATAATCATTAATTCAAACTTCAACCATCTGGAGAGTGAGGCAAGTTGTAAGACGTATTTGGGTTGTCTGTTTATATACATAATCATTAATTCAAACTTCTACCATCTGGAGAGTAAGGCAAGTTGTAAGACGTATTTGGGTTGTCTGTTTATATACATAATCATTAATTCAAACTTCAACCATCTGGAGAGTGAGGCAAGTTGTAAGACGTATTTGGGTTGTCCATTTATATACACAATCATTAATTCAAACTTCTACCATCTGGAGAGTGAAGCAAGTTGTAAGACGTATTTGGGTTGTCCATTTATATACATAATCATTAATTCAAACTTCTACCATCTGGAGAGTGAGGCAAGTTGTAAGACGTATTTGGGTTGTCTGTTTATATACACAATCATTAATTCAAACTTCTACCATCTGGATAGTGAAGCAAGTTGTAAGACGTATTTGGGTTGTCTATTTATATACACAATCATTAATTCAAACTTCTACCATCTGGAGAGTGAAGCAAGTTGTAAGACGTATTTGGGTTGTCCATTTATATACATAATCATTAATTCAAACTTCTACCATCTGGAGAGTGAAGCAAGTTGTAAGACGTATTTGGGTTGTCCATTTATATACATAATCATTAATTCAAACTTCAACCATCTGGAGAGTGAGGCAAGTTGTAAGACGTATTTGGGTTGTCTGTTTATATACATAATCATTAATTCAAACTTCTACAATCTGGAGAGTGAGGCAAGTTGTAAGACGTATTTGGGTTGTCTGTTTATATACATAATCATTAATTCAAACTTCAACCATCTGGAGAGTGAGGCAAGTTGTAAGACGTATTTGGGTTGTCTGTTTATATACATAATCATTAATTCAAACTTCTACCATCTGGAGAGTGAGGCAAGTTGTAAGACGTATTTGGGTTGTCTATTTATATACACAATCATTAATTCAAACTTCTACCATCTGGAGAGTGAGACAAGTTGTAAGACGTATTTGGGTTGTTCATTTATATACATAATCATTAATTCAAACTTCTACCATCTGGAGAGTGAGACAAGTTGTAAGACGTATTTGGGTTGTCTGTTTACATACATAATCATTAATTCAAACTTCTACCATCTGGAGAGTGAGGCAAGTTGTAAGACGTATTTGGGTTGTCTGTTTATATACATAATCATTAATTCAAACTTCAACCATCTGGAGAGTGAGGCAAGTTGTAAGACGTATTTGGGTTGTCTATTTATATACACAATCATTAATTCAAACTTCTACCATCTGGAGAGTGAAGCAAGTTGTAAGACGTATTTGGGTTGTCTGTTTATATACATAATCATTAATTCAAACTTCTACCATCTGGAGAGTGAGTCAAGTTGTAAGACGTATTTGGGTTGTCTGTTTATATACACAATCATTAATTCAAACTTCTACCATCTGGAGAGTGAGGCAAGTTGTAAGACGTATTTGGGTTGTCTGTTTATATACATAATCATTAATTCAAACTTCTACCATCTGGAGAGTGAGGCAAGTTGTAAGACGTATTTGGGTTGTCTGTTTATATACATAATCATTAATTCAAACTTCTACCATCTGGATAGTGAAGCAAGTTGTAAGACGTATTTGGGTTGTCCATTTATATACATAATCATTAATTCAAACTTCTACCATCTGGAGAGTGAGGCAAGTTGTAAGACGTATTTGGGTTGTCTGTTTATATACATAATCATTAATTCAAACTTCTACCACCTGGAGAGTGAGGCAAGTTGTAAGACGTATTTGGGTTGTCTGTTTATATACATAATCATTAATTCAAACTTCAACCATCTGGAGAGTGAGGCAAGTTGTAAGACGTATTTGGGTTGTCTGTTTATATACATAATCATTAATTCAAACTTCAACCATCTGGAGAGTGAGGCAAGTTGTAAGACGTATTTGGGTTGTCTATTTATATACACAATCATTAATTCAAACTTCTACCATCTGGAGAGTGAGGCAAATTGTAAGACGTATTTGGGTTGTCTGTTTATATACATAATCATTAATTCAAACTTCTACCATCTGGATAGTGAAGCAAGTTGTAAGACGTATTTGGGTTGTCCATTTATATACATAATCATTAATTCAAACTTCAACCATCTGGAGAGTGAGGCAAGTTGTAAGACGTATTTCGGTTGTCTGTTTATATACATAATCATTAATTCAAACTTCTACCATCTGGATAGTGAAGCAAGTTGTAAGACGTATTTGGGTTGTCCTTTTATATACATAATCATTAATTCAAACTTCAACCATCTGGAGAGTGAGGCAAGTTGTAAGACGTATTTGGGTTGTCTGTTTATATACATAATCATTAATTCAAACTTCTACCATCTGGAGAGTAAGGCAAGTTGTAAGACGTATTTGGGTTGTCTGTTTATATACATAATCATTAATTCAAACTTCTACCATCTGGAGAGTGAGGCAAGTTGTAAGACGTATTTGGGTTGTCCATTTATATACACAATCATTAATTCAAACTTCTACCATCTGGAGAGTGAAGCAAGTTGTAAGACGTATTTGGGTTGTCCATTTATATACATAATCATTAATTCAAACTTCTACCATCTGGAGAGTGAGGCAAGTTGTAAGACGTATTTGGGTTGTCTGTTTATATACACAATCATTAATTCAAACTTCTACCATCTGGATAGTGAAGCAAGTTGTAAGACGTATTTGGGTTGTCTATTTATATACACAATCATTAATTCAAACTTCTACCATCTGGAGAGTGAAGCAAGTTGTAAGACGTATTTGGGTTGTCCATTTATATACATAATCATTAATTCAAACTTCTACCATCTGGAGAGTGAAGCAAGTTGTAAGACGTATTTGGGTTGTCCATTTATATACATAATCATTAATTCAAACTTCAACCATCTGGAGAGTGAGGCAAGTTGTAAGACGTATTTGGGTTGTCTGTTTATATACATAATCATTAATTCAAACTTCTACAATCTGGAGAGTGAGGCAAGTTGTAAGACGTATTTGGGTTGTCTGTTTATATACATAATCATTAATTCAAACTTCAACCATCTGGAGAGTGAGGCAAGTTGTAAGACGTATTTGGGTTGTCTGTTTATATACATAATCATTAATTCAAACTTCAACCATCTGGAGAGTGAGGCAAGTTGTAAGACGTATTTGGGTTGTCCATTTATATACACAATCATTAATTCAAACTTCTACCATCTGGAGAGTGAGACAAGTTGTAAGACGTATTTGGGTTGTTCATTTATATACATAATCATTAATTCAAACTTCTACCATCTGGAGAGTGAGACAAGTTGTAAGACGTATTTGGGTTGTCTGTTTACATACATAATCATTAATTCAAACTTCAACCATCTGGAGAGTGAGGCAAGTTGTAAGACGTATTTGGGTTGTCTGTTTATATACATAATCATTAATTCAAACTTCAACCATCTGGAGAGTGAGGCAAGTTGTAAGACGTATTTGGGTTGTCTATTTATATACACAATCATTAATTCAAACTTCTACCATCTGGAGAGTGAAGCAAGTTGTAAGACGTATTTGGGTTGTCCATTTATATACATAATCATTAATTCAAACTTCTACCATCTGGAGAGTGAGGCAAGTTGTAAGACGTATTTGGGTTGTCTGTTTATATACACAATCATTAATTCAAACTTCAACCATCTGGAGAGTGAGGCAAGTTGTAAGACGTATTTGGGTTGTCTGTTTATATACATAATCATTAATTCAAACTTCAACCATCTGGAGAGTGAGGCAAGTTGTAAGACGTATTTGGGTTGTCTATTTATATACACAATCATTAATTCAAACTTCTACCATCTGGAGAGTGAAGCAAGTTGTAAGACGTATTTGGGTTGTCCATTTATATACATAATCATTAATTCAAACTTCTACCATCTGGAGAGTGAGGCAAGTTGTAAGACGTATTTGGGTTGTCTGTTTATATACACAATCATTAATTCAAACTTCTACCATCTGGAGAGTGAGGCAAGTTGTAAGACGTATTTGGGTTGTCTGTTTATATACACAATCATTAATTCAAACTTCTACCATCTGGAGAGTGAGGCAAGTTGTAAGACGTATTTGGGTTGTCTGTTTATATACATAATCATTAATTCAAACTTCTACCATCTGGATAGTGAAGCAAGTTGTAAGACGTATTTGGGTTGTCCATTTATATACATAATCATTAATTCAAACTTCAACCATCTGGAGAGTGAGGCAAGTTGTAAGACGTATTTGGGTTGTCTGTTTATATACATAATCATTAATTCAAACTTCTACCACCTGGAGAGTGAGGCAAGTTGTAAGACGTATTTGGGTTGTCTGTTTATATACATAATCATTAATTCAAACTTCAACCATCTGGAGAGTGAGGCAAGTTGTAAGACGTATTTGGGTTGTCTGTTTATATACATAATCATTAATTCAAACTTCAACCATCTGGAGAGTGAGGCAAGTTGTAAGACGTATTTGGGTTGTCTATTTATATACACAATCATTAATTCAAACTTCTACCATCTGGAGCGTGAAGCAAGTTGTAAGACGTATTTGGGTTGTCCATTTATATACATAATCATTAATTCAAACTTCTACCATCTGGAGAGTGAGGCAAGTTGTAAGACGTATTTGGGTTGTCTGTTTATGTAAACAACCCTTCATTCAAACCCTCAGTAATCTTAAGAAGCATTCCAGTACATTGTTCTATCTTAGGACACAAAGGCGTTATTGTACTTCTCCAGTAAGTCAACATTTTGACCCACAATGACCAGCGACTCTCCAACATGACTGCATTTTTAACATCCTTAAACTTCACCGTGAGGGGTGTTTCCTCTTTCTTTATAGTAAGGAAATGGGGAACGATTTTACAATTTCATAAAAAAAGTCATGGTTATGAACCACAACTACCTTAACATTAAACATTGTTTTACAGTGAGTGAGTGAGTTATTGTTGAACGCCACTTGGGCAATATTGCTGCCATTAGCGAGTACAGTACAGTACATATTGAATACTTTTCCTTTGTAGAAAATGGATGAAATAACCCAAACAACAGTGAATGTCAAGCAACCATAGTTGCTCTCTCTCTCTCTCTCTCTCTCTCTCTCTCTCTCTCTCTCTCTCTCTCTCTCTCTCTCTCTCTCTCTCTCTCTCTCTCTCTCTCTCTCTCTCTCTCTCTCTCTCTCTCTCTCTGGGTTTTATTCGCTGATAGTGAAAGGGCTGAATGAATAAATGAATGAATGAATGAATGAATTGACTATAGTCTTTTAACAACAAGTTGACATTAGTATCTCATGCTGAGCAAGGAAGGAAAACCTCAGCTTTGCTTAATTCAGAACATGTTTTATTTTCAATATGCAGGATTAATTTGAATGGAGATACAGGTACCAGTAATACCCTCAGCGGGGAGCGATTATATTGGTGAAACACCCCATCGATTCAGTACCATGCGGAATCTTCAACAAATTAAAATGTATTCATAATTTAGTCAATGGGATTATTATCGTTGTAAATAAGGCAAACGTTAAGCGTTTTCCTTTTGGTGACATCTTTGTTGAGTGTTCTTAGTTGAATAAAACTGGTATTTATTGAAAATGTCATTTGAATGACGACTGTTGCCGAACACCTGGTCCCAGAGGATATGAACATCATCTTCCTTTCTGGTTAGCATCTTGCTGATTGTGAAGTTGAAAATTAGTTTACATTTTATGTAAACACGTGGTAATATTAACTGGTTCTTACTTCAAATTTTATTCTCAGCTGAATTAAAATATTAAAGGCTAAGTAATGTTTGCAATTAGTACAAAATTATCTTAAGCCGCGACATCATCGATGGTTGTTTTTTTATCTCAAATAGTTAATCCATTAATTGTTTTTATCTTTTAATGTTATTTTTTTCGTCATTGTGTGAATAAAGTATTTAAATGCACGTACATTGTATGCATGCAACAGAGATGAGGCAAGGTTGCTTTTCAGTTAAACTCCACTTTAAAGATGATTTAATTTATCTGTTATCACCATTATTACCATGGTTGTGAGTATTATTGCAGCAAACCCGAAATGTTCACTGTGATAATTCGTAAGGCCGAAACCTGATGTCATCCACCGGAAGAACCAACCAATTGGTTGTATTCAACTTAAACTTTAATCCATTAATACATTTTTAAAGGCTCCACATCACTTTTTCTTATTTACTTAGGTTAACACTTTTTGAATTGATAACTAAACCTACTAAAAGAAAGGTAGACACATAAAGAATATATAGAACACATAAAAACACACAGCTTCGTTGCAGGTCCTACGAACTAAGAACGCAAGATGGCCTCTGTTAGTAATAATTACATGTGGCGTTAACTGCTCGCCCTGTCATCGCCCCTATACGGAGTCTTACATCAACTAGTTAACCCTCACCCGGTGCCTGGGAACATCTTAAAACTGCTTCTAATATTCAAGATGACTAACTTTTAGTCTCTGCAAAGAAAAAGTTCACAATAAGCTCAAAATTTGTAAACAAGAATGAACAAATAAAAGGAGGCTCTTAGATTTCTTCATTTTCAGAAATCAAGCTATCCTGTCTTGTCACAGACTTGCCTAGCTATAGGCCTTTATGTAAGTTCAGGGTCTGGACGACAGAGTCTTATTTCAGTAGCCTCACAGTCTTTGATTCAACGTTACCTTTCAGTGGAAACATGATGTTATTCTGGAAAGCAAGTATATATGTTAAATTCATTAAGCCATTTTAATGAAATATTAAATCTTTTTTTATCGATTAGGTGCCAGGCTCCATTTCATTGAAGCTAATTTCCATAATTTAGGGGGAAATAGTCTTTCCCAATATATTGATAAAAAGGTAGGTTTTTCTAAATACGCTGTTTCCTGAAAAGCAAGTCTATATTTTATAAAATAAATTTCACTGAGGCCCCTTTTCAATACGCAACTGGGCCAATATTAGTCTGAACAGGCAGAGTTACAGGTCCTCGGTATAGTCTTACTATGAAAAAAGTATTTATTCTGAAAATATCACCATTTTATTAAATATTGAAAAGGAGACTGTAAGAAATGGAATTTTCATATATATGTACATGTATAAAAAAAAGGCTCATTTTCAATTATTTGATTCTAAGTGTTAAACTAGTCCTCGGTACTTTGTGTACATGTTTCGTCTCGTGCCAATACAACGGACCTCGGACCTGTAACTGGGCCATTACGGAAATATTCCTCAATAACGTTATACTACATGATAGTAAAATAATTTACTAAACACAGGCTGACAAGTGCAACATTTTAAAGATGATTGATCCAGGCTTATACCCATAATTGGCTAATGAAAACCATGTTTCACATCAAGCATGTTACTAGCTTAAAACTATTACTTTAGTTTAACACTTTCTGGCGGGTGCCAATTACTTGATCCTTGATTAATTCATACATGAATTTAACTGCGCTATCTCCCCCAGTTTACTTAAAGCAAATGCTGTTGTATTGTTTGAACCAGTTCACTATACATGGAACCAACTTAAAGGTACTGTCGAACATAGAACTCTAGAACGTTTTGGCATATTATGCATTTTCAACTTTCCATTTATTATCAAAGTTTATACAATTTATTGTTACGTTGTTTAGAGGGTAAAACATCTCTTTATACGACCCTATAAAAGCCGTATCCATAGAAACGGTTATCCGTATTGGAAGGGTTTGATGTATAAAGCGAAAACATGGTTGACCATTCTATCATGGTGTCATATTTAAAACTCTACTATGTTAATTAAGTTCATCAGTTTTAACTGTAATGAGCTGCACTTGTTCAGGTCTGAGGTCTGATCACTACCTTAGAGTGGCTATATATATTTTATTAATGTTAACACCTTAAAATGGCTGCCCGAACTAGACTAGCATGCTTTAAATTAACCATGTACAATCGTTTTGGATCTCTATTTATTGGAGTGTTATTTTTTCCATTGGTAACACTTATTAACATTTTCGTAAGAACACTTTATGTCAGTAAGAACGGCGTGCTACAGCGCCTTTAAAATGTATTCTAGTTTAACACAGACTGACGGATGAACCATTTGAAACATTGACCTGGCTAATTCATACGCATTATTACCCGAGGCAGTATGACTTTTACGAAACGATCGTGAACTTGTATATTGTCCGAGCGAGAGCGAGATTATACACAGTTTTGCATGACTTTCGTAAAAGTCACCATGACACACTTTCGACTGTAATACTTTTATTTTAACCCATTTGCCCATTTGAATCGCGTAAAAATATCCAGGAGGCGACCAACTTCTCTAGCGACGGCAAGCCAAAGTGACGTCATGAACATATGTTTTATGACGTCACGGACGACGAAATACATCGTACGAGACTTCGCGCTGAAACAATGGTAACTAGACAGACGTAATATATGCACATGTGCTCGTATAGAATATAATTACTCGGTTATTTTCAACCAAATGGGTAATAAACACAATTATTTCGGTTTATTTATGTTTTGCTGTGTGTATATATGTATGTATACATGTGAACCAGAACAACCTATGGAACCAACTGAAAACAGTATTCTAGTTTAACTGATGCGGACGGATGGGCCATTTGAAAGCGCTTGACCCTGGCTCAGGTAACTAGAACCGCATGTTTCTACTGCCGATAACGTGTATAGACATAAACAGAGAAGAGCGATCTGCGTGTTTCTGTTTTGTTGATTAAAGTAGCATCGTCTTATAATGAGAAACACGAGGTAAATAACCAAAACTAGGTTTTCTTACTATCGTGACCTCAGACCTGAACAAGTGCAGCTCATTACAGTTAATATTTCATTATACAGATGAACTCAGGGCAAAGAGTAAAGTTATTTACCATATCTTTAGAGGATCACGACGGCCAAAACATTTTCATTTGAAAGAGCAACATTTAGGAACGAGGAAACAAGCTTGAAACAGGATATAAGAAACGAGATCATTTAAAAATGAACAGAGATTTTAGTACATAATTATTCACAATATTTGACACATCTATACACTTCATTTGTCACCCAGCTGTACAAATGGGTACCTGGATATGGGAACGTATGGACCTTATCGCAGGCACTGAAAGTACGATTCCTTCAGGGTAATAATTGTGTAGCGCCTTGAGCATGCATTGTGCATGGATATGTGCGCATTATAAATATACTATTATTATTATTATTATATTATAAACCCGAATCCTCCTACTGTATATTAAACTTAAGGAACCTCAAGAAAGTCTAGATCTCATTCAGCAATACACATATATGAAATAGCATTTCCAAGTGTAATAAGAAGGGAACGTGGTAATAGGTTTTCAATGACTGAATTTGAGTCTAAAACATCAATTGCAAGCCTAGAAACGAAGAACACGCAAATGTTAACATTGGAGGATAGATTTAAGTAATTATACTCTATTAAACTATTGACAAAACCTCTATATAAAAAAGGAAAATCAAATCTATCATATCTCGGCAAATTTAATTAATTTATTTCAATTCATGAACATCTGGAAGTCAATTGGAAGTCAATACTCAACTTCAAGGGATCTTCCATTTTCTGTTCCCCAGGGATCATGTGCAGGACCAGTGCTATACCTCGCTTATGCTTCAACAATTGAAAAGGAAGTGAGTGATGAGATAGGGATACATGGATACGCTGATGACCATGTACTTCGTAAATCTTTCAATGCCAGCAATAGAGATGAAGAAAAAACAGATTCAAACTCTTGAAGACAATGCATTTTCGATCAAACTATGGATGAATGCGAACAGGCTGAAAATGAATTCATCAAAAACGGAATTTCAACTATTTGGTCATAGGAAACAGCTTCAGAAATGCATGACATCAATCAACGTCAACGGTGACATTGTTCATCGATCAGCAAGTGTCAAGTACCTGGGTGTAAATCTGGACGAAGAACTGACACTCAAGCAAATGTAAAACCGCAATGTATGGTATCCATAGAATCAAGTCTATTAGATCATCTATTACCAAGGATGCTGCAGAGACACTAGCACTAGGAATTGTCATATCTCATCTTGACTACGGCAATGCCATCTTCGCCGGTCTCCCCCAAACAACCATCGCCAAATTGCAGAAAGTTCAACATATAGCTGCAAGGGTAGTGCTGGGAAGAGAAGCTGAGGACCTTCGGAATGTTGAATGTTTGAAGAAATTACACTGGCTTCCAATACAACTTCGAATCCAGTTCAAAGTTCTAGTAATGGTGTACAAATCGCTACACAACACAGCCCCAGCATATATAAGATCCATGCTGACTGTAAGCAACCCCCCTCGGACTCTCAGATCCCACAGCATGTACAAGAAGCTGGAGGTACCAGTAATTCGAAAGGAAACGTTTGCCAGTCGTTCCTTCAGTGTACAAGGACCAGTCATGTGGAACGAACTGCCGAACACTATCAAACAATCAGAAAGTGACAATGGGTTTAAACGCCAATTGAAAACATATTTGTTTGAAAAGTACTAAATTCCCAAGTCTGATTATTGTAAAGCGCTTTTGATGATTTTAATCCTAAAACGCGCTATATCAAATTACATATTTGTATTTGTATTTGTATGATGTACCAACTAAAATGCTCATTATTCACCTAAAGAAAGGACAATATGTCATCCAGAAAATAGTCGCTCAATAAAGTTCTCATCAATAGAATTTGTTTCTCATTACAATACCAACTCCTAAATGCCTTTGGAAAACTTTATTCTGTTGTCATTTTCAAATTTACACATTTAATTATAATAATAAAACCAATTCGGAAAATGGTGTTGAGTCCTTGCCACCATACAGCACCAGTTCAAGCGTTGTCCTATCTTATAATGCTGAGCGATAAGCAAGGAAGCAAGGAAGCAACACCTTCCATCTTTTAGAATTCGGTATGACGCGGCCAGGAATCGAACCCGACCTTTCGGATGATGAGCGGATATCCCCAAGAAATTAAGTTTCTTCAGATGCTAAATTTTAATTCACAAATATACAATTGGGTATCACAAGGGTTTACATACATCTATCATTGAATATCACAATACATATATGTACAGTTTTGTTCTGTAACTCTTATAGATACACGTGAGAAAATATGTTTTACGGTATGAGACATAAAACATATTGATGTTAATGATGATCGGTGTGCGGGGTAATTACATGTTACAGGCGCCACCTGGATACGTTACAATGTTACAGAAGTTCGTGCCGTAACCAGCACATCTGGTCGAAGCGAACAGCATCTAATCTCTTTACTTCATTAACGTTTTTCACTAATTAGAAATCTAGAGTTTATGAGCCAGGGACACCATCACTGCGGAGCTTACATGTTTATCATAATTGGATGCACAGAACATCTGTGTGTTTAACTTTGTCTCTTGGTTGATTTAAAGGTACCTGCCCACCACGTGTTTAAGGAATTACATCAGTTCATTAGAGTAATTGATATGTAAGGTAATGAAGTATTTTATGTTAATATAATTGTAACGGAAATGTACATATATAGAGCATACTAAACGACCTTCCATATAATGGCATTTTTAAAACTAGTTATATAAAGATTTGGTATTAGAGCGGAAGTGAGTTTGATACAAAACCATTCACGAGTTTATATATAAATACGTAGTCATAATATACAGGCTTCAATAAATTCATAAACATTATATTTCTTTTGTGGGTGGATATCTCACATTGATAATGCCATTTTAGCTTAATAATATAATAATTACTACACACGTAGATGATTTTGTACTTGTGTGAATAATTTAAATACAAGACGTACGTAGTAAGAAACTTTATGCTAATAAATTCGTATAACGTATAAATATTGTTAATGTAAGGTACGTTGTAATTTCAGCTTCAATAAATTAATTATCTTTTTATACTCGACTTATTCACTTTTGGTAAATGTATGAATATTGTTAATAATACGTACGTTGTAATATTTTCGAGCTTCAATAAATTCATAGTCTGCTTATACTAGACTTCTGCACTTTTGGCAAATGTATAAATATTCTTAATAATGCGTACGCCGTTATATATTAATACTTCAATAAATGCATAATGTTTAAACCATGTGCACATTGTGAAATATATGAACATTGTTAAAACAATCCGCCCAACGTATTATCATTAATCTCTAATACATTCATGATATTTACACCACTTTGACACGTTTGGCAAATGTATGAATACTTCACCTACAAGACCTACATAGTAAACCCATTGAAGCTTTATTTCAGATGTTGGTTGGCTTCTATTCCGGTGTTGTTTGTTGGATTTCTTGTGTTAACAACACGAACACACCACATTCCACAGAGAAGCGACAAGTTACATCATTCCTCAGCCAATCGTCTAAATCCAAGCTTTTCTATTCCGCTATGCCGAGTATGGGAAGCACGCAACGTCATTGACATCCACGCCGTCATCAATGTACGATTCTCATTTTTCAATTGTTGTTTTATCTACAGACGGCATAGACATTATATGGTTTTTCAAAATGTACGAATATTTTTATTTATATTAGTATATTTTCTGGCTTAAAGTTGAACCTTAATACTTAAATTTACCTGCCTCGTTTGTATATGTTATGTTTGGCTTTCAAAGTCATAAGAAAGGCGATATTTTCTGCACAACAACTTCTGTATTGTAAACATACTCTACGTTTCTGTGTACAGTGTACGTTTCTGTGTACAGTTGAATTGAAGGAAGTCAGCATATAATCCAAAACGTGCATGTTCACAATAAAGAAGTTGTAAGACAGAAAACGTTGCTTTTCTTATGTATTCCACTTCTACATGCCCTTCAAAAACTTAACTTGTGTCCAACTCATGTTATATTCATGATCAGAAAGCTAGACTTGGTAGACTTGAACTCTTGACTGTACTCAAGGCTCCAAGTGGTCCAATATATGTAATAATTTAAACATCGCAAATAACTAAGATAACTTTAATTTAACATTAATGTAATGTTAAACAAAAGGAGAAACTTGAATTTAAAACAATGTGAGTTTGTGTCCATACAGTTGAGTTGTGACTTGCCGACGGAGGACATATACTCTATAGAGGGTCTCCATTGTTTATACAGTCACAGAGAAGGACGTAATTTTGTGTAAATCTTTGTAAAAATAGCCATGCGAGAGGATCACCACGCCTCATAGGTATCAATGGAGTTATAGCTAAACAGCAAAACTTCAAACTTAGCTTCTGATTTTTTTTAAACAACGTTCATCACTTGAAGGGGAAAAAATAAACTGTAACGAAGGAAGCATTGTTTTTGAAGAGCACGTTTCTGTTATTATATCAAGATTATCGTTCGAAAACGAAGTGCAAGGTGGTATACTATTGATTAAAGACATCAGAGACTTGGGGAAGATAATGCAATATACTGCCTAACACATGGGGCCTCTGTTTTGTATTAAAGTAATACCAAATGTGCACGTCACTGAGATAAATGGTACAGAGCTAATCCATCTACAGTTATGTTATACCCTGTATTAAAACTCATTATATGAAATGTTTATTTTTTCAGAAAGTTTAGGTAAAATATGCTTCAAATGCATATTATCGTTATACTGTCTTTCTTGAAAGCCATTGAGAAGTTGGTGTTTAAATTGTGAATCACAACATCTTCCCTATAGTATTGTATTCCTTAATACACCGTTCCAGGGACAGTATTTTCGAAACTAAGATAGTTGTAAGCCGATGTTAATGTGTGGTACTTACGAATATCTTACCACTAATTAGTAAGATATGTACTTGCTTAAGTTGCAAGAAATAACCCCAAACCGCTTTACATGTGAAAACAATGAAGTTGTCAGCCATAATTGTTTGTCTCATACGTTATATTGAATGCTGATGATTTTGGGGCATCATATACATTCATCCTCGCGTTATACAGCGGGGCTAAACTGTACTGTTATTTAAATGATAAAACTAAATTTTATATACGTATATCTCTTTTCAAATATATTGTGTCAATAATGTAACTTGTGCCCAAGGTTTGTGTATAAACTTCTTATATTGCCAAAACCAACAACAATGGTGCATGTTTTCTTAACAAATTGGGGGGAAGGGAGCATCGTACTACTCAAAGTCTTAGTTTATGTGTATCCCTCACATAAGGTCGTCGTGGATATGTGAGCTCTTGGTGTATATAGTTATATGATTATCTTTGATATTCCATATGTTTTATTCTTATATTCTACTCTCCGGTCATGCAGTTCTCTTAAATACAATATATAACGTACGATGACAATACTGTTTAAACGTTGACACTGCAATATTTATCCGATGGTAGAACAAATATCCAATTTATCATATGTAAAATAAACAAAAAAATCTACCTCTTTTACCTGAGATCGTGAAACGTTGTAAACACATGGTATTTCCGTTAGATTAGGAGTTGGTTTCCAATTAAAACAAATTAAATAGTACTCACCAATACAGCAAGAGTGAAAATAATACCGAGTTGCAATGATCGTATCATGATGTTCTGATTGTCATTCCGATATATTCCAAATGCAAGTCACACGCGACTCGGAAGCAAGCGATACCGTTGATTCTCAAACCATGCTGCTTTTTGTGTAAAACAACGCTGTAAAGCTAAGAGTGGCTGCGTTCGGGCGAATCTTTCCACGGTTGGAAATTCTAACGCGTGGGTAGTTTATCGTGTATAGTGATAACAGGCTTGCTTCAATTTCATTTTGTAAAACTTCTCGTTTTGTTTTAAATACTTAATTTATAGGAAAAGGAATATAACATGCAACGTAGTTAATGGAAAAATCTCTCCCTAAGACTTTCATTTGAGATTAAACTGTAAAAACGAAATACTCAATTAATCTTGAGCGTATGATAAGGCTGTCAGGTGTATGAAATGTTATCTTACATTTGAACACGGATATAACGATCTCAGTTCGCATTTAGTTCGCTATATCCACTGTTCGCTATTCCCGTTATATCATACTATATAGGGTTTTTGACGGGACTTATAAATTCGTTCGTTATATCGGTATGTTCGCTATATCCGTATGTTCGCTATATCCGTATGTTCGCTATATCCGTGTTCTACTGCATTTTGATTGAATGACATTAAACGTGTAATGTATAAGAAAAACAGATTTACAGATTGGAATTTCGTTATTATAAATGTGATGATTTGTTTCGATCTACATCTAAAAGTAACTGTGGATTTCTTGTGATAACCTTTCAATATTGTGATGATGATGACGTTTAAAATATTGATAATAACTTTTATATTTTTAATAACACAGCGCTATTTCATCTCTTTATGATCATAATATGGTGATGGTTTGGAACATATCTATTTTGAAAGCGATAGGAAAACATTATGTGTAAATATACTTTTTATAGGGTATTTTAAAAATACGATCTTGCCTTCGAATTTCATTACAACATAAAATTACTCTTTTAACTGTACTTTTTCTGAAAGGCAAACAACGAAGAAAACGATGCAATGTACAGCTTCACCAAAACGCAGCATGTCAAAACAACTTATCTGTTTCTGGCAGAGGAGCAATAACGTATTTTGGCGAGTATAGGGAAACAAGACAGTTACTATTCGCAGGAATTAGAACGCCAAAGTTCCTCAAGTTCTACGAGGAGGAGAAACTCCCCTTTTACTCGTCTGGCAGCCAGATCTCAGGATTTAAGACAAATATTTGCTGAGCACATACATTTTTTTGTATTTAAACCTACGTAACAACATGTTATACTACTGGTCACAGAGAAATGACGTTCTTTTTCAAAATAATCAACAATGCATGTTTAATGAGGTGAAAGATTTCCCTCTGCAATACATCCATGCACAGGCCAAATTTAGCGCAAATATGTTGCGCAGCAGAGATGAAATTACAAGTTTTGCCAAGATAAGTACGTTCTGAAAACTGGTAATATCATCTCTGTTGCGCAATATATTTGCGCTAAACTTGTATGTATTCCAGATTAAAAGATCGTACTCTTAATATCTTATATAGATGATTCTATAATTGATAAATGATATAAAGCTCGACTTATATATTTCTTTTAAAACGAGTGATATGATTTTTAAAGGGAGACAATTATACTTTATTAATTTATGTGCATCTTAGAGCTTGACTAAAAACTGTATTAAACGAATGGTGTAACTTAAAGGGATATAATTAAGTTAAAAAGATATTTTATGTACCTCTTCATTTAAAAATTACATGCGTGTTTGTAAAGGGAGGTAATCGTCCAGGTACAAATGACAGAGATAAATAAGAGCTAATTACACAGGCCCTGTTCTGTTGTACTGCAGAGGCGAAGATCTTATGAAGATCTCTCACTACTGTTTCAGTAGCAGTTGTCGCCCTTGTAATGATACCGTAAACATATCAGACGTTCATATCAACATAATCTACTTGCTCACTCGTCGGCCCTTCGGATTAACTGCATCCCAAAAGTCAGTTCACCTACGGTTGGACCTCAGTGGATACTGCTATATGACCATTTCGTTTGTGTTTTTGGTTGTAAATGATTTAAGTTTCGATAACACAGTACAAAAACATGACTTTAGAGGGGAACCGCGTCAATGATAAATATGAGATCAGATTTATCTACCTATGCTGATAAACGTGCCTGGTAACGAGTCACAGGCCCCGAATTGCAGACAATTGAAGTAACTAGTTATAAAACCTACTGCATGTAAACAGTGAAGAGAAGCGTAACTCGTTAGCAGACATGTTAATCAGCATAGGTAGATAAATGTGATCTCATTTTTATCATCGAAGCGGTGTCCCTTTAACAGTTTTAGTAAATAAGGACGAAAAACGCTCCTTTTCATTGTGGTTATATAATGCTCGATCAGGGTATGCGAGGCAAATGTTGCTAAGATAATCAGGGGATTAAAGTAGCATTGTGTACATGATTAACCCGAAAGACTGGATTCAATTATTAACAGTAAACTTTCAAAATAGTGTTCAGTCAATCTAAATAAATTTAGATGAACTGTTCTATATTTTGTAATAACATTATAAAATATGTCGATCTAAATTTATTTAGATTGGTGTTCAGTATACGTTGTCATCGATTCTCAAAAATGTTCTTGCAATCTATATTTTCAAATTCCGTAAAATGCGATAAGAAAACATCGAAATTTAACCTGATGTCAATATTTCATCATGTTTAACAGTGCATTATAAGGCTGCAATTTACTTTATTATTGGTGAACCAATAATAACAAATAAGTATATGAGGTAACTTGTCACAGCACAAGGTTATCCATGGTTTTATATATGGTCCGTTACTATAAAACCTGAGTAACCGAGGATGGTCACAACGGTAAAAAGACAGTATTTGGTGTCCGAGGTAAATCCAAAATAATGATTTTTTAATATTTAGTCTAAACTCACGGGTAAAAGAAAGTATAGGTACAACAACGCAAGATATTTTAATCACCGAGTGATGAACAAGATTGAAACACAGTTCCACCATGTAAGTAAGAGCAAGCTAACTTTGTTTGTAAATTTTGAAACATTATCTGTTCATCATTCTGAAAATCACGGCTTTTTAAAAATCGTATCGTTATAGAATCTCCTTAACCAAGCGAGATAGGGGAGTGAAATTGGGCTTTCAGGCTTGTTTTTTGACGTCCTACAGCAACGATGTGTCATTGATTTAAAGTCAAAGGGAGTACATTATGTCGATACCATCGTGTACTAACATAATTTCCATATTTCATAAAATTTAACCTTAAATACCCAGAATTATTTTCCAAAATACCTTTTGAAATAGCTATTTCAGCACCCCATGTGTGCTTGAACAGATGTAAAATATTAAGTATCATACTCTCATGAATGAAATTGTGTATATCTATTAACGAGATATATCCTCATGACAAACATTCAAAACCGAGTTTATCCAGCAGAAATGTTTTGTGTTGTAAAGAAGATATACTTTCTTTTGCCGTTTATAAACTTTGATTTATTAATTTGAAACTCAATTTTACCCAATTTTAAATTCCGTGCTTCCATTTCATTGTGTATTAAGATAAAAACAACTTGCTTGCTTGACTGGTTAAAAAATCACAAGATACAAAACTTCCAAAGAAGGTGAACAGACTTTTAGGATGCAGCAGTGTTGAAGATAAGACACAATACAGTAGGTTGCCGTGCTATTATGGGGCTTACCTCTCACGTTTAAGTGGTCTCTTTTAAAAGAAAATAAAACATGGTAGGCAAGTTTAATTTTGTGAAAAATGACTACCATAAAGTAAATCAACGTTAAACAGTTATGGGGAAAGGGCGTAAACAATAAACGGCTTAAATAGCTACCCTGGCACAGCACAATTGTTGGCACGAATAATTTGCACGTACGTACATTGGCGCTAAGCCTTGCTGCCAGTCCCTACTGATAATTTTCTCAATGATAAACTGCCAGGCAAAAAAGAGTACTCACTTCTGTGGATGTTATCATATTTATGATTTAAATTGCAAATATCTCAAGTTTTCGATGTCATATTCTAAAACTGAAATTACAGGTATTTATAGTCAGCAGTCAAAAAATACTTCTACAAACAAAATTACTTTTCAAATTTTAAAATTTCTAAAACAAAATGTGTTTGATGATACACCTCTCTTCATCGACACATAAGACAGAATTGATAAATGTGCCTGATATTGCACACATTTACAACATTTTAAACATTGTATATAGGGTCATGTTGGTCTGTTACCCCTGTCATCATCAAACAAAGATAGTTTAACTAAAATTTAACCAGAGTCACCAATTAATACATTCAAACTAATACAGATAAGTATTATTGTAACGTGCCAATGTCAAATGAATCTGATTTCTTTTTAATATTGAATCATTCGAAACCAGCTGAGGTGAGTACTTACTTTTGTCCGGTAGTTTAGTTGAAGTGAATGTGCATTAGTCCTGTATCCCTACACTGTGTAGTTTAGGGAGACTGAAATACAGTCTTGAATCATCCTCTTTCAGGTTTACAGCTGTATGCAAGCCCTGTAACATTAAGTAAAGAACGCTGCATTGTTTATAAATCAATATAAAACTGTTTTCCAAACTGGCTGTTTTGTTTGAATCGTGAAATCAAGGGAAATATATACAATATTATGTCATAGGCTGGTGGTATAGTTAAAATAATTCTTTTACCGAATTGAATATTCACAAGACATTTAGAAAAATATGAGTGTGATTTAGTCGCAAATTAATGCGTCTCAAATGTAGTAAGCAGCACGAATCTAGTCGAGATGTTTTTGCAGGTGCATTGTCATAGTGAGTGTGCACTTGAGAAGTCCACAGCCTAAAAAATCCGTATTATTGTGTTCGAGGTCATAACAAGGTAGACTGCAATAAAGGAAAAATCTGTGTAATGATATCTCATTCAGTTATGCGCGCTAACCGAGCACATGTAGGTGTCTTCGAAACAAAATTACGTCTTCTTGTGTTATGAAAACTCTTTCTCGTATGTCACGTTGTAGATGAAATATTTTTCTAGCGATTGATATATATAAAAATATATATGTTGGCAAAACCGTTTTGTATTGGAAACATTAACATACTATACACGCCCCTTTAAGATAATCCTTTGCAATTGTGCATGTTTTCCTTGAATAGGTTAAGATGACTTATTGTTTTATGTTACAAATAGACTTCTCATGTACAAATCATGACATCAGTTAAGTTTCTGACGCCAGCGTTTGAATTCTTTGTTGTTTTTACTGAACTTTTGATGTTTAAACCTAAAACGTAGAAATAGAGATAGTAAAATATTCTTTGCACATATTTCACATTGTCTATGAATGATATAAATAAATACACTATTTGTAACGCATTAGTCGTCATATTTCGGCTATCTTCGAAAACAATCAGCCCATTGTTTGTTGGCTCTAGCGAGATTTGCGTACCGCTAAAAAGAAAAGAACCTGCATACCGCTAGAAATAAACCGATGCTGGATCAAACAGTGTCACACATAGGCGAAATTCCTTTCTCAGTCAAAGTGTGCTTGTGGATAAACAATGAAGTTTTGACAATACATATTTATCAATATTTAATAATATGGCTGAATACTATTAGTTGCAACAAATATATTATTATTTTCTAATGTTGATATTAATGTTGTTGATAGTTTTTTAAAGCTGGAATTCCATGTGTTCGTATTCGTGCGTTTTGCGTGTCACGTGATGCGTATTGCGTAAGTCGTGATGCGTATTGGCAGTTTCCATATGTGCGTATTGTCAGTTTCTATATGTGCGTGACTGACGTATATATAGGGCCTACATTGCATCGTGATTATCCAATTTGACCTTTGTGTATATGGACACGAGATGGCTATGTCGAATAACAAGAGTATTCAGAGAGAACTTGAGATTGACGAAGATATTCTGCTAATTTGTATAGCCTATTGTTATTTTATTTTATTTTTACGCATTACGTGTTCATGGAATCAACTGCTACTATTTTAGTGCAAAGTGTTAAATACGCATTACATACTACGCATTACGCAGTACGCACTCCGTACACATGGAATCCCGGCCTTAATCAAATGCACTTATTATTATTATTTTTAATGGTTGCTGAAATAATACGCATGGAAACACACACGTGCGTCGAATTTTAGTTAAGATTTAAAGGGTTCGCGAGTTTATAAATTTTACTCAAAGCGCACTTTGTTGTTCGTTTATCGATGACGAAATTTCGTTAATCCCCACATTACACCAAAATTAAAATGCATAATGATCATTTCTGTTTCTTAGTTTGTTGTTTTGTCAAACCCCAGTCTGTCCTCCAGACCGTATGGCAAAATACTCAAATACCCGATCAGCCCAGTCCAGAAATAAGTCTAGATTAGTCAGAAATCAAGGCATCTTGAATTTAGGGCTCCATTTTGTATAATTATTTGGATATTTTGTTAGATGTTTTTTTTATGCAGGAAAAAACTTATTTCTGAGACTTAATGTTAGTCTACTCAAATCACCGCAGTGAGCGATGGTGAAATATTTTATGTACGCTTTGATCAATATGGACAGTAGCAAATATTTCGACAACCGTGTAAATTTTAATTAACACGTAAAAGTTTATCGTTACATGTATAACAGTATACTTTTGATTATAACGAGACAAAGAATGCCAATCCTCAACATTCAACGGTTGAATGTTGAAGTATGAAAGTGAAATTCATTCGCTCTTTGATGTACCTGGATTCAAACTTATATATAGGCTTTAATAAATATAACTTACCACATAAAAGATGGGATAAAAACTTATAAACTAACATATGTTGATAAATAAAAGCTATTACGATTAGTAATCGGTTGGCCAATGTCAACTAACCTTGAGTACTTGAAAAACATACTTATACTTGAATGAAAATCTCAATGAAATATTAAAACAAATTGTAGAAAATAGGAATTAGGCATTAAAAATTTACTTTTTTTAAACAGTTCAGTTTTGTTTATCGACATTTATCGGCGTCACATGTTTGTGTTTACTTACTAGTATTTGTCTGTTTAGTGAATTTACCATGTATACTGAGGTTCAAAATAAACTTCCCACTTTTGTAAAAACTGGTAATCGCCATGAACTTTTTTGTTTACCCCACCTATCTTCAACACGTCTTTACTTGATTATGTGATGTGTGATTTGAGCCACTCTTTGAATGATCGAATGACAAAACTTAAAATATTCTTTTCCACGGTTTTTGTAAAAGGGTTTGTGTTTCTTTTACAAATCTTCAAATTGGGTGGGAATTTTCTTTTGACCATGTATTAACATTACTCCATCTTAAAGGGGTTGTTTTTTTTTTAATTTAAAATTTCCAAATTTATAATGATAGTTTATGTCATTTAGAGGATAAAACATCTCATTACACAAACTAATTATCCGTAGTGGTAATAACGGTGTTGCGTCTTAAAGCAAAAATGGCATAGCGGCAATTTTAATGTGAACACCTCTTATTATTCCTAATGAAAAAAACCGATTCCCATGGCTTCACCTAACCATGTACATGTACACTCATTTGTAACTTGGTTTTCCGAAGAGAGAAGAGTGTTTTACAATTGGTGACGTTACATTTCAAATACATTTCATCAACTTATTTGAGCGAAAAAAACGTGCTACTGCCCCTTTACACCTAGCACGGTCAAATGATGCAATCACGACTAATTTTAGTCCAAAAATACGTTCGTTATAACTGTACACAGCATAACACTCCTATGGCGTAACCTATCCTTTTATCCTTTCATAACAAACCCGTATCCTTACCCATCCCTCTTCTTGAGTTTAAACGGATGTACATGTACATGTACATAAAACACATGTTCATAAAATAAACGTACATTACCATTATCTATCCCTTTCGAGGTACATACACATATTTTCGCAGATATTTTCGACCCCAAATAAGGAATTGCGCTGATCAGAGAAGGTGTTTTTGGTGTACCTAAAGAGCAAGTCTATTTCCCTGCGCAAACTGTCAGCATAAATGAAACAAAAGAACGAAAAAAGTGTTATAAGCATCATGGAAAGAGATTTGTTTAAGGATTATCTATCACAAGATTATGTTTTGTATAGTTCCTATAGATATTGAAATAACTGTTTTTTCCTTACAAGGTATTTTGCTTGGCGTAACTATCAATAAACACGATTACCCTATACCGTTTGTGACATAACTAACTAGTAATGAAATAGACTTAATCAGGCATGATGCAATCACCTATGTTTTCTCGTGCAAATTCAGTAGTTCTTGAATGATCAAGGCACATCGCACGTTCAGAGCATGCAGTCCAAGGAATGCCGAGTCGACTCGCAATGAACCAATTGGTTGCACGAACTTAAAGGGGCTGTAGCTTTTTTCAAATTTCCTATTTCCTCATATACAACTTTTCAGTTGGTCAAAACTCCAGACGTTTAGGTTCTGTGAATAAATTTGAGATTACTTGAGTTCAATCTGTTCAATCTCGTTAATTTGAAAAGCCAATAGTTTAAATACTGACCCTATATGTGTTCATTCAGGCAATTCTATTGAATTTGACAGAGTATTAAGGTTCATATACAGCTTTATTGAGTGACTTTTGTTGAAAAATGAATGAAGTGTCATCACTTCACTTTAAAGAATGACACATTACAACAACAAAAATTGACTTTCATAATTTCGACTATAACGGAAATTTTGATTTTAGCCGTTATCCAAAGACAACCGTTAGTTGAGCGAACTTTCGTTTCAACACTGCTGCATGATTGTTCTACCTGATATCACCAATATTTGTCGTCTTTCTTATATATCCGAACGATTTTGCTTCTTTTTAAATGGGTGTTGCTTAATTGATTTCCAACTGTATGTGTCTATTCTTATATTGTGTTTTATCATCACTATGCTATAATATAGCTTCTTACATGGGACTTGATCGTCGACTATGAAACTTAAATACTCATATATATATATATATATAGCTTTTTTAAATTACATCCATCGTGTAGAATATTAAATATAATATCGAGACATCTAACAACACCATGCAGTGACACAAGACAATGATGTAGCATATCAAGATGACAAATATATGCACAAAAAGCAATGATAAATCAATAAAATGACAGTTTGACATATCATAATATCTACACAATGAAATGACCTGAATGACACCATACTTTACAGCATGTAAAACACTTATGTCAGCATAATAGTTGAACAAAAGGGGCGTAATGGAGACTGCACTTTTAGTGCATACATGTACGTCTCCTAGAGAAACTATTTCGCTTATCGTTTGATGAAGGCATGCAGTAAATGAACTTAATTGGTAAACAAATTTGTATTTGAAAAAGGCTTTACAAAGCGTAAGAATGGCCACAAATGACATATCTTCAAAAGGGGGTCAAAGGAATTTCAAAGAGTTGGTTGGGGAGAGGGGGGAGGAGGGGGGGGGGGGGGGGGGGGGGGGGGGGTCAAAGAGGGGCAGTCACCTTAGGGTCAATCAAATTTACATATAAAAAATTTCAAAAGCTTGTTTTTCGGGACGGGTAAATTAAGGAAGTCAGTTGATATCATATTAAGTGTCAGTTGTCTGATATATGAAATCATAAACACAGGCCAGGGTAATTGGTAACAAGGTTATAAAACATTTGACAAGGTTGGATTAGTTTCAAATTTTTTAAAATACTATCAATTCATATAATAACGTAACTTATTCGTATTAAAGATAAAATCATAAAAATGAAAATCGTGGCAGGATCATTATTCATTTGATAGAATAAGAATATAACAATTGGAAAATAACAACATTTGGCATCAAAGTTACATATTTGAATAAAGATAACTAAAGTATTTTTAAATGCAAATACAATTTTTTTAAATAGTTATGATGCAATAAATAGAGATTCATATTTTCTAGTTTACTATTTTATTCCATTTGACATAATCGAGTATAAATTATCAGAAACGGTCACATTTTGTTATGAGGGCCAACTTCAGTGACGTCACGTAAGAGAACAGAATTTATTTTCAGGAAACGCAAAACGTGATATGAAGTGCATACATAGTATTATGATATGATGTTTATGGTTTCACAGACGAAAAGGTATGAGTACAAGTGTAAATGCAATGTTTGGTAGGCACAAGTGGTGTGCATGCGAAGAATTCATTGGTGCTGATGATGTCAGTGGCATGCATAAGAACAGGAAGATTTTCTAGATAACAACTTCTTTAATGTGAAAATACACGACGTTTCGGAGTATACTCAGTCCATCAGGTGGAATCACGTCACATTCCACCTGATGTAGGAGTGAGTATACACTTCGAAATGTCGTGTATTTACACATTAAAGAAGTTGTTATCTAGAAAATCTTCGTGTTCTGAAGTCAGTTTATATACAATGTATAACCCGTTTTTTGCATCTATCATTTTTCAACTCCCTCACTGTCCAACGATTACATACCATGTAAACTACGTAACTATATAGTAAAAATTAGACCTTTATTTATCAACAGAAATATTGTAATATTTTAGCTATTATTTTTCTTTTTAAAAACATTTATTAATCAATCAAATAATTGAACCATGTAAAGAAGGCCATATCTATACCCCTAAGTAATTTTCTAATTTAAAAAATACGCTTTGGAACATTGACAAACTTTCAGCCGCTGTCGTTCTAGAATCGTTTACTGACCCGCCCCGCCCAGTGCTGTGGCCCCTGACCCCTGACCCCTGACCCCAGGTACACGGAGCTGTTTAGTATGCTATGCAGGGACACACAATGTCAACACAGCCTGTCGTGACGCTCGAGATGGGTGATTGATAATTTACTACAATGTCGCTTATGGCTTCGCTCAAGGGCTTGCACTGAAAAACACTTCGCAAGGAATATAGATACAGTTAAGTAATGACAGGTACATGGTTTCAACAGCGAAGTGAAGGAATTTCTGAACCTGTGCACGAATTTCATTGATTTTCTAAACAAACATAATCAGTCAACCGGACTCATGCTGTGACGTCACACAGCGAGCAGACGACAGTTTCGTTGACATTCAGCCCACAAGATATGAAGGTGAGTTGCGTGTAATTTTATGACTTTCCTAGGCCAGTAACCGGAACCTTAACTTTGTATTATGTGGGCAGACAGGTGTGATAGTTTCATAACTTTATACCTGTCCATAGGCAAGTCAGACAAGTTTTGAAAGGTAGTTGTCAAATTGCGTTATCTGTGACTTTGACAAAGATGGCCGCCTCGCGAGCAAGTTGAGCTGTGAGACTTTGGCTAAGGATTAGCTGGTTTTATTTGTGTACTCGGAAATTCAAATATCATACTGCAGCTTGTAGTTAAAACTTGTGCCACACAGGTAAATGTGTTTTATTTATGTAATTAACCAATAACCCTTGCTGAAATTCCGCAAACCTATATCATCGTTTACTGCTTGTTCAAATAGTTACCCTTCTTTTTAACATTAGCTTTACCGTTAAGAGACCAATATCTCCCTTTATCACGTACAATGTTTATAGAGGTTTGCTAGTGCAGGTAACAAAAACCGGTCACCACAACCTCTGCCATTATCTAATGTATGTTAGTGTGCATTCAAAAAGTTCGAAAAGTTTCAATTTAGACTGTTGTTAAAGTAGTCATGTGTGTCTCTCACTACATGTAGTGTATGCACAGTGTCACAGAAATGTTGAAATTTTAATTTCACATATACATGTAATTATTTTATAAGATTAGGATACATGGTAAGACATCTTAACGTAACTCAAAATCAATATCATGTTGTATCATGAGTAACGTCTTATCGTTGTGAAGTAAGGGCGATCATTTTGTCACTAAAATATACTAAACAGTGTGTGATAAGTAGGCCTATCACATATATTTGAAACAAGATTCAATATATACTTATAAATTGAAGGTCAAACAGTTACAAACAAGATAAACAAGGATATAGTTACACACCTTAACTTTACACACAAGTGTGGCGTTGCATAGGCCTACTGCAGTAGTATATGCACGTAATTCATAAATAAGCATTTCAATCATGAAATGATTTCTACTCCATCATTTATCCCCTGAAATAACAAATTTGTAATCCATGAAATTCAAAGACAGATTATTTGATCAAATAAAATAAACTTAATTATTTACCTCCGATTTTAATTAATCTCATAAATATGTGTTAGTGAAGTCATTTATCCTGATATTTATTGGGTCGTGTCATTCTCTTCCCATAGAGGTTACTCCCCTGGGTTACGATAGAAAAGCTGAAGGGGGTTACCCCTGTGCATGGGAAGAGAATGGGGTTATAAATGATTATGTCACAATTATGTCTAAGCGTAAAGATAAGTACTATACGAAAATCAGAACTCGAATATCTGCACAAAAGACTAGATGCCACATGAAATGGTAAAATCTGCAAGGAAAAGTAAATGATCACAGACTAGCAGGAAAGACCCCACTTGTTCGCGTAAATAACACGCATGTCCTTCCATGTCGGTAGCAATTGTTCGAAGGGAATACAGTTAAAAATGAAAGGTAAATTTCCATGTCGGGCACCGGGCTTCTTGTGCATGAGCAAATAAGCAGTGATTGTTAATATATTTATTTACAATTATTAATTCAAAACTGTATAAAATATTGTCAAAATTAATGTAATGTACTTAAATTTCTCTACGCTATTTATTGACAAATTACAAAAACTAGTGTCAAATCTGTGTTATCAATGATCAGTTTAGGAATTGTTAAAATAACCCATGGCAAATAGACGTTACAAACATTGAACTGAAATAGTATCATATGGTTCTTCCGAATATCTAGACGAACTCATCGTTGTGGATTATTTCGTTTTAGGTTAATGAGGTTCTAATGTTAAGATAGTCACTCGTGCATTATATTCGAATGATGCGCAAGACCAAAAAACCCAGTGATTTGTTTGTTTTGGCAAGCGACCAAAGTAGTCATATATTCTCTCTATTGACAATTTGCAGTGCATTAAAAGTGCTTTTTCAGATAAATCGGCCACCAGTCCATTATATCGAAATGTATATTAGAACTTTGTCACGAATTTAGATTAGAATCAAACCTTATATATCACAATAGAACACAATAACCTTGTAACAACGAAGGTTACTGACTAGATTACAATAACATTATTATACCTCAAAGAGTCTTTTCACGCGTGTATTAATACCATATTAATACAACGCTTGATAAGAGTTACCTTGGGTTTATTTATGGTCTGAATAATAGGATATTTACCAATGCCTGATTATCATAAGATCTTTTGTGATCTGCGATATTCGCGTTTTGTTTGTATGAACAATTACGTGCAGAACGTTCATTCCGTTACCATATTAGAGGTAATTAATTGTCATGTTATCAGAAATATGACATATTCGGATAATAATATCCTTCTGCAAGTAAAGAAGTGATTTGAATTAAATACAAATGGTAAGTAGTGGGGAATAGCGACTCTTGTCAACACTTTAAACAAAACCATTAGGTATAAGTGCAAATACCTTTTAAAAAGATATGCCTTAGGAAATATTATGAAAATGTCATGTAATATTCGTTTGCTTTAATTTTATTTTCTATCACATCAATGAAAGTAAAGTTTCCCCACTGACTACTACGTCGGTATGTGTTCCATTGAAATGCTTCTAAGTTGTTATGCACAGCGTCACAAACCTCGCGATCGCAAATTTATTCCAGTCGAATTTTATGCCAGCTTTATTCCCATACTCTTTAAGTTTGCTTGGCTCACAAAGTATAGAACGTATGATCCGTTAGCCCATTGCCAGTGTGTACCTGTGATGTCACGGTGACATTGTCCGGTTTGAGAGCGGGGATTGGAGAATGAGTTCGTGGGTTCAGAGACTTACACGTAGTCGGTAAAATCTTGTAGATAAAGGAAAAAGACGTGTGTACGTCTGTACGTCTGTACGTCTGTATTATAAAGCCGCCAATAAGCATAAAGTGTGGCTCGTCAAGTCATTATTGACAGATATTTGATTATTGTCTCGCCTCACATAAAATACGAGTCCTGCCCCATGACTGTAAACAATAAGAACCTTTAACACAGTATACAAATGTACATCTTTATTCAGCAAGTCTAGATAAACTGTATACATTAAATTCGAACATATTTGTGTTGTGGTTATCTATATTTCATATTTAATAACACGATCGTATTACATGCAGACATGTACTGGTATGTACTGGGTAGTAATACCGTTAGATCTCGGCGTCGAATGGAAACAAGTTATGAATGATTTTCATATTGAATATTATATGGTCTCCTTTTGCATTGCATGGCCAGTTTAAATGTGTCATAACCAATATTATTCTATCAGTGATAACACTAACGCCTTACTACATTAAACCCAATATGAACAAGCATTACATTCAGCTTTTTCAAATATATTCCCCCTTCATAAGCACCTTTAATTCTCGTATCAAATTGTCGATTTATAATTAATAAATTGAATATATCATGACATTATGTTCCACTGTTTCTCCAATTACGTTATCCATTTTTGCCGCCAATAACCACATCGTAGATTTACAATACTTAATAGTGTATGGAGGTGTAATATTAAAGGGAAACAAATGTGGAACTAAGCTATTGGTCGCTCCATTATGAGATGGAGTCCATTACGACACCTTCATATACCTTCAATTGTGAGATCGGTGGAATCAATATTGACGCTTTACATACACACCGATGTTTATAATGGACTTTGGCTGGGGTTGTTTACTCTAGATCCTCTAGGTGACAGTAAGCCATGGCAGCAATAACATACGGCCCCTAACACACACTAACACACACTCTGGGGACCCACCCGCTTGTATATACACATAGGCTTTCGCTTATTGTTCATATTAAATGTGTAGATATTGCCTTGTTCACGTTTTAGTAGTTTATCATTCACACTAGAGTGTTTGGTTAATTTTCATATTACATAGTTCGGTTGTTTTTCGTATTATTTATTTTGGATTGTTATTGGCATTGGGTTGTTATTTATATTATCGAATATGAGTTATTATTCACATTACGGACATTTGGTTGTTATTCACTTTATAGACTTTGGGTTACTATTCACATTATAGACTAGGGTTTATTACTTTCATATTATAGACTTTGGGTTACTATTCAGTATTCACATTACAGACTTTAGGGTTTTATTCACAATTGAGTTTGGGTTGCTACCCACATTATAGACATTTGGTTAATGTTAGCACTTTATATTTTGGGTTATAACTCCATTATAGACTTTGGCCCGTGTTCTTAATCATATAGTATATACTTTGTTATTAACGCATTTATTTTATAGATATATATACTTTGGGTTATCATAGTATTAGTCACACTTTAGAATTTGAACTAATTAATTAATTAACTTATTAATTTGTCATCTTCTTGGTGCACACGTGTTGCTGGGTCATAACTGCTTCTATGAATGCTTAATAACGGTGTAAGCATCTACATTGAAACGCCACACTTCTGCAGTAAAGAAGTTGTAAATCCATAGAACTGGTTAATTTCTCTTTCGACATTTATTTAGATATTCAGTGGTGTATGTTAACACTAATCTTTAGTTAAAAATCACTTCCAATATGAAAGCAATGCGATATACTAGTATACTAATATGCGATAACAGAGTCATTAACTGTCATTTTACTCCTAATAACCATACGAAGAACTATTTACTTATAACCTTCGGAGTAGTACGAGTTGTAAGCTTTATCTTTTGGTGTATATACTCCAAGTAGATAATTGCAACTAAAGTATGTTTATTATAGTGGAGTGCTTTAGTGACCTAGATATGCATGGCTGGCTCGCTCAGTGCTTATAAAGAGACCATTACGCATTTGGTAGACTAGCGACTCTTGACAATAAACAAATGTCCCGCGGCTATTGAAGATACCATCTGGTTGACTATACATCACTTAGACGTTATTATGATGTCATTAAATGTGATACAATATTATGTCATGTCCTAAATAAGTAACGGAGTTTTAATGTTAGGACGTGTAGTACTGGGGCCTAAAATAGTACATCGTATTAAGAAATTGAGTAAGTATCTATAAGCATACATGTATATAAAGGGCAAAATATAATTAATAACCAATGATAACATTACTTTTGCAACCTATTTTGCAAATGTATGATATATGTTGGTCCATGACGCTATAACTTTAACCTCCTTATGTTTGGTTGTGTTTTGGGACCTCGATCTTTCCTCCTTGTAACGTTTACATGTATCTTATGATATTTTCGAAACGATCAAGTTGAATTCAATATCACTCAAAACTTCTACACACTCAAAGACAGTTTCATAATAGTTTCATCTTATAAATATATGGATCGAGAAAACACTGTATCAAAACTATCCCCCAAAATATACTTTACAATAAATGGGAAACCACTGGATTTGATAGAATATAATTATAAAGAGATAAAAGCTTACAACATTTTCAACCACATATGCCACAAGATCGCGCGTACACCAGAGTGCAATACTGCTAATGTATGACTCAGTCTGTCCTCGATGTGCGTTTCACCTTTATCTCCCCTGAAAATATAGTCTAGATTAATAAATAAGGCTTTTCAGCAGTTAGTCTATACCGCTTCACAAGGAGTTCATAAAAGTATGCCCTAATAGACTATTATTGCCATACATGTTGTTTATTCTCATTTGTCGCATTAATGTTTATTTTGTATATACACCAATTTTAGTGTGTGTCTCTCTCGTAACCCTCAATGGGTGGCTCGTCAATATCTTGTATGTATATATCTATGTATTTTGTGAAATATTGTTCGAAGTGAGACCTTTATAAATGATCTGTCTGTCTATAAAATAATTTGGAGACCAAACTATGTCTACAAGTTATGATACAATTCACCAACAAACATATATTTAGTCATCCACAATGGATTATTAGCGTTAATTAATCTAGATGTTCTCTTCAGGTAATGTTGGTGTAGCATGCGTGAAATATGAAATGAAGTCCACGACAGAAATGAAGTACATCGACTCTACTGAATACACGCTAAAAGAGTAGCCATTATGCTATATTTGTTATCGTGCCAGATCCACGCTGCTTTGACATATAGGTAATCACATGTTAGGTCAACAATGTACCGCGACCTCGTCCCAACTGTCATCGTTATCATTATACTAGTATATAACTTTTACCGAACTATAATCGGTACACTGCCAGCCACATGAGAGATTGCACAACGCATTATAGTTAATATGATATTATTGCTTAGAATACTACTTAAATATCATATGTATATTCTGGCTTGACTTCACACCGAGGTCATTGTGGAAGATATAGGTCTCCGAGAAATTGCATAACGCATTATAGTTTATACGATATTATTGCTTAGAAAACTACTTAAATATCATAATGTATATATCATGGCTTGACTTCACACCGAGGTCATTGTGGAAGATATAGGTCTCCGAGAAATTCCATAACGCATTATAGTTTATTCGATATTGTTGCTTAGAATACTACATAAATATCATAATGTATATATCATGGCTTGACTTCACACCGAGGTCATTGTGGAAGATATAGGTCTCCGAGAAATTGCATAACGCATTATAGTTTATTCGATATTGTTGCTTAGAATAGTACTTAAATATCATAATGTATATATCATGGCTTGACTTCTCACCGAGGTCATTGTGGAAGATATAGGTCTCCGAGAAATTGCATAACGCATTATAGTTTATTCGATATTGTTGCTTAGAATACTACTTAAATATCATAATGTATATATCATGGCTTGACTTCACACCGAGGTCATTGTGGAAGATATAGGTCTCCGAGAAATTGCATAACGCATTATAGTTTATTCGATATTGTTGCTTAGAATACTACTTAAATATCATAATGACATTGTATATATCATGGCTTGACTTCACACCGAGGTCATTGTGGAAGATATAGGTCTCCGAGATATTGCATAACGCATTATAGTTAATACGATATTGTTGCTTAGAATACTACTTAAATATCATAATGTATATATCATGGCTTGACTTCACACCGAGGTCATTGTGGAAGATATAGGTCTCCGAGAAATTGCATAACGCATTATAGTTAATATGATATTATTGCTTAGAATACTACTTAAATATCATATGTATATCCTGGCTTGACTTTATACCGAGGTCATTGTGGAGGAAATAGGTCTCCGAGATATTGTATAACGCATTATAGTTTATACGATATTATTGCTGAGAAAACTACTTAAATATCATATGTATATCCTGGCTTGACTTCACACCGAGGTCATTGTGGAAGATATAGGTCTCCGAGATATTGTATAACGCATTATAGTTTATACGATATTATTGCTGAGAAAACCACTTACACTACATATTCTGGTTTGATTTTACACAGAGGACACGGTGGAATATATAGGTCTCAAAGAAATTGCATAACGCATTATAGTTGATATGATACTAGTGCATAAAATATCATTATAACACATATCCTGGCTTGATTTCACACCGAGGTCACGTTATAGACTTTAAAAACGCTGTAGCACCCCCTTCTTCATGAAATAAAATGATATTAAGAAAATGTAAATCAGTTTTTAAGTTATCAGTTGCTCAATAATACTCCTGAATCAATAACGAGTTCTCAAACGAATGTAAAATTGCGTTTTTAACATCAATTTCGTTTTCAGGAGAAGACCTTTGAAAAGAAATGGGTGTCATTTTCACTTGCAAATTCTGCATTAAATAACTGTTTTAAAATCAAATATAACGATGACATTATAGATCCGTATACATATAATACAAGTTCATAGCGTTGCCTTATCTGACAACAGCTTTATATCAATTACACTTTTATGTGTTATACCTATACGTTTCAGTGCACGCCGCACAATCGTAGCAGTATGCATACCACATATATAATAGTTATTCATGCGTCAGATTCAAAGCATTAGCTAATAACTTTGTATATATTTGTATATCCCTACATACGCCACTTCTAGAGGCAATGTGACCTCCATATTCACCGGTGCGAAATGGCATACATGTATCTGATATATAAGTAGGTAAAATAACCACCAAGAGGTCTTACTGCTTTCATGTGGGCGGGTGGATTTCATAGTGTGACGTATATGTTAGTAGTTTGAGATTTTTGGCTTCATTATAAGGTTTCAATGTCGTTTGAATCGAACATTTTCTCCTTGTTATGATAATGCTATACATATGAGGTGAGAATTATTTTTAACTTTTGAAATGCAGTTCATTCGTTGTCTTCGAAAAGTATTATTTTTCAAGCGATCCCAGTTAAAATGTCAGTGTGAGCGTTTGGATTTACTCGTGCGTGTTCAACGAATCTAAAGGTAAGCGTGAGATTTATCTCCTGTATGCTCTGGTCATGTTTGTGATGTGAAGTTTGACTATCTGAAGGGAAAACAAACACTAGATAAGACATCGTATATATTAAGAAGACTTGCTATCGATGACCCTCGAATCAAACTAAAGTTGTCTCTAGGTTTCTAATGTATAAACGTAATGAAAACTTAGAAATGAAAACTACCTTTCTGGACAACAACTTCTTTTTTGTGAACACACAATGTTTCGGAATATATATGATTTTACTTCTCAGTCGCCTGATGTAAGTATACTCTAAAACGACGCGACTACCACCAATAAAGAAGTCGTTATCCGGGGATTTTACTGTTGTGTCCTTCAAGGATTTAATCAAAATGTTATGTTTTTTGGAACTACATCTGTGCTGTTTAAATTTAATATCGTGACTTCTTGAGTGTATACACGTAAACAGTCTGACATTATTATTAATCAGTCATGTTGCAGAACCATGCTTGAGCTGTCGATTTTATACGCTTCATATCACCAGTCGCGCTACATTTGTAGGGTCGCTATATATATGTATAATGACAACTGCTTCGAAAGAAGATGTCTCCGCTTATGGCTGCAATATTGTTCAAGAGGTGTCAAACAAAACTCACTCGCTCGAAAATGATAACCTTTCAACAAAAAAGGATAGTTAATCGAACCCTGTTACTGACTTATAAATTTTGAAGTGAAATTCTAAAAAAGTAATTTCTAAAAATAACAAAATATAAATTTCCTGTGAGAAATAATCGGTAATAATTTCATGCTTTGAGATGATTACTAAACAATACATTGATGGATGTAATCATTGCCACAGTACGGGGATTTCTATGCATATCTCTTTGAAATGATATATTTGATCTGGTTTTACAATTCAACCACGTGTATAGCTTAACATAATGATACTGGAATATATTATAAAATCATTAAGGGCTAGGACATATATTCAAATTCAATCTACCTAGGTCAAGCTATGTCTTGGTTCATGTTAAACCCTGGGCTTAAATTTATGTAAAATGTTACCTTATGAAAATAGGCAAAAGCGGTCATAAAATGAGCCGTGGGTCGTGGTCCCCTAATTAAATTACACTTGTGACGTCATCCTATTGTTCTTTCACTCCATTATTTTTCAGTAATGGAGAGTTACACATCACATCATATTTTTTAAGTAGAAATATAATTTCTAAAGCAATTTTGATAAAATACCAATATTTGAGTATAATTTAAGTAGGGTTATATCCTCGTATATCATTCGTTAAAAATAAAGGGCCTCGGCCCCTCCGGGGCCTCGGCTCAATTATTTTTAAGGAATGGAGAGTTGCCCTCTACATACGTGCAACCCCGGTATTATGTAATGGAGAATGCATGAGGAACTGTGGATTCGTTAAAAATAATCAACGAAGGGGCGAGTTGATTATTTTTAACGAATCCACTGCTCCGAATGTATTCTCCATATTAATCCATGTATGACGTCACGAAACATGCATATGTGATTATTTTACATTTGAAACAATAAATGTCAATTATTGGACACCAAAATCAATTATTTTGCAAATTTCGGTGCTCATTCATCGGATATGGTACAAGTAGCTGTGACCCCATGAAATGGATTCTTCCACGCACGTGCAACACAACTCTTCCATGCGACGCGATGTGATTGACAGCTAAATCTCTGTCTTTCCATGCCGTCCCCGGGTGTTACCAGTCTTAAATAATACGCGGGATTCTTACTGACAAACAATCCTTAGGTTTCTAACAGCGTCTTGTGGCCGAGTGGTTAGAAGCGCTGACTACCAAGCGAAGGGTTGCATGTTCGAATCCAGGTTCATGCATTTAAAAAAATTGTCTAGTTGAGAGATATTTTAAGACCCTATTCAGATACACCAAGACAAATTACATCAGTCTCGAAAAATGTACTCGATTAGCCATAACTGAAAATGTCTAAAACCTAACACCCCTCCTGACTGGGACAGTCAATGAACAGTAGGTTCCTAAATAATAATCAACCGATAACACAATAGAGTGACGTCATGACCATGGATTAATATTCAAACACTAATGTAACGCTTTTCTTAATTTTGTTTTCTCCTGAATGGGATTCATAAATATCTGAACTTGCTGGAGGATTATGTAGACTGTATTCAAGTCAATAGCCCTGTTAATACGGCGAGCGTTTGCATATGAGTAAATCGTTGCATATATGCAAATTTGCTCACATGAGCAAATCTCGCCGTATAAACGCATTTGCACGTATGCACATTTTACTACCCATAGCAGATTGTGCACTACCCTAAGCAAAGTTGCACCTAGTCAAGGGTAGGTGCAAATATTTACTAACGTGATTAAATATGGTATTTTCACTATTCCAGTAAAACATCGTCGTAGTCAGACATAGTGACTTCACACTGGTTGAGAAAATATATTAGAGAACTGATAATATTGTTTTTTTTCAAATTCTCTATATAGGATAATCTCCTTCTTGCACGCGATGACCTTCGAAATACATTTGACTATCCGATTTTCATTATAATTAGGGCGATATAATCAAACCAATGTTGACATTATATACATTAATGTCATATATCGAGTTTTAATAATCTAATAAATATTAATTGGCATGTTTTAGGAAATCTCTATTCATATATTAAAAGAGTTGGAAACCCATTTGCTAAGGCAAGAATAAAACACGTATGAACGCATACTTAATTTACATTTACTCACGTGTGTATATTACTACCATAAGCAATATTGCATATGTGCAAAGTTCACCGTATGAACAGGGCTATATATAGTTATAGTTTCTGACCGAGTAGTACTGTCTTTGGTGTCGCTTGTCTCATATCAAATGTTATCCATAGCCTACAATCTGACAGCAACATGTGTTTATAAGGGAGATAGTTTATCATCAAACCGAACCTTGGAGACAATCTTAGCCTTCGGCATTTTATCTATTATAAACAATTCATTTTTCAGGAAAACTCGCTTTCCAACCAGCCCCTATCGAGAGTAATGCACCGTTAACTTTACCAGCGCGGTCACCACATCCGTTAGAACAACCCACTGTATCAAATACATCAATCAATGCTTGTCACGGCGTCCCACGGCCGTGCAAGGGTTAATAACACTAAAGGCCCCAGTCCAGCATTTCCAGACACTTTCCCCACTGGTTACTTGTAAACTTCCTCGTGCTATTACGTCACAGCCAGCGGGCAATCGCGGCTTGAAAAGACTATTTTGATAGCTCAGGTGGACGGGGCCCGGGATTATGTCACCCCTGGCCCTTGCTAGATGGTGATAAGGCTCAAATTTATTTGAGGGGGGCCCGAGGGGTTTGCTTTGTGGCGCTGAAGGTTGAATCTAGGTCAGGGCTCATTTTGCAGTGGACAATAGACTAGGATACACGTTCCCTGGGATAGAAGGGATTTTAATTATCTATGTTTAATTTCAGCAAAATAATGCAGGTAAGATTTGAAACTTTTAGTTTGGTTTTAGTAGTAAATTATATTATCCTGATTATTTGTAAAACTTTACAATGAACCAATTGTTCTTCAGTTGTTTCGGTTGATCGGGGGTATTCTTCTGAATTGCACAATAATGTCAATATTTAAACAGTAAACGGTGGTGTGGTTTCCTTCTTGCATGCTTGTTGTAAGTGAACAGTAGGATTGTGCGAAATTTCATTTCACAAACATGTTTCAAACTCGCGTCAAGTTATGTGGTAGTTTTTGAAAATATTTTCCCTGGTTTATTAATTGATATGTCGCCAACCTCACCAAAACACAAACATATAACAGCACATGCACTCACATACATTTGGTCCCTTCGCCATCTGTAGTATACCGTTTAGACCAGAGACCAGAGACATTCGATTTCCCCAGAATTCGCATTTCCCAAATGGAACGTTTGTCTAATTAATTAATACCCCGGATTACTGAAAATGGAACCATTTGAGATTTGTGAAAGTATGGCATTACACAGAAATTCCAATACAGACGTTTGTTATGTTTCCATTCATTCATTCATTCATTCCAATATATGTGAACACAAAGAAGGTGTCATTTACACAAGGTACCTTATCAAATCTTATCCACTTGAGTACTCACCATCATTACGCAATCCTACACAACTGCGTATCTGGTTCGTGCTCACTTTTGCTTCCTTTGTGACGTAAGATCTGCCAACAATTTTTGGCCCCTTGTGTGATAAGTCTTTGAATGGCTGGGATGATAATGTGGTAAATATTGAACAATATACGGATATACAGGTGTTTCTAACCCCCAATGTCTGTCAAACCAATTTAAAATATAAGTTAGTCATAAATGTAGCGATGCGATTTTCTATAGCGTTTCTTATGTTCTTTATGATAATTTTAAAGCATGTCATGTCAACATATGTATGTTATTGTTTCGTTTTACAATTAATTTGTGACCAATTAAATATTTGTGTCTTTTTTACCTGAGACTTTTTCCCCTAGGCAAATTTTTGACTCTATTACTGTGATTTTTCTTCATGTGACTTTTTTCCAATCACCGTCATAGATAAGAAGTTGCATAAAATGACCGACTTTATGACGTTCAATAACAAAACTCGACTTTGACCTAACACAACAGACGATAAGTCATCGTTAGGGTTCAATGTTGACCTGCTTTTCTCGCCGAAGGAGATATGAGTATTATATATAGCTAGTATTTTGTTCAGGACGGAAATGTCACTCAAAGACTAGCGTACAACCTGTCTGTAAAATATGACTCATCACAGTATAAGGGGAAAGATTGTATTTGGAATAAATTTAAATATAATTGTACTTACAAATACTGTATTCATTGAAAAGCATGTTCTATAATAATAATGCAATTTATTGTTTTAATTTTTATTTTTACGTTCCGGAAGTTTATTATCATAAAAATCAACTTTTTAGTTTAGCCATTTTGATATATCCTTGAGGATTGTGTTAATGCTTAACGTCAACTACTGTTCTTCGTCATGTAGCAATGTTAGCGTTATAAACGTTAAAATTGCGTATTACTTGTATTTTGAGATCAAACTGCTTAATGAATAATTTGTGTTCCAGATGGATTGGCGGGACTTGGAGCGCGCCATAGCAGACAAGAAGACGGGGAGTCTGACGAAATGGCACGCCACGTACATCGTGTGGCTGACCCTTGCCCTATTGGTGATCAGCAGTCATCTGTTCTTCATCGTCCTAATCCTGGCCAAGAGGAACCTCCGCATCCAACTCAAAAACATCCTGGTGGTCAATGTCTGTCTGGTCAACCTTCTCATGGGAGGGTTTATCATGCCCACCGTCATCCATCTCATCCTGGAGTCTTCTGAAAATGAGTGCGGCTTGAGGATGGTAGTGCGGGCCATGAATGACTTCCTTCAACCAGCCTTGTCAGTCCTCACAGGGTTGACTCTGGTGATTGATAGGTTCCTGTTCCTCATCCAGAAACCTATCACCATCAAATGGCTGAGGATCCTTGTCGGTGTCCTCTTGGTACTGCTTCCTTGGGTTGTCGCCATCATCCTCTCGATGCCGCTGTTCTTCGAAGGTTTCGCTGTGGGTGATGCTGAGAGAGGGTGTGTGATTGAAACAAACCTCTGGAACATCATCTGTGCTCATGTGCTGTGTTTCGTGCTTCCAACCATTCCTCTCTTCGTCATCTCGACACTGGCAGGTCTCTGTAGCTTCAAGAAGAAGAAGCAGTCTCCAAAGATGACCATGTACGACTGTCAAGACAAGCCGATTTCCTTCAAGGGCGAAGCCATCAGAGTCGTCGTTCTAGTCTGCTTCTTGACCATCTTCCCAGAAGTCCCCTACTTCGTCATCAGTCTGCTAAAGTACACGACCTCGTGCAACAAGACTTATTGTCTGGACTTCTTCCAAGGACTCAAGGTGTCTGTCTGGCTGAGAGCAGCTAAAGCTCTCGTCTTCCCTTTCGTCTGGTTTTGCTACAGTGACATCAAGGCCGCCATTATCTGCCGCCCAACAGGAGCTGTGGACGAAGACGACGAATACACAGACGATTCGCCAACTGACGTTTCTCACCAGGACACCATGTTACTGAGGTACCGGTGAACACTCTGACGTAACTAGTGTGAGAACCTACCAATCGGTCTTCATGTAACTAAGAACAATACCTTCCCAAGAGCTGCCATGTCGACCTCACTTAGGGTTGTCGCTAAATGGTTTCTTGATTGACAAACTGTCTTATGAAGACTTTGCGTTGCTTAAGCCATGGTTTCAGGTTGTGTTTGGATGATTCGTTTCATATACGAGCAAGCTGTTTTATAAGTTTTTGCTATGGTGTGACCGGCTTTCAGGCTTGTGAAAGTATACCCGAATGGCGAAACAAAGGCCTCTTTCTGCTCCCTTTTCATACATATAGTAACGTTTATATTGTTTGCTTTTGGTAGAATTTTGAAATACTTGCATGTTTAGCCTGTGGTTTTATCACACCGAGCTTTTTGGTTTTCATGAGTTAGATTTTTCACCGGATGTCATTTTCAAGCTATTGAGATAACAAACCTCATCTACATCACTAAAATTCACCCACACTTCCTCACTGACGTGTCTTTCAAACCTAACAAAGGGCCTTACGTGGTTTTATTTACACTTGGATTGTCAGCTTTTTACTTCTCGATGTAGGCCACTATAGTCAAAAGTAGTTTAGATGAAACGACGTCAATCGTCTTATTTAAAGGTATACCTTCAAAATAAGGATCAAGGAGCTTAGGAACTTCTTAAATGTATAAACTGTAGCAGCCTTCGCAAACCTAGTCCGCCATCAAGACCTTAGTGCACAAACCATAGAAACATTCGTAAAGCCAAGAACAATTTTGGCCTGTCAAGATTGACTTAGGCCCAGCATTTGAGTAGTTTCGGAACTCCATTTCTTATTTCAAATATTCAGTATGTATAAGAACCTAGGGACTATATGCTATAAAATCGATTTTTAGATGATCGGTTAACATCAATATTAAGTAAATATCAAGTTACGATTGATATAACCGAATGTCTCCGGCAATGTTATGCGCCAGTAGAGGTGATCCTATTTCTGTTCATGCTTCAATGATTTGTAGTGAATTATGTATATTTATTACCCTTATTGTGCATGTAGTCAATCTTTCTCTACTAAGTGACTGACACATTGGCAATGTATAATACACTTTTCCCAGTATTCGCTGCAACTTTTCTGTATATTACTGATACATCTTGTGAATCTACTAGTCGCTGATATGAATTTTATGAATTGTAAATATAAAAATGTGACTATTAGTGATCTTTCCTGCGTTCTGTGACACATGTTGTTAAAGTTAGGTGCCATCTGTAGGGAAGAACATGTTTACCGATCTAGCGAACACAGTGATACAATGTGCGAAATGCTATTTTCTCGCTTAGGATTAGTTGTTACAACTTGTCGTATAAATGCGAAATGTCCATGCGACCTTATTGTTCTCAAATTACAAATAAAATTGATTGCTTTTCTTCAACATGTGATACTGAACGCAGCGATAGATTCCCCAAGCATTCCGTGAACATAGCTTCAAATCTAGTCACTTCCTGTTATCGCTGGAGATGACAATCAACGATATCTTCTGTTATCTTCATTCCTCTTTCGAATCGCACTTGATATATCGTTAACAATGTATATACATGTTCGGGAGTAAATTCTTGAAAATAACTTCACATGCGTTTGTTCTCATTGGTATTGGTTAAATGTGATATCATCTTCGAGAATGGATACGTTTATCGTCACGGCCGGTCCAATGCATGGACTGATTTAACACCAAATAGACCAAACAAAATGTTCATTCACCTCAAACAAGTCCTGTCACTAATCAATCTTAAATTAAATCATTTCGAAGGTAACACTCGTACCTAGTTCGTCGATCTGAGTACTGTCCCGCAGAGGTCATATCAGGTGACCTTCACTATGACCTATCAGCGTAAATAAATTCAGCCAATCAGAGGCTTTCTTAGATATGACTTTGAATGTGGTGTTTAGTACAACTGTATGTCAATTCAAGTCGGTCCGATGGCTTTCAAGCCTCGACACTGATTGGCTGGAATAAAAGGTCACCTGACATGACCTCTATGGTGGAGTACTCAGATCAGAAACGCAGCGAGGTACGCGACTTACGTTCGATCCGATTTAAATGAGATTGGTTACTAATGCATAGAGTGACGATGTTCTTATCACCGAAGTTGTCCAACTGAAGAAAAAAGGCTTAATCTACTTTATTGACTAACGACGATAACACAGAAGAAACGTGACGTCATGCTCCAATTAAGTAACTTAATTTCATTTAATTTCAAGGTCACGACACGGGTTATTGCGATATCCGGAGAACCAACTGATAGTGGGTTTTTTCTCAGTTCGATGCTGCGGAATTTTGGTAGCCTCATCTACTTCGGTGACCTTGACCTTTTTAAAAGGTTACAAAGTTTACAATATTCGTCACTCGCAAGAAGGTGTTAATCAACAAAATAATGATGTTTTTATGTGGTATAACAACTACCACAAGCAGATTCATGTTTAAAAAGCGTGTGTCATGATGGCGGTTTTATGTTTGTTAGTTGCATGATTTATATTGCCCAAAATATTCCGGTCTTGAATAGACGACGGATCTTGAATAGACGCCGGGGTTAAAGGAGCCCTGAAAAAGTCCGCCAGGGACGTCTATCAAAGGAATACAGTGAAAATAAGTACGAGGTCATGACACAACCTCACACAATATAACCTGTCATGTGTACAGTTACCAACTGGTTTTGTTTTATACAAACATTTCTCTGTTGTTGAGGAAGTGTTTCTTCTAAGTTAACACGACTTGGTGAATGCGGAATCTCGACTTTACCTGCGATCAAATCCGGAAACTTTGGAGCTATAGTCTTTGTAAGAAATAGTTAAAATTGTACATACTGTAAACAAATGAAACAAAATCAGCACCTTCAATTTAAAGTGCAATATTTTTTTGAATCGAGAGTATAAATACTAGTATTTTTCTAGTATTTATCATTTGAATAATGTGTTTCAAAAGGAAGACACGGTGCATTGTGTAATTATGACTTTGAGTACAAATCTTCAAATGAATATTATACTTATATAATGGAATACATTATTCCAGAGTGCGACGCATTAAGTGAACAGGAAAGTAACAACTGTGATATTGAAAAAAACGCACATAACATATTCACAGATTTTCGAACAACTGCTCTTTCGCGTGAACGAAAATCTAGTCTCAGAAAAACTTTTTTTTTTCTTATCAACAACAATATTTTACAAACAAATCAAATAGTCATACAATATTGAGCCCTAAAGATATATGAGGCTTCACCGTATAAATATTTTCACGTATAAATAATTGACAATCCGTCCCGTTTTAATTCACTAGCGATTGATAAAACGATTGCAGTCAGACCATTGAGTCAACCAAACGATAGATAATCGGAACATGGCCTGACTTAATTCTGACTACCTACAGTCATGGTCAGGTCAGTCTACGCACTGAGTGCCTATGGCGCAATAACAATGGGTCTGAGGGTCAACCTGTGGAGTTCATCAAATTTACATGCAAACATTTTCTCCCGACATAGGCAACTTTCCTTAGCTCGCCGTCTCCTTATGCTCAATAAATAACTAGTAGCCAATTTAAACTTTGCAACATTTCCTTAACATTTCTGTGCTAGCAAGTCAGAGCCCACAACGCAGTTCAGGTGTAGCGCTCCGCTATGTTAGCACGAAACAAATAAGTAAATACTGCAAGGCTTAAATTAAGCAATTAGCGAGTTATATATTTTGTAGGGAAGTTGCAACAGGTAACTCAGGCCAGTTCTTCCCACGAAACACGTAAATAAATTGACTTGAGTAACTTCTGTTGGGCGCTGAGTTAATGTAATGATAGATGCCCATGTTTATGTCCATTCTCTTATATATATATATATATTCATAAATGTTTTTAAATCCATATTTGTTATGTGAAAATCCTTATAGATAATTATCAACAAAAAGAAATACAAGCTGTTAAACTCCTAAAATTAGGCGGTATTGGTATGTGATAATGAACTTGTGTAATTACTGTCAAAAAGGTCATACGATCAAGATGTGCGACATGACCTGGCATTTATACCAGTTTGCACCTTTCAAAACATTTTCAATCCAGTGAACAGCCCGTTATAAACGTTATAATTTCTTAAATCTTGCAGCCTATCATATCTAGATAAATTGAAAAACACAAAATAAAAATAAAACACGTTTTTATAGGGGAATATGATTTCGTTGTCTCTTAAATAACATTGGTTGATCAAAGATTTCGAAGTATGAAATGACAGTCACTGAGAGAATTTTCTCTATATATAATGTCGAGCTTTTCCTGTTTCACGTCTGCGCATTATTTTTACTTCTAATCAAATCATATGGAAGAAAGCACAGTCAATATATAAATACACAATCTCATTAAAATCAGATCATTGATTCGTTCTCTAGGCGTATTTGCTAATTTGAATTAACACTCATCTAGATGAGTGACAATCCAAATTAGCAATTAAGCTAGTGAACGAATCATGCAATGATTTAATTTTAATAAGATTGATAAATACAACGACAGACTTAATTTAATGTCGAGCATTTTGAGATTATTCCTACAGCTTAGTTTGAACAGATTGTAATTCACGAAGTGTCCACTTAAAGGTACATGAACATTGTACCATCCGTCACATTAACTGACCTTGGTGATAAAATAGTTGTAACAACGCACATTTATTGTTTCTTAAAGGGGCAGTAGCACGTTTTTTCGCTCAAATAAGTCGATGAATTGTATTTGAAAAATAATGTTACCAATAGTAAAACATCCTTCTCTCCTCGGAATACCAAGTTAAGAAATGAATGTACATGCATGTACATGGTTCGGTAAAGCCATGACAGGTTTTCACAATAAAATGGCTGCCATGCATTATTTGCTTCATAAGCAACATCGTTATTACTACTACGGATAATTGGTTTGTGTAATAAGATGTTTTACTCTCTAACGTAAATATAAATGACATTTTACGAATGCTTTATCTTCAAGGCCATTTAATCTAAACGGGTTCATCATTAACAAACCAATTCATTCATATTAGGCTTTTGGAAGTGAAAAACATGTTATTTGGAGTCAACGTCATTATTATTCCATAAAGATGACTTAAATCATAAATTATATTTATTTCCAAAGTTGTGAATCACGATAAAAATTCATATGAGAAATATAATGTTTTAAATTAAATGCCTTATATCTGACTATGACACTATCTTTATCGTCAGCCGTATGTGAATTCTCAGCCCGCCTATATATTCAAGATCTTATCTTTAACAAGGCCCTAGAAACAGGTTTCTTTGAGAGAGAAGACGTGTTCATATCTCTTAGAAAATGAAGGTTTTGATTGTCCTGGCTTTGACGGTGGTCAGCTGTAAGGTACGTATCCGAAGATTGTGGTCACTCAATACTCATTGACGAAGAGTTTAAAGGGGCAGTTGCAGTTTTTTTCGCTGAAATAAGTCGATGAAATGTATTTTAAAAATAATGTCACCAATAGTAAAACACTCTTCTCTCTTCGGAAAATCAAGTTAAAAATAAGAGTACATTGTTCGGTAAAGCCATGGGAATCGTTGTAGTCATTCGAAATAATAAAATGTGTTCACAATAAAATGGCCGCCATGCAGTTTTTGCTTTATACGCAACACCGTTATTGCCACTACGAATAATTGGTTTATGTCATAAGATGTTTCACCCTCTAATATAAATATAAATGGGAAATTTGAAAAAATGAAAATCGCAAAAAAACGTACTACTGCCCCTTTTAGACAAAGCCTCTTGTGAAAGACACATATTTTGAATGACAGTTTATTTGTGCAATATGCAATATATTTCGGTTTTTGTAGAGTTGACTTGTCTTGAAACTCGCTAATCAAGTCAAGCCGAGTCAAGTCTTTTATTCGCATGATGGCCATCGGCCCATACATAATTTATATCAGTCTGATTAAAATTGACGGTTTACCGAGGAATAAACATTGCAAAATAGTGCATCTCCCGGGATACGAACTCATATCGTTCGGAGGTTTCCTCGCAAACCGACCTTGTGGCGAGGAATCTGAAGAACCTGTTCGTATCCCGGTAGATACATTATTTTGTAAACCTATTCCTCGTAACAAGGTCGATTTTCATCAGACTGATACATATATAATACTAATATATTAATACTAATATAATAATACATATATAATAATATAACGATTAACATAAAGGGCGTGATTAAACACATAGTAGATATCTATTAAGATGAGTATGTCTTAATTCCAAACAAATATTGGCATAAATTGTTTAGTAATTTTATAGATGTAATCAGTACGACAATCTTATATCGATATGATAATTACGTATTGATATATATATAAAAAATTTGGAAAATATACTTAAAACGTCATTCGCCGGAGAAATCTTTTATCTACAACATGGCATATGTTAAATAATTTTCATATCACGACAATGTATTGCAATTTGGTTTCAAAGAGAAGTATCACTTCGACTAGCGCTCGCTAATTGTATCTGACGTCATATAAACAGAATCCCCTTCTGTGCGTAATACGTAGTACACAAGTAGTTAGCGCTTCCGAAGCGTGAAGGCTCGTCTCTAGCGCAAGTCGCCATAACAACCCATGTGCTGCACGTGCTGCACATGTCTCTCTTGCAAGTTACCCTTGTCACACATTACTGAATGTGACGATTGCTTTACAAACAATGTTTCTAAATGTCCTGAGAATATACACATTACTTCCTGTTTAATGTTCTTTTTATTGAGATAAGACCAGCAAATTATGACAAATTTTTACTCTCATTAATTATGAAATACAAGCAAAATACCTAGTTGGGTATAACAATTATTCCAATATCTGTAGCAAATACATAACAAAAAGAAATGGTAAATAAATAACCGCCCAAAACATATATATTTCGATTTCTTTCATTGCTCATAATTTTTTTTATTCTTTCGTGTCTTTGTTTACTGTGTGTGAGCTAGACCATAATGCTTTGCGCTTGAAAATAATAGACTGGATCTATATTTACACTGGAAAACACCTTTACTAATTAATGCAATTTCTCGGCTTATTTTAAGTTGAAAACATTTGGGAAAAATTAAGTGTATATATTTCACGGAGATAGATTTTTGGAAAATGTTCGATATTTTCATCAACATCCTTGATGGCTCTTTAAATTTAGATTTCTTTCTCTCGGAAGTCACCCCTCTCAAATATTGCATGAAATTCGACTGTATTAACATCAGTTCATGATAAGACTTTTGTTTCGCCATATATATTAATGTGTCAAAAGGGTTAAGATGAGAATCATTACTCAATATTTACAAAAAGAAATGCCATTTTACATGCGATGTCAAGAATCTCTGTTGATAGTGTAGCAGGGCACATGGTCAAGAGATAACCAACGCGCTAGGTGAAAGTTCAGTGACGTTTTATTCAATATCGTAGAACAGAAGAAGAAGACACCCTGCAACAATATATGTACAAACAATAAGTAATGTGAATAATAATAAAACAATTGGTACAGAAGGCATAAAACATAATTGCAGGATTACCCATAAATAATATAGATATATGTAAATTGTTATATTGCAATACAGTATGAAATACACATTTGAACCAAACCATATGATACTACCATGTGATAATATACAATTAAAACATTTATGAATATAACACATCATAAACATTACAACATAATATAATATACTATGAAAGCATAATATGATAGAAATGTACATACATTATATTTGGGAAACATCAACATGAATACACATGATGATAATTATATAATACCACACATAATACAAATATTAAATACTAATTAAAGGTACAATAACCTACCAAATATGTTGAATTTGGGTGAGGTGTTTCTTCTACGTGCGAGTACACTCAGGCCATCCTTATAAACATAGAATAGTAAATTAACTGATGAAATACAAATAAAATACCTAAGATAATTGTTAATAATATTACTTACGTTACCGTACATAATTTAGGCATGATAAAAGTACATTGATAAATAAAACCAACTGATACTTAATATCATTTCTGCTTATAGAAATGTAACTTAGGATAACATACTAGCATACGATGAACATAAGATAGCATTTACACTACCTTACAAATATATGATAAAATACTAAACCTGTAATTATTATTAATAATATAGCAACTACATTATCACATAATTACACATAGCTGTACAATAGTTCGCACGTGAGATAGATTCTGAAAAGATGATATATTTCAATAACCAGTTTTCAGTTCACGCACGAACAGATCCTACAGTCACAAATAGCCACGTGCAACACGAGAATATCGTGCAGTCACCAACGTTTCGGAAAACAAACGACAAAACCGCACGTGCAGCTCATGCAGATGACTTTTTCAACCTTTCTCTTTCTCCAGGCTGCGTTCCTGTTTTCGTCCGGATGCAAGACGGACGCTGACTGTAACGATGGTTGTTGCACCCATTCGTTGTTCACAAGCAGCTGTCATCATCACATTGGTGAAATGTCAAGATGTCTTCTCTCGGCCCCGGCATCTGCCTCCTGTACCAGCACTTGCGGCCAAGGTAACTCATAAACATTTCCTTGTTAAAATCAGGGACCTTATATACAAGATATCCAGTCTGATTAAAATCGACGGTTTTCAGAGGACTAAACATTTCAAAATAGTGCATGCGCAACTACCGGAATACGAACTCATATAGTTCAGGGGTGTCCACGCAAAACCGTCTGATAACAGCCCGTAGGCTTCCGTGTTCTGATGCAATTCACTTAACCAATCACAAGACGTCCAACAAAAGCTTTCGGTGCGAAAAGCTAGGGGCAGATAACTTCAAACAGCTCTCCTGTCGTCTGTTCCGAATGCTTTCAAAACAGAGACCGTTTAAACACTATGATGTGATTGGTCAGCTATTTGACTGGGCTTTGGCTGCGCTAAACTGGTTTTGAACACGCGCTTATACGGGGTGTCCTCAGACCTTGTGGCGAGGAATCTACAGAACCTGTTCGTATCCCGGTAGATGCATTATTTTGCAATTATTTTTTTTGACAAGTGAAGTTAAAGAAACAAAACAACAGACAAGGAGCTAACAATGCGAACCGAAGTTTATTACAAGGAGCATCGTAAAACACGCGGGAACAAAACTCCTAAGAGGTCTGTCCCCTTCTCGGTCTGGTCGGGGGGACCACCTTCGCCGCCTGAGCGAACACCTGTGGACCCAGCTTAGAGATGTCTTCAAGATCTGCTGTGGAGACATCTCGTAAGTAATGATTGGCGAAAACCTCTGAGGAACGCCAAAAACACCCCGCCATGACGTCCGAGACCACAATGTTACAGTGGTAAGCCATCGTGGCTGAGACTGCTCGGATCTCATGAGGGTTGGAACGCGATTGAGGAGGCATCAATGACTGCCGACCTCAGGTACAACCCCAACGCTCACTTGTCTAGCTCTTTGGTGCTCCTCGGCGAGTGAGGCAAGAACAGACGACGCCTGCCATTCCTCAGCCTGCGGGTACGCTGCATGTACACCCTCAACGCCCTAACCGAACACAGAGAGAGATCCATCTCTCCCGAGTCAGAACCCAGAGCCGGAATAGAGAAGGTACGGCCAACCTCATCAGCTGCCTGGTTTTTGCAGACAAAGTCGGGAGCTAAACCAAGTAAGGCTGACCCCCCCTCCCTGACCTCAAAACGTAGAAGGTCCGCCACCTGCCGAGCTGCGGAGGCCATGGCCACAAGAAAAATTACCTTGATGGTGAGAGGGAGGAGGGGAACGTCGGAGAGCGGTTCATATCTATCGGAGGCAAGATGGTTGAGCACAATGGCTAAGTCCCACAGGTGGACGAAGCTTATTCCTGCCATCAACAGAATGGAAGGTTTTAATGAGGCCCTTGAGGACCGACACATCTAAACCTGGCGACCTCTTCCTGAGAACGGAGAGGATAGCAGACATGTTGGTATTGATTGATGACGCCTTAAGATGCCTGGTGTTGCGTAGGTACACTAAGTACTCCGCCACCTGAGGAACGGGGGCCTCTGCCGGGATAAAATCCTGCTGAGCACAGAAGGAGGTGAAGGCCTGCCACTGAAAATCATAGAGTTTCCTAGTGGTCTTCCTATGAGAGGTAGCTATGGCATTGGCGACGCACCTTGAGTAACCACTGCTCCTTAACCCTCTCTTAATACAAGCCAAGCGTGAAGGCAGAACATCTGAGGGTTCTCGTGTAACCTTCCGCTTGGCCTGCTGAGGAGCAGATCTCTCTGTGGCTGAATCGGAACAGGATCCTGATGACAGAGACGCCGGAGAGGAACGAACCACGGTCGGGCTGGCCACCAGGGGGCGACCAGAAGAAGTCGAAGGACCCGAGTTGTCCCTATCTTGGCTACCACTTGGGAGAGGATAGCCCGCGCCGGAAAAGCATAGGCGTCCATCCCCTCCCACCCTAACGACAGCGCGTCTAAGCCCATCGCTCGCGGGTCTGGTACTGGAGAGACATAGGTTGGCAACTGGTGATTGAGGCATGTCGCGAATATGTCTATCAGGGGGGTGCCGAACTGGAGACACAACCCCCTGAGGACTGTCGGCTTCAGTTGCCATTCCGTCGGGAACGTAGACTGCTCGAATGTCCAGGTCCACCTCCTCCACCAGCTCGAAGACCCGGAGCGGCACGCGTAGCAGAGACTCGGCCCCGGTGGACCCCTGCTTGTTTATCGACCAAGCAGCCGATGAACTGTCCGTGTGGACTAGTAGGCACTGGCCTCGCAAGGGGGCCTGCCAGTGTTGAATGGGTAGACGGACTGCGTCCAACTCGAGGACATTGATGTGTGAGTTCTGCTCTGACAGAGACCAGACTCCTGCCACCTGCTCGTGACCCAGATGCGCCCCCCACCCCTGAGTGGAGGCTTCTATGAACAGGTGAGCTGAGGGTGGACGAGGGCGAAGTGGAACCCCGGAGAAAACACTCTCGTCCACCCGCCACCAAGCTAGGAAGCGATGCAGATCCGGGGTAAGAGCTATGGCGTGACGACAACGAGTCTCCCTGATGTGGGGGTTCAGGAACACCTGTAATGGGCAGAGGAATAACTCCCCCCCCCCCCCCCCTCCCCTGCGGGTCAGGTTCTGAGCTGACGTTAGCAACCCCAACACTCTTTGCCACTGACGTAGGGAGAGCGACGCATCGAGGGCGCGATCCATTAAGTGATCGTAACGAGCCATCCGCTTCCTTGTGACGAAACCACGGAACAACGGAGTGTCTAGGATAGCCCCTAAGAACTTCAGACGAGTCGCTGCGACCAAGTCCGACTTCTCTAAGTTCACTAACCACCCTAGGCGACGGAACAGGTCTATTGTGAACCTGAGCTGTGCCTCGAGAACGACGGGAGAACAGTCGTGAGCGAGCCCATCGTCCAAATACATTAGAAACTGAATGTCGCATTGGTGTAAGAATTGGACGATAGGCTGAGTCACTCGTATATATATATCTTTTATTATGCACGAAGGCCTCGGGCCCATATACATGAAACAGTATATACAATCAACATATATTGGATACATTGATAAGCACATTTAGGAGTTTAACAAAGTCTGTCTCTTTTTATAGGCAGAATATATATATTTACATAGATTAAGTAATGATTCATTTGAAGAAGCAGTTAACAAATTTCTAAATGTGGATTCATTTGGAGTTAAATAATAAACATGTGGAAAATAATGTAGTCTTTCAGCAGAATAAGACTGACACACTAATAGAGTGTGAATAGCCAAGGGGTGGACGAGATCCTGAACGGGAGCCGCACCACTAGAAGTGAATCGGAATATGCAGGTACTCATCCTGGAGATCGAGAGACACCATGCAGTCTGACCGCTCCAGAGATCGCATCACAGAGGGAAGAGTCAAGAGTCGAAAATATGGCCGCCAAACGAGGTAGGAGCGGTTGAATACCTTCAAGTCGTGAATGAGCCGCCATGTTTTCGAATTCCTTTTGGGTATGACAAACACTGGGGAGTAAAACCCTTGAGTTAGATGCGGGGTCAGGACCTCCTGCACCGCCCCCTTGGAGATTAAGATCTCTACCTGTTCCAAGGTTAGTTGGAGCCGGTCCCGTGACAAGGGACGCTCCCTTGGAGCACAGGTAAGAGGCGGAGGGGATGAGACGGGAATGCGGAATCCCTGACCCAGAATCTGACAAACGAAAGGGTCTAACCCTAACTGCACCCAGTTGCTGACGAAGCTTTGAAGCCGGCCCCCCAACGAGCCCTCCGACCACGTAACGAGTGGAGGAGGTAGCAGAGGGGGTGACCATGAGTCACTTCCTCCGCTCCCCTTCTGAGGGGTACGACCCCCGACGCCGGGACGGGGGGACTTGGGAGATTGACCTGTGGATCCGCGGCCACGCACTAACCCGCCGAAAGTCCGTCTTGGCTTTCTTGGGGGTTGATTGACCTTGGCCGTGACCTTTACCCTGAGGGTAGTTAGTCACCAGGCGTTTGGGCGTAGTCTGCCTCTGACTCACCACACGGCGATTGGTGAGGTCTTGTTGTTGAGCCTCCTGCCGCGCTCTAAGAACCTCGGGGATACGACCCCTAAAGAGAGATTCAGAGTTGGCAGGGGCCTGCCGGAGGAAGGATTTCTGGTCGGGGTTGAGGCCCGAACGATGCAAGTAGTTATCCCTACGCAAGTAGTTATCCCTACGGACCGTAATCCCTGGAATATCTGCGAAGCCGATAGCATGATCTGCGCAGTTAAGCATCGCCTGACAGGTGAACGCCAGGTGATTGCCCAACCCCAACAACCCTTCCGATAGCTAATTACTCCAAAAACACCAAGAGTGTAAAACTCACAAAAACGTAGACGACGAGATGCTTAAGTGAGGAACACGCAAGGCTAGACGAGGGAGGCTTTCGAGAGTGTTATACCAGAGGCTCCGAACCCGAAGGGTGCGAAGTCAATGTCGACTACTGGCTAGACACTGGCGAACGAGGCGAATGGCCGAAGCCGAGTGACTGGCGAGGCGAGACACTGGCGAAGCGAGTCACAGGCGAGACGAGGCGAGTCAAGTCCCCTTGTTAACTCAACACCCACATAAAACAGGTTGTCTAAAACAACCTGTTAACGACGAACGTAGATAAGACGTTGATAAAACCTCTAAAATGAATAAGAAGTAGCAGGTTAGCAAAAGTAGCGAAAAAGCGCTAAAAATACCCCCAGTGGCAGAGCGAAAACACACACGTCTGTCTTGCTCTGCAACTGAGAGGAGAGTGAGATTTCAGGTGGTGACGTCACGAGACCATGCAGACTTACCGCCCTTTGGAGAGGGATTTTACGCATCCCCTAATCCACTGTTTTAAGTTTCGTCTGTGTTAACGTTGAAATAGCATACCTAGAGAGGAGGTAGGCATAGTAGGTCTAGTCAACAGATAGGTATTTAAATAATGTATTTATTAGCGGGTTGCATTCCATTTGGTTACTTTTTAACCTTTTCTGTCATTACGTCTTGGGATGTACCACATGTTCCGTGCCACGCGAGCCCTAAAATCAACCGATCAAAATAGAGCTTGGTTGACTGTTATTACAACCAGCGGAATGTTTTCACCGTTTTTATGGACCTCGCCGATTTGGTTTCGTTGATTACATTGTCACATCATCTATTTTCTGTCAGTTACTTGTTTCTTTAAAGATTAATTTATGAGATGCTGTAGACACGCATGCTGACAGCTGAACAACCCAGTCTGATTAAATTAAACCGTTTGCCGAGGAATAAAATTTGCAAAATAGTATATTTACCGAGATACGAACTCATATCGTTCGCAGTTTTCAGATTTAATTCCTTGGAACAGGGTCGCTTTTAATCAGCTTTTTTACTGCTGAAAAATCCGTCATTTTATTGATCGTCACAGTTTAGCTGAACATGACCTCAATTAATTCCCTAGAAGCACATGTAATGGCGGACCGGTGAGACGCAAACTGAAGTACAAAAGAAAGTACACACTTCAGTTGGTTTCGATTAATTCAATATTTTGAAAGAATTTGTTTTAGATGCATTTGATTATGGCACGATAACAACAACACATATCTGCTGTAGTTTGAAGGAATTAATTTGCGACTGGTTAATATTGAGTGACAATATCTGCGTTTTGTGTAGACAGGGGTTACAAATGAAATTTACACCAACTTGGCACCTGCCATGTTTAAAATGTTGTAAATGTATGATGAATGAGACACATTTTGATTTTCACATATAACATATCTCATATGTTGATGAACAGTTGTGTTTTATCAAAATTAATTTTGGAAGAATTTATAAATTTAAAATTTCATTGAAAACGATGTTGAAGTATTCTTTGACTGCTCTATTCAGTTTTAGAATGCGACGTGGAAAACTTATATATCTGTAATTGAAAATCATACATTTAACCAAATGAAGTGTGTACTTTCTTTTGGATTTCAGTTATTATACTCGCTCAGTATTTACATGTATATATTAATTGTTTGGATCATTGAAGCATTCGTAAAATGTTTAAAATTAGGCATAAAGACAATATATTTTCTGAATTAAAGATGATTTCGTTCAGTATAATTATTGAACAGTCACCTAGTATATGCAAGATCGAGATCCATTATCGCAGATAAAACGGCGGTAATTTTTTTTTTAAATATATCGATCAATATAAAGGCATCTACAAGTATAGGTCTATGGGTAGCTCGTTTTCTACGTTTTACCACTGACTATAAACATATTTAAAGAGTCCTTGGTTTTACATAATATGAATAACTGCCTATGGTATGTTACTAATTTCAGTCTTTTCCCCGGGTACAATGATATGCTAACAGTTAATTCTTAATTCCAAAATCCCACTTCAACCAAGATGGATAATAAATTAGTTTATATTCTTTTAAACTGGACTTTAAATACATTAATCTAAATAATAATATATACACATGTTAACGCCTAATATCCAGTGCAAGCACTGCTCAATCGCGGTACCCTGAAGGAATTGTACTTTCGGTGCCACTACTAAGCGCTCAGTCCGTACATTCCATGTTCAGGTACCCATTTAAACAGCTGGGTAGACTGAGTGCAATATGGATGAAGTGCCGTGCTTAGGGGCACAACAGAATGTAAGACCCAGGTCACATTTTTGGTGTCTCCACCGGGATTCGAACCCGGGCCGTTGGCGTGAGAGACAAGCATGCTAACCACTACACCACTGTGCTCCTGTGGCCTTTAAGTAGTTTTTAAGATCTTCTCAATGTATTTCTATGCAAATGATGATTCTTTTAACCGCACGACTTGTTATCCGGACGATTTTCAACTGTAACCAAATTGTGCGGATAAACGGGGTCTGGCTGTATTCCAGGCAGTGTCAAAGTTTACCGTTAGCCAATCAAATTACTTGAAAGTGTCATGACACATACATGTAACATATTGTTATGAAACCTCTTTACAAAGTATGTTAAAGTGTTTATTACCCATATGGTTGAACATAACCGGGGTTAATACACATGTGCACATATCACGTTTGACTAGCAACCTTTGTTGCACCGCAACTTCTCGTATTCCGTCCTAAAACGATTGTTCGTGACGCCACTGTATATTGCCGTCGCAAGAGGAGTGGACCGTTTCCAGACTAATTTTACGCGAATCAAATGGAATAGAATGGTTAATAAAGAAATTATGAGTGCCATATATATGACTTTTACGAAACTTTTGCAATTTTATGTATAACTCTCGCACTCGCTCGAGGAATAAAACAATCACACTCGTTTCATGAAAGTCATATTTCACAATACCTCGGGTAATAATCTCTATTTATGTTACTTTTCAGGTCTCACGTGCCAGGGCCAGAACCTACATGACCTTGCCATCGAACCCGGAAGTAGCAGCACTCTCTATGGAACCTGTATGAAGTCCTCCTCTGCCACCGGTACAACCACAGTTATGCCTACCACCACAATGACCGTCACCACAGTTTAGCCCTCCACCACAGTGACTGTTGTCAAAAAGTGATTCAATAAATTATCTTGAAAATTACACGCCGTTATCTTTAAAGATACGTTAATACTGTATTTCCTCCAACCCCGGCTTTATTCGAGAGCGGCGTTTATTAAATGTTTGGCAATATAAATCATCCAACTTACAAACTCATAATTGCAATCATGACAATTCTTGAATATATCAATTTGTTTTGGTTAAAACTTATTCACTTTTTGTGTGTCTCCACCGGGATTCGAACCCAGGCGCGCGTTCGGCTTCGGGTCAATAGGTCCGGGGTTCGAATCCCGCCAGGGGCACGGCAACCTTGTCGGTGCCACTTTGTTTGCAGTAGAGAACTGTTCTACACACAGTAAGGTTTGGGTGCAATGCTACACTGAATTTCAGCGTAGTACCACCCATGGTTCGCTAGTTCCAGTCGATGCTCGCAGGTTCCACCGCAATGCATAGCCACATGGCATTGCGGGCTTTCTCCCTGTCATAATACTAACAGCCGCGATATAAGTGAAATACTCTTGAAAGCGGCGTTAAACCATCACTCACCTCACCTCGAGACCAGGCCTTTAGGGTGAGAGGCCAGCATGCTAACCATTACACCAATGTGCTTCACGAAGCTGGTTTAGAGGGAGTAAACTTTATTTGGAGGTTTTGAAATGGCACAATCACAGTGCTCAAGGCAATGAAAACAAAATGGGCGCTTATATATAGTAATTTCAAAACAATAAACTAAATTCGATTCTAAGTATAATTACAAATATGACATCATTTTCAAAAGTTTTTCGAAAAAAGTTCTCAGGAAAAGATGGTGTAATGACGCCTGTCTACAAAACATGATAGACAACAGTGTCGGGGTAATGATTGACCGAAAATAATACTCCTGGGTGTCTATTAGAGCAATTAAGGTAAGAAATATGATGTTAAATTCTTGCGTATTATCGGTCGTTTCCAGCCGCTGGGCGTGTTTGACGCCTCTTGGTTAAAGTTTAAGTGTCTTATCATATCATACTTATACGACCCGGGCCAAAGAAGACTTCCTTTCAATTCATTATCAACTGAGAAAAATGGATGATAAATTTAATTGGGACATAAACGTTCAGAGACAGGATTTCATTACGACATGAAAACGATATAGTTTTCTAGTCTTTGTAATATAAATATTATTTTCAATGATGAAAGACTTTCATTTTGTTTGTGTAGATATATACATCATGTCTGTATAGAAAAATCGTATAATTGCTCTGTGATGTTAACTTTCAAACGACCGAGGCTTGACAAAGATGATAACATTGATATTGAGTTCCAACAGGGTTAATTCGAACTCTGTGATCAACGGTAACACTTCCACATTTCAAATAATATTTATTTTTATTTACATATGTCACGAGCATAAAGAGAAGGTGACACCAACAAGATAAAATCACGTGTCTAAATAAACTAACGGGCAAAAGCTCACTTGTTTTCGATTAATGCAATATTTTAAAGAAATGAGGTGCATTTGACTATGGCGCGATACAATAACACCTTTCGGCAGTAGTTTGAATGACATAGTGACTGTTTACTTTCTTAATTAAAATATAATTGTTTTTAAAGTAGACAGGCGTAAGAAAAGAAATTTACACCAACGAGTTGTGTTTTATCAAAATTAATTTAAAAATTTGAAATTTTGAAGTATTCTTTGACGGATTTAATTTTTGGGACTTATTTCTCAAACTATTAAGTTTTTTAATAGTACGTCGAAAACTCTGAAAATTTTAAATTGGAAATTATACATATGATAAATATAGAATACTAAACGATGTCCCGTTTGATAACATGTTTATGAAACGAGTGAATGGTTTGGTATTTTATCGAGCGAAAGCGAGTTAAATACCGATGCCATTCACGATTTTCATAAACATGTTATCAAACGGGACAGAGTTTAGTATTCTATTTATTACTCAATGATGTAAATAGCGCTAATTTGCAAGAAAATCGTTTTTAGTGACGCTTACTTGCAAATAAGTCACCCGCTATTGCAGTCGCGCGGCAAACATTGTGACGTCAACCAAAAACGACTATGACGTCACGCGCCGATTATGACGTTACGGCAGCACGCGGTGGTATCACACATGTGTGTAACCAACTCATTGTTATCTAATGAGTGATCTCACCACGGTTGAGTAATAAATTATATATAATACTAAACGACGTCCCGTTTGATAACATGTTTATGAAACGAGTGAATGGTTTGATATTTTAACGAGCGAAAGCGAGTTAAATACCGATGCCATTGACGAGTTTCATAAACATGTTATCAAACGGGACCGAGTTTAGTATTTTATTTATTACCCAATGACGTAAATAGCGCTGAATTGCAAGAAAATCACTACATCAAAAATCCACTACATCAGGAACGACTTATGCAATTTATCATTAAATATAGGCAGGAACGGGGACAGTACCTTAACCTACAATTTATATTTAACTACAAATATTTTATTTGCTGTATGCTCCCTGCAATAAAGAAATATCACATGTATACTTTTTTGAGTTACTAGTGATTGTATATATTTTCGGTATTAATATTCCCTGTAAAAGCTGTAATTTATCCAGGGTTCCCTCAAGCTATAATTCGTCACGCTTTACTGGCGAAGTTGAACTTATAATAAGAATCCTTACATGTACCCATTCTCTTCCCACTGGGGTTACTCACTTCAGATTTTCCATCGTAACTTCTGTTATATGTAGGCGATATTTCACAACTCGATCATAGTACCCGGATGGTGAAAACTTGTTATACTGGTAATGATCTTTTTCAATTAAAACATCGTTTGAAACAACTGTTACCTTCTGATTGAAACTTAGGGGATTCTCCATTTGTAGCCGAGCAAGTAGTCTAATCATAACAGAGGGCATGAGAGACGATCTGGAGGGAGAAACCGATGTGGGAAGAGAAAGACATGTACTTAAAACCGATTAGTAGCTTTTATTCTTAGTTAGAAGGAATTCGAAATGCCCATTCGATAGACCACATTTGAATGTATATCTCAGCCAAGTTTGGTCTGGATGTATGCATAATGCATTTTTAAGACATAAGTCACGTTTGTTGTCAAGTGGTGTAGGCCTATAACTGACTTAGCAAATTCTGCTGTGTTTTGGGCCGATTTAGCCATGCGAACCACAATAAGCTTAAGGGCGAGTCTAGAGTCAAACGTAAAGCAATTAGAGGGAATTAGAAATCACCATTTGATAGACGACATTTGAATGCATATCTCATTAAATTGTGGTCCAGAAATATGCATTTTGATGAAAATTACCACGCTTACTGTCAAGTAGTGTATCTATCTGACTTTTTTCGCTGTTTTTTTTGCCAATTTGGCTGTGCGAATCTCTATAAGAGCGAATCTGGAGTCAAAAGTAAGTCAGTTAGAGGAAATTAGAAATACCCATTCGATAGATCACATTGTAATATACATCTCAGTCAATTATGATCCAGAAATGTGCATTTTGAAGAAGATAAGATAAGAAACTTCTTTAATGTCCATTGGAAATTTGTTGTACATCGTTTTCAGGCAAAACAAAAAATACATAACAATTATATATAACATAGAGATAAATATATATACATACAATACACACATATTTAAACCAAGAAAACTTGATATTAACTTATGTATCCCTCCGATTTAGAAATATTTCGTTGATTTTTGGCCCATTTGGCTATGCGAACCACAATAAGGGCTGTATTTCTCGGACTAAGAATATTTTCCATGTTTTCTCGCCAATTTGGCTATGCGAACCTCTGTAAAAGTAAAAAATAATAATATAAAAAAACACAATATGTCCCAAACAAAGAGTCAAATGCATAATGTTTTATTTCTAAAACAACTGCAAGAGTCAATCACAAAATTGAAGAAAATAGAGAAAACATCGAAACAATGATATATTTCTATTGATGCAACAGCAGTGACACATATTGCAATAATTGCTCATTATCTATGTTTGGCAGCGCGCAAATGACAAAAACGCAATAACGCCTGTCTGTCTCGCAAAAAAAAATGTGAGTTACCAATTGCCAATTGACTACGAATATTCAATTTATAAGAATTGCTATGGAGCCCGTATTTTCACTGGCATTGCTGTTGTCACTAATATTCACAACGTCATAGGCGTAACGAAAATATTTCCATATCTTCTCCTTCCGCCCTTGACCCCAACCCTCGCATTTTCAGTGCTCAGATTTTAACGTACTGCAGGCTAATCGGATAAGCCAAACAGAAGACAGTTGTATTGCTTCTGTGATTGTGTCGATCGTCGCTTATTTTGAATTGGTTCCGAATGTAAACGGCGATTTCATTGGCTGTATGTTAGCAGATGGTAAGGGACGTAACTCGTGATCACAATAGGTGTCGCTGATTCGTTTCACCACTTCTGGCTAGGTTGAAGGCAAGGTAAAAAATGGAAAAATCACCTTGCCATGGGAAGATGGTTGTCAGTATACACGTAGGATGAGTGGATACTTGACAACCAAGAAGAGAAAACAAGGGTCCTGAAGAAGATGAACATTTGATTTGAGTGATATCTCAGAATTACGCCAATGTTGTTCCATACGAAGGCTCGTCAAAAAGTTCTAAGCCTTTAACACTTGAAATCTGGATGTATTGTGTTTGTGTTGATCAACAGCTTTATTCCGTTTGATCAACTGATTTGATCAATTGATCAGCGTGAACGCAACTGAGGCGTTTTCAGAACAGCGAGTACTGAACGAAAACGAGTTCGCGCGTGCTCGCGAATACACACGTGAACACTTTGGAGCAGCCTCGCCAAGCAAATATACACGATCCAAGATGGAGTCGCGTGTCACAAAATTTCATTACCTCAATTGAAATTTGGTCGGTTGATATGTGGAAGGTGCTTTTTTTTCCAAAATGGTAATGATATTTTGAAAACACCCTGGGAAGAACTCGCGAACCCAGTTTCCCCCTGCGTTCAGTAACATAGGGTTCGCGGCGAGCATCCTGCTTTTAACATTGAGTGTTAAAAGCGAACTTCCCGGGATAATTCGGGTTACTGGACGCAGGGCAGGTCTCTGATCCGTGGTTCTACTGTATAAAGAGATGGCGTGCTGAAATCTATGGGACGTTTTTATCCTTGAAAAAATGTCTTCCGTCAGGGATGTATTAGCTTGCTTTGAAGATGTGAAGGGATGATTATCTTTCATATTCCATTGTTAACCGATAGGTTGCTTTTTCAAGTTGGCTGGAGGGGAAACCGCAGACAGGTGACGTCATCAAATGTGTGGCATGTTGGGTCTGACAGATGTGTTGACGCACGGGTTAACCACACTTTGTCCTAAAGGAACAATGTTATTAGTTGAAAGACTTTCGTGAGTATAAATTATTGAAATTAACATCGGTCGCTGTTGATTTCAGCCTCTATCACTGGCTAATGTAAGCCTTGTTGTATTGTGTTACATTTTCGTCTTAGCGTAGCAGCACTAAAGCCTAGTTTACATGCAACCGTTTGACCCCGGGTTAAATTGTCCATGGGTTCAAATTTACCTCCCGGAGAAATTTTGTCATGTTAACATCATTTGTCCCCTGGGGAATAATTTGCCCCATGGTCAATTTTGATCCTCCTAGAGAGGTGGGTTAAATTCACTTCACCCCAGGGACAAATCTACCCCCATGGCATATGCTGCATATAGACACTTATAGAGAGTTGACCCCCCTGCTGAAATACTTACCTGAATACCATTTCCAATAATTGGCACCTCCTATCTATAAATAGATCACACGTAGTTATAGTTTCCCACCCTTTCCACCTCTTTTTTTGGTAAAGTAACCTATATAAAATGCCACCAAAAAGCGTGAGTTAATGATGAGACTGATTGTCTTTTGAATAGCTTGGAAGAACTGCACATATCCTCAAATAATGTTGACATATAAACGACCCGGGGTGGCAAAATTGACCCCAGGGGTATTTTTGCCCAATGGTAAAAAGAGTGCATATAAACATGGCTATTATTTTCACGTGCAGTGCGCTGCTACGCTAGCATAGAATAGATAACAAAATGCAGCAAGGCTTTAACTAAGCAGTGATTGGGAATGGTTCAGGGTGTGTTAAAGAACAGTACATTTACAATAGGTTCTTTTGATATCTGAAATAAATTAAGAAGATATTCATTGAACTACAGTAACTGTTTTGTCCTTCTTTTCATAGTCATTTCTATCTGAGGAAAATTTGCTTTTCCCCTTAAATTTATTTTGCAGTCAAAATTGAGATTCATCTTGCTTTTCCACAACCGGACCTGAAATGATATATAGAGGATATTTTATGAATGGCTATGCTATACACTGTTTCCAACACGAGTTCCCGGATTTTAGTATAAATCGAGCGAGAGCGAGACATATACCGATATTCACGTACGTGTGTCGTAAACATAGTATAAATACAGTCACGAATAATCGTCGAATATAATGTTCCTTTATTACCGATGTAATGAATTTAAGGAAACAACAGGGGCATGTATTATCGCCGTCGCCGTATTTAGAACGCAACGTCACAGAGGAAGTCATGTTATGACACTGTTTATGACGTCAAGTCTCTATGATAAAGTGCTGACCTTTCGGTAGGGCATTGTACGATAAATATAACCCTAATACGAAAGTCATAGAAGTAATGAGTAGGATACATTCTGAAATAAAGATATACTATACTTTTTTCAGGAATACAAACTTCAGCAATTCGGATTCCAATTTATTTTCGTTCTCGATATATATGTGAGGAAACTCACCTCCAGTGACGTAGGACACAGTAACATCTGGCCTGGGTTTTCTTGTTTTCGATTTAGATTCTGTGCATTTGCTTTTCTGAAACGGGATGATATCTAAGTCAATGCTCAAAGTTTTTTTTATGAACTAAGACATATTTTAAAAAGAAATTATTCTCGCCAAACCAAGGTTACTCCCTTCAGATTTTCATCATAACCTCTATTGCATATGGGCGCTATTTCGCTATTCTCGCAAACTCTCTGGCGGTTAAATTTTGCAACACTGAAAACATCTTTATTTTTGTCCAATCAAACAACGTTTTACATCTGCGACCGAAGTCCGTCTTATAAATAATATGTGCGTATCGCAAAGACGAGGGAACTGTAGTCATTTTGACAGTTACTGAATGTTCATTTTCAAACAGCGTCGATGACTTCACAACTAATTTCTCATTCAAGCAGATAGATTCTCTATTCGTAGCCTTGAAAGTGCTCGATGTGTAACGGGTTACGATAGAAATCTGATCGGAGAAACCTGTGCAGGATAAACACAACTAAGACACTAAAATATTGATCATTTGAACAAATTGCATAATTGTGCATTAATATCATACATGATCATCTCCTCGATTGTAGTTTCTACAAAACAAAGTCATTTGTGATTGTTCCTGTAAGGAATTTACTAGAAAAATCTCATTCCCTGGAGAGCTGATGACATATGACATTTAAGTAGACTCGTAAGTAAGGTAGGTGTTTCTTTTTTTGTAAAAATCACTAACCTTCAACAGTCAACTTAGAAATAAATCTGAGGCAACACCCTGATTTGGGGTTTAACGCCGCTTTCAAGAGTATTTCACTTATATCACGGCTGCTAGTATTACGGTACCCACGTACAATCACATATGAATGAGGACCACCCCTCAAAGTTCGTTTAGAAATACCATTGTCGTACTTTTCCTTTAATGCACTGTGTGAACAATTCGAAAACAGTTACCGATCCTACTAACGGCAACTTCACCCGCAATTCATAACTCGCTTCGATCTCCATCATTGACTAACTTTATCCTAGCTGCATATCATTAATTTCGCAGTGCATGCTGCTACGCTAGCACGGAAAATATTACGAAATGCAGCAAGAGTTAGTTAACCAAGAAGAATGACGCGAATTATGACTTGCGGGAGAATTTTACTAATGCATGCCTTACCAAGTAAGGTATGGCAACTGGGATGGTATACAGGATAGGATTAATGGCGGAATTGACCGGAAGTACAAAGACGGCGACCCATGCGTACACCTCCCCACTGATTGGGGTTCCGTTCAGTGCCAGCAGACCTACAAACGAAATTTCCAAATGTCAACAGAGTCAAAACTGAAATACTGTTGCCGGATGAAGTATTGAATGTCTTTGATAACCTATCGTGTTGTAATGAAATTTGAACTTTTCATCAAGGTATGATACTTTTGATTCGTCTGTTACATTTGGGGTGTTGAAATCGTTTTTTTGCAAAATGCTTTGAACAAAGCTCCCCAAGATTGATTACAAGACACAAAACAGCGAAAAGCTAAGTAAAAGTTTAATTTATAAAAAATGACTAATCATTATTCACATTATTCACATACCTGTGACACAAACAGGAAACCAGCAGAGGAAATCCGTTATGACGACGAGTGATAGATTCCTTGCAACCCTGAGCTCTTGTGCCCGTCTTTCCTTCGTGTTGATGAGGCTCCCTGCCCTCATGTAGCTGTAGATTAGGTACTGACCCACAGCCACCAACAGAAAGGTGACCAGGTTGAACCCAAGGAAGACGGAAGTTGAGTACTGCCATCCCGGAAGTCGTTCACTGCTCAGCGGAAGTGGTAAGCAGGCGCCATTTTGTCCATACAGTTGCCATGACGACGTTGATGGAAACAGAGGAACTACTGATAGACTCAGAGCAATTAACCAACCGACGATACTGCAGACACAGGTTACGTTTTTGGAAAAACGGATTTGCCTGAAAGGATATTTTATCACAAGGAATCTGTCAATGGTTACCAGGCAAATGAATATCGCTGATGCTTCGGAGGAAAGGGTGGTGAGGAAACCTGATATCCGACACAGAAAGCTTTTTCTCCAGGACGAATCGTGCCAAATGTAGGTTCCACGGAACCTGAGGTCCGTGTTGGCTATGATGATGAGATAAACTCCCATGAAGAAATCCGCGATCGACAAACAGAGCAAGAAGACTCCAAAACCATATTGCAAAGAGGATCTGTCAAATATCAGACGGAACAGGAATACCAAGACGTTGCCAACCAAAGCCATTGTCCCCAGAATCCAAATGAAGACTCTGAGGACATCGTTCTGGAGGAGGTCCTCACACGAGGACAAAGAGTTCCTCGGAGCATGGCAGTTATCTGGGAGAAGAGAGGCAGGCTTGACAACATCACAACACAGCACGTAGTTCTCCGTAGAGAGGAAAGCAAGGCTGGACAGTCCAGCGAACACGTCTGCTGTCAAGCTACTCACGGGATTTCCCTGAAGGTTCAATCTTTTAAGTGACCCCATTGAAGAAAACGCTCTGTCTTCGATTTCAGTGATGAGATTGAAGGACAGGTCTAAATCTGTGAGAGAGGCTAGCCCGTAAAGCAAGTCAGCTCTCAAAACTGGAACACTGCAGTGGGACAGATCCAGAATTTGGAGTTCAGTGTTACGAGCGAATGTTTTGGGCAGTATTTCAGATACAGCTCTGTTGTGGGCAAGATGAAGCTTATTGAGTCTTTTCAGATTCCTAAAAAATGTTGGTCGTAAGATGGTCATTTCGTTAAAGCTTAGGTCAAGCTCAATGAGATTTTCAAAATCATCAAAATGTTTCCCGATGTATTTCTGAGAGGAGCCAGACAGGTTGAGATGTCCAAGAAGCAGTGGATGGTCAATGGTCAGTCGAGGAACAGAAGCGGTGATCCCACTGAGGTCAAGGGCTGTTACTTTGTGTAGAATCATGTTCTGCAGCCTCTTCTCATCGGCGATCTTCACAACACCCGTCTCACAGTGATCTTCGTTCACGCAGCCGTCCCCACAAAGTCTCTCGTCGTCCGCTAGAGGGCAGTCTCGTATCCCATCACACACCTGGACCGGATGAAGACACTTCGTGGTATTTCTACACCGGAAGTAGCTTGAGCATTCAAGTTCGTCTGAAAAATGTAAACACAAATAGATAGTACTGAAGGTTTAGTTAAAGACTACTGTTTGGAAACATTGAACCTGCCGAATGTTCATAATAAACAATATTTATATTACTTTTATAAAACTCTATATCATTACTCTTATCTTAACTTAAATCTTAGTGGATTGTCATTCGAAACATATTGAATGACAACTAATTAAAGGTTATTCATCTTCTTTTTCGCTAACTCAACTTGAATCAGCATACATTAATGCACGCAAAACAATTAAAAAAGCAAGCGCATATTTTGTAAAACGTCAACTAGATCCATGCATTTTGAAAACTAGAGGACTCTTTGAGAACATTAAATATTGTAATATGACACTAGTATTAAGTGATAATAGTAACCCTTGGACCATATATTAATGATACTAAGGGACAATTAATACTCACATATAACCGACAATCAAGAATCTTTCAACACTCTTGTTATGAGTTACAGTAGTAAGGATTCATCTACATGTATACTACAAGGACGGGCAATAGAAACAATACAATATTTTCAACGGAGTCAAACACAAAATATTTCTCCCGGATTAAGTAGATTTTGAATTCTCTAATGAGGATATATCTCGTAAAGAGATATACACCATTTCATAAGGATATTTAATATTTTATATCTGTCACAACACACAAGGGTGCTGAAATTACTTTTTTAAAGAGGCTTTTGGACAGTATGTTTAGTATTTAAGGTAAAATTTCATGGGAATTTATGTTACATGTAGTACCAGATCTAGATGTTGTCGGCATAATGTGTCTCCTTGGACTTTAAATCGATGACGCATAGTTGTTGTAAGATGTCATAACACAAACCCAAAAGCCATATTTCACTCCCCTTTCTAGCCTGGTTAAGAAGGATCCAAAACGCTGTGTTTTTCAGAACTATGAACAGATAATGTATCAAAATTACAAATAAGTCAGTAATATTAGAGACTTGGTGTAACTCAGACGTGTTCATCACTCGTTGAGTCAAATATACTCATGGTAATAATGGTTGACATTCCCTTGTAGTTAAAGGAATGCAATGTTTTATACACAACATAACGTGTCAGTTTCGATAAATGTGTTGGTACAAGTAATAGTTACTATCATAGTTTCCGAGTTGTATCGGGAAATAGCAGGACAGTTTGTCCGAGAGGCCTTGGTAGTAACTGACTTACATCTCACTTATTCTGAGTGAAATAACATGAATTTTAAATAATGTAAAATACCACAACATTTGTGTGGCCCCATCTCTAGAGTATGAATGAAATGCGCAGTACTACGGATGCTCCGCCTGACCGATTTAGCACGTGATTCTCGCGTGTAAAATTAGGCGCACGAAATAAATGTTCAAAGATCGTGCAGGTTCGTGCAAATACGCACATACGGGTAATTTGCGACAGTTGTAAATTTCTAGATTGCTTTGGAAGAATGAGGTCGTCTTGTTAGCGTGGCTCTGCGACAATAGAGACTCAGGGTGATTTCTAAATGTGAGTAAAATCGGTTGGATTTTCAATATTTAGGTAACTTGAACATACTTATAAATTGTTTATTGTGTATATGTCCTTAATTGTATATTACTTTCTATGCTTCAAACTACTATATTTATCATTTCTAATATAACTTTCTAAACGGTTGTTGTGAATTGGTGGTAGAAAATATATCAAAGTCATGTTTATTTTTTGAGTCTATTCTTTCTAGTTCATGTTTTGGCAGAAGTCAATCAATAGATTTAAGTATTTTACTCCCAACCATATTGAGTATTCCGCCTTGATCTTAGTGAATCAGTCGTTAGCTCAATCGATTGTGAATCAATCGTTAGCTCAATCGTTGGCATTGGCGTTGATAAACTGTAACTTATTTTGTTTAAAAGTGGTTTTGAAAGTGTCCGTGTATCAGATATCAGGACTGTTTCGTCCAAACAGTCCTGATATCGAAAATGAACAGGACACTTTTATGAATGGTTGCTACGGGCAACGAGGTCTAAGTGGGATGTAACATGTGACTACTGGATGTATTTGTCTGAATAGTGTCCTTGAGCATTTGCTATTTCTCCATTTGTACTTTAAAATACCAAAGAAAGAGGAATATAAGAAAAAGTGTTCTCATTTTGGTTCTAATAAATAATGAAAAGTTGAATTTAAAAATATTACTGAACCCAAATATACACAACGTTTCTCATGAAGTCTCATTCGCATACACTACATACATGGCAAGTATTATATAGTTAACATCATGTGTTTGTGCCATTTGATTTCGAAAATACCATGATATCGAACACTATTAATTGTCCATGCATTCAATTTGCTAAAATCCATTTTCTGTTTAGGGGTTTCAACCATTTTTATCATAAGTATATCATGAAGTTTTGTTGGTACCGTTTCTTTTGTCCCTAGGTGACTATGTCACTGTTGGTATGAGTTTACTAATACATCAAATCAATAAAGGACGAATCAATGAGTGTTTCAATAATCAATGAAGCAAACAGCGTGATGACATATATTATTTTACGAGGTTTAAGTGTACTACAATAGTGTAACAGTTCACGTCGGTCATCCTACCGCAGTGCTGCTCATCTTGTCCGAGTGGGCAGTCCTGTTGACCATCACAGACGCTGCTGGACAGGAGGCAGTAGCTCTCTGGACACTTGAATTCGCCCGGACCACACGTGGAGTTTGCTGCATAATGCAAATGTGTCATTAACACACTTTGCTTCAGCGATATGTGCAACCACGGGAACAGATTTGTACAATTTAATAATATCTTTTAAAGAGTACGGGACCGGATGGTACCTATGGCGCGTAGAGGACAGACAGTGCACTGTACGTGCTGCTCTATGGCGGGGTCTACCAGAAAAATACAATTGTCGAAGAAATCACGATGATTTATTCATAATTCACAAGCATGCTTTCGACCATCACGGGTCACCCGATGAGACCCGTGATGGTTGAAAGCATGCTTGTGAATTATGAATAAATCATCGTGATTTCTTCGACAATTGTAAAACAACCTCCTCTGAGTCTCTTCGGAAAATCTTGTTAAAAGTAAGTGTACATGGCTCAGTACAACCACAGGGATGGTTTTTGTAATTCGAAATAATAAAATGTGGTTACAATAAATATGCGCAACACCGTTATTACCACTACGGATAATTGGTCTGTGTAGTAAGATGTTATACCCTCTAAACTAAATTTAGATGACACAAACTATCATTATAAATGGGAAATTTTAAAAACATAAATTTTGCAAATAACGTGCTACTGTCCCTTTAAGCGTCCCTCAGCTATATTTACTATGGTTTTTTGTAACATAAAAAGGAATGCTGGATATACCACAACTCTCTAGTTCTTTGTAGCTTGGTGTGATTATTCGCTCTTTGCCCTTGAAGAAAAGGTAGCGACCATAGCTGTCGGGGACACTCAAGCATCGGTTGTCTTCAAACGTGCTGTTATCCGTAACTGAAATGATGAATGACAACTGGAAAGGATCCAGAATCGGTAAAAGAAACAGGAAATCGTGTTTCGAATAGAGCTGAAATAAAGAGACATCATACAAATTGAATGAAGCACAGGCCAAGTTTAGCGCAAATATGTTCCGCAACAGAGATGAACTACCAGTTTTCCCTTCGCACATAGGAAAAACTGGCGGTTCATCTCTGTGCTCAGTTTCCTCGTCCAGTATCTTCATCCCAGATAGTCAATCACAACCTCCCCAGACAGACGAGGACGAAATAAAATTACGGCACAAAGAGAACGATTCCTAAGCCCCCTCACATTACACTCAGCTCCTTAGGTCCCTCCATCTACTAACACTACTGGAAGAAGAACGATTCCTAAGTCCTCCTCCTCCCCTCAATGTTCACATTCAGTGTCAGCCCTATCCACCCCCAAACCCTCCATACCTCCCACTGACAGTCGTATACTCTGCGCCCCCACGCCCTGCCCGTCCACCCCACAGTGTCAATGCTCCCAACTAGAAAACAGGGGGTATATTTACACCACCAGACGAGCGACTCCTCCAGAGAGTTGTTTCCCCTGACAGTCAGCAACCCTTCATCCTCTCCCTCAACACCCGCACAGTCTGTTATTCCGTCCTCGACCCACAGTTTAGGTATACACGTCCCGTCGTAACACTGGGCCAGTCCATCTGGACAGGTACCTGCAAAGTAGATAACCGACAAAGATTAACACTAGTCCTTGAAAAGAAAAGAATACAATTGATATTGTTCCATGACAACAAATATTATACCCACTTCCGGTCTCGTTGATTTGTTCTTTTTTAGTTATAAGTGTAGGTGTGTTACCCTATACCTTACACTTAACAAATGAGAAATCTGCATAATTTTGTTGAGTCAATTTTTCTCATTATTTTATCTTTACAGAAGAATATGAATGCAAGATCGTTTAAATATCCAAATATAAAATGTTTATAAAGTGTCATATTATTAATGAACATATAAGACATTTACAAATGTTTCATTTGAAACCTGGGGGGAACCTGTGTCTTGTTGCTTTCTGGCCGAACGAACTAACCATTAGACCACGAGGTCAGTTGAAACTCTGTACTTTTTTCATGACCAAATGAATAATGGTATTACAATGCGTGATATAATATCACAAAATTATGTATTTCTTTTTATATAATAATGTTATTAAATCTTGAGTAAAACATGTCTTAACACATTCACAAGGGCGTGTATCGCTTAGAAACGGCGTTTGAAAGACATATACCGATGTAGTAATAGGGTAGGGTCTATATAGGTATATGTCTTTCAAACGCTGTTTCTAAGCGATACACGCCCCTATGAACATATTGAAACTTGCTTCTGTTTTCTCTAAACTTTGGCCATATTGACATTAGCCATGCAGTCTACGGCATGCAGCCTACGGCGTAAGCATGTATATTTCAGCGAGATGCACGTGTACCTATATCGACGACTCAATTAACCTGTTTGCTTTTGCAATACCGTTATTGGGCCAGGTCAATGAGATTTCGAGCCCCGAACTTGTCAAAGATGAGGCCTAATCTGGGTTGTACGTTTCATTCACAAGATTGTTTTCAGCTGTATTTGTTTCCGTATACACTCGACCGTAAGTGGGGTATAAGACAAATATAACCCAGTCTTCATTTATGGGCATAATGAAACATACTTCATACTTCGAATTCATACTATCAATTTGATTGGTGCTCACCAGAACAACACGCTTCGTCTGACCAATCATTGCAGTCCAGTTTGAGATTGCACTTTGCTTCTGAAGGAATACATTGACCGTTGGTACATCTGAACATTCCGGCCTCGCACTGTCTCCGAACTGTGATTAAAGATATTTCATATTATCATGACAACTTTTAACAACGATAAATGAGATTTGATCAAGTACGTATTATCTTCCCACAGAGGTTACTCCCTACACATTTCCGATCCTAACATCTGTTGTTTTTCGCTTAAAATCGAGGGAAGAAAGGGGCTGTCCTGATTGGTTGCAATTGAATCTAGTTGTGCAATCAGCGACGCCGTTGTAAAAGCGACATTTCACAATGACCCGTCATTATGATACAATAAACGTAAGATAAACGTTTTCTCGTTTAATGTTTTTTCTTCGAAATATGCTATTTGATTTTGTGAAAACTATTGATCATTAACATGCTTATGAATAAAGAAGACCAAATCGGAGACACATACCAAAACTATTTCATTTGTGTTATTTACATCAGACATATTCGAAGGACATATGCTAATGAACAAAACCAATTAGAGTTCAATGCCTGGAATGCCCCTTTGAAGTCACTCGGTCGACGGGGCCGCTGAAAGATGAGTTTTCATTGGTTAAGAAGCAGGGATACAGTATGAGGTTCCGCTTTCCTCCGCTAGGGGGGTTTGTTCTGCTCTCGATTGCAAGCGAAAGAGAACAGAGGTTAGGATCGGAAATCTAAAGAGAGTAATCTCCGTGGGAAGAGAATGCAAGTACATGATGGAATGTATTTGAAAGCCCTTTGTTCTGTACACACCTTTGGGAGTGAGTGGTTTGTGAAACCATATGAGCATGAGCATAATTCAAGATTTATTCTTCCATGAAATTGCTGGATACTCGATTCTGAATTGTCCCCCAGAAGAATCGAACGCATTCAATTCGTGATTGAACCTCCTCTGAATTTAGCGCCGCTTCACAACGTATGCATTCATCATACCTTGTGACGACCCAGTCCGTTAGAACAAACGGCTACGCGTTCGGTTTCAATTTTAAATTTACTCGCTATCAATCCAGCATAACATGTCTCTGATTTTCAAACTCAGTAAGTTTTTCTCTAAAATGCTGTGAACACTTACAAATCATATTTTGGCAATACTTGAATATTGGTTGCAAACATAATAAGCTACGATATCTTTAGTACGATACCTTTAGTACTTCATATATATACTGGAACCAATAACCAAATAAATTACAACAAAATAAAAGAAATATAAAAGCTGGGATTTATGCCGCAATACATGCTTTGGAAAAACATTGAAAATAGTTTGTTAATCAAGACTGACCACATCCCTCCTCGTCGCTGTTATCTCCACAATCATTCCAGAAATCACAGACAAGGTTGTAGGATACACACCGTCTGTTTTTACATTGGAAGTATCCAAATTTGCAGACGTCTCCTAAAAATAAAATCTACCATGATGAGCATTTGTATTAATATCTATTGTATTACAAACGGATTCAAATTATCGAATTTAACAACTGAGGTGCTATATATTTTCACTAGGAACTAATGGTAAAACTCATTTTGATTTTCGAAAAATGCCATGATATTAATGATGTCACGATCAAACTATCATCTGAAAATCTGAAGATCTATGATTGCATCATCCTGGTTCCCGGGCCTTCGATCTCGCTACTCTTCGAGAGAAGGCCCGGGAACCAGGATATGATTGCATTAAAGTCGGTACCTCACTCGCTACTGTCATAATGAATAATAAATAATAGAACCTCGAATCCTTATATGAAGAAGGTTGGTACATGTACATATACATGGCATGAACAGGGGTAAAATAATTAGTTGTAACACTGTTATATTTGGGATCACACTTTCTGATTACCCATTCAGCCACCCTAACCTCGACTTTGTGCTATTGGTACAGTCTGTGATGGCGGTTGTTGCCTTTCTCTGAGGGTGTAGTGTGGGTCAAAACCCGCAAGGGCCTCGTCGCAAAAAGTACAAGAATTGGAGATAGCGTGATCCCGTATATAACAATGTTACATTTGTTTACTATCTAAATGACATGTTTTTCTAATAACTGATTGTAGTATGTCAACAATGACATGTCATCATGTCACTCATATTTTATATTTCGTACACAACAAGTGAGCTATTATGTAGGCCTACATTCTATTTATGTACTTGCGCTAAAAGCTACATGTAATGTAGAAATAGATAATGCTCTATACAAAATTGTATACTGAAGTTAAGAATTGTTTTCCCGATTTAACTCCTAGGGGAATAAGTTTGTCAGTCATTTGTTTTTGACATTTTAAATTTTGAAAAGATAAATGACTTTGACATCAGAAATAAATAACTGAACCTTGATTTGTCACACAATCGTTTTCGTCACTTCCGTCCCGGCAGTCGTGTTGCCCATCACACCAGAAGTGACTTGACGTGAGTTCTCGATTGGCACATGTAAACATGGCGTCCATCTTGTACTGATGTAAAACAAGTCCATTGACCTCAGGGCTTCCTTTGTCTTTGTTAATGTGTATCTCTTCCAACTTCGGAACTGTGATGATATAAATTGGTAATCTTTATACAATAAATATATGAAAGGCATACCTTAAAGAGCCATCAAGAATGTTGATGAATATATAGGAAAATTGCTAAAAATCTAGCTCCGTGGAATATATACACTTAAATTTTCCCAATTTTTTCGACCCAAAATAAGCCGAGAAATTGCACTAATTAGTAAAGGTGTTTTCCAGTCTAAAAATAGATCCAGTGTAATATTTTCAAGCGCAAAGCATTATGGTCCATTAAGTCACACAATGTATACAACGACACGAAAGAATAACAAAGTTTATGATCAATGAAAGAAATTGAAATACATAATTGTTGGCGGTTATTTATTTACCATTACATTTAATTATGTATTTGCTACAGAAATTGAAATAATTGTTTTACCCAACTAGGTATTTTGCTTGAATTTTATAATTAATGAGAGTAAAAATTTGTCAGAATTTCCTTGTCTTATCTCAATAAAAAGTACATTAAACAGGCAATAAGGTATATATTCTCAGGACATTTAGAAACATTGTTTATAAAGCAATCGTCACATTCAGTAATGTTTGACAAGGGCAACTTGCAAGAGAAGCACGTTCAGCACGTGCATCACATGGGTTGTTATGGCGACCAGAGCTACAGACGAGCCTTCACGCTGCTTCGGAAGCGCTTGTTGTTGTGTAGTACGTTTAACGCAATAAAGGGGATTCTGTTTATATGACGTCAGATACCCTTAGCGTGCGCTACTTGAAGGGGTACTTCTCTTTGAAACCAGATTTCATTACATTGTCGTGATATAAAACATATTTATCACATGTCATGTTGTAGATAAAATATTTCTCTGGCGATTGACGTTATACATGTAAGTATATTTTCCAAAATATTTTTTTAATTTGAAACACTAACATCCTTGATGGCTCTTTAATGGAATGAAAACAGGTCAGGGATATTACACTCACTGTCGCCATACTTCCGACTGATATGCAAATAAAACCAATGGTTAATAAAGTAGTGCCAACAGGAAACAACGTTGCCAGAGTCACAAGAAAAAACACTGCAAGCGGACAAAGTCGGTGTTCATTGTCTGTGATAAGCTTATGTTTTGTTAAGAAGTATTGAAAATGTTATTCGTCATGGTACGATACCGTGTTCAGACACCGATGAGATCCTGAAATCGCCATGTCAAAAGTTTCTTTTGGACAAAATGTTTTGTATATAATTTTAATATGCATGAATTATGAAATTAAGTTAACAAAAGATGTTGGTGAAATAAGTAAAAAACGATATTGTTCTATTTCGGCTAGTTAAAGAGATTCCAAAGCGACGAATTTTAAAAGGCATGTTTATTAGAACAAATAACGAGGTTATGTTTCTAAAAGAAATGAAGTGGGCTTCTGGACACAACATGTGGCTGTTTTAATGTTTTAGTCGTAGTTATCGTTCGTGGATTAAACTAATTTGAATTTGTTTGGCAAAGTTTTTTCGGACACGATTTCACAATCACATCTCAGTACATTATTCATTTACGTTCTTGTGCACAAACTGGGAAAGAAAAGACTACCTCACGTTTGTAAAGCTAAACAACCCCTCTCACTCTCTTTAAATGCACTGCATGTTTAAAAGTTTCTTGGGCTTGGCTCAGTGGGTAGTATGGGAAGGCATCCAAAGGACCAGGGTTTGATTCCTAAAAGTATATCTTATCGAAGAAAGTTATTGAAAATATTTCTTGAAGGTCGCCGCTCATCATTATAAAGGACAGAACATCGCTTCAGAACTGCTGTTGCACAGTTGAAACGAATAGATACCATTCTGAGTATTTGCAAATGACTCTTAACATTAATTCAGTATTAGTTGTGATTATGATTATTAAAATGATCATTATCACCCCATCCCATACAGCGGTGACCCACCTGTATTGTTAAACACCTGCGACCCTGCTTCTGATACACACACGACGGTTTTCTGATCCGTGACCTTTGCACAGCCGACGTCGTGCCATCCGTCAAGGTCAGCAAGGTGGCATAACTCCAGGAAACCTCCGTCAGGCTGTTTGCCAATATCAGTGCCATCGAATCTTTCAGCCCTGTTCGATTTTAGTTAAAAAGTAAAGACTTATTTTAGTATCACAGTACCAACAATTAAAAATTCATGAAATTCTTTTGTATTGTAATGATATGTTGCTATAATTATTCATACATTTAAATAAAGGAAAAACAAGATACAATGATAAACTAGTAATTTAACCATTTTTGTAAACAATACTAAAAAGATTATAATTTGAATAGTGAACCATATGTTACATGTGCGTATACAAATATACAACTCATATGCTTTATACCTGTTAATACATATCATTAAAGGCACACAATAGAACATAATGATAGTAGATTTACTTCTCTCACGATTTAGATTATCACTGCCTTGCATTCAATTTTATAAGGACCGTTTTTGAATAATATCCGTCAAAATACAATACTATATATTAAGTGAAAAAAGATAGGTTAGACAAATAAATTTACAGAAAATACAATTGAACAAACACATTCTTTCCTGTGATGCTGAATATATATGATAATATCTTGATGATTAAAATGATGGTACTTAATGCATACTTTGCAATACTTAATATTACTTAATAAGTGTAATACTTAGAGGGACACCCAATACATTGTTGGAGGACACATACGCCACATGTTACAAATGTTGTTATTTTATTGGGAAGAAATAGCTGTTGCAGAATATTACTATTCTGATGTTAGTTGACTAGGTATTGTGACGATATAAAGGTAACATTTGTGATTTCTGATCGAAAACCGGCCAATGCACCATGGTTGGCATGGGTAAATTAGTCAAACGTAAGTTTGGAAACTTATTTACAACGAACAAAAGACAAATTTTGGTTGCCAATGTTTAACCGGTCATAAAACTATTGTGCATGGAAATTGAATGTGTAGTTTCGCTTGCTCCACATGTAAAATGATGTTGCTCGATTTTCATTGGAAATTGGTAAGTATAATATATGTGGCAATTTGGGATGAATTTGAAAACCTGAGTGAAATTATTTGAACTGAAATCAGCACATATGTTATTTTGGCACGTATTACAGTCCAAATAAAATGTTATGAAAAACAATGGATGTAACTTTAAAAGACACACAGATTCATTGATACACAAGTGAAAATACCAACGAAGTTCCTTTTTCGTTTATAAATGCATGCAGAGTATGCCTTCTGCCACACTGATAACATTTCAATTCCAGGGAAAGTAGATTACCGAAATGGAAATTTACCCTTAATATCATATCGTCTAACATTCTTTTATACGAACTTATGTTTAACAAACATTATGTTTTAATGGCATCAATTGCCTATACATATTCTCCTGCAGCATTGACAATTGTCTTAGCGTTTTGCTGCAGCATTTTCTGTTAGTAAGAGATTGATGAAAACAAAGTATCAAAACTTGATCTATATGTGAATCAAGTTTTCCAAATGGTATTTTTGGAGATTTTTTTTTGTCGAAAATGTTGAATTTTTGGCGGTCAAATCTGGATTCCCATTACTGGTCCAAGCTTGTACCGAACACCATTACAGTTATGTACATTCGAACAACGTTAGTTATGATTGTATTTCTTTGACAATTCAACTCACTTTGTACGTACCAGTTTGAGTATACAAGAGGTCGGCCATTCTGCCACATGAAGTGACCTGTCGGAAGTAACCTATCCATAGATCGTTTCTTCAAACCTGTTAAAGGTATGTTTTAGCAATGGCTTGTTCATCTGTGATGGCATAAATGTTCGACTAAAACTATAATAACAATGAAACTATGAAACTATAAATAATCGTCAGAAGTGAGCAAATTAAAAATATTTGCATTTATATAACGGATTACAGGAAAATTTTCTGGAAACCAACTTAAAAGTGAAAGTTGTTATTGAGAAAATGTGGCTGTTGTTATACATGCTACTTCTTAATTCTCTTCAAAGATTATAATATTCACATCTTGATCATAGAAATATATATCAACAAATTATCGCTGACTTACAAGGCATTGTTTCCTAATCACAACTATGATTCTTTTTAAAGGTGACAACATACACATAAGTTACAGAATTTCAAGTTCATGTATTCCTATCAGCCCACTATAGGTCTACTCGACTAACTATGGCATGAGATATGTAAAATGACATGTATTTATAACACGAGAAAAATTATCCACTTCAACCACTTATTTGTATTACCAATAAAGAAAGAACTTGGCCAATAGAAGAAGGTTGATCGAATGAACTCTTCCACCTCAGGGTAGGTAATAACCGGAAGTTCTCTTCCAAGGTTCCTACAGAAGCTTCTAGCATCCTGCCAGGACATTTTCTGGTCGGTGAAATATTCGTAGCATGATCCCTGGTAATACACGCTGGATCTGCTGCACACTCCTGTGTAGACATTAAAGGTGCGTTACGACCATGGTATTTTATCGTATACTTGTTTGTGCAATTATGTTATTTATGCTCATCAAACAAACATCCGCAACATTCGCGATATTTTGCAAATGATGCATCTTAAAGGAGTATCCGCCATGTTGTTTAATAACATTAAAGATGCATCCACTGTGTTTCAAATTTGTTTATTTGACTTTAATATGTGCGAATATACGATATGTGATGATTTCAGTTTAAATCAGTTCACTCAACTTGAATATTAATCTCCAATCGCCAAATAAATCATAATTTAATTCAATTCAATTTAAATCGAGCAACGCCGTTATACACGTGCAGTAACCGAAACTACACATTCCATTTACATGCTGATTAGTTATAAGACCTACTAAACATAATCAACCTAAAGTTATCTTTTTGTCTGTTGTAAATAAGTTACCTAAATTACCTTTGGCTAATTGACGCGCGCCACACGCGATGTATTGTCCTGTTTTCTATCAGAAATCGAAACCTTTATGTTTATATCGTCGGTATATACAGAGTCGACTATCAACAAAATGGTGATTTTCGGTAACAGTAAGTTCTTCTCGATAGCATATCACCAATTATTTTTTCTGAACATGTGACCCCAACAACACAATGGATGTACCTTAACTGTCCACACTGTCCACGCGGATAAAAGGCATCACTTAACTGATTGTTTTTAAGTGAACGTGCGCTCCGCAAAACATATCCATGTCGTATCACTTCTTTAAGAGGTAATGACCAACTGCAAATGTTCAATTGATTAATTGCCTCATAAACGAATAGTTGCTAAGGTCAAGTGATATTGTCATAATGTTCCTTAATATTAATGACAGAACGAAAATATCCGGGTTCGTGAGAACAGATTATTGGAGTTATAATTTGGCAACATGTTATTATGATTGAGAAACTTATCATTATTGTTTGTTTCAATGCATTGATTGTCAAATGGAACATGGATCGTATCCTTACTGCAAGTAAAGTTAATAGACGTTTCTTCATTGACTAAATTGATACATGGTGTCTTCAATGAATTCTGATTGGCAAGTTTAAGGAAATCAACTCACGTGGGCACAACTTCAAATGTGCTGACTCTATCCCTTCCTTTATCAACGCTTCTGAAGTAACGTTCACCACGGCACTGGGATCATTGGCAAGCCAACCAACACCTTCCAGCTGTACCCCTACACCCACCATAATTAGATGCATCCCCTGATCCCGAGTCATCTGCAGCACCTTCTCAGCATCTTCTGACTTCTCCAGGACCTGATCGGTGATGAAGATGACGACATCAGGAGCGTCAAACCTCACCCCACCAGTCTGATACACATCCAGGAGCAAGGTCAATGTCGACGTAATGTTGATGGCGTCGTCGTCAAGACCTTCCACGTTGCTCAATGAATCAATGATAACATCCAAGGACTGCTTATTGCCCCGGAACTTGAAGGTTCTCACAACTACAGGATCGGGGTCAAAGGCAACTATTGCGACTCTGAGATATGCGAGGTTGGTGGAAGAGATGAGGTCAGTCAGTGTGGTCCCTACTTCGGTCAGGTGGTCACTGGACACGCCCAATGCAAACACCAGGTCCACATACAGATCGGAGCAAGAGTCCATACCAGGTAGGAATCCGGCTAGGAAGAGAAACCTGACAGTGAAATCATGTTTGACATATTGCATATTTGCAGTGTAGAATATTAAATATAACTTGTTATCACCGGAAAATGGCAATATCACTTTAGGTGCAGTTGTGGATTATTCACTGACTAACACATTAACACAGTAATAAGAAGTGTGACAACATGTTCTGCCCTACCGGTAATGTTCAGCGTTTACATGCGGTATGGTGAGAGCGTGGCACTAGGACACCGTACAACTCAAGTAACGCCAGTTTGATAAACTGCCGTCCAAAAGAAAGGAAAACAAATATGGTTCTTTTTTTCAAATATTACTTTTGAAAAGAGATCCACGACTTTCTTTGTTATAGTTTTACATTTAATTTGAATATCAACGCTAAAATCTCTCGGAGAGGGGAGTAATTCACATTTAAAACGTTCGTCGCTAAACATAAATCAAATGGGTAACGTAAGAGGTTAAGCTTGCGTTATGATTGTTAACTGTACCACGAAAATATACATTGTATTTTTACATTTAAAGGGGAAGTAGCAAGTTTGTTCGTTGAAACAAGTCGATGAAATGTATTGGAAAAATAATGTCACCAATAGTAAAATCAAGTTAAAAATGAGTGTGTACATGTTTTCGTTAATTCATGGGAATCGTTTTTCGAAATAATAAAATGTGTTCGCATGAAAACGGCCGCCATGCAATTTTTGCTTTATACACAACACCGTTATTACCACTACGGATAATTTGTTTGTGCAGTAGGATGTTTTATCCTCTGAAATAAATATAATTGACATAAACTATCATTATAAATGGGACATTTGAAAATATACAATTTGCAAAACGCGTGCTACTGCCCCTTTAAAAGATACAAGGTTCTAATATATCGCATAGTCCTACAGATTACAAAAACAATAAAACATATTTAAAAAAAGAAGAAAAAAAACAAAAGTCTAATTTAAAAATATGCATACCTCTTTCTATTGCATTGCTGACACGAAGAACCGTTTCACTGGCATTTGTCGAATGAGTAAATAGAACATGGTCGTTGCTAGCTATAGTCTTGGGAGGCTGTCTGTCAATTTCACCAAATCCTATGACTACAACAGGCACCCCGTTTTCCTTCAAAACAGCAGCAGCAGTAACACCTTCGCCGTTGATCACTGTCTCATTGGAGATCAGGAGAATGACTAGATTCGGTGCTTGAAGATCATTGCTGCTGTACCAGTTGAACATAGAATCAACTTCCAAGAGCGCGAGATCAAGCCTTGACTCTTCCCCTTGTTGAACAAGCTGATCGACCTTCTCGAGGATGTCCAGAAAATCATCTGATTCATTTGCACCAATCTGCCTCATCCTCCGGATCAGTCTAGGTCTATCGCTGTATGTCAGCAGTCCCAAGGAGATGTTGTTCTCATTGCTGATGTTGTTGAAGGATAGGTTTACCATAAGCTCCTTTGTAACAGCTTTCATGTCATCAAAGATGTGTGGGTCTACTGTGACACTGTTGTCAAGAGCTATGATGACGTCATAGGAAGATCTCGTCATATTCTCACCATCACCTAGCTCTGGTATGTCTGAAATGGATTTCAATTCAGATAATTTAGGTATATTTTTCGAAAATTTATGCTAAACGGGTTATTTGTATTGTTGGATATATTTAAGTGTACATTATTTCATTCATTATCACAAATTCCAATATCTCTTCATGTCTAGGGTACAGTGTGTTTTATTTGGACATTATTTAAAAAAAAAAAAAATTTGCACAGAAAAGCAACGGAACACGTCGCTGGGACGCAAACGGAAATATTGGAAAATATATATAAATTAACAGTTAAATCTGGTCATTAAACGGATGCCTTTAGCATGATAATTGTTTGCAAAATGACCTTTTAAATTTTAAGTTTAAGGAAATGTAGAAGTTGAATATATAACAAAAGTACGGTTTCTTGATACAAATTTCTTATTTTGCAAGAAAACGACGTTTCGTAGTGTCTGCTTACTCTTTCGTCAGGTAAATATAACAATAAGGACACAGCCCAAACGCTTTGTTTTTCACAATAAGATGGTGATTTTGTGTGGGTTTTTTTACATTTTGCTTTTCTCATTTTCATTTGAAAACTTACCTCTTTTCAAATTATCAACAGTTAAGGTGACCTTGTTGTCGATTTCGTTTCGTTTAAAATACGAGATGTACTCAGGTTTACTGGCGATATCTTCGTAACCACTTATAGTCATCGCCTCGGTACCAAGTACGACTATAATTATTCCTTTATTTTTAGCTATCTGCGCAGCCTCCCGCGCATATTCGCCGTCATCCGGGTTATCAGCTGTGAGGATGACAATGATTGGAGGAGAGATGTCACGTGGTCGCTGCCATCTTGAATTTACTATGTAATCAGTGACAACGGAAATGGCCTTGGCCACGTTGGTCCCGTTTCCTTGTTGTCTTATTGTATTTATGCGTTTATTCACACCTGTGTTGGTTTCGTCAAACGGGTCGAGGGTCACATAAGCTTCGTCGCTGAATGTTGCAATGCCATAATATAATTTGAAGCTCTTCTTCAGTTCGGAATTGACTTTCCTTGATATTGGAAGTAGAACTTGCTCGAAGTTGAAGGAGCTCACGTGATCAGAGTTATGAAGTGCCAAGACACAAAGAGATCCCGGTCGACCTTAACAGGATGAAAGGAAAGTAGAACTTACATACATTGTTATCTCCCTTGGGTCTTCTTTATACCTAACAAAATGTCCATCGCGTCGATGACGAACATAGACCATTGAAAACATCACAAACTTGTTCTTAAAGATGAATTCTAATTGAGATGATATTAGCTGGTCAAAGTTCACGAATGTCAACCTGACATGAATCAATAGCAATTTCGCTAGATGTAAAGTTGACTTTAGGGAGAAAAATACAAAATGTCTAGGGGATGATTTTTGAAAATTATCCAATTACAGCGATACAATAATATATATAATATATGTATATAAGTATTCTCATGTATTGAAAACACTGAATAAATAAATAAATATTCATAATGAGGGGTTTATCTGATATGCAATGTTTAAAGATGTCTTCCAAAAAACCGATTCGACGAGATAAGTTTGGTGACAATCGATGTCATAATTTGAGCATTTGAGTTGTATCCTTTTACTTAAATTGTGATGCGAAATTAGCTTATTGTAAAGATTAATGTTTTATCATAACTGACGACGTTAACAAGGAAATATGCAGATGGTATAGTAATTCAAACCTACCCTTTACAAAGGCAGCAACACTTGGTCCAGAATAGAAGAGCAGTTCAACACAGAGGAACCACACGAAAATACCTGATAATAAGATAAGAGCTTCATTTGTTATGATTTACATTATTAAGATGTTTAGTCGTGATTACATGTATGTTCGAAAACCGGACAATGTTCCGCGGCTTGCGGGCGTCAATTGTTCAAACGTTATTTTGAAAACTTATATGTAGCAGACAAAGAGATAGATATTGGTTGGTACTGTTCAACGGAACATATAACTAGTATACATGTAAATCGGGCGCATGAATTCGACTTCTCGCCGCTGCTTGAGTTTCATTGAAAGCAAGTTATTGTGAAATATTTGGCCTGAGGGGATACACATGCAAGTCGAGTGAGATGATTTGGACATAAATCAGGACATTTTATAGTTTTGTATGTATCAAATCTAAATAGAATTTCATGAAAAACACGTAGTGTCCCTATAAAGGCCCTGTAGGACTTTTTTGGCATTTTTATATGTTAAATTTTGCCTTTCATAGTAACAGTTTATGCGGTATATCTTAACTTCTTCGCTGTCTTTCTACCCGATTATCCATAGTCGCAAAAAGCGGTGTCTCGTTTAAAACGATAACAGCCAGTGGCCATTTTAGTGTGACCGTCTTTTGATAATACGAGAGTGGGACATGGATCTTGCTTAACTGAACCATCGTTTTAGAACTCTATTGATTGTTTGAGGAGGACTGATCTCGCAGGTTTCACCATACTGCTGAGCAACACGATTCTGCAAGCTTTATTCCTGTTATATAGATGGCGTTCTCTTTGAATCCACGTGACCTCAGAGATTGTATAAATCAGTTGATATATGTAATTGGTATGAACTACATATAAAACGTTTATATTTTTCTAAAATTAAACATGTTGTTGAAACAAGCTAAGCAGATACATGTAGTTAAACAGAGTACCAAGAAAACACTTACCAATCTACATTTTCACGTGTCGATTCAATTAAGATGGCGATCTCCTTATCCAAATTTTTTTAAATATTAAATCATAAAAAAAACCCACACATTTTATGTTTTTAAAAAAATATAATTTTCAATTTCTCTTTAAAGTCACATCAATATAGTGAATCTGTTTCTTACATCGGAAGGTAAAGAAAGTGAAAGATTCGATTTTTTAAAATCCTTATATTTCAGATATATGAATGGATAATGTTTAAAAAATTAAAGTTAGATGGCTTTCAGAGACAAGGGGTTAACATGTTTCAGTCGTGTTCATCACTCGTTTTTTTCGAGTGTAGATACGGTTATCGTAAATTCCGTAGGAATTTGTAAACAAAATTAAGAAAATATGCTTTCAATAAAATAATTTTAAAAAATGAAACTTACCCGTCATAATCCCGATTGGAAGAAATTCCTTAAATGAAATTATAACTATTTCCTCAACGTCTTGCCGAAGATGTAAGCTATTCACCAATGACACATTCAGGACACATACCCGTTCGCCGAGATTGATGTTTTGCGCAAAGCGACCAGTGCAACTAAGTGATAAGTGAATATCTATGCATTATAAATAATATTAGTACGGGAAGACCCCATTGTTGAAATAAATGGAGTTTTGTGAATAAAAGCAGCATATTCCATCTGTCACAACGGGTGACCTATCGGAAACGCAATCATGAAAAACAACATTACGTTAGTCGATTTCCATTATGTTTTTTATTATCAGATCATGTTGTGATAAGCAGTAAAATAGTCCTTTGATACGGGAATGGTTGATCGGATTGTATTACGATTTCGTATTTGAGGAAAACAATGACATGATTTCGACTTTTCAAAATGAAACGACATGATTATAACAAATTGTGATACTGTTGGAAATGAATTTGTGACACTAAAATGACCTGTCGGATAATGATGTATTTTGTATTTAATGAAAGTGACAACTACATCGATTCGTCTTGTATGTGTAACTTTATTTTGAGCTTTGTAAACATGAATGAGATTTTGCAATTCGTTCATGAACAATCACACTGTTATATATTGAATAAATTTCCTATATGAAATGAGAATTTCAATAATTTGTAATAAAAACAAACTCTCAATGAAAATCAAATAACATATCTCCCATTTCAAATTGTACTGTTATGATGTTATGATAAATAGTATTTGTATGACGTTATGACAAATTGAATTGTTATGACGTTATAACAACTTGCATCGATATGGCGTTATGACAAATGCAAAGTATTGATATGACATTAAGACTAATAGCATTTATATGACGTTGTGACATATATAGCATTTAAACGATATAACGACACATTGTTGTGATATGCCTTTATGACAAATAGTGTTGATGTGACCTTAAAACATAAGAGTTAAACTATATAACGACACATTGTATTGATATGCCTTTAAGACAAATAGTGTTGATGTGACCTTAAAACATAAGAGTTAAACGATATAACGACACATTGTAGTGATATGCCTTTATGAAAAATAGTATTGATGTGACCTTAAAACATAAGAGTTAAACGATATAACGACACATTGTATTGATATGTCTTTATGAAAAATAGTGTTGATATGACCTTAAAACATAAGAGTTAAACGATATAACGACACATTGTTTTATCATAACTGACGACGTTAACAAGGAAATATGCAGATGGTATAGTAATTCAAACCTACCCTTTACAAAGGCAGCAACACTTGGTCCAGAATAGAAGAGCAGTTCAACACAGAGGAACCACACGAAAATACCTGATAATAAGATAAGAGCTTCATTTGTTATGATTTACATTATTAAGATGTTTAGTCGTGATTACATGTATGTTCGAAAACCGGACAATGTTCCGCGGCTTGCGGGCGTCAATTGTTCAAACGTTATTTTGAAAACTTATATGTAGCAGACAAAGAGATAGATATTGGTTGGTACTGTTCAACGGAACATATAACTAGTATACATGTAAATCGGGCGCATGAATTCGACTTCTCGCCGCTGCTTGAGTTTCATTGAAAGCAAGTTATTGTGAAATATTTGGCCTGAGGGGATACACATGCAAGTCGAGTGAGATGATTTGGACATAAATCAGGACATTTTATAGTTTTGTATGTATCAAATCTAAATAGAATTTCATGAAAAACACGTAGTGTCCCTATAAAGGCCCTGTAGGACTTTTTTGGCATTTTTATATGTTAAATTTTGCCTTTCATAGTAACAGTTTATGCGGTATATCTTAACTTCTTCGCTGTCTTTCTACCCGATTATCCATAGTCGCAAAAAGCGGTGTCTCGTTTAAAACGATAACAGCCAGTGGCCATTTTAGTGTGACCGTCTTTTGATAATACGAGAGTGGGACATGGATCTTGCTTAACTGAACCATCGTTTTAGAACTCTATTGATTGTTTGAGGAGGACTGATCTCGCAGGTTTCACCATACTGCTGAGCAACACGATTCTGCAAGCTTTATTCCTGTTATATAGATGGCGTTCTCTTTGAATCCACGTGACCTCAGAGATTGTATAAATCAGTTGATATATGTAATTGGTATGAACTACATATAAAACGTTTATATTTTTCTAAAATTAAACATGTTGTTGAAACAAGCTAAGCAGATACATGTAGTTAAACAGAGTACCAAGAAAACACTTACCAATCTACATTTTCACGTGTCGATTCAATTAAGATGGCGATCTCCTTATCCAAATTTTTTTAAATATTAAATCATAAAAAAAACCCACACATTTTATGTTTTTAAAAAAATATAATTTTCAATTTCTCTTTAAAGTCACATCAATATAGTGAATCTGTTTCTTACATCGGAAGGTAAAGAAAGTGAAAGATTCGATTTTTTAAAATCCTTATATTTCAGATATATGAATGGATAATGTTTAAAAAATTAAAGTTAGATGGCTTTCAGAGACAAGGGGTTAACATGTTTCAGTCGTGTTCATCACTCGTTTTTTTCGAGTGTAGATACGGTTATCGTAAATTCCGTAGGAATTTGTAAACAAAATTAAGAAAATATGCTTTCAATAAAATAATTTTAAAAAATGAAACTTACCCGTCATAATCCCGATTGGAAGAAATTCCTTAAATGAAATTATAACTATTTCCTCAACGTCTTGCCGAAGATGTAAGCTATTCACCAATGACACATTCAGGACACATACCCGTTCGCCGAGATTGATGTTTTGCGCAAAGCGACCAGTGCAACTAAGTGATAAGTGAATATCTATGCATTATAAATAATATTAGTACGGGAAGACCCCATTGTTGAAATAAATGGAGTTTTGTGAATAAAAGCAGCATATTCCATCTGTCACAACGGGTGACCTATCGGAAACGCAATCATGAAAAACAACATTACGTTAGTCGATTTCCATTATGTTTTTTATTATCAGATCATGTTGTGATAAGCAGTAAAATAGTCCTTTGATACGGGAATGGTTGATCGGATTGTATTACGATTTCGTATTTGAGGAAAACAATGACATGATTTCGACTTTTCAAAATGAAACGACATGATTATAACAAATTGTGATACTGTTGGAAATGAATTTGTGACACTAAAATGACCTGTCGGATAATGATGTATTTTGTATTTAATGAAAGTGACAACTACATCGATTCGTCTTGTATGTGTAACTTTATTTTGAGCTTTGTAAACATGAATGAGATTTTGCAATTCGTTCATGAACAATCACACTGTTATATATTGAATAAATTTCCTATATGAAATGAGAATTTCAATAATTTGTAATAAAAACAAACTCTCAATGAAAATCAAATAACATATCTCCCATTTCAAATTGTACTGTTATGATGTTATGATAAATAGTATTTGTATGACGTTATGACAAATTGAATTGTTATGACGTTATAACAACTTGCATCGATATGGCGTTATGACAAATGCAAAGTATTGATATGACATTAAGACTAATAGCATTTATATGACGTTGTGACATATATAGCATTTAAACGATATAACGACACATTGTTGTGATATGCCTTTATGACAAATAGTGTTGATGTGACCTTAAAACATAAGAGTTAAACTATATAACGACACATTGTATTGATATGCCTTTAAGACAAATAGTGTTGATGTGACCTTAAAACATAAGAGTTAAACGATATAACGACACATTGTAGTGATATGCCTTTATGAAAAATAGTATTGATGTGACCTTAAAACATAAGAGTTAAACGATATAACGACACATTGTATTGATATGTCTTTATGAAAAATAGTGTTGATATGACCTTAAAACATAAGAGTTAAACGATATAACGACACATTGTATTGATATGTCTTTATGAAAAATAGTGTTGATATGACCTTAAAACATAAGAGTTAAACTATATAACGACACATTGTATTGATATGTCTTTATGACAAATAGTGTTGATATGACCTTAAAACATAAGAGTTAAACTATATAACGACACATTGTATTGATATGCCTTTAAGACAAATAGTGTTGATGTGACCTTAAAACATAAGAGTTAAACTATATAACGACACATTGTATTGATATGTCTTTATGACAAATAGTGTTGATATGACCTTAAAACATAAGAGTTAAACTATATAACGACACATTGTAGTGATATGTCTTTATGAAAAATAGTGTTGATGTGACCTTAAAACATAAGAGTTAAACTATATAACGACACATTGTATTGATATGTCTTTATGACAAATAGTATTGATATGACCTTAAAACATAAGAGTTAAACTATATAACGACACATTGTAGTGATATGTCTTTATGACAAATAGTGTTGATATGACCTTAAAACATAAGAGTTAAACTATATAACGACACATTGTAGTGATATGCCTTTATGAAAAATAGTGTTGAAGTGACCTTAAAACATAAGAGTTAAACGATATAACGACACATTGTATTGATATGTCTTTATGACAAATAGTGTTGATATGACCTTAAAACATAAGAGTTAAACGATATAACGACACATTGTAGTGATATGTCTTTATGACAAATAGTGTTGATATGACCTTAAAACATAAGAGTTAAACGATATAACGACACATTGTAATGATATGTCTTTATGAAAAATAGTGTTGATATGACGTTTTGACAAATTGTATTGCAATGACATTAAGACAAATAGTATTGATATGACACTTAGACAAATAGTATTGTTATGACGTTATAACATATGGCAATTAATTGATATAACGACAAATTGTATTGATATGCCTTTATAGTGTTTAAAGACTTTATGACAAATTTTATTGATATGACGTTTTGACAAATGGTATTGGTATTTCAATAAGACAAATAGTATGTTTACATGTATGGTATTGGTTATGACAAAGAGCTAGGTACACACCTACATAGTTAAATGTTCGAATCAATCAGTGAGAAAATTACCCACTGTGATAATGGTTCATTCTAGCATGTTCAGCAAGATATTGACATCGGAAGTGTTGTACCGGTGGGATGTCACACTGTCAATCAGTTTTCTGTTTAGAAGGGACACAACCTGCATTTTATTGAGGACGAAAATCCATTCGATAAAATAGGCCTACAAATTGTAACTCGCTTCTCTTCATCTAAGAACCAAACACTGAACACTGGTCGATTTGAAGCATCAACATTTTTTTTACGAAATATAAGAAATAAATAGCGTCCATTGTTAACAGCAACACATCGCAGTAAAATATTGCTACTCATCAACAGCTGCGGGAAAATTACATACTTAATATGCACAGGACAAAAAGTGGTGGAATCCCCTTTGCCGGATACGCCCAATTTAGGGCGGATCTGGAGGAATCAGAAAGAATCCGCCAAGCAGATTCATCAATTTTTTCCCTGTGATTTCCTGCATTGTTTAATATTTTGCCAGAATAGAGTTTCTATATAGGTAGTCTATGGTTAACATTTCTAAAGCGATGTGTTCATGAAGGGAAATGCATTTAGACAGAACAAGGTCACTTTCAAAACTCTGAATGTCTTAAAACGTTTCTAATATTGTCTGGATGTTATTTCAGTTCGCGATCGCCAAGATTGATAAAACGGTTACCACAGGTCAATACGTATTACAATCATATATTTGGAGTTGTAAAGACATACGGCATATTTACATTATATTTATATTTTATATTCATATTACAGATAGTATCAATGATCAATCTCGTTATTAAAACAATCAATATTCGCAACAAAACCTGCCTGTTTATACCAGGCCGTGCAGTTGGTCACCCAATCACTGATATACGAAACCCAACCACTGATAGCGTATTTTCCTCAAGTTCAAGTATTTGGTAATTGATAAAACGTTATCTTCATTTATGTTTACAACAAGGAGTGCTAACATATCGGCATACCCATCGCTGAAACCACATTCAACTCGTAAACGCATTACACCATTGGCATTCATAATATCACTTACGTATAAGATCATGCATGTAACGCCACAAAGTAGAATATATAAGTACGGTGTTTATTTAAGTGATAAGTTTATTTGTTGCAGAACATGTCAATGGAAACGTAACAAAAACGGTAACTACAGCTGCATCCCGAAAGTTTGTTCACCTACTTGTAGACACACACACTGATAACTGTCCGATTTGAAGCACCCCCACAAACTGCCAAAAACTCAAAAAGCTGTATCCGCCTCTGGCGTCCATTGTTAAGAACAACACATCTCAGTATATATTGTTACTACGACTGCGGGAGAATTACATACTTTATATGTCCTTTAAAGAGCCATCAAGGATGTTAGTGTTTCAAATTAAAAATAATTTTTGGAAAATATACTTATAACGTCAATCGCCAGAGAAATCTTTTATCTACAACATGGCATATGTTAAATAATTTTCATATCACGACAATGTAATGCAATTTGGTTTCAAAGAGAAGTACCACTTCGACTAGCGCGCGCTAAGGGTATCTGACGTCATATAAACAGAATACCCTTTTTTGCGTAAAACGTACTACACAAATAGTTAGCGCTTCCGAAGCGAGAAGGCTCGTCTCTAGCGCAAGTCGCCATAACAACCCACGTGCAGCACGTGTCTCTCTTGCAAGTTCGCCTTGTCACACATTACTGAATGTGACGATTGCTTTACAAACTATGTTTCTAAATGTCCTGAGAAATCCAGCAAATTATGACAATTTTTTACTCTCATTAATTATAAAATTTAAGAAAAATACCTAGTTGTGTAAAAGAAGTATTCCAATATCTGTTACAAATACATAATTAAATGAAATGGTAAATAAATAACCGCCAAAAAATTTTATCTTTCAATTTCTTTCATTGCTCATAATTTTTGTTATTCTTTCGTGTCTTTGTTTTCTGTGTGCGAGATAGACCATAATGCTTTGCGCTTGAAAATAATAGACTGGATCTATATTTAGACTGGAAAACACCTTTACTAATTAATGCAATTTCTCGGCTTATTTTATGTTGAAATATTTTTTTAAAGTTAAGTGTATTTATTTCACGGAGATAGATTTTTGGAAAATTTTCGATATGTTCATCAACATCATTGATGGGTCTTTAATGCCAGCATAGAGTTTCTATAGATAGTCTATGGTTAACATTTCTAAAGCGAAGTGCATTTATACCGGTTTAACTTGCACCTTTCAAACCGTTTATAAGCCAGTTAACAAACATATTATGAATTCCTTAAGTAAACTGTAACAATTTTGGCAATTTTGAAGTGACCAGAGGTTAAACTTCATGTTTTCTTCTGTAAGATATACAGTAAAGTGATCATGCGACAAAATTGATCATGTATTTCCTCTTTATTTCATTCAGTGTAATTTTGATGAATTTGTTTTTATATAAAAATCAAGAAAAAGTTTGTTTTACCCCTTCCATCTTTATCTTTATAACTTCAACTTGCACCACTGATATGGCGATCAGATGATAACTTTGAGAATTATAACTTGGGCATGGATATACGATAATATTTATCATTGTTATTAATGCAATTTAATTGAACACAGTGAAAGCCAAATTGAATTTATAAACTGACGGGCAAAAGAAAGTATAACAGTAAGTATAAAGCCATGTACACTTAGTTTTAACTTGATGTTTAACTACTTATGGAATTATTTTTCAAATACATTTCATCGACTTATTTGAGCGAAAAACGTGCTACTGCTCTTTTAAACTGACGGGCAAAAGAAAGTATAACACTCACATGCTTTCGATTAATTCAATATTTTAGAAATGAGATGCATTTGATTATGAAACGATAAATTAACACATTTCGGGTGTAGTTTGAATGACTTAATTGGTGACTGTTTTATTTTTAACTAAAATATCATTTTTTAAAGTAGACAGGGGTAATAAATGAAATTTAAATCAACATAAACGCCTACCATGTTTAAAATGTTGTAAATGTGTCGATGAACAGTTTTGTTTTATCAAAATTAAATTTTAATTTTTTTTTTTTAAACTGTCTGGATGAATTCTTTGACTGATTTAATGTTTTGGACTAACTAGTCAGTTTTTAATACGACGTCGAAAACTCGAGATATTTGACTTTGAAAATTATACATATGATAAATACAACTGAGTGATATAGTTTCTTTTGCCCGTCAGTGTATGATATTTGTATTGAGATACTTCCGTGGGTGAACAAACTTTCGGGATGCAGCTGCAGATTAAGGGTAATTGAATATACAAAATACCAACATAAGTCACCGCCCACACGGGGAGGATACGTTTCAGTTCTTTTCATAATAAGGAGATACTGGATTGAAATAACACCGAAAGCGTGTTAATTATTATTAAATTTCCTGGCTCGTAAGTGGTACTTGAAATAACTAATCTAAGCTTCAAACACTTTACAAGGACCTCTTCCTCTAACATTACCCCGGTCCTTGACAAACACACTCCTTCTGATAACAGAGAGGATATATGACACGGTATAGTTAAAGGGGCAGTAGCACGGTTTTTTTCGCTCAAATAAATCGATGAAATGTATTTGAAAAATAATGTCACCAGAAGAAAAACACCATTCTCTCTTCGGAAAATCAAGTTTAAAAGTTAGTCTACATGGTTCGGTGAGGCCATGGGAATCGTTTTTTTTGTAATTCGAAATAATAAATTGTGTTCACAGTAAAATGGTCGCCATGCAATTTTTGTTTTATACTCAACACCATTAATGACCACTACGGATAATTGGTTTGTGTAATAAGATGTTTTACCCTCTTAAATCATTGAGGGCATTAAGAAGTGACATACATGTAAATTATACATAGATTTTCTGGAAAATACACGACGTTTCGGGTTACATACCTGAAAGTGTCGTGTATTTTCACATTAAAGAAGTTGTTATTTAGAAAATAGTTCAGTTCTTTTGTGAAAAAAATGATTATAATGTGTAAATGGTAATTATGCTGTATGTTGAAATGACAATCTTTTATTTTATGTAATTTGTACCCTGCCATCTTGTTTCTCACAACGGTCTCATGTACCATCTTTGTATCCCGAGCCTTCAGGCGAGGGATTACACTGATACAAATATTCACAAATTATCTCCAACGTAGGTGACACTAGGTCTTACATACATACACTTCCCAATGCAAGGCATAACTCTTGCCATTTTCCATTACTGGCTGATATAGGCCTTGCAGTATTTCCCTCGCTTTGTCGTTTTAAGATAGTGGAGTGCTGCACCTGAAATGCACAGTGGGCTTCTATTTCCTAGCACGGAAACTTTAAGGAAATACTGCAAGGCTTAAATGTTTACTACAATGTAGTATGACACAGACTCTAACGATATGCATGTCCCATTCTACCGATAGCACAGGTATGTATGATTTTAAGAACGCAGAAAATTAACATGTAATTGCATGGTCAATAGGTCTATATGGTTGGAATCCAGCCATAGTTTTGGCAACGTTGTCTGCTGTAGTGAACTGTTCTTAAAGTAAGGTTTTGGTGCAATGCTATATGTAAATTCATCGCATTGCCACCCATGGTTCGCAGCTTGCAGCCGTTCGTAGCAGGTTTCACCGCAATGAATAGCGTTAAATGTTTCGGTAGGTATCGTACATTCATTTTTAATATATACAGATGAGTGTATAATGTTCTCTCCCATGCCACATGCCATGCCTTTTTTGTCTCCGTAAATTTCTATAAACTTGAAAGAATACTAGATTCTTTTTTCGTTGTCAAGGGGAGTAAGATATAAACGGATGTTGTTTTATCATTCTAAATTTGTATAATCTAATTGGATAAAACATTGTTTTTATTTGTTTTAAAAAGACAAGAATGCAACATGAGCTGTAAGATGTCACTTTGACCCGAGTTGCATTGTTTGAATGTATATTTAGAACGTCAGTTCTAAATCAAAGTCAAGATTAAACTTTTTAGTTGGCTTTTACAAGAACCAACGCATTCTGTCTGTCAGTCTGCAGGGAATGGTTTTATCAAGAGAACTTACGCCCAAATCCGCAATAAGAAGTTGAAGTGATACCCATGATGGCACGATGACAAGACTGAGGTCAGCTCCATGGCCAATTCTTCATGTCTTTGTTTCCTGCTGTCAGTTGTTGCATTGGAACGAAGATATTTATACTTACATTCTGAAGAAATTAACTCCAAAGTCTGCAACTTCTTAAACACCTTGAAAGATATTGAGAGACGTTTTAATGAATAATATGTTTGCCCTGTTCACAGAACTTATATACATGTGCATTTATATCCACTTTTTAATATGAGTTGATAAAGTAATTGACTTAGCTTTAAAGTCGGTATTACATACACCACTTCACATGCTTGTATTCAACTATTGGAACTAATATACACATTTTAAAAATTGTAGAGGCATTGGAATAAATACGAAAGCGTATATGTTTGTTTCTTTTTGGGCCATTGGAAAAAGAATAGTTCATTTGTATTGCATACAACTTGTATTATTTCCCTGAAGGAATTGTACGTTCGATATGCCATTAAACGTTTTGCGCTCCCGTATAGGTACGCATATTTCCCTCGTCCCCTTGTTCCATCATCATCTGATATACTAATTAAAGGGACTGTAGCACGTTTTCTAATGGAATTAAAGAGACCTCTAAAAATGGAAAAGAAATGTTATCAATTGCAAAACAGTACTCCTCAAGCAATAAGTAGAGTTCTAATACAAATGGTTATGGTTCTCTCAAGCAACGTGGATCTAGATTACCATCCTCGAATAATTATTAAAAGGTGTTCACACTAACATGCCAGCTAGGAGTTTTCTTTTCCTACGTGAACACACGTATACGAATTTAAAAACAAGGCGCTAGAGTGCCTTTAAATGTGCTGCATTATAGCAATAGGAATGGATGTAAAGTTTTAAGATTAAACCACCATTTAATTGATTTATAATTAAGAGTTTTGAAGACATTGTCCTCGACAACTTTTGTTTAATTTTCGTATTTGGCATATACACAAACTAAAAATCTATTTTAAAAAAGGGATACAACATTGCTAATCACGAACTAATTATAAATCGGTAACGTATCTGTCTGGTTTTTGCATGACAGACATATCGAAACGATAGTTCTTATGTAAAAAGTGTAGTTAATGCTCGTTGCTAAATGTGATTTAAAAATGACATGCTTTGTTTTTAAAGTACTTAACTTAAGAAGTGTATAGATAAGATTCGTTCTTTCCAACAACAACAATATATTCTTGGAATGGTCTACCAATCGCGCACAGTCAGTCCAAATCAGTTTCAAATTTTAAATCATGCATTTCTCATCGAGGCACGTATGTACTATATTGCTATCCATATGACAAAAAGAAAACTAAATATTATTCATATCAAGTTATAATGTTAGCTCATTGAATTATGATTTGTACAAAGTTGGAATTGAAACAAATACTAACTGTATATGCGGTTACAATGTAGAAAACGCTTATCACTATTTATTTAAATGTACATTGTATAATGAAAAGAAAACAGCGCATTGTAGTGCCAGCATGTATTCCAATCGATCTAAACATTTGCTTTAAGGAAGTGCAGACCCAACTTTCCAACGCAAGGCATAACCCGTACAAGTCCCCATCACTGGCTTATTTAAGCCTTGCAGTATTTCCTAGGAAACCGGAGTCTACAATGCATTTCAGATGCAGCGATCCATTGTATTAGCACTGAAAAGCGAGGGAAATACTGCAAGGCTTTAATTAGCCAGTAATGGAGTCTGGTAAGAGTTCTGCCTTGCGTTGGGAAGTTGGTGCAGATCTATCAGAATGTCAAGATAGACAATTATTCGTTTCAGATCATACTTACATTAGTGCATGCTCTTCCTAACATCGGAAATCTGTAGGGAGTAACCTCTGTGGGAAGAGGATGACATTAGTGAAACAAAACGATTTGCTTAGCATTATAATGTCATTTTGATTCTCTTTATATCTTCTTACTCTATTTCTTGTTCACTTTCTGTCGTTTTGCTTGTATATATGCAAATCAATCTTGTACATAATAAGGCGAGAGTATTTTAAGTTGGATAACTTGTTCCCAATCTTTTTCCTTGAGATTAAAATATGTTTAAATCATAGATGATGGTTTCAAGACAACGAACCATCCTGGGAAAAGTGAATACGTTTCTTGTCCCCGCAAGTCATAATTAAGCCTTGCTGTACTTATATACCTTTTCTGTGCTAGCGTAGCACGTACAGCGTTCGGGTAAAGCACGCTGCTATGCTAGCCCTGTAAAGGTAAGTAAATGCAGCAAGGCTTTAAAACGTGATGGAGGTTGGTGCAACTTCTGAAGTACGAGGGCGTTTAGGGTATATGTGATCGTACACAATTGTATTAAACGCTTGTGTGTGTGTATTGTGTACAAAAACTAGACATGTGTTTTTTTTTTTAAATTATGGTCTTTTAAATAAAGTTGATTCAACCATCATATATTACCCAATCAAGAGTTTTGCCCTGAAAAATTATGTTTATTATCAAAATTCGAAAACTCGAGTTTTTTCTCCTGTAAAATATAAAACGGACCATATATATTTTTATATATTTATATACATAAATATCTCATTGAATGGCAACGATCGGAACTTGAAAATGAAAATATTACCCCTTCTGTCCTGTCTATTTAGTTTTGCCAAAGTTCGAAGACTTGCACCAGTGACCTCGCCATCACATAATAAGTTTGAGAATTGATTATTCTACAAATTGACTAAAAGTTGCACTTATAGATATTCAAAAGACTAAAAAAAACAACCAGGATGCAGCAGTAGGATCAGGAGCATTTCGTTTCAACAAACATTCCTGGTCAAACTGGGCCTTTAAACGCAACTTCATATATACAATTGACACTGACAGTGATTGTTCTAGAATGTACGTCAATGGGATATCTGATATTTGCAGTACCTTCCAAATAAATCCTTCCAAATGATCAAGTTCTCCGCTCTACAGTAGCCAGGAATAAAACACATGTACATGGTGGTATATAAAAAGGGAATTTTAGATAATACGACAAGGAAAAATAGCTTGATTTGAGATAGCGTATCGCCGTAATGAGCACAACGTGATGTTAGCTAATTACTCTGTCGCTTGTGTTAGGAAAGTAGTATTTTACGTGATATAAAGGGAGGTAACTGAGCTGATTGCGGACCACACAACAAATTGTAGTCTGACGTTGTCTTGAAGATGATTATTACAAAGGTGAGTAGTATTTTTAAGATTATAAAATGTTCACATTAAAAAACTTTATTGAATTGATAAAGAAGACATTTCACGTATGTATGCATATGATATATACTATATTATTTTGAAATGTAAATGTAAAAATGTATTGTTACATTGTAATATGGTATAAATGCAAGTATATATTCCATATATACTTTGGTTAAAACAATTGAAATAACACTTTGAATATGATCATTTGAATTCCTTGAAAAACATACAATGTACAGAATATCGTACACTTTTATTCATTGAGACATATGTTCTAATTTTGATTATGTCTGTAGACATCTTACAATGCCTCCTTCATTCCATATACGATACTAGTTTCCTAACCAAGGCGGCAAATGTAATAAGCAATCAGCAGGGAAGTTTGGTGTGTGAAGATAGGGAATCTCAAATGAATCCATGTACAACGAAATGCGAAATATGATATAACTAATATAAATATCTTCAACTATAACATACTTTTTGTCAGGTTTTGTTCTGTAACAGTGTACCGAGATGTAAGTTTATCTTATCTCCCCAGACCACACATGTAACTTCTGGTGAAGTCATTTAATTACACATATAAAGGCGAAGGGTATTTTTTTTACTATAGTTACCCTCTAACAATACCAATAACAATATGCTACGGTTAGCTATAAAATAGTCTCAATGTTCCACATCGAAAAGCACCAGGAGTATTAACCTGGGTCAATCGTTTAGTCATCCATTCAACATACATTCTTGCTTCCTTTCTGAATCAGCTTTGTGTCAACTGCCGTAATGTATTGTTTCATGGTTAACATGAACAACATTGTTTCATAAAAATATGACAAAAACAGATTCATTATATATTGAATTTTATATTTTGTTATCTATATGTAACAAGATAATAAGCTTGCAACAAGGATACGTTTCTCAGATGTATCCACATATCTCCAAGGAATGTTAGGAACTCATTTATTATTTGTTCATTATATAAAAGAAAAAATGCTTTAACGTTACATTTCTTTAGTGAAGTACATGATCTCGGAGATGTACCCAAGTATTCACCCTCGTGACCAGAGCGCTGTAACTTATGTTATTCCATGGTCTTCTTCCCGAAACATATTCATATATATGTACATATCTTCACATTCTTTCATTTTTAATAAGTAGCACGCATGTACATTTCAGCTCTCAACACATAACAATCGGGCTATAACTTTATTGTGTTGCAGTGCCTTTTTCCCTACTATAAGGATCATTTCAAAAACATATATTAAACATTTCTGTCATTAATAATATATACATAAGCAACACAAAGGTACTTAATCTCTCAGATTTATAAAAAGCAAAGCCTTGTGTCCAGAGCTCTATCACCTTATTTGGATCCATGCCAACATCCCGACTATCAAAAACATTAAAATACGTGCACGTATATTATACATATATTACATTACTTTCAATATGAATGACATATACATTTTAAAAAGCAACACAAGTGTATTTAATTTCTCAGATCTACCAAAATAAAAACCCTCGTGGCAAGATCTGTAACCTTATTTTGTTCAATTGTATCCTTTCCGAGTATCAAAAACATATTCAAATACTTACATGAATGTTTACATTCCTTTCAATATTAATATTATATACACCTTAAAAGGTATCACAGACACTTCATCTTTCAGATGTATTAAAATAAAAACCATCGTGGCAAGAGCGCTGTAACCACATGTTATTCAATTACCTCTTTATCGAGTATGAGAAACATATTTTAATACATATCTTTTACATTTCTTTCATTATGAATAACATATACATCTTAAAAGGTATCACAATGGCACTTCATCTCTCAGATGTTTAAAAAAATCCGTGGCAAGAGCGCTGTAACCTCATTTTGTTCCATTTCCCTCTCCCCGACTTTGAGAAACATATTTAAATACAAGTTTTTTATTTTACATTTGTGTCGTTATGAATAATATAAACACCTTAAAAGTAAAAAAAAATCACTTGATCTTTCAGATGTATCAAAATAAAAACCCTCGTGGACAGCTTGCTAAAAGCCTATTGTATTCCATTGTCCCTTCCAGACTATCAGAAACATATTTAAATACATTTTTTTAAATTTACAAAGGTAACACAAAGGTATTTCGTTTCTCAGATATAACAAATGAACACCCTCGTGGCCAGAGCGCTGTTGCCTCATTTTATTCCATTTCCTTCTTCCCGACTTTCAGCAACATATTCGAATGCACATTTTTAAATTTCTGTAATTATTACTAATAAACACACCGTAAAGGAAACACAAAGGCACTTCAACTCTCAGATGTAGCCAAATAAAACCCTCGTGGCCAGAGCGCTGTAGCCTTATTACATCCCATTTCCTACTTCCCGACTTTCAAAAACCTATTAAATTCATGTTTTAAAATGTATCTCATTAACAATTATATAATATATACGTCTTAAAAGGAAACCAAAAGGTACTTCATCTCTCAGATGTATCAAAATAAAAAGCCTCGTGGCCAGAGCGCTGTAACCTTATTTTGTTCTATTGCTTCTTGGTGTTTGTACAAGAAGCATGTCCGGGAAGCAGCCTCCAGATACAGGAGATGATACATGCGCAGTGTTTTCATTGACAATACAGCCAATAACGAGACTCATGTTGACCAACATTCAACATCTGGTAAATATGAGCATGTTGTTGAAAACATTTGTTTCAGTTTGACCGGCCACCTACAAGAGGAAGTCCTGTCCAGAGGTATTCAAACTCTGCCCAGAAGGATATTTTGATAAGTTATTGCAAATACCGTCAAAGAAGAACTGTGAATGAGGTTATTCTCAATCAGAGATTGTTTCACATGTACATTGATGTACATGGAGTTAAGCTCGACTGATTGAGAAAACGAAATTTCAATGCAATATCAAATGTCGCTTTTCAGTTTGGACACCGTTTTTTTCTAAATTTGCCATTCAGTGTAGTAACAGTTATGGATGAGGCGAGATCATACTCAATCACGACGAATTAGAACTGTTTCATATTTAACAATGTTACGTTATACCCCCATTTCACTGAGCTACGAACCGTTGCCGACCGAAAATAGTCAGTAAGTCGTCTGTGAGTTGTCAGTGACTCGCAACGAGGCGTGTCTGAGTCCCCTTAAGTCGGCTTGAAGCGTATGTGAGTTTCCAAGAGTCTCCAAGAGTCTTTAAGATTCGAGAGGTCAAATTTAGTTGGGAATGGGTTTTTGAACATGTTCAAAAACTCACTCCCGACTTTTTCAGTTGGGCGATACTCGTACTTTTCGACCGGAAATTCCAGAAATTCCATCAAATCGTATTCAGTCGTGATCTAGTCGTAAATGGCTCGTATCTAATTCTTATTGGGTCGTATTGAGTCGTCATGTCAGTCGTATTTACTCGTATCCAGTCGTATTGAGTTGTTGTGGTCGTGTGCGAGTCGGGAATAGGTCTTCCCCTAAAATACTTGTCGACTCACTCCCAACTTATGCCAACTAACGTACAACTAACCAATACTCAAAGACGACCAGTGACGACCTGTTCCAGATTAAACACGACAATAATGCCAAATAACTCGTATCTTATTCGTATGTGACTCTTAAGTGAGTTGTATCTGGGTAGTGATGAGTCTGATTAGTGTCAGGAATGAGTTGGCATTCAATCGTGAACGGGTCAGGAGTTCCTCCTCAATATGTCGTAAGTAAGTCGTAGGTAACTCGTAGAAATAACAATTTTGACAATTTCACCCCAAATGTTCACCGACTCATGCCGACAAAGTCGTAGCCGAAAAGTTGGGAAGAATCGGGAAAAGTCGTGAAGACTTTTGGAAGTCGTAGCTCAGTGAAATGGGGGTATAATAGTAAAGTTTCAAACAGAAAACAGTTTGCGAAACAGAAATTCCTTTAGAAAACCAAATGTCGCCTTCAAGAAAGCCGTTCTGCTGAATTTGCCATCCTACGTAGCTATAGTAAATGGTGAGTTCTTCAGACGATCTAAGTTTTCACAGCAATGCATAAACAAGTCAAGTAAAAAAAATTCCCCTGCAATAAGGCAAGGAAAATGAAAGCGGCAATACCAAATAATTAGTCGTTCAGACAATCACAGGTTACTCTACCTTACAAAACAACAAAAACTATCAGGCTTCAAGAACACTTGCAATCATGAAATACTCTTTAAACCATAGAAACTAAAATTACTTGGGATGCAAGATACAATGAGCGAAATGGTATGGATACCATTCTGGTCAACACTCCATATACTTTTAGAAAATCGTGTACAATAAATGCCATACAAAATACTTTATGAAAAGAATCCTTCTATTAGCAATGCGTAATTCAAGAACAAGAACAAGGAACCAAGTTATCAAGCCTGTTCCTTTTATACTTAAATCAAACCAAAAGTTGCAAACACCGTTTATCTACTGACATGAACTCTCAACAGTAAATTCCGATATCTGTGAAAGGTATCTGTTAATAAACACCATGTTGATAACATTCTTTTTAGAAATAGGCTCTCCTTCAGTGAAGATTATAGGCCACCACTTAAAATGTGACCCCCATAACCAGAAGGTGTTTAAAGTACGTAATGTATACAGTACTCATAGATAACGTTCTGTATACGTGTATACATAATTGCACATGATGAAGTGAGATTTGACAATTATTTGTGTGATGTTGATAGCGTGTTAATCTCATATTTGCTTTGATCTTGCTAGAAAATGTTTAAAATATTTATACTTGTCATTAATGTCAATAATGTATATGTATTAGAGTTTTGGAATGAATACGATATGACTAAATGAAAACAACATGAACCAATAAAAGTGCAGTAAAAGTACATTTTTCTGTCAATTAATTTTTCTTTTCATAAGCTCCTATCTACATTACAGTGTAGGTTTATGGTACATGTACAGCAAATTGTCGTTCACTTACTCTTTACAGAAATTATGTCACTGAACCTATGACGTCATTGAGTAATCAAGTAATTGAAAACAGGTCGTTTAGGAATGTAACAAAGTCGAAAGTAGAGAATAAGGGTGTAGTGTTTGATGATAAAGGACTGTGTATCGGTTACACAGGACAAAAAGTGGTGGAATCCGCCTACCCGGATCCGCCCAATTTGGGGTGGATCCGGAGGGACCACGAAGGACCCGGAAGGATCCGGCAATCGGATTCCACCCCTCTTTGTCCTGTCTATAGTCGTTATATTTGACTACTTTTACTATGTATATGTAGCTGTAGTTCATCTACTAAATCAACTCTTTACATTGCTCTCCATTCGCCAAGTCGTTAAACACACCCACAGATGTCTCTTTCTGTACACAAGAATATAAGGGTATTATTCAATTTGCCCATCTCAGTTCAATGATCTGTCGAAGTCCCATATTTTAACATTCTTAATTTCAATGCATGGTGTACGTATATTTATGCTGTAGGTCAAACATATGTTTTTAAAGTTGAAGTATATTTAAGAAACAGAAGACGAGTTGGTGTGCGCCCGTTGTGTTTTATGCTTTCTGTTATGTTTAATTTTACGATTAAGTACGACAACGGGTCGTCTATTTCTATATATGAGATATGCTTAAACAATTACTCGCTTTTATATAAAAACCACTGAGATATTATGTTATTTGTATTAACTATATTTGAAAATAATAATGCAACGCGTCATAGAACACATTCACTGGACCTATATGACGTCATGACCAATAAGACGTCATTACTCAGCGGCGTTCCAATTACCGAAATGAAGTAATCATTATCATTTATCACGAGCATGTTATAATGTCTCGTACCATCTCCGTTTCGGTCTACCCCTCCCCCTCCCCCTCCCCCTCTCCCTCTCTCCCACTTTCGAGGTAGTGGAGGCATATTAAGTACTAAGTATTCCGTCCCAATGTCTCAAATACGTTTTAGTAGAAACTCTTCACAAATATATCTATATTTTTCGATTCAATAAAAATTCAATCACATAGTTATGTCTGAAACTGTGATATTTATATCTACATACATACTGTACATACATTCTTTTTCTTCACAATATTTGTCCTTTTGGTAAAGAATTTTGTTGTTTGAAAATAATTTAAGAGTATCTATTGGTCATTTTATACCTATATTAGAAGAGTCTGATATTCATAATAAGTGTATTAATCGAACTTCTGACTAGCATTCCTACATGTCAAATATTACTTGATGTTTAAAACCAGTATCGTCATTAAAACCAATATCCTCATTAAACCAATATCCCCATTAAACCAATATGAGCTGCCAGGCAAAAGAAAGTTATCACCTCAGTTGATTTTGTCATATGTATGATATTCAATTGCAAATATCTCAACTTTTCGATCTCATAATCAAAACTAAAAAGTACAGGTATTTAGTCAGCACTCAAAGAAAACTTCCATATTATACATTATTTTAAATTTTAAATGTCTTCAAAAATTAGTTTTGATGACGCACAACTATTCATCGACATATAAGTGACACTTAATTAATGTGCCTGATTCAGCACACATTTACACCAACTTAAACATGGTAGGGGTCATATTGAAGAAAATTTCATTTCTTACCCCTGTCATAATTAAACAAAGAAATTTTAACTAAGATTTAACCACAGTCACCAATTATTTCATTCAAACTACTGTAAATAAAAATTGTTGTATCGTACCATAGTCAAATTCATCTTATTTCTTTCAAATATATAATTAATCGAAACATACTGAGGTGAGTAATTTCATTTGCCTGGCAGTTTGTTATAATCATTAAAATCAATATCATCATTAAAACCAATATAACATCAATGTACATCCAATCACAATGTCCTGAAGAACGTCTTTCATAGAAGATCTACATGTGAGTTACCGGTCACACTGAAGTGAATGTTTCCGAACATTCAGTTAATGCTCACCACGTGTGACGGAAGTAAGACATGCTTTAATCCGAGGAGTTGTTGTCTATGAAAACTGTAAATGGGGTTGTTATATCCCCCTGAGCAACTCACTGTTTACGTGTGGTCAACGAGGTTGTTGGTACTTAATGTGACTATAAATATATGGGTTCGTTATTCTTTATCATGATGCTTATCGTTGACCTTAAAGGCGCTGTAGCACGATTTTTCGCTCAAATAAGTTGATGAAATGTATTTGGAAATAATGTCACCAATAGTAAAATGCCCTTCTCTCTTCGGAAAATCAAGTTACAAATAAGTGTACATGGTTCCTAAATGCCACGGGAATCGTTTTTGTCATTCGAAATAATAAAATGTGTTCACAATAAAATCGCAATGCAATATTTGCTTTATAGCAACACCGTTATTACCACTGCCGATAATTCGTTTGTATAATAAGATGTTTTACCCTCTAAAGTAAATATAAATGACAGAAACTATAATTTTAAATGGGAAATTAAAAAATTTTTTTTTAGCAAAACGTGCTACAGCGCCTTTAAAGGGACTATAGCACGTTTCTAATGAAAATAATGAGATCTCACTAAATGGAAAAGAAATGTTGCCAATTGCAAAACATTCCTCCCCAATGAATACATAGAGTTGTTTATGGTGTGGTTAAGCAACGTGGATCCAGTTCTCCTCCTTGAATCATTAAAAGGTGTTCACACTAAATGGCCGCCATGTCGCTCTCGTTTTGTGTGTGATACCTTTTCCCATGAATATGGATAATTTGGTAGTGTAATGGGCTGTTTTACCTTCTTAATAAAATATATACTGCATAAACTTTATTATAAATAGCAATTTCTTTTTAACAAACATATAATAATGCTGCAAAAAAATGTACTTGAAAATAGTTCAAGAGTACAAATAAATCTTTATCGTTTTGTCCTTAGCAAAAATAGCAAAAATGCATGACTACATGTGATAAGTTGTCAGAAACCGTAAACTCTACAAATCACAAATTCAGTGTATCTAAATTTGAAGTTTAGAAGTCATTGTTATATTCAGTGTTTTACACAAAATATTTCATATGCAGATGGTTACAAAATATTTCTGTCTATATCCTTTAACGATACAGACAAACACATTCATACATAGAGGATATTTGACATATCTCGTCGAATACCATGTATATCTCATCGAGTGAAGTAGAAATGTGGCTCAGCCACGAGTGTAAATATATTATTTCTACTTCTCGAGGTAAATGACGTTCATATCATAAATGGAGCCTCCGAGATCACCTTACTTTCCACGGTCATCCTATGACATCATCATATGATTGAAAGTGTTATTTCATTGAATAGAATAACATGTTATTTAACTCAGTGAAAATACGGATTTTATTTTAACTCATAAATGCCGTATTTCACCCCTAAAAATATAATAAATATTGGTTTTATAATTACATTTTCAAATATGAAACATCTCGATGTTGTGTTACTACGTCAAACTTATGGCGTCATCAATGCAACTTGAGTATTTTGGAGCGTTACCCACAGTAGCAATTTCTATCATTACAAATTTTATTTTGAAAACGAGTCGCCAAACTTTCATATACATATACATAAAGTGAAAACCTGATTATTAAAATAGCAAGGCAAAGCAAAATAAACAACAGTTATGATAATATAATATAATAATATATATGGCAACATTTGATAATGTTATTTGCACATGCACATGCAATTTCTATCATTACACATTTTATTTTCATGAAAGGTAAAAATATTAAATGAGCAATAGGTGTATGCAATGTGAGAACGGCGCTAAACTGGTACGGAACACGCGCCTATACGGTGTGTCACCAGATCTTGTGGCGAGGAATCTATAGGACCAGTTCGTATCCCGATATGAACTATTTTGAAGTTTCAATTCCTCGGAATAGGGTCGATTTTAATCAGACTGTGCACTTGAAAAAAACTACAAACTTCTTAATAACTACAAAAACAACCACACTAACCACCATAAGCCCTACATAAACCACAACCAGTGTACCATCTAAACTACCACAAACACCATTTAATTCCAACACCAAAGCATCACAAATACACCACAAATACTGTCACCCAAAACCAACACTTATAATTAATCTCTCCCACCCCACTCTTACCCCTTACCCTCTCACCCAACCTTCTGTTTAATTGAATTGAATTATCGAAACAAAATCCTAATCCATTACCACTATCAAGATTGATTTCCCTCTGTTTGTATTTTGATTTATGTTTTTCCATCGTCTGACATGTATATTTATGAAATGATTTTCCATCCATTGTTTTTTAAACTCCTTGCTGTTTACATCAATCTGCAACATTTTCCCATGCTTATTAAATAGAATTATGACTATACATGTTTATGAGAAACACATGTACATTAGGTAAACACATGTGCACCTGTTTCATATCCAATTATTGTTATAGATTGCTGATGCCACAGTTTCTTATCATACAGGTTGTGCTTGTAAAATCCTTCATTGGCATACACATACACATACACATACACATACACATACACATACACATACACATACACACATACACATACACATACACATATGGCAGGCATATTCGATATACAGGTGCAGACATATATATCTGGTCTGAAGTCTTTTTGAACAAAATAAAAAAAGAGATGAGGTGAGTTGAGGTTTAACGCCGCTTTCAAGAGTGTTTAACTTACATCGCGGCTGCTAGTATCATTGCAGAGAGAAAGTCCGGAACGCCATGTGACTATGCATTGAGGTGAAACCTGCGAGCATCGGCTAGAACTAGCGAACCATGGGTGGTACTACGTTGAAATTCAGTGTAGCATTACGTCCAACCTTACTGCGTGTGGATCAGTTCTCTACTGCAGACAACGTTCCCGTGGCCCTGTCGGGATTCGAACTCCGGATCTCTTAATTCGAAGCCGAACGCGTTAACCACTGCGTTATCCCGCCCCACTCATATAAGGAGTGTTGCATAAAAACCTACTGCAACCCAAGTGAAAGTGTGACTATGAAATTCGATGAGTCCTTCGAACATCGACTACCACAAGAACTTATTGTTGGTAGCACTGATATTCATTAAAGCAACATTCACAATTACAAGAAGTTTATCCATCACCGAATCCCTGAGATTTTCACTGCTATGCTGTCCTGGGGTTCTCTAGAAGGTAGGAACCCTAATACTTGGAAGAACTTGAAAGTGAACTTGAAAAAGTTTGAAGGCCAATTCTTCGTAATTAACTTTCATATATATCCAAATACATATGCATATACATTAAGGACCCCGTTTATCCGTATGCCATGCGGTTAAGTGAATTATAATTTGCATAGAAATGCATAGTAAAGATTCATTTCAGGTTATTTGGTAAATAATGTTAATAACTTATTTCAGCGATAACTAATTCAATAATGGAAAAGCACCCGAAGGATTATGATTTTTAAAAGTTCGTAATTTACAAGTGCCTGGTAAGACGTTAAGGACAGGAACACATTCTTCTCACTATAATGTTCATTCAGCCATTTACTTCAAACAATAGATGGTTCGTGTGTTTTCAATTCCAAACAAAAGTTCACTTTTCAAAACACTTTATATAACAGGATGAAATACCAACATAAACAACCTTATCATTATCCATGGTTTTTATTTCCTGTGAATATGTTCAATGGTTTTAGAATAAATTAAACAGAAAAAGGTTTTGGTGTTTTAAGATTTACAGATTTATGACGCAGCATGACTTTAGCATGCTTTTTTCAAACTTTGTGCATTTCTTCATGCCAGTTTCACGATTTTAGCCATTGTTCATACCGATTTAAAGATGTTAGCCTTTGTTCATGTCGATTTCAAACTTTTCGTCATGTTGTGTACAGGACTTGTTGCATTAGTTCATGCTGGTTTCTAGATTTTTGCATTTCGTCAACATGAACATGTCTAATCATGAAGGATACAGAGGCTTCCTATAAATCTATCTTGGTCTTGCATCAAAATATTACGCAATATTCAGATATTGCAGATCGCATAGTGAGAAAATAAACGTTTTCTAGATTTGAAATTCATGATTCATTTAACATAACAAAAGAGGTTTGTATTGATATCAATAAAGAATGACTCGAGATTCACCTGTCAGGTAAAGATTATGGAAATATATTGAAATTGAAATAAATAATGCATTTCTAATTTGTATTCCTAATGATAAAATAATTGCTGGTTTTCAAATGTTGGCATTCATGCCCCATTTAACTTCGAGATAAAAATTCACGTTTTCTCCAAACATATAATTGATTGACCGCTTCATTTCACATCTAGATTTTAAAATAATATTCAGATAATGAAAATAAATCACGCATTCCTTGTTTGTGATAAAAGCCATGCTTTACGGTATCAAACAGTTGTACGATCGTTTAAGGAGAACGTTAGATTTGTTTTAGGATGTCTGGCTCTAGAGAAAAGATATGTCGTTGATATCTACACTTTCCCACATTGTCTTAATTGATTCAGTATGTTGTCTGTGAACGTAGACAGTAGTTTTCACAGTAAGCATGGTTTAATTTCACTTCCTTTCTTGTGGTTACACAAACAACCATGAGGAATCTACATCTTAAAGATACATAAGTGATGCATCCAGACATATCAATGTTACATTTATTGCAAAATGAAAACAAAACACAAATCAGTATCATATTCAAAGCACAGAGCGACGTTATAATATTTCATAACTTCATTGGTAAACTTTATTCAGAGTAATCGAAAGTTATCATATATTAACTTACCGACGTCTAGATCTTGATCGAAGATAAGCTACATTCAGAAGCATCATTAGTTATTGTCATCACTGATAAGTAAGGGTACTTTTACACTGAGGCTGAAGTATGCACGAGAATATTTATACAAAATGAATTAAAAATAAAACAAGATTATACTTTTCTTTCCTCTGTTAGCACACACATTATACGTATACTTCCCCTGTTAGCATACAAATTATACGTATACTTCCCCTGTTAGCATACAAATTATACGTATACTTCCCCTGTTAGCATACAAATTATACGTATACTTCCCCTGTTAGCATACAAATTATACGTATACTTCCCCTGTTAGCATACAAATTATACGTATACTTCCCCTGTTAGCACACACATTATACGTATACTTCCCCTGTTAGCATACCCATTATACGTATACTTCCCCTGTTAGCATACAAATTATACGTATACTTCCCATGTTAGCATACAAATTATACGTATACTTCCCCTGTTAGCACACACATTATACGTATACTTCCCCTGTTAGCATACCCATTATACGTATACTTCCCCTGTTAGCATACACATTATACGTATACTTCCCCTGTTAGTGTACTTCCCCTGTTAGCATACCCATTATACGTATACTTCCCCTGTTAGTGTACTTCCCCTGTTAGCATACAAATTATACGTATACTTCCCATGTTAGCATACAAATTATACGTATACTTCCCCTGTTAGCATACACATTATACGTATACTTCCCCTGTTAACACACACATTATACGTATACTTCCCCTGTTAGCATACCCATTATACGTATACTTCCCCTGTTAGCATACAAATTATACGTATACTTCCCCTGTTAGCACACACATTATACGTATACTTCCCCTGTTATATATCATACCCATTATACGTATACTTCCCCTGTTAGCATACAAATTATACGGATACTTCCCCTGTTAACATACACATTATACGTATACTTCCCCTGTTAGTGTACTTCCCCTGTTAGCATACACATTATACGTATACTTCCCCTGTTAGCATACACATTATAGTATACTTCCCATGTTAGCATACTAATGATTATTTTATTTCGTCTGATAGCGTACCAACTATACTTACATTTCCCCTGTGAGCACACCAATTATATTATTCTGTGCTTGTTAATCAACAATTGATATAAAACATCTGTGAATTATAAGTATTTAATTCCCTTCTCTCGATGACACTGATTAGCGGCGGGTGATGTCCCAGTGATAACATGAAGTGTAAATATGAAACCAAGAAAGGATTAATGTATTACCAAAATAGTAATACGAACTAACATCACAAGAAAGCAATGAACAAATTAAGCCTGAAATGCTTCTGTATCAGTGGAATAACATACACCTGGGACTAAGTCCTAAGTTTTCTCACTTATTGCTAATTACGCCAAGACAGAAATATGACAGTGATATTGTAAGATAAAGGGTAGACTAAATCTTAATCGCTAGCCTGGATTTTCACATTCGTAGACCTATAGCCTAGAAGAAAGGATATTGTATCACACATTATTAATTAACTATCAATGTTATGGCACGTATACGGTATTTACCGCCTAGACCATATGATTCGACAACTGGGCCAATACGGGCAAACTGGGCCAATACGGCAAACTGGGCCAATACGGGCAAACTGGGCCAATACGGGCAAACTGGGCCAATATGAGTCTGAGCATGCGCAGTCGCACATTTGGTGAAAGCCCGAAGCTGTCGCTTCATAACTTTGACCCATGGTATTTGTTCACCAATCTTGTTTATAATTATTATTTCAATATAAATAAGATGTTTAGTGCATGTTGTGCAAATAGAATGAAAAGAGGTCAATTAATAAAATTGTCATTAATTAAGTATGATTATAAAGTGACAATCACTGTTTTTCATAATATTATTTTGGTTTTCATACGTCATTACCATATGTCTTGATTTCAGTTCAAATTATTTGCACCAACATGCATATTAATTCCAAATCGCTAATTGTATTATAATTACCTGTTTCATATGAAAATCGAGCAACAGCCTTTTACATGTGCAGAAACCGAAACGACACATCCCCTTTTCATGCTCAGTAGAGATATGATCTATTAAACATTACCAACCCAAATTTGTCTTTTTGTGTGTTGTCGATAAGTTACCGAAATTACGTTTGACTAATAGTGCACTGCCTGTATTGATCAGAAAACACAAGTTTAAACTCTATATCGTCACTGTAATGAACCGACCATCATTAAAATGGTACTTTTTGGCAACAGCGAGTAATTTTCGATAAAATAACATCATTTATAACGTTTGACGTTAGTGAAAATCGTCAAGTGAATTTGGATCTCTTGCCTAGGTTCAAATACATGTACTTGCATGAAATTGACGAGCTTTGATCACTATTTACGACAGTTTACATGATCATTATAACATCAATACCTGTGCTATGGAAACCTTCGTAGAAAATACTATTCTGAATCGTGAATACACAAACGATCTGTTGTATCATATATTGATAAGAAGCATGAACGCATGGATGAGTTCTGAATTGTCCCCTGGGACATGGTGCATCATTGTAAGCCATACAACCTTGAACTTAACAAATGATGATTTCTGACACTCAATATATATACTCAATCGTATAATATACGAGTGTTCAAAGGACACTGTAAATTATCTATTAAATATAATTACATTTATAAATTACCCCGTAAACATTAGTTTCAACATGTTGGTATAGTGAATTTACTAAGTGATTGATAAATAGATTAGTTAAATGTTTTGTGAGTTTGTCCAAAATGCCTAAATTGCTTTCATCAGCATTTCCAACGACTATAGAAGTCTGTGATGTTATAAGGAGAGTGTGCCTGTCAAGACGTGCACTTACCCAGAGGAAAGAACCTCTCTTAGCTTTGTGTTTGAACTTATAGTATGTTTTTGGTTAAACATCATTATTTATACTCACCGTTGATAGTTAACAATATGCCCAATTATCCTAATCTGTCTAATCCCGACAATCTTTACACAGATAAAAGACAGAGTTATCGCTCAAGTGAACTGCACTCACCACTCACCGGCAGGTGGCCTACCTTATATGGTCATTGCTTCTTCTGATGGACAGACACGAAGCCGAACGCGACCGAGGGGAGGCCGGGAGGGAACTTACGATTGTTAACTATCAACGGTGAGTATAAATAATGATGTTTAACCAAAAACATACTATTATTTAATATACTCTCCGTGATAGTTAACAATATGCCCGATTGCCACAGAGGTGGAGGGGAGCGAGAGGCTCCTAAGAGGGATAGCTCTGTCTTAACAAGAGTCAAGTTGGTGAGCCAATGCCACGTAACCAGCCTGAACCCCGATGGGGTTCATCTGTCAACCGGAGGGTTAAGCTTGACCCAACTCGTAACCGGAGGGACTCTCACCCGCGTGGTCACCAACTAAAGAAAAGACAACAAACGCATCACTAAAATCATCGAGACTATGTTTAATAGCAACTCCAGACTGGTCAAGGAGCAGCCGAATTAACGAGGGGGGGGTAGGCCTCTTCGGTACGAGGCCGACGGAACTCGTTGCTGGGCGTACACCTGTGCGCCCAACCGATGAATCCCCTCCATGTCCTCGTTGGAAATGTCTCTCAGATAGTGATTGGCGAACACCAGGCCCGACTTCCAGAAACAGCCGGCCATGATGTCCGCCACTGCCATGTTACTGTGAAGAGCCATCGTAGCCGAGATGGCTCTTATCTCGTGTGGATTGGCCCTCGCTGGCGGGTCGAGGCCCGCGGCCTTGTAGGCGTCCAACACTGCCGAGCGGAGATACACACTGAGTTGACGCTTGTCTAACTCCCGAACACTAGTCTGGGAGTGCGGGAGAAAAAGTTTCCTTCTCCCTTGACGTAGTGTCTTGGTCTTTTCGGTGTAGATCCGCAGGGCTCTCACCGGACAAAGGAGCCGATCCTCGTCCGTCGGATCTATGCTACCGGAAAGAGACGGTAACGAAAAGGTTCTACCCCTTTCGTCTGCGGCTTGGTTCTTACAAATGAACTCAGGGGCTAACCCCAGTGACGCCGACCCCCCGTCTCTCACCTCAAAACGCAAGAGGTCCGCCTGGAGAGCGTGAAGCTCTGAAATCCTGGCTGCGGACCCCATCGCAACCAAAAAGGCTGTTTTGATGGTGAGACGGAGAAGAGTCGTCTCTGTCAACGGCTCGTAGTGGTCCGACTTGAGATGGTTGAGCACCACTGTCAGGTCCCACTCCGGCGGCCTGAGTTTCCTCCGCCCGTCCTCATTCCGGTAGGTCTTAATCAGTTCTTTAAGGACCGAGATGTCCACCTGGGGCTCACGCTTCCTAAGGACTGACATGACCGCCGCCAGGTTGGTGTTAATTGAGGAAGCTTTGAGCTTCCTCACCTCTCGTAGGTACACCAGGTACTCAGCTACCTGCGGGACCGTTACCGCCTGGATGGCATACCCCTCCTTCGCGCAGAAGGCGGCGAAGGCGCCCCACTGGGCGTCATAGAGATTCCTCGTGGAGGGTCTCTGCGAAGAGGCGACCGCTTCGGCAACGGACTTGGAAAACCCCGCCCCTGTCAACCCCCTTTGGAGACAAACCAGGCGTGAAGGTGGAGCGCCTGGGGGTTCTCGTGAACCCGCCCGCTTGGTTTGCTCGTCAATAGGTCCCATCTCAGAGGGAGGGGGACAGGGTCTTGGCGGCACATCCTCCTCAGGGGAACGTACCAGGCCCTGGCTGGCCACAACGGAGCTATGAGCAGGAGTTGAAGTACTCGTGTCTCCTGTACCTTCGCCACCACGTGACTCAGGATGGCTTGAGGGGGATAGGCGTAGGCGACCATCCCCTCCCATCCTAACGCGAGCGCATCGAGAGCCCACGCGGCCGGGTCCGGTACGGGGGACACGTACGTCGGCAACTGGTGGTTGAGCCGAGTCGCAAAGAGGTCTATGTGAGGTCTGCCGAACCTCAAACACAGACTCTCGAACACCCTCGGGTGCAACATCCACTCCGTCGAAGGAGGTTTGTCCGGTCGAGACAAGGCGTCCGCCAGGACGTTCTTGGCTCCCGGGATGTGCACCGCTCTGAGAGAGAGTCCGAGACTGTCCACTAGGTGAAACAGCTCCGCCACCAGTTGAAGTAGAGAGTCTGCCTTGGTTGACCCCTGCTTGTTTATGGCCCAGGCCGCCGCTGAGCTGTCCGTGTGAACACACAGGACCTGCCCCCGCAGGCGACCTGACCAATGGCTGATCGCCAGCCTTATGGCGTCCAATTCGAGGACGTTGATGTGGCGCCGCGCTTGCGCTGGCGACCACACCCCCGCCGTTTGGTCCGAGTCTAGGTGGGCTCCCCACCCCTGGGTGGAGGCATCCACGTATAGCTGAGACGTCGCTGGGGGCTGCCTGAGAGGCACTCCTCCCAGCACGTTGGATTCCTGCTGCCACCAGGAGAGGTGGCGTCTCAAACCGGTTGGGATCGGGAAGACATGACGGCAAGTCTTCTCCCTGACGTGCGTGTTGACGAAGATCTGCAGGGGCCTGAGCTGCAACCGACCCCTTCGGGTGAAGTGTTGGGTCGCGCTCAAGAACCCCAACAGCCTCTGCCACTTGCGGAGTGACAGCGGCTCCCGGAGTGCTAATTCCAGGAGATCTTTGTAGCGCCCCATCCGTTCTGTGGTGACGAAAGCTCTGTAGGTCACGGTATCCAGGCGAGCTCCCAGAAAGACCAGCGACGTCGTTGGCTCCAGGTCTGACTTGTCTAGGTTGACTAGCCATCCCAGGCGCCTGAACAACGTTATCACAAAGTCTCGTTGCGCCTCCAGAACAGATGGGGATCTGTTGTGAGTGAACCCGTCGTCCAGATACATCGCGAACTGCACGTCCACTCGATGAAGGTATTGGACGATGGGCTGGGTCACGCGAGTGAAAAGCCATGGAGCCGACGATATCCCGAACGGTAGAACGTTCCACTGAAAGTGGCGACCCGCCAGGACAAAACGGAGGTACCTGCGATCCCCATGGTAGATGGGAATGTGCAGATACGCGTCCTGCAGATCGAGGGATATCATCGAGTCCAAGGGCTCCAGCAACCGCATCACTGATGGTACGGTCAAGAGACGAAAATATGGCGGCCGCTCTAGGAAGGAGCGGTTGAACTCCTTCAAGTCGTGGATCAGCCGCCACTTTTTCGGGTCCCGCTTCGGTCGCACGAAGACCGGAGAATAGTATCCTGGGGTGAGGTTTTGGGGCAGGAGTTCCTCCACCGCCCGTTTGGAGATGAGTGTCTCCACCTGTTCTAGCGTCAGTGCGAGCCGATCTCGTTCTAGCGGCCTCTCTGTTGGAAAACAGGTTAGCGGGGGGCGGTGTGCCACGGGAATACGAAACCCCCGCTCCAAAACCTTGCAGACGAAAGGATCGAGTCCCAATTGCGCCCAGTTGGCCACAAACCGAGAGAGTCGACCTCCCACTGGCCCTTCCCACGCCGGGACAACCTGTGGAGGCAGCTCGGGGGCCATCCACGAGTCACTGCTTCCTCGGGGTACCTCCATATGCGCGGCCCCTGCCACGCTGATTTCCCTTCTTGGGGGTGTGCTTGGGAGAGGGGCCGGCATTGAAGTCACGACTTCTGTCCTGCCGACCCCCAAACCGAAAGGAAACTCCGCCAGTCTTGGCGTTACCCATGGGAGTGTTCGCGCCTCCCTTCCTCTTCTTGGGCGTATGCGCCTGAGACGAGGCTCTACCCCCGCCAGCGGCCAGTCTGTTGGTCAACTCCTGCTGCTGACACTCCTGCCGCTGCCGGAGGACCCCGGCAATCTGCCCATCAAAGAGAGATGACGACGACGCGGGAGCGGCCCGCAAGCGGTTCCGGAGCTCCGCCGGAAGGTTTGTCCGGGCAAGGAACCCATCTCTCCTGAGATTTGTGACCCCCGCCGAAATGCGGGAGGCGCACAACATCATCTGAGCGATGTTCCCCGCCACGGCGCCGAAACCGCGGTAAAGAGCCTTCGCCCCTCCCTCCATCCCCGCCTCCTTCGCAAAGGACGCCATACCCTGACAGGCATGCGCCACGTGATTGGCCAACCCCAGGATGCTCCTAGCCTCTTTGTCAAGATGGCTCAAGTGAGCGTCCGACACCTGGTGAGGTACGGAGGGGACGGCCACCCGGCGAATATCCTCGTCCAGGCCAGGGGGACAGAGGGAGAAAGAAGACTGCGCTACTGGGAGGGAAGCGCGCTGCTTCTCACCCAGAACCAGGGGCGGCAGGAGGCGGCCTGGCGCCGCCGCGGCGACATTGGCGTCGTAATCCTTGCCCGCCGCCTGAAGGAGCCTGTGAGGCGGCAGCGCCACGAGGCGTTGGGTAGGCGCCTCCTCCTCGGCGCAGAATGTCTCCATTCTGGCCAGTTTGGTCGAGGAGGGTTCATCCTCAACCTCAACCAATTCCACTTGACACCAGTCGGCGATAGCCGCCAGGCGTTCCTTGAGGTCAGGGGCATCCACTTGAGGCGTCTCCACAATGGTCAACTCGGGAGAGGATCTCCCAGAAGTGGACATCCCACCCTCCTGGGAAGCCGCCTCCGGGGCCGACTTGTCTGGATCTGAGGAGGTGCCGGCAGGTGAAACAACCACCACCCTCCTCCTCTTGGGCGTGGACGGCGGGGAGGTCAAGGGCGAAGTAACCCCTTCCTCAACCCTAGTCTGCGCCGGCAGTCGTCCGTCCAGCATGGAGGAAACCATGTCCTTGACTGAGGACAGGATATCCTCAGTCAATCTCCTTGAATCGAAGGGAGGAGGAGAAGGAGGCCTCGACCTCCTCTTCTTAGACTTGTGTTTCCTCTTCCTCTTAGGCGAAAGTCGCCGGTCTGGAAAAGACTCGGCGTCAGGGGAGGGTCTCCTGACGGGAGATCTCTCAACCCCGCTACCCTGAGAAGAGACGTAGGTGTCCTTGGCGGCCGCCTCTCGACCCGCTCCCGCCCCTGCCTCTGGCAAATCGAATTCTGCCGCGTCCTCCGAGATCACCAGGTCTGAAGTCGGCGACCTGGGATCGGACATGGCGGCGCCGGCGCTAGCGGTAGCGGTGGCGGTAGCGGACGGAGAGGGCCGCTTGGACGCCCTCAGCTTAGACTGACTCTCACTCTTCTTAACGGAGGTGCGATACTCGCGATGCTCCGCCACCGAGAGGTCAGCACATTCCTCACACCTGTCCGCGTCCGAGCAAAGGTTGCGGCACAGGCGGCAAAGGGTGTGGGGGTCAAATCGCGCTGACTTCCTATAGCCACACGCCCCACAGAACGCCGAGAATGGTGAAGTCATACTCAGCAAGCCAAAGAGAGAGACGCGCGAGCGGCCGGCGCTATCCCCGCGCAAGCGCACTAACAAGCGCAGGCGGCAGTGCAATCCAACCCGGGCGACAAGCGCTGTCCAACCCAGGCGACACCCTACCAAGAGGAGGCGCCAAGCGCTGTCCACGCGCACGCGGTAAGCGCTAAACAAACGCAGGCGGCAGCGCAATCCAACCCAGGCGGCAAGCGCTGTCCAACCCAGGCGCCAACCTGCCAAGAGGAGGCGGCAGGCGCTATCCACGCGCAAGCGGCAAGCGCTAAACAACGCAGGCGGCAGCGCAATCCAACCCAGGCGGCAAGCGCTGTCCAACCCAGACGCCAACCTACCAAGAGGAGGCGGCAGGCGCTATCCACGCACAAGCGGCAAGCGCTAAACGACGCAGGCGGCAGCGCAATCCGCAAGCGGCAAGAGCAATCAAGCGCAGACGGCAAGCGTCAATCGCTACAGCAGAAACAGGAGGGCAAGCGGTATGACCCCCGCGCCAAGCGCAAGGGACAGGCGGCACGCGCGAGCGGCCCCGAGATCACCGACCTGCACGGACTGCACGTGCAGAACGAGCACTCCGAAATTGACAACAGCTGACACGTCAACCGCAGTCAACAACCACTAACCTGTCTAAAGGAGAGAGACCACTTCGCGAGAGGCAGTCTAACCAACCTCAGACAGAAAACACAACTGAGAAAGAGAACAAAGTCGAGACAATAGTCTTATTACTATCGAATTAGAGAGCTATCAAAACACAACATGCTTCGATGGCCGACAGAAAAGCAATGACCATATAAGGTAGGCCACCTGCCGGTGAGTGGTGAGTGCAGTTCACTTGAGCGATAACTCTGTCTTTTATCTGTGTAAAGATTGTCGGGATTAGACAGATTAGGATAATTGGGCATATTGTTAACTATCACGGAGAGTATATTAAATAATGCTCATATCAAGAACAACTTAATGTCTGACAGGACACATTGCCCTCAAACCGCCATGTAATAAGTTTTTGTAAAATCTTTAATTTTTAAAATGCAACTTTGCTTTTTTATTCTTATGTTTAGTTACTTCCGTAAGCAGCATTTCAAAACATATTTAACGTACCAAAGTCAAGTAGAAAAGGAAATATTTGAATAATATTTACTCAAAACGTTTAAAGGGGCAGTAGCACGTTTTTTTCGCTCAAGTAAATTGATGAAATGTATTTGAAAAATAATGTCACTAATAGTAAAACACCCTTCTCTCTTTGGAAAATCAGGTTAAAAAATGAGTGTACATGGTTCGTTGAAGACATGAATTTCCCATTAATTATGATAGTTTATGTCATTTATATTTACTTTAGAGGGTAAAACATATTATAACACTAACCAATTATCCGCAGTGGTAATGCCGGTGCATTGCGGCCATTTTAATTTTATTATTTCGAATTACAACAACGAATCCCATTTAAAATAATAAAATTTGAAAAAAACGTGCTACAGCCCCTTTAACATGTTCGTGTTTTATATGCTTGAGTCTATGATTTTATGCTAATAAATAGCTTGTCGCATTCATTGAACTATCTAAAAGTTATACAAGTTTACAGATTTACATAACAGAAACCAATAAAATAGAAACTGTAATGATTTTAATGACGTTTCATTTTAACATAAATTTAAGAACGATTTTTAGATATTCTTTGGGGGCATTTAAGTTTTCAGTTGTTTGAAATTAGAGTCTCCTCATGAGATGACATATTTTTTAAGATTTAATATTAAATCAAATTTAAAAAAGGAGCTCTGAAAAATCCCTAAAGCTGATGTAATCTATACTTGCTAAAATTGATACTGAATATCAAATCAAACTATGATCATTTTTACAAGATATTTTTCACACCAATGTGTACACAGTACATACATTTTACACTTTGTTAGTAATAGTTCTGTGAACCTCAAACAAAACCTTCTCTTAAAGGGGCAGTAGCACGTTTTTTCGTTGAAATACGTCGAAAAAATGTATTTTTAAAAAAATGTCACCAATTGTAAAACAGCCTTCTCTCTTCGGATAATCAAGTTACAACATGAGTGGACATGGTTCCGGGAAATGGGAATGGGAAATTTGAAAAAAAAAAAGATTTTTAAAAAAACGTGCTACTGCTCCTTTAAATGTATTTATACCATGTAATTAACCTCTTCGGCTTTGGCATTTACTTGGCACAATGCAGGATGGTGTGATAAATGGGCCTTCATTCTTGAACCAAAATGCTGTAGCATACCACTCACCATACCCTCTGACATACCCCATACATCAGAGAAGGTGATGAAAACCCCACACAGTGTGCACTATTATCATCGATCACTCAAATACTAGGTACGAAATAAATAAAGACATTAAAGGGGCTGTAGCACGGGTTTTTTGCAAATTTTATTTTTTCAAATTTCCCATTTATAATGATAGTTCATGTCATTTATATCTACTTTAGAGGGTAACACATCTTATTTCATAAACCAATATCCTTAGTGACAATAACGGTGTTGCGAATAAAGTAAAAATTGCATGGTGGCCATTTGAATGTGAACACATTTTATTATATCGAATTACAAAAACGATTCCCATGGCTTTACCGAGCCATGTGCATTCATTTTTAACTTGATTTTCCGAAGAGAGAAGGGTGTTTAACTGTTAGTGACATTATTTTCCAAATACATTTCATCAACTTATTTGGCGATAAGACGTGCTACGGCCCCTTTAATCATTTAACCATTTTATAACAGATGCTAGATCCTACAAATTCAATATTTTTAATTATGCATTGAATTCTGATAAAGTTTTTAATTTTAAGGATTTAGAAATATATTTATTATGAATATTTATTGCCAGAACTACAACGTAGATTAGAAATTCGGTTTGAGCATCAAATCCTACAGACATTCACTGTACAGCGCATGTTCTAGCACCTCTCTGTACTTATATGCTGAACACCAAGCATTGAAGCAACAACTCCCATATGTTGTTGTCTCTTACTCTTAGTAAGAACACCTTCCTTCCAGTTGATGAGAGGACACTCTGCCAACAGAGCTACAACCAAGAGACATTTCGAGCACGTCCACACTTGTTAAAACAATAGCTTATGAAATAAGTCAACATTAAAAGCATTTTCCTTATTTATATCTATAAAAATGTTCAATCAGACGTGAAGTGGCCAAATAAAAAAGGTCAAATTGAATAAATGTATACCAGTAGGTCCTAAAATGTAAATATCGTAAATATATCTTTCCCAAACGGTAGCAACCGCCAATCACAAAATTTTGTAAAAATATGAACTGATGGAAGTGAAAAAGTTTGAGATGAGAGAGAACTTGTCCAATTATTAACAGTTTTAACCAAAACCACTTTGATGAATATTTGTCTAGATCGTGTTGTTAAACTCGATGCTATAGATAGACACGTTGAGTTCACGTCAAACAGCTTGCATTCGTAACACTCTTTCATTACTTCATCAAACGTCTTTGATGTAGTATATGGACATATTAATCTCGTTACGTAACTTTGTACATAGCTTCAAAGTAGACCCGTCTTTGTGATTCGTCCAAGAAAATTAAATCTGGATTAAAAAGACTTTGATGTGTCAAAATGAAATACTAATGTACCTTAGGTAATGACACAAACTGGCGTGATCAGTTGCAAATGTGAAAGTTTGGATAACATAAGAAGCACGTCATTGGGATAAATAGCTAATAGATAATAGATAACACTATCCCCTATCTTCCGACAGGTTCCAAGTTGCATACAGAGGTACATTCATATAATATGAATAAATGTGTATAAATGCATACGACAGCAGGTAATGGTAATTGGTATTGCCCTCGTATCGCCCCCACCCCAGATCGCCTTCGCCCAAGCTCGCCTACATCTCGGAAAAAACTCACATCGCCTACACTAAATACATATAATCACTTCCTCCTTAGCAATATTAATATTAATATAAACATCTGATCTAAATGCTGTAGACATCATCCTTTCACAAATAATTTATTTCTTAAATCGGGTCAGTGTTTCCGCATTTCCGATATTAATATCCAAAAATCGTCTGCTGTAACAGTAGATGGAAGAAAAGAGGTATACAAATTTGAAAGGCAAGCTGAGTTCGTTACTTCACAAAGATGGTACAGGTTGAATGCAAAATGTTGAACATGGAGGTACATTGTATAGTGCTATGGACATAAAGTTAGATTTCTTATTCTGTCTTTCTTATGTTGTTGGAAGAGTATATGTTTCCTTAGGGATCCATACATTTGTTTGAGAGAGAGAGAGAGAGAGAGAGAGAGAGAGAGAGAGAGAGAGAGAGAGAGAGAGAGAGAGAGAGAGAGAGTCCTGTCCTATGACTGTGTATACATGCACATAGGAGCCTTTTATACATTCTAGATCCTTAATCAGCAAATCTAGACAAACTGAATACACATATGGAACTTAAATCTTAAAGAAATAAGATACAGTAATTATTAAAATACCATAGGGTAAATTTAAGTCTAGTTGAGAGAGGATGTGAGAGAGCGACAAAGATAGAGACACATACAGACAGACAGACAGATCTAGACAGTCAGATAAACAGTCAGACAAAGAGAAAGCATGGTTGATATCCCTAAAATGTTAACCTTTCAATCCTTTCAACATAAAAATGCTTTACTTTCTGGAGAAGAAGATGAAAATAGGTTTTTAGTGTTGTGACCCCTGTGGCCCCATTCGAGGTCACGGGGTCACCAAATCTACAATTTAAAATCCCCATAGCCAAGGAGTATGACCACAACTTTACAGCTCTCTAGACCTTTTGGCACTGGATGAGAAGACGAAAAAAGGTTTTTAAGGTTATGACCCCTGTGACCCCAATTTAGAATCCCCATTAGCCAAGGAGTCTGCACACAAAATTTCAGCTCCCTAGACCAAGTGGTTCTGGGGAAGAAGACGAAAATGCAAAAGGTTTACAGACGGACGGACGGACGGATGGACTGACGGACACCATGCCATGCCATAAGCCCATCGGGTCTTTCAGGCCAGCTGAGCTAATGGAACAATGTAACGACACATATAAACATAGCCTTCTGAAATTTAGGATCCTGACAATTTGTTTTTAAAAAAACAGGTGGCTTTTGTCCTAAACCCGTTATCAGCAAAATACTTGACCCCCGCCCTGCTAGATAAATTAAGTAAGCAAATAAATAAATACTACACTGTGTTTGGATGAAATTTCGTTCAAGTGTACAAAAACATTTCTTTTTCATTAATAATATTTATATTAGAACTTGTACTTCAGAACTACATTATTCAATGCTTCAGCGATAATAGGTATAATCAAAGACGATATGATGTTTGGAATAAGACAAATTCAAATTTTCACATCAATTCCTAAGTATTTAGGTAATTGAAAATATATAGATACAACATATCTTTCCCATTTTCTACAGTAGTCAAGCATTTGTTTAATTTCGAAAGATTCATTTCTATTTCTGTCTGAAAATATGTCTAAGTGTATATCACACTTTGATAACAGAGCACAAAAGACGAATTTCTATTCCTCGACTATAAATATTTAACATATTTGCACAGATAATGTTGCATGTAATATAAATCATTATTATCATAACGTGAATGTTTGACATGCGTTAGCCCTTTTCTAAATAAACTGAAAATCCATTATGATAACTCTATGCGACTTCAATGATTAAGTTTTTAAGGTGCTTTATTTTGAAATGTATCTTGATATGATTCAGCTCCTTCGAAGTATTTATGTATTTAAGAGGTAGTTTTTCTATCAAATAAAGTGAAATGTACATGACTGACCACACCCTCTTGATATTAAGTTAAAGCGGCACACCTGAGGGTTTAGGGGCACCAGTACTTTTTTCGCTCAAATAAGTCGAAGAAAGTTTTTGAAAAATAATGTCACCAATAGTAAAAGACCCTTCTTCTTTAAACGTAAGTGTACATGGTTCGGTAAAGCCACGGGAATAGTTTTTGTAATTCGAAGTAATAAAATGTGTTCACAATAAAATGGCCGAAGTGCAATTTTTGCTTTTGAAATTTATATTATTCATAAATGACTTTTGTGTATATTTACAATTGATGATTTGGAGATGACGTTAAAATTTTGATAAAAATAATTGCATACATACGTACATATATTAATCAAAGCAAATGGTTCCTTTGTTTCTATAATATTAACGATAATGCAAAAAAAAGTAGTTATTAAACAATTCAGTTTTGTCATCATCAATATGCTATATTTCACAACAGCCTTTGACGTTATAAAATGACTTGAAAACATATTAGAAATGCATAGTGCATTATTTACCTATCTATTATGTAAAATAACCTATTGTATATTACTTTATTTGTCGTTTTTATACATATGTATCGCTTTGTTGAACCAAAAATGTAGCTTACATATATGGCCTCCATTGTAAATGAAATAAAGCTTGATTGACATGCCATTTATAATTAGATATAGTGTATGTAACATTGTTATATTTCTGATCTCGTTATCTGCAATATAACTGAAACTAAGTATTGTTTAAAACAATGTTATTGTACTTCATTGAAATTTGACCGTATGACACATAAAGCCGTAACACTTTATTTCATCAACGTGTTTGTCAACAGCGTTTTTAAAGGATCTGCTCTTGTTTCAAAGCTGACTTCCTAAAAACTGAGCCTGAGGCCTCGCATCTCCTTTGTTGACGATGCAGCAAACGCCATGCGCTAACAGAATGCATATAATGCACTTTTCTTCAGCCTGCGCAGTCTTATCTTTGTTTCGTCTGGAGAAAAGAACAAGGAAGTATGCAGTGTGGATTCACTGACGAATTATATGTGCATGTGTTCCTCGATTCACTTTCTTTCCCATGTTTTGTTTCCCACAATACGTGATTTATGCTGAAAGTCTGCGTGCACCGATTCACCTCATAATCCAAAATTGTATAAATTAATTAAAATTATTTGAACATTCAAATTCACGTTTGTCGGGACCAAGTTTTGAATTCCAGAGCATAAGGATCATGATGAGGATGAGGAAGAGGCTAAGGCTACGACTAAAGATAAGGCTAATGCTAAAGATAAGGCTAAGGCTATAAGGCTCATGCTATAAGGCTAAGGCTATAAGGCTATAAGGCTAAGGCTAAGGCTATAAGGCTGAGGCTATAAGGATATAAGGCTAAGGCTACTAGTATGTCCATGTTAACGCTAATGCTAACGTTTTCTCGTTAATCTTCTTCTGTTTACTTTACATGTTTCTCATTTCTTTCGAGTAGTTTATGAGTATTTCTTGAATATTAAAAATGTTCATGTAGGTCCTTTCAAAATGTCCAACAAGTTGCAATATCATTATGGGCGCATTTGGTGCATATCATCAAGTTTGAGAAGGGCATTAAAAAGTGGAAGACGTAAGAAAACAAAATTTTCTCGATAACAACTTCTTTATTGTGAAGATACATGACGTTTTGGAGTATATGCACATTCCACCTGATGACGCAGTATTAGCATAATACTCTGAAACGTCGTGTATCTCCACACTAAAGAAGTTGTTATTCAGAAAATGCTGTTTTCAAATATATATCATGCACTATTAGCACAAGTATTACTGCCAAAGGGGGTGGGGAGGGTACGTTAGACGTCAAAACGTATCCTTTTGTGCGTAAGAAATAAAAATATGTTGATTTCAAAAGGATGTCAGTAAGACGTATTTCTTCATTAAGATCTTTAAAGTGAACATTATTTTTATGTTATGCGTTAGTATTTCTTGCGGTTTAATGTAATTTCATGCTGTATTTACCATATAATAAGGAATTTACATATACCACAAAGCCGTATCAAGCATTTTAATGAAATACTGTTGTTGAAGTTCTCTACAGTTTTATATTATAACTATCATGTTCCCAAATTCATAAATAACCAAAAAATATATTAGATACATAGACATAGATTAGATAATATTAAATAAATTTTCCTTTTATGCACTGATAGTTACCATTAAGTTGTACTTTCTCAGATGAAAGTGTGAATATGACAATATAAACATGCAAAACCTTCCCACACATAAAACATGCCTTGTTCCTTATTTTTGCAACAAACGTTGCCTGAAAGGAAACTTTCCAATTTATTCATTTTAAAAAGGTGTTTTAACATTCAAATATTTTCATAACCCATAACAAAATATAAAGTTTGTGCTCACCTCGATTTTATTTACTATAGCTTGAAGAAAAGACGGTTTCATTTAGAGAGTGTATGCCGTTACAGCGCAGCGTTTGGCTGTTTAAACATCCATAGAAACACAAATATGCTTATGCCTTCAAAACTGAGACTTCCCCGTTTGGCTCCCATCATAAGGAAGCCCCCCACCCCCCAACCTCCCCTCCCCCATCCCCCTCCCCCTCCTCATTGAAGCGAGGGCCCACGTGAGGTGCGTTATAGACGTTGGGGGAGTCCCTCTGGATGCGAGGAAGCGAGGGATACTGGCATTGAGGTTTATGTTGTGATATAATGGATTGCCGAAGCATGAAGTGATAGACAGTGTGTCAGAATGAAGACTTATTGATGTGCAGGTATATTGTTGACATTCTTAAATGGAGTACAATTAATCGAGGAACCGACGTGAGACCTTACAATTGGTAAGTAATGTTCTATATTCGATAATGTTCAGGACAGTGGCATCGTATATTTATGGTATATGTTATGTATATGTGTATTACTGACAATTTACTGTTGACCATCTATGATTCCATTTTAGATCATATTCATAACAATGGCACCGTTCATATACGTTATGTATATGATAGAGATGACAAGGAGTTATGGATGATCAACTTCTTTATTTTAACAATGATGGATCTCTTATCATCTCAGCGCCATCTTCCAGAATGTTCTAAAATATGAAAGGAATAATTTGTATAGTATTATTGAAAATGTAATCCTAAATGAATGCTTTGTTTGAGCTTACTGTAATAAAAAAAAACCAAAAGGGACACAGGACATGCAGTTCGGTACATTGGCAAATATAATGCAGACATCATATTTCTTAAAACGTGTTCTTCAGTGGTATAGATATGATATTTGAAAATGATCTGAGATTAGTCTCATAGGACCAGACATGCAGACGAGATGGCATGTGACCAACATAAGGAAATGAAGATCTGGACTCTGGATCTGGTCTCTGGATCTGGGCCTGTATTTTCGAAACTTAGCGCGTCGTAATTAAGTGCCATACATTAACATTGACTTACGACTATCTTAACACTAAGACAGAACTGGTCTTTTGAGACTAAAATGAGATTGATAAGACTGATCAGACAGTTCAGACTGTACAATTTTCAGATACTACAAGCGGTAAAACGGACGGACTATGTGATTGTACGTAGGACTGTTCAGATCATACGGACCGTTCAAATCGTACGGACTGTCTAAACTTGAGACTGTTCAGATCGTACTGAGTCTTTGAAACCGTGAGACTGTTAAAGTTGCTCGGCAGATCATTATTACCAGCAGCCAGGTGTTGACTCATTGAGTTTCTCTCCTGCTTTCTGCCAGATGTGCGGCGCATATAGGGTACAACTGTGAAGTAGATAAATGCACAAAACTAACTTAGGTTAAAGAGAGTATCCGTTACTTCTAAATTGTTTTGTGTAATGGGGGTTCGAAGAGTCGACGAACTTTATTTGATCATCATATTAACATCTTATTGTTTTTAATCTTTTCAACCAATCTGCCATACATTTATCAATGTCTCAGTTATTTACCGTGTAGCCTGTCTCTCGGTCCCCTGCGGATTTACCACATGGGCTATATTGTCAAAATAAGCGATATATACAGTCAGAGCCCGTTTATCCGCACATTTTAGTTACAGTTGAAAATCGTCCGGATATCAAGATAAATGATGTTAAATAATAATATATCAAATCTTTCGAGAAGTACTGATTGTTACCGAAAATTTCTATTTTGATGATAGTCAATTTAGTATATTGATGATATGAAGGTAAAAGTGTCGATTTTTTTTTATCGAAAACCGGGCAATTCACCGCGTGTGGCGTGCGTCAATTGGTCAAATGTAATTTTGGAAACTTATTTTCAACATACATACAGATAACTTTAAGTTGATAGTGTTAAATAGGTCTTATAACTACTGTGCGTGTAAATGGGACGTGTAGTTTCGGTTTCTGTACATGTATAATGATGTTGCTCAATTTTAATTAAAAACTAGTAATTATGATTTAATTGGCTATTGCGGATGAATATGCAAGTTGAGTGAAATTATTTGAACTGAAATCGGCACATATTGTATGTTGGCACGTATTTCAGCCAAATAAAATTTAATGAAGCACAATGGATGTACCTTTAAGCGAATCATTATTTGCATAGAAATGCACATAGAAGATTTGAAATACTACTGTGCCGATGGCCGGGTTTCCGGATATACGATGTTTCACTGTATGCTTATTGACTCAGCAAAGTGTTGATCCCATGATTCATAATGATAATTACCGAAGGGAAGTCAAGGAATCAATCTTTTAGGCTTTATATTATTGATATTAACGATATCAAAGTCAATTCTTGTATCATTAGTATTTGATTGGTGTATCAGTACAAGGTGATCTAATGTGCACTTTATAATGACGTTAATGAGATGTTTTTTACAAGATGTATTCGATTTTGACATTCTCCGCGTGACGATTATGATACCCGGGACGGTTCATCTAAGTTTTTACGTTGACCTCACGTGCCTGACGTGAGAACGCCATGACGTCAACAGTTTTTACTTGAATTGTAGTCTCAACATCGAGTTATAGTTGCCCGCGAATGAGACATAAATTACGTCCAACGGACAGATCGCCTAACAAAGCCAATCTGTTCAGCTGACGTATTGCAGTCTAATAGGGAATGCCCTTATGTCCAGCGGAGGTACATTCACGGATTTTATTTTTAACATGAAGGGTAGCTAGTCATTCGGACCCTAGAGAATAAAATCTAGAAAGAGTCAAGATAACCACCGCCAGTAGCAAATTAAACATTTACCTGGACTACTTTCAGTTCAATTATGATATACCATTTTAACAAGGATAATTTCAATGATTAAATATTATCAACAGTGATAATATGTCAGTCTTCATTTATCAAATAAGTTGGAGACTTCAACCCAGTCTATCCTGCAGGGTAGTAAATTGCACTAAAGCACACACTGACACACTGACCCAGAGATGTCTGTTTCCCCCGACCTTGGGTTCAGGTTTGTCTGTCAGTCTCGAGATGTCATTATTATTATTTAAAACATGGAGAAAAACTGTATGAATTTGCCCTCGAGCACGCAATCTGCTCCATGAGCTTGTTAAAACTCTGCTTGCACTCGATAGACGCTACATGTTGGGTGAATGGGCATGGAAATGATATGATGATACAAATGTTTTCTTTTTCCAAAGTGTTTACTTTGGAAGTGCAATTCATTCCGAAAGTGTAGATGGGTGAGATTACCTTTAATATACGTCCTACCATAAACTTAGTGTAACATCAACAAGATAGTGAAATGCTGAAACATAAAGAAATTACATTGTTGTTCTTAAAAGAATGTCAATTGACACTTATTCCCTCTCGAGAGACAAGATATGAAATATCATCTTTAACAAACGTCCTACCATAGTTGAACATCAGCATTGTTTGACGTCATCCCTTGTTGGGGGTTGTGCTGTCAGCAATAAGAAAATGCTGAAACATAAATAAATTTCATTATTGTTATTAAAAGCAAATCCATTGACTCTATTTTCTTCCGAAAGACTAAATATGGAATATTACCTTTATATATATATATATATATATATATATATATATATATATATATATATATATATATATATATATATATATATATTGAGCGTCTTAGTATAAGCTTTAAACCCAAACACGATTTGGTGCCATTCCCCGTTGGAAGAATTCTGAACCATTATAGAACTTATATCGTTTATTATTAACAGAAAATTCATTGGCTATTATTTAACCCCAAACGACTAGATATGGGATATTAATACCATAAGCATAAATGTACGTTCTTCTATAGACTTAGTTAAACAACAATTATATTTGGTGACTCATCTTTGATGCATGAGTTTACTTAAAGCAACAGGAATATCTTGAAGCATTTAGAAGATACGTTGATATTATCGATAGCAAGTCCGTCGGCTCTACTTTCATTTAAAAAAGATCTAGATTTGAGAGATTCCCTTCCATATTCGTTTTACCATACACGTATAGGCTGTAAGAAGATTGTATAAAGAAGATATGATCAGTTTCTGGATCTCTCTTGTAGATATTTGAAGCAGGAACATGTTGGAACATTTAGAAATTACATTGCATCACAAGTTCCTGGTCCCCAAAGACTGGTATACCCGATAACTTTAAGCTCTACCATTTACTTCAGTGAATCTCCCGGTCGGTGCTTTCTCAACCGTGATCGATATTGCTGAATTTCAATGTATACACTGATTCACTGATTATTCTTTTTTTTCCAATTATTATCTAGAAAATTAAAGCCATTTGCTCTGTAGCTAATCAGTTTTTGCATGATTTATTTTAAGGTAGTTTATCAACCCAAAACACAAAATTTACCGGTAGCTGTTAGTAAGAAATGCATGTACAACATGGTAATTCGTGCAGGTAATATCAGCAGCTGCTGATATGCAGAAGGGAGGGTCACCCGAAGAAATGCAGTTTTTCTTTCAAAACTCACAAATAATATGTCTGAATTAAGCAAACCATCAGTTTTTGCCTACTAAATGCAATTCCTTCTCCTCGAGTCTCCCCATCCTTCCCGAAAGGTTGTATAGACACTTGTCCTATACCCACCAATATGTCTAATTACCACAGCCACTCTATTACTAAATTGTATACACCTTCAAGGTCAAATGTAAAATGGTTACCCCTAATTGCCAAGTACTTCCCCGCAAAATGTCGGTTTTAGGGGTGCATCGGTGCTGGAGAAGTTGTCGAAAATATACCGAAAATGGACAACGGACCATGCCATCTGGTCTTGTAGGTCTGATGAGCATTTAAAGATCCAATAACTCTAGCAATAATTACAGAAGTGAACAAGAACACAGAACTCGTTTACCTTAGAAAGATTAATTGTAGTTCGTTTAGAAACGATATTCCTCCTGTCTGTAAACTATGCTCGGAGAAGAAAGGACGGAATGATATATAGACAATGTATATTAATAGTTGTGTATTTTGCTTTGGAGTCCATCATGTAGAAGAGTGTACCTACAGAGGTATCGTCTTCACTTGTCTGCTATCTCCCAGAGAATCGATGAGGTTGGAAGACGGGATGTTTGGGAAGAAACCTGTCCGTGTATTGATAGACAGGTAGACAGAAAACATACGACGTATTGATGGATAGACAGATAGACCCACACATGGTGTATTGAAAGATAGGTTGAAAGAGAAACACAGTGTAGACACGAGTACACTTGGTGTATGTAATACACATCAGCATGAGATCAGATACGCACCTTCTGTCATCGTCGTACGAATATTATGTTGAAATGAATCATTTTTGAGAAATTAGACTATCACTATAATACGTTAAATATTTATCCGATGAAGTGATAAGTAGAATAATACCTCAAAGGATATAGCATTCCATTAAAAAAGTTATTCCTAAAGAAATTACTAAGATTGTAATGAAACAAATTACTAATTATCATTTAGCGATGCGATGTGTGTAAACTGTAAAGCAAGCACACTACTACATGTAGATATTTGAAAAATTAGTAATTTGAATATGTGGGAAATATCTTTTTTAATTCTGTTGTAAAATAATGAAATATTTAATTTTATTTTCATGACTTTTCAGTAATAAATAGACTTGCTAAAGCAGTACTGTAGACTTATAAAGAACTTCGTATTAAAACAAGGTATTAGTGCTGGAAACTTTTCGCAGAATTTGATGGTTTTATTACTTGTCATATATGACATCAAGAACGGCTAGGCTACGTTAAATTATTTCTAGTGATTAAAGTACATGTTTTTATTGCTGAAAAGGCCATGGAGAGATCAAACATATACAAATATAATAATAACAATAGTAACACTTCATTTTTATATCGGATTCAAATTTCGCAAGGGACTCGGCACATTTGTCTGTTGAATTGTTCTACACACGGTAACGTTTAGCTACAACGGTACACTGAATTTCAGTGCAGTAGCACCCATGGTTCGCTAGTTCCAGCCGATGCCAACACGTTTCACCGCAATGCATAGCCACAATGGTGTTGCGGGCTTTCTCCCTGCAATAATATTAGCAGCCATGATATACTCTTGATAGTGGCGTTAAACCCGAAATCACTTTAACTCATTTGTGCATTATTTGCATATTTGTTTATTGATGACCAATGCACCTTCATTGTACTGACTTATCAGCAGAGTACTGAGCATAGCCTTGATCATCTGTCACAAAGCGTTGAGGTGATCGGTCGAAACTTACTCAGACAGCCTAAGGTGTTATATTAAAGAATGGTCTGGGTAACCAGTTCACTGCTGAGAAGACAGGCAAGTTTCGAACTTAGTAAAGGCGATATCACAAGCTTAGTTTCCAGTGTGGATAGGGCCATAAACTCCAAACTCCTGGTAAGCTAGTATGTATACATGTAGGGTCACCCATTCAACGACGAACTACGGCCATTGTTGCTGAACCTCAACCGAATGTGATCAATTCCGCAATACTTCGGACCAACTAACTAATGTCTAAGGGCTTGCAATGGTTGGGACGAACTATTGCGAATGTTATAGAATTTGGTAATGGAGACTTCAAACTAAAAACAAATAAATTGTATATAACTTTTTCATATTGTTTATCTTAAACTAATATAATGTAAGATACTTTCATTAAAGCATGATGTAGCGATACGCAATCATTAACGTAATTTGGTTAGCACCTGAATAGAAATATATAGGTCCTCGTGTAAAAAATCTAAATGTTAAAGTATCAAATACGTTCATAAAAAGAAAATAATTTGACGTGGCAAACTAAAGTTAAGAAGCAGATTTCGAGATCTGATAATAACTTTTATTGGTTCATTACTAAAAATCGTGGAATATCTGACATTTTAATTGTCAGAGAATTTCAAATGAACGAGAAAAACAGATGTACGATAAAATGCAAATGTTAAATTTGCGCAATGTTTTCACATTATCTTTTCTTCTAGAATGTGGATTGAAACAGATGTCACTGGCAACATGAGAACCGATAAAGAAGTCGTCACGAGGCCATATATCTTACGCAAAGCTTTAAAGCTAAGTTACAGATATGCTGGAAATATTCACCAGGGGACAAGACGTATGGAGTATCTTGCCGAGAAAATGTTACGGTTCAAATATTTTAGCAGGATTTAATGCACTGGGAATTAGCCTTTGATCTGTTTACATGACATGTGTCAATGCACATTACACAAAACATGAAATATGTTTGAAAAAAACTTGAAATATGTTTAACACTTGTGAGATGTGTGTTTACAGAATCGTGGTCTGGCAACAAGCTTCATCCAAGCTATTCTGAGTCTCTGTTAGACTTACGTTTAGTCTCCGAAATTAAATTTCGAAAAATGACATGATATAGGTATGGCAAACTGCTACAACCAGGCTATTCGAAGACTCTGGTAGACTTACGTTTATAATTAGTCTCCGAAATTAAAATTTCGAAAAGTTGAGATGATATAGGTATGGCAAACTGCTACAACCTTGCTTTTCGGAGACTGTTAGACTTACGTTTAGTCTCCGAAATTAAAATTTCATAATTACACGTTCGTGATCTAGTAACAAGCTTCAGTCAAGCTATTCTGAGACTCTGTTATAATTACTTTTTGTCTCCGAATTCAAAATTTCGAAAAATTACACAATCGTCATCTGCCAATAAGTTTCAACCAAGCTATTCGGAGACTCTGTTAGACTGGCGATTAGTCTCTGAAAGGAATACTTAGAAAATTGAAAATATAACGTCAAATAAAAAGGATTCTGTAAGATCTCTTTAGCTACAACCAAGCTAGCTGGAGTCACTGTTACACCAACCTATTGGCTAAGAAGTTGATATTTCCAAATATGTCAACATTTTAAAACATGTCAAATAAAAGGAGTCTATAAGTTATCTTATCTGGCAAAACGCTACAATCAATTTTTTTGGAGACTCTCTTAGACTTACAGTTAAGACTCTGAAAAGAAAATTTCGAAAATGTCAAAATTTAAAAAAACAAATGTCAGATAAAAACAGTGAAATAAAAAGGAGTCAATAAGATATCATCATCATCATCATCATCATCATCATCATCATCATCATCATTATCATCATCATCATCATCATCATCTCATCAACACGCTAAAACCAAGCCATTTGGAGTATATGTGAGACTAACATTCAGTCATTCATTCATTCAGTGAAACTTTCCAAATATGTCAAAAAATGTTTTAAATAAAATATAAAAAGGAGTCTCCAAGAACCTATATAGCTTTCTGGTCTTGCTATAGACTTGCATTGGCTTTATTTGACTTCAGGGTATTGAGGACACACGGAGCTCCCTGCACTGTATATAGAACAGGTGCTACCGGTGTTAAGGAGGCAAACAGGCTACTGGGTCTGGAGTATGTGTTGCACATTTGGCGTCAAATTTGTTTATTATTCTCATTTAGCTACACAAACTTCGACGTAACCGTTCCCACGGAACTAGTACTCATGGTGATACGGGTTAAAGGTACAGTTTGCTGTTTCAAATTAACATTTAAAATAATATTGAAAACATTCTATTTAAATAAACTTAGCAGTGACAGTACATCCCATTTATTGTCATTTGATGTAAAAATTACAACATCTTCGGAAGTTTATTCAGTATGTAGTTTACATATCTGAACTATGGAATTTCTAATTTAACACTAAGACTCTGAAAAAAGCAATTTTTGTATCTAAAAAACATATTGAAAAAAAGAATGAAAAGGAACTTTTTTCCTGAAAATTCCATTTGTTATAGTTTTCTTTTCAATATTTAATAAAATTGTAATATTTTAAGAATAAATTATTTTTCAGAGTCTGAGTGTAAGACAGTCAATGCAATATTTTTGGCGTGAAGCAGAAAAAATAATGTGAAATGATAAATGAAACCAATGTTTTAAGTAATGACAATCTTGTTCACGACCTAGAACCGGGTATTCATAAATTTCGATTTTGAATCCCAAACTGGCATTAATCTTATATGATAACCAGAAAAAACAGCAAGCCAAGAAGTTTTATATTGAATTGAAAGTAAGGCAAGTCTACAAGACACAAACATTATGAATGAATATATCCCTGTTTCTTTGCATTTATGATTATTTTCAAATTAGGATTTTTTCTATCATTTTTTGTCAGTTCATTTAAATATGTACGCTTCCTGCGAAATTTCATATCCATTTTCAAATTTGAGGAGATAAATTGGTTTCAAACTTTCATTTTCATGTGACGCCATAAGCTATTAGTACACGTAGTCAACTTCGGATCCAAAGCCTTTCATTCATTTTCCACAATGGCTTTAAGGGACCAGTCGTATTCAAGGACATTTAATGAGAACTTCTCATCTGGTACCATTTGAAAAATCCATTTACATTTCACTGAGCAACCAATTTAATTCCATTAACGTTCTGATGCCCTTTGAAGAGAGATTCAAGAGCTGGTTCCAGTCACCTGGTTTCTGGTAATTACACAATGGCAAGAAGGTTTTGATTAGCCATTATTAAACTCTTTGAACCTGGCTACTCTCAGTGCACAGAAAGATGTTTTGTCCTCTTTACATCTTCCCACGATATCTACATGCGAATTACGCATACATAGTCATATTTCCAGCAGAAACCTGTACCTCGACCATCTACTTTCATGAATCCCTCATTAGTTTTCCATAAAGTAGAGGCTCACGGGAATATTTCTAATTTGACCAATCACAGACCTACGTTTGTAGCTGCGTTCACTTATTCTTTGAATAATAAAGGGGCGGGATAGCGCCGGAACAAGATGTCCGAGGTTCAAATCCCAGGGCCTCATCAATTTTGTCTACTGCAGACAACTGTTCTACATGCAGTAAGGTTTGGGTGCAATGCTACATGCAGTAAGGTTTGGTGGCAATGCTACACTGAATATCATAATACCATAATAGCAAGCGGGCTTGCTCTCTGAATTAAAACTATCAGCTGTGATAAAAGTGAAATATCATTGAAAACCGTTAAACTCTAAACCCAATATATCCTCGCCTCTCCTCTTCTTTAACCAATCCACTTCCTTTTAGCAAAGTTGTAATAAAAGTTAGTTATGCAGCAATGAATTGAGTAAACAAGAATGAATTTCATCATTACACGAGGTATAAGAGACATTCTAAATTCCATAGTATTGGTAAATGGATACATGGTAGATGAACTAACTTTAAAGGATAAATGAAATGACATATGGTCAAAATCGGATTCATTGAAATGGGATGTCAATTTGACTCGAATTGCTCGATTTTAAATTTCTGAAATCGGTCTATAAATTACTTAAATACGGCTTTTTAAAAAACCACCTAATTTAGCCCCGGCGACCAGAACGAAAGTCTGCGATGACTTCTGTGACGTCACTGGAGTAACCTGATTATTGGCGTTAGTCATAATTCAACGTAATTTCGCAACATTTTCATTGTTAATTTCACTTACAAATCTTCAATCAAACAACTCAAAGTTTCCATATATCGAATGTTTAGATATCCAACTAAGTAATTCCGCAGATGACGACCCGTCGTCAGTGGTTAATCAGTCACGCCTCAATGATTCTTCTCAAAACGTTTCCCGGCGCGGTATTGTTAAAATGTGTAAATTAAAATAATAATAATCAATTGCAAGTGTATATTGTCTCGATTTGATGCTCAATTGATTCCTATATACAATATACGTAGAGATACTCGTCTGTCATTCTTGAGAAAAATGCATTTCACGAGATCTGCATTGTACACGTGCAAAATATTGAATTCCAAATGTCAGGAAACAAAACGGATTGTTTTCCCTTTTCAAACTTCAGTTACGTAAGGTTCCTCTCATGTTTGTTGAAAGTGTAAGGCAGAAATGCGACTTTCAGTAGACAGAAACAAAAATTCATTGAATCTGATACACAGCATATGTTACTCTTGATACAGATGCTGTAACTATCCCATTGGAGTGTAAATAAATACTGACAGAGTGTGTGTGCTACATCGCCCCGGGATCCTGATCCTCGGCTAATTGTTAACTCGATACGTCGTTTTCTAGCTAAATGAGAAAACACAGCATTGGGAATGTCAAAATTACTTAACGGAACCGGAAGTTGAAGACAATTGGAGCCATGTGCGCGCGCACCTGTCAACAGCTGTTGTTGACGGCTGTTCCCACAATTCTCCATGGAACAGGCATGTGCAATCTCAGGAATTTGAAATATGAACCTATTCTTGGTTTAAAGGTTTAAAAAGTACCAAGACATATCGAGTTTAAAAAATATTAAGTATTTCCTTTGCATTGTTCTACCAAATATACAATGTTTAATTTCACCGAGAAAAGTGTCATAACGTGTGTTTGGGAACCATCTTGAATTTATCAATTAATGTCGAGTTTAATATGAACGAAATAAAACAATTTGACGTTTTTTGCACAATTCAAAATTCAAATACAGAAGAAGAGAAAAAAAAACAGGAATAAACGCGGTCTAATAATGATGACACTATTCGATAAAATAGAAACATGTTCCCCTCGAACGGTAGCACTCATCATTGAAGGGTTTTCGGAAATATTGTGTCATTTCAGAAGAAATAGAGAATTGAAACATACATGATCCCGAAAGAAGTAATCTTACATACATATCCATCGTAAAATGTACCAATCCTTGTCTTTCCCGTGACCATTACTAGTTTAGAATGTCTTTATTCGAGCAATTGGTGAAACGTATTTGAAGTGATATGTTTTTCTCTCTTGATGCAAATATCAGCTTATCGTGCACTAGATAAGTTTAGAAGTAATATTTGCAAAACCTGTGAGAAACTGTTTTGAATCACGTGTCATTTTATATTATTGTATTGGCTTGTTACCTACACATTACCATTTCAGGAAAAAGCTTTTAACGCGACTATCTAGACTAAACTTTAGTCTATGGAATGTTTATAATTACTGTACCTTCATCCTTTTGATTATATATTTTAATTCTTTCAGTTCCATTTATGTGTATTCAGTTTATCTAGACTTGCTGAATAAGGATCTTGACTTATTAAAGGCTCTTAATTTTACACATTCATGGAGCAGGACTAGCGACTATCCTAAACACCATGATAATTGTTGATACCAGAAATCATTAACACACTTTCTTTATTTCATGAGAAGGATACTGAAGTAATTAATCATATGAGCTGTTTTGGACAGCCGCGTTTGAGGTACAATCGAACAGACTCAATCAGGTAAATATAACCATGCCCTGAAGTCAATGTTTCAGCTCAACAGATGCTTACCTTGAACGTCCGTCTTAATGATGTACGGAGCCTTTAATTTAATCTTGACACCGATTAATTATTCTATAACAATTCTCTAAATACTACAGGACAAAGAAATGGTATTGAGAACAGCATTTCATTTTAAAACAAAACAAATCTACACTAAGAGAAAATACACCACCGATGTGTCACAACCTGCGTTTCTGCTTAAATTATGCAACTGTGTTGGTGAAAACTTAATTTATATTAATTCAGTTGCGTTAGTCCATTAACAGTCGCTTAATTTGACCATCTTTCTCAACTTTTAAGAACTTGTTTCCGTTTGTTTATTAACAGCATACTCATATATAATTTCATTTCGTATGTTGATGCATCGTTATCTCCCAACAGAGATTACTTAACTCATTTCGTATGTTGATGCATCGTTATCTCCCAACAGAGATTACTTAACTCATTTCGTATGTTGATGCATCGTAATCTCCCAACAGAGATTACCTAACTTATTTCGTATGTTGATGCATCGTTATCTCCCAACAGAGATTACTCAACTCATTTCGTATGTTGATGCATCGTTATCTCCCAACAAAGATTACCGTACTCATTTCGCGTGTTGATGCATCGTTATCTCCCAACAGAGATTACTTAACTCATTTCGTATGTTGATGCATCGTTATCTCCCAACAGAGATTACCTAACTTATTTCGTATGTTGATGCATCGTTATCTCCCAACAGAGATTACTCAACTCAGTTCGTATGTTGATGCATCGTTATCTCCCAACAGAGATTACCGTACTCATTTCGCGTGTTGATGCATCGTTATCTCCCAACGGAGATTACTTAACTCATTTCGTGTGTTGATGCATCGTTATCTCCCAACGGAGATTACTTAACTCATTTCGTATGTTGATGCATCGTTATCTCCCAACAGAGATTACCGTACTCATTTCGCGTGTTGATGCATCGTTATCTCCCAACAGAGATTACTTAACTCATTTCGCGTGTTGATGCATCGTTATCTCCCAACGGAGATTACTTAACTCATTTCGTATGTTGATGCATCGTTATCTCCCAACAGAGATTACTTAACTCATTTCGTATGTTGATGCATCGTTATCTCCCAACATATATTACTAAACTCATTTCGTATGTTGATGCACTGTTATCTCCCAACGGAGATTACTCAACTCATTTCGTATGTTGATGCATCGTTATCTCCCAACGGAGATTACTTAACTCATTTCGTATGTTGATACATCGTTATCTCCCAACAGAGATTACTTAACTCATTTCGTATGTTGATACATCGTTATCTCCAAACAGAGATTACTTAACTCATTTTGTCCCACGTAATCTCATCCACAGCTGATGAAATTGTGCAACTCAGAATACCGTCATTGTTTCATACAATCAAACATCGTCTTACATTTTGAAGGAACGCTAGTTTCCTCGGTGGTAACAAAAACAGACCGAACACTCCGTTTGAAAGGACGTCGTGGATTGAACAACTTACTTTCATTGCAACCAATCAGAATTCCCTATCGCTCTCATAAGAAAACTGTCGTATTAAAACAGGGTTACGTGGGAACAAATGAGTTACGTAACGTACAGAAGAGAATGTAGGGCTCATATGTGCAGCAGATATTTACGTGGGCGTGGTTCATTGTCTTCTTTAGCTTACATATAAAAGAAAGTTATGTGTTACGAGGGCCGTTTAAAAGAATGGCATAGACGACAGCGATGTCCGGTTAATAATGTTCCAGACAGTGCATGAATCCAGAATAACATAGCTTATTACCTAAACATTCTTCCAGCACATGGTGCCATTTGAAAAGCAGACTGTTTTCCTCTGCCCTTTGTCTAATATTAATCATATCGAAATGTTTATAAAACGGAGTCATTGTAAACAATGATGTTTATGAACTCTTACAGATGCAGACTGCAAGGATAAATTTAGAGTTTATTGTTATGTTTTGTGCACCATGGAGCCGACAGTGTAAAGCCCTTAGCTGGTATGCCTGGTAAATGTCATGGCTTGGATATGTTGAAATTAAATAAATCAGGCAATGGTTATTTTAAACTTAAAACACTGGAAGGAATATATCATATTATATGAGATATTTAGGCTGATTTAAACCATGCTTTATTTCGTCGCTTTTTCAATGCCAGAGATGTCTAACTGAATCATCAAGTACCAGCGCATCACGCTGCTACGCTGACACAGAATTGATGACAAAATGCAGCAAGGGTGAACATTAACCAATCATAGAGAATGGTCATTATACCTTATTTGAACGAGTCATAATGATCGCTGCACAAGCCTGGCTACCTTATAATTTTATGAAATTTCTACTGAATAACTAAAGGGTTATCAACAGCTTATCAACCATTATACCACTAGGGTCGGTTATGTCTATTGTTCTCAGGGGGGTTATTTCACATAACCTTGATAACCGCCCTAGGGCAATTATTTGAATTAAAAAAACAATTTTTTTCACTTGTAATGATAATTTTCTTTACATCTCATTCATTAAACGTACGTAAAAACAATGTTCCCACGTGGTATAAGCCGTTTAATCACCCAAAACTGCGATAGTTATTTAGATTAACTCTGCTCGGGCTAACGCCCTCGCATAGTTAATCTAAATAACTACCTTGTTTGGGTGATTAACCTATACATACCAAATTGCATAGAGTCATACTATAGTTTTGATTTAAACTTTAAAAGTTGTCCATGTATAATATACAATTTTCAATTGGCTCAGAATGAAATGTCAGACTTCGACAGAGCTCATCGGCCATGGTCCATTCCTACGACATTGCGATCACCAGGATTGAGTCTTCACTCAACAATATGGCTATAATTATTCATCATGTACATTTTAAAACTTACATATCAATTCCACTCCAGATTACATTATTCAATGTTCATTCTCATGACATTAATGAAGCAAGATGACTGGCAAATGGATTTCGGCATCTGAAATATAGCCTGACTCATAGACTTTTATAATGTTAAACTCATCTTCAGTCAAACTTGAAAGAAGTAAGTCTACATATGGGACAAAACTCATCCCTTTATCACTGAGGCTCCTTTCCATTATATAATAAAAGTCATTTTTCTTATGATTAAAATTCAGTGTTTTGCAGCGACAAAGTGCCAGTCCATCTGAAATAGTCGACGGTTATCATAACAATTTTGTAATTGTGAACATATTTAGAACTTGAATATCAATTCCTTAAAGATTAACGGATGCAAATTTGCCGAGGACTTCAATACAGCCTCTCCGTTTCAGCACGCTTTGTCAACTTTGTAACGTTTAAGCTTTGGGACTCGCAGGACGTGTTTTGACTTTTCAGACTGTGTCATTTGTTCAATACGTGATTTTGCGCATGTACAGTCCTGCCTTTTTCAAGTATCAAATTCACTGCAGAGTACCTGATGCAAATTGTTGTGAACCAATTCTCTACCTGCCCAGTGCAACACGTTCTTCGTCAATACCGAAGATCAGGACTTAAGGAAAGCGTACCAAATTTCATCAACTTTTAATCTAAAGACTTAGGGAACTTGTTTTCGAGCTGTGACCGCGAAGCCTCACCAAATTGCTGCCTTAATACCCGGATCATGCCAGTTACTTTATTTGTGTTTGTTCCCTTGGGGTTCCAGATCCGGGTTAAGCTCACTCTGGCCCCAGCAAACCGAAAGCGTGACAGTGGCAAAGGGAGTTAACTCCGTCAAACAAAAGATCAACCCACCTAAAACTTTTTGCTCACCGTTTTATGTACACGCTCGTCAATGAAAGCAGGTGTTAAAGAGTCAGAAATAGCGGTAGGTTTCGTCTATCAGTTGCACCGTAGGAATTGTTTCTATAATTTCCTCGCGAAGTGTTCAGCGTAATATATATTTATACAATTATGATAATTTTACAAACAATATAGTGCGAATAAAATATTTGTCAAACTTGAAACAACGCCATACTATTTTGTAAGACGTGGGATAGCTCCTCGGATTTCGTTTACCCAATAATTACCCCTATTTTATTGTCGGAGTTTATGGAAGAATTTTTATATAATTGTTGGATTTAAGTGAAATGATGAAAATCAGTAGTTTTATCAGACTTCATCTGAATAACATTTCAACATGGGCTTCATGAGCTTTATAAGACACTCGTAGAACTTGATGTGATGAATAAATTATAATTTGTCAAATTCAATACGACTTTTCAACAACGGTTTCCACGATGTGTAAAACGGAGAATTAGTTAAAAACTTGTAGAAGATCGGTTTTATTACACTTACAGCCATAAAACAACCTTAAACTACAAATTGTTTTATATCAAGACAAGTGAATTGTTTCTTCTCAGACTCAGAGACAGGAAGAGCATTCCAACTGTACAGCAAATAGTTTCATTTGATCATACATTATTAATTTCCATGCACAAAGTAAAACACTCGTGAAAACAATAACTACGCGAATTTGATAATATTCATTTTAATTTTGCACACAATAGTCCGGTCAAATTAGAGTTGAGCCACCACAAGTTGCAACAGAAAGTATTTCAGTTCTTTTGTTTAGTATTTATATTTTATCAGATAATATTTTCTTCATTTGCACTGTCATATATTTATGCTGTCACAGTTAGTTTTAATTTAAGTGCTCACACAGTAAGATTACAAAAAAAACTATTTTAGGTTTTCAGTATTTCGGCAAAAATCTGTATTTCCCCTCTAAACTTTGACCCCAATTTTCAAAATGTCCCCCCCCCACTCTGTTGAGTTGAACTCTCATGTGACTTCAATACCGTGGGAAAATACGTTATTTGATATCACGTGATATAAACCATGTCGGGAAATTGCTCATAGCGACCCTGTCAAGGAGTGGAATCTTGTAGCAACAAATTTCAAGAAAATGACAAATGTGGAAAATTCAAGGACATTCCAGTCAAGCATTCCGCGATCTGCCCATGATAATCGCTTTTTAAAGACATTCCTGGTATTCTTCAGTATAAGGTTTCAGTCGTTCTCAAAATATTTGGACAAGGTCATATGGGAATGTGACTAGGTTAGAGAAATGGTTTCAAATACAGAAGGAAGTCTTCTGTAGTACGTCGTTCTTACTGAAATAAAGTGTTCTCACAAAAACGTAAATAAGTGTTACCAATGGGTAAATAATACTCATGAATCCGTAAAAAGAGTTCTAAAACGTATGTACATGGTTCGGTTATTAACTCATGCGAATCCATTTCCCAGCGAGAGTTCATTTTAAGGTGTTCACATTTAAATGGTCGCTCGAAGATAATTCAAATGATTTGACTGATATAACGATACCTAAACACTCATAGTAGTAAATGTGATACACTGCTGGAAAGGTCAACCATTTACCATTGTATTTGTTATATATTTGACGAGTTGGCGTGAATATGAAAGTTGAGGGAAATTATTTAATAGGAAATCAGCACATATGGTATTTTGGCACGTTTTAAGCTAAATAAAAGTTAATGAAACACAATGGATGCACATGTAAATGAAGGCAACGTAAAACTTAAAACACCATAATTTGCAGCTACTTCCAGAAATTGAGAATGAAAATGATGAATAATGAAGATTCAGGAAAACGATCATGCTTTCCTTAAGGATTGGCGATATCTGTATCCGAATAATATGCATACATGCCTTTGCCATATTTCAAGCGAAAACCTGCGCCTTGATCCTCTACTTCCGTGAGCCATTGGTGGCTATCAAATCTGACCAATGACACTTGTTTTTGATGCAGGATCTCATCTTTGAAAAAAGCCCGAGGCGAGTCATTGTTTTCGCGTTTAATCACAAATGTAAACTCACAGTTGATGAGACTATTCGTTTTTTCAACAGTCCAATGACTCCTACAGGGAAGCATTCGGTGTGGATCAGTTCCAGTCTGATTAAAATCGACCTTGTTCCGAGGAATAAAATTTGCAAACTAATGCATCTACCGTATACGAACAGGTTCTGTAGATTCCTCACCATGGTTGGGCGATGAGACCTCTGAATGATATGAGTTCGTATCCCAGTAGATGCACTATTGTGCAACTTTTATGCCTCGGATTTCAATCAGATTTGGATCAGCTAATAATGTAAATGTACATATCATTATTTAATGAAATATCATTTTGCAATCGAACAACATCCTCAATAAATTAACCACAATATCACTGAAAATAATTTAATTTATCAAATATCCATTTACATCACTACATACTCTCATTCAAACATACAGCCCTATGAGCTATAACTAACTTTACATGGTCAGGAAATGTATAAGCAATAGTTGTGCCTATTTTAGAGTTAATCTTCATGGCTTTCCAATTTTTATCACACCCACCATAAAACACTATCAAACTATAGTATCAGCTCCAACTGGCTGTTAATACTTACACTGTGAAGATGGTTTAGAAATATGTGAGTGAGTGTGTACTTATTTTATAGTTAATCTTCATTGCATTCCCTGTGTGTTTAAGCAACACATAAACGCCCAGTTTTACCCGGATTCTCCACCATATCGTATATAGAAATTTAGCTTCTTGATGTAGGTCTTGTCGACTTCGGTCTATCACAAATGGAAAAACACATTGTTGCTCTCTCAGACTTTATATGGATCATTCATTGATACATGGAGGCTGGACAAGAACGTCCAGCCAGCTCAGTGATGAGGTCCGATCTCTCGCTCTCAACTCGGAGCGTCCCATCTCATCTGTCTCATTAGCATGATGAGTCAGGTCCAAAATTTCCACTGGACCTTACAGAATATGTTATATATACAAGTTTCTGGACTCACATGAGGCCTTATTTGGTCATATGAGCGTTTCTTTAATCAATATGATTGGTGACTCATCCTATGGTCACTTCTTAGACTGGAGAGCTTTTCTCTCTACCAATATTACAAAGACATTCATATACAATGCTAAACATAGAATGAAACAATTTATACATAGATAACTATTTCATCAATACATTATTATTGTATTGGTTTACACTTCAACAATATTTTATAGATAACTATTTCATCAATACATTATTATTGTATTGGTTTACACATTTATACCAATATATTTTAATTCTACTTAAAGGCATTTAAACCTCATTTCTATATAGGCGATAAAATACACTATGCGGCTATATTCACGTTACATCAAATGCAACGGCAATTCATGCAAATCAACTACTTACCACGTACAGAATATTTCGACAGCTTATTACTAGTAATATTATGTTTCTTCTACTTTGAGTCGGTATTTGATATTTTTCAAATTCATTGACCTATGATCTGCGTGGGATGAGTGTTGATAAGCTGCATGTATAATTACGATCAACGCCCCCAAAAATGACACTTTCCATTCAGTAAAGAAACATGTATAAACTTTGCATGACTTGTAGACTCACGTGGTAGCTGGGGTATAGGACACGCGGTATGTAGTCTATATTTACTTATATACATCCTTATTGTTTACTATCAAATGTATTTCCTCCTTTCCACAGAGTAATTATACCACTCTCGCCCAAGAATAAGGAAATCATGTTTACGTTTACAGTAGCATAAAACCTAACTATCTGTATATAGCTTGCTATTTTCGAAACAGACAAACGCATTCCATTAGATTTATGTGAGAGGCAGAAAGAATTTCTCTTAAACCATCCACTATCTGAAATGAATTGCACACTTCCGGCAGAATTAAAGGATTCCATTTAAAAGATTGGAAATGAAACTAGCTAACAGTAGCATAAAACCGCACTAAAGGTACACAGCTTGCTATTTTCGAACTAATGTATATAAAAAAACATTTTACCTCTGAGAGTAATATTACAAATCTAAGATGAAATATTTACGATACCACTCCATATTAACTGAGGTACAAAAGAAACTTTACACCTCAGCTGGTTTTATCATATGTTGGATTTTCAATTACAAATATCTTATGTTTCCGAAGTCGTACTCTTAAAGTGCAGGCGTTTAGTCACCAGCCAAGGAATACTTCTATGGGTTGCAATTTTTTTGGGAAGAAATAACATTTTAAATTCATAAATTCTTCCAAAATTAATTTGATAAAACACAACTGTTCATCGGCAAACAATATCCCGGTTCCATAATATCAATTTGTTTTGTTATTTTAATGTATGAGTGAAACAATAGGGTAAAACGTTTATTTTGTACCTCAATATATTTGGAATTGGTTTTAAGGGGATAAAGTATTACAATCTTAAAACACCATACTCAATCATTAATGACGATTCACTTGTTAATAACACCCACCATAAAACATACACAAATCTTTAAAATCTTACACACTTATCAGCTGAAAACAGGCTGTTAATACATATATACACTTTGCAGATGGTTAAGAAATACATGAAGGATGGCATACTTATTTTAAAGTTAATCTTCATTGCATTCCCAATGTGTATAAGCAAAATGCATATACGCCCAGTAGATACACTTCGTAGATATAAAATGCAACGGACATATTGAGGCAAAACGAAATACTAACAATGTAAAAACTATATTTCATCAACTAATTACATGTACTTAAGGTATTATTTTTCAAAATATATTTCCTTTAAAATGTTCTTCCTCTTGAGTCGGTGTTTGATGTTTATTCAAATCCATTGACCTTTAACCTGCGTGGGATGAAGTGTTGATAAGCTGCATGTATAATTACGATCAACGCCCCAAACATTTACAGTTTCCATTCAGTAAAGAAACATGTATAAACTCTGCATGACTTGTAGACTCACGTGGTAGCTGGGATATAGGACACGCGGTATGTAGTCTATATTTACTTATATACATCCTTATTGTCTACTATCAAATGTATTTCCGCCTCCACACAGAGTAATTATACCACTCTCGTCCAAGAATGAAGAGGTCATGTTGCAATAACATTAGGATAAAACATTACTATATACCTTGCTATTTTTTTTATATAGACAAACACATTCCATTAGATTTTTGTTATGTATATAACTGAAGCAAGAATTTCTCTTAAATCACCCACTATCTGAAACAAAGTGCACACTTCCGGCATAATTAAAGAATTTTATTGGAAGAGATAGGAAATGAAACTATTAATGTTGGTATATCTAAAGTAGATTGTGCGTTGAAGTGATTTTGGATTGCTCAAAATGTTTTACTTAAGTCACTTAAAATATCTTTGTGGTTACGTATTACGGTGAAGCCTGGGACCCTTGGCTGGTTTAGCAAACCAGCTTATAGCATTGTACTGCATGTACAGTTATGTAAGGCTGACACAATTTAGGAATCCTGATGAGATTCGAACCCTGGTTTGAATACGAACGCACTGAACACTCAGTAAATTAACACATACAATATTCCTCAATCAATTGATATATAAAACGATAGATGTGGAAAACTATCTGATATAATGTCATGGTATCGGAGAATCAGTTCATAACGAAGTGAGTGTTACGTGATAATGTGACCGACTTTACATTCCTCAGCTGACTGATTTGATGTCATCATATAAACATTTCATCATGATTGTAACTGATAACATGGACACCTGGGATAAAACGCAAGAACATCTGAGGTTATTCTATGGAATGCTTATTGGATACATGTTCTGATGTAGAAAGTTTCATAAATGTCTGGTCAGATGGTAAACTGAGCAAACCTGAATTGGTAATATCTATTTATATTATCTTGTCATTTGAAGTACAGGACATATCTTTGTGTTACTGTTACAAATTACATGTTCAAGAATGCAAAATTGCCTTCGAAACATACATTACATACATTACATACATTACATACATTACATACATACGAGGGGCGTTCAATAAGTGTTGCAACTTCAATATAAAACCAACTCGCGTAGTCAATTTTTTACTTTTATTTTTCAATATAGTTACCCTTCACCTCAATACACTTATTCCATTTCTCTTTAAGACTTTTGATGCCGCTTTTGTAGAAGTCTTCCGTTTGCCCCCCTAACAACGCCTCTGTGGCAGCTTTGACGTCTTCGTCATCCCGGAAGTGCCTTCCACGTAGGGCGGATTTCAGGTTTCTGAACAGGAAGTAGTCACTGGGGGCTAGGTCTGGGCTGTAGGATGGGTGGTTAAGCTGTTCGAATCCACAATTACGTATAGCGGCCTGTGCAACTCTTGACTTGTGGACTGGAGCGTTGTCATGCAAAATCAGAACACCACGTGTCAACATTCCACGGCGTTTCTGTCGAATTGTCTTTCGCAATTCTTGCATTAGGTTGGCATAATATTGACCATTCATTGTAGTTTTGGTTGGCAAGTAATCAATTAATAATATGCCTTTTGCATCCCAAAAGATTGTCGCCATAACCTTGCCAGCTGATGGTTGAGTGCGAAACTTCAGGGGAGGCGGTGAACTCGGTTGCTTCCATTGCTTGGATTCCAGTTTAGTTTCCGGGTCCCAGTGGTGGATCCAGGTTTCGTCACCTGTCACCAGACGAGACAAAAACCTGGCTTCATCCGCATTAAACCGATCCAGGAGCTCTATGCAACTTTCGGTTCTTTTCTGGCGATCTTGTGCTGTGAGGTTTCTGGGTACCCATCTTGCAGATACCTTGAACATCCCAAGATGGTCATGAATTATTTTTTCAACACTTCCAACTGATATCGGGAATTCCAAAGACAGTTCAGAAACTTTAACACGCATTACAGTAACACGGCGGTCAGCTAAAATTCGTCTTTCGATAGCGGCAATAACTTCCGGTCGGGTGACTTCAGATGGCCTGCCTGACCGTGGGTCATCGTCTAAGGACTCCCTGCCCCGCTTGAACTGAAGCGACCAGCGACAAACTGTTGAAAAGTTAGGAGCATCCTTACCCATCACATTACATATACGATTCTGTATTTCTGTAGCTTTGCATCCCTCTTTAGTAAGGAACTTGATCACAGCGCGTTGTTCATGTTTGAGAGAATCCATGATTATGGAGACCCCTAGGTCAGCGCAGCTATTATATCTAAATAATTGTTATGTCTAGAAATTGTTTTGACATGTGTCAATGTTATGTTTTGACTATAGTAACACCTGCTATAAGCTGACACTGTTTATGTAAACACCAATGCCCCGCTTGCAACACTTATTGAACGCCCCTCGTACATCCTATCGTCGAAATGGGGGTCGTCTCATAAACCTGAGGCCCATGCCTGGATTAGCGAACCAGCTTATCATCGATGCCAAATTACAATGTAGCACTGCATCCAAAAATAAACCATATACATATAGAACAATTCTATAGTGCAAACACAAGTGTGAAATCCTGATGGGATTTGAGGTGAGGTGAGGTGACTTGGGGTTTATATTTAACGGATGATGATGTAAGTAAATGTTGAAATTTGGCGTTCTAATCTATTAAACTAACACATGTGTATATGTCAAAGTAGGACATGATATTTAAAGGACATTTGATTGAGTTTATCCCACTGAATGGTGACAGGAGATATGTTAATGATGGAGAAAGTTTCGGACAATGTCATATGACAAGTTAGCAAACGTCTTGCCGTCTGCAGTGGTGGGTATCCGAACTATATAGCTTGTATATTTAAAGATTTTATGAATGAAAAAAACTCGGTTCAGTGTAATTGATTATTTCTTTTATATAAGTGCAAAAGCAAAACCGAAATCACTTATTTTAGCAAAAGCTATAACACATGCATTTTGTTCACACATTCAGAAATACGTTCAATGGCACATTCCTTTTGAAATTAGATCTGCAAAGTTTGTTTGAACAATTTAAATGATTTATCCAACAATGCCAAAGCACTTTACTGCAAGATGACAGTTAAAATCCATTAATGGTTGACAGCCCACCGGGGCAGCATCCTAAAATGTTATGATGGACAGAAATTTGTTGAGATGTCTGTTTGATTTCCTGCGAAAATAAGTCCATTTATTTAGGGTTTGGAATATGTTTAACAGATCATCAGTATACGATGATGTACAAACACGTGTGTATAATGGTAATAATTCATAGCAACGATTTAAAGGCTAAATAAGTTATCCCCAAGACACCGAATTAACTCAATCTCATTGAAATCAGATCGAACCTAACACTCGTACCTCGCTGCGTTTCTGATCTGAGCAGTGCACCATAGAAGCCGTGTCAGACGACCTTCACCCCAACTTCATTCCAGCCAATCAGCGAAGAGGCTGGAAAAGCTTCGGACCGAATTGAGTTGACAGCCGAAACGGCTCATTGAATCTTTTTAACTTGAAGAACGAGTCTTTTCCGAATGAATCCGAATTATACCGAGTTGAAATGAGAAAAGAAAACGGTGGTCGATCTCCGATTGTGATTCCGATGTAAATTTTTTTAAAGAACAAAGCATGTCAGTGACCTCCCCCCAACTCCCACAGGCCTACACTTATAAATAATAAAAAACGCGTTTGGCATCACGATATAAGTTCCCAGCATCCCAGTAGATGCACAATATGTATCGGTCCATTTCAATCTGACTAGGATCACAACGTAAATGTACATATTATTCATCATTTAATCAAATATAATTTTAGCAAACGTACACCAACCTCAAAAAATTAACCACAATATCACCGAAAATAATTTATCAAATATCCATTACACCACAACATACTCTCATTCAAACATACAGCCCTATGAGCTATAACTAACTATACATGGTCAGGAAATGTATAAGCAATAGTTGTGAATGTTTTAAAGTTAATCTTCATGGCTTTCCAACAATGTTTATCACACCTAACATAAAACACTATCATACTATATTATCAGCTCCAAACTGGCTGTTAATACTTACACTGTGAAGAAGGTTAAGAAATATATGAGTGAGTGTGTACTTATTTTAAAGTTAATCTTCATTGCATTCCCAGTGTGTTTAAGCATTACATAAACGCCCAGTAGATACACTATGTGGCTATGTTCACGTTACATCAAATGCAACGGCAATTCATGCAAATCAACTACTTACCACGTACAGAATATGTCTTATTACTAAAGTAATTTTAAAGCTCATTCTTTTTCTTCAACTTTGAGTCAGTGTTTGATAGTTTTCAAATCCATGACGATGCATGTTTTGCTCACACTTTCTATTAAATATACCTTCATACTGTATTATAAACTCCAAACAAGATGTTAATACTTACTCCTAATTCTTACAATAGTAATGGTGTATTTATGTTGATATTAATCTTCATGGCTTTCCAACGATGTTTATCACACCCACCATAAAACACTATCAGACTATATTATCAGCTCCAACTAGCTGTTAATACTTACACTGTGAAGATGGTTAAGAAATATGTGTGTGAGTGTGTAACTATTTTAAAGTTAATCTTCATTGCATCCCCAGTGTGTTTAAGCACTACATAAACGCCCAGTAGATACACTATGGAACTATATAAAGACAAATAACGTCAAAACGCAAAGGACATATTGAGGCAAAACCAACTACTTACAACAAAGACTTTTTCAACAGCTAATTACTTACGTTATAGTTATTTTTTAAGATATGATTTCTTTTACTTCCACTTGAGTCGTTGTTTGATGTTTATTCATATCCATTGACCTTTAACCTGCGTGGGATGAAGTGTTGATAAGCTGCATGTATAATTACGATCAACGCCCCCAAAAATGACACTTTCCATTCAGTAAAGAAACATGTATAAACTTTGCATGACTTGTAGACTCACGTGGTAGCTGGGATATAGGACACTTGGTATGTAGTCTATATTTACTTATATACATCCTTATTGTTTACTATCAAATGTATTTCCGCCTCCACACAGAGTTATTATACCACTCTCGTCCCAGAATAACGAAATCATGTTTACGTTTACAGTAGCATAAACCCTCACTAGCTATTTTCGAAACAGACAAAAGCATTCCATTAGATTTATGTGAGAGGCAGCAAGAATTTCTCATAAACCATCCACTATCTGAAACAAATTGCACTCTTCCGGTAGAATTAAATGATTACATTGTAAGATGTATGATTTACATGTAGATTAGTACCCAAGGAAGTGTGTCAAAAGACTGAGTGTGAATCTGTGTATTGCCCGAGCGAGAGCGGGGGTTATACATAAATTTACCAGAGTTTCGTAAAAGTCCTAGGGCGCACTTTCGAGTATAATAATGTCTCTATTACCCAATCTATTTCATTTGAATCCTGTGAAAATAGTCTGGAAACAACCCACTTCCCATGCGACAACAAGCTAAAGTTACGCCACGAACCATTGTTTTATGACGTCACAGACGGGAAGTCGCGCTAAAACAATTAGTGCTAGGCAAATGTGATATGCGCACATGTGTTTGTATTGAAAATATGTTCTATGATTCTCTGATATTTTAAACCATATGGATAATAAGCATGTTTATGTTGATGTGTCAATGTAGAGGAAGTGATTTGGATTGACACTTTCAAGAGTATAACACAATAATTGTAATTATAAGGGAGAAAGTTGTAGGTCTGTATCGAGCTGTGTCATGAACCAGGCTACCATGGATGACAATGCAGAGAATTCAAAGTAGCATTAAATAAAAAATAGTACCTTATGTGGAACAGTTTTCTATAGTCTTGCCCATGACTGTATATAAGATTAGAGCCTTAAGGACATACCATACCCAGAAATAAAAACAAATATTTAGATTGTTTTCTGAAAATCGGCATACACATTGTACAACTGAATGCGCTGATTTAAAACATCAATAAAAATGGGGGTCACATTCTCGATTTCGACTAAAAGTGTGTAAAATAATTATTTTTGTAAAAAAAAAAGAAATCCTGAAAATCAACAATTATTATTGAGCAAATACTGTCTACGGAATTAAAGTAACGTAGATGAAGGTTCAGTAATTATTAAAATGTTATCGAATAAAGTTCTGTACAGCAGGCACACTAGTCTAACATTATTCAACATTAATCTCCTGAGTGAGTTAACGAATACTTCTCAATCAATATATAGATTTTAATACATAAAACAATTATGACATTATATCGGAAGTGTCACTTCATGTATAAACTCTCCATGCCGAAGTGAGTGTTACATGATAATGTGACCGACTTTACATTCCTCAGCTGACTGGTTTGATGTCATCATATAAATAAACATTTCATCCTGATTGTAACTGATAGCATAGACACCTGGGATAAAACGCAAGAACGTCTGAGGTTATTCTATGGAATGCTTATTGGAGATATGTTCTGATGCAGAAAGGTTTGTGCATTTCATATGATAAGTTAGCAAGTTGAGTTGAGGTGAACTGGGGTTTAACGCCGTTTTCAAGAGTATAAGTTAGCAAACCTGGTGACATCTGTTTAAGTTTCCTTGTCATTTGCAGGATAGGACATACCCTTTGGTTACAACTCATGTAAATATGCAAAGGCTGCAATTATGTGATATATAAGGAAATTAACTTTTTTACTTTATAACAAATATATATTATTATGAACTAGAAATATGTGCATGTGATGTCCTCCAACTTTCAATCCAACCTATCTTACCCTTATTTTTCACTTATGCCAGAGACAATCCAAAAAGGAAAATAATTCTGAATATTTTGAAATAAATAAAGGTCCCTACCCCCACATGCACAAGTTCAAACTGTTTCAATGGAAACCAGAAAAAATATAAAAATCAGAAAAACCTAAGTGGCTTAAGTGTCGGGTCGCCACTTTCAGTGGAATGTTCTCCCGTTCGGGATATCGTCGGCTCCGTGGCTGTTCACTCGAGTGACTCAGTCCGTAGTCCAGTTCCTGCACCATCACAACGTGCAGTTTGCGATGTATCTGGACGACGGTTTCGGTCATCAGCACTCCCCTTCAGTTCTTCGGTAATTGGGTTGCTCAGACGCCTGGGTTGGCTGATCAACTTGGACAAGTCAGACTTGCGACCGGCAACGTCGCTCACCTTCCTAGGCGTACACCTGGACACCATCCAGTACAAGGCCCTCGTAACGAGGGAACGGATGGGGATAGGTGAGGACCTCTTGATCAGGGCTCTTCGCGATCCTATGCCACTCCGCATGGCAGCGACTTTTGGGCCTGTTAACATCAGCTCAGGACTACAACCGGAGGGGCAGACTTCACCTCAGGTGTTCATCAACTCTGATGTGAGGGAGAAGACGTGTCACCACGTTTCGCGCTACGGGAGGACATCGTCAACCACTTAGCCTGTTGGAGGGCGATGGACAATGTCTTCATGGGAGTGCCTCTACGGCCGCCGTCGGCCACCTCACATCTATTTGCGGACGCCTCCACTCAGGGGTGGGGGGCACATCTCAGCTTAGAACAAGCGTTAGGCGTGTGGTCTCCTTTGCAAACGGAGCGTGACATCAACACGTTGGAAATGGACGCGATTCGCCTAGCTTGTCCTGCTTGTCCAAACAGACAGCTCAACAGCGGCGTGGGCAATCAACAAGGTCGACCAGGGCAGACTCCATTCTGCAGCTGGTGATCGAGCTGTTTCGCCTAGTGGACAGTCACAAATGCAACCTCTCCATCCGAGCGGTGCACATCCCGGGAACCAAGAACGTTCTAGCAGACGCTCTGTCTGGCCCGGAAATGCCCCTGGGAACAGAGTGGATGTTGCACCCGAGGGTGTTCGAGACGCTGTGCCTTCAATTCGGAAGGCCGCACGTAGACCTCTTTGCCACTCGACTCAATCATCAGTTGACAACATACGTGTCTCCGGGGGCCTGGAGCCAAGACGCTCTTTCGTTAGAGTGGGAGGGGATGGATAGCTACGCTTTTCCCCCTCCGGCGATACTGATCCAGGTAGTGGCCAAGATACAGACCACCCGGACACTACGCCTTCTCCTCATTGCCCCGGACTGGCCGGCAAGGGCGTGGTACGTACCTCTAAGGAAGCTATGGTACGTACCGCTCAGGTGGGACCTTCTAAAGAGCAAGCCAAATGGACTGGTACACGAACACCCTCAGGTTCTGCGTCTTCACGCTTGGCTTGTCTGGAAAAGGGGCTAAGACATACCGGCTTTTCGGAGGCGGTGGCACATAGGGTCGCTACATCACAAAGGGAATCGACCAGGAAGCTCTACGACTTCCAGTGGAGCTCCTACGCAGCGTTCTGCGAGGAGAAGGGGTTTGTTATCCAGTCAGTCTCTGTTCCCCAAGTCGCCGAGTACTTGGTTCACCTCAAGGAGGAGGGAGGTCTCAAGGTGGACGCCAGGTGGACGGACGGCAGAAATCAAGACCTCCGGGGACTTGGCAGTGGTGATGAACTTGGCCCTATGCATTTACGCGGAGCGAACCCGAAATCTACGTCAAGGGAGGCGCAGGCTCTTCCTGCCTCACTCTCAAATGAGCGTCAAGGAAATCGACAAGAGGCAGTTGGGAGTGTATCTGAGATCCGCAGTCCTGGACGCTTACAAGGTGGTGGACCTCCTACCTCCTGCTCACTCTAATCCACACGAGATTAGGGCGGTATCAGCTACTATGGCCCTCCATAGTAACATTCTGGTAGCGAACATCATGGCGGGGCTGTTTCTGGAAGTCCGGTATGGTGTTCGCCTACGAGACATCTCAACTGAAGATCTGGAAGGCTTGGCGAGGCCAGGGCCTCAGGTGTTCGCCCAACACCGTACCTCCTCTCGGAACCCGGCTAGGGGTTTTCATTAGTCACGCTAAGGGGTTCGTCCCCATCTACAGTGCGTTATTAAACTTTGCATCGCACTTTTCTTTGTTGTTTTTTGTCTTTTCATTAGTAGTTAATTGGCCATCCCTATGGTCTGGACCGCCGACCCCTCAGGGTCGGGGGTAGTGGAACCCTTAGGGTTGTAGCAAGCTCTTAACACTGTGACTTACGATCTGCTAATCGTAGTGGACCAGTCGCCAATTCACCCCTTAGGGCGGAGAGTTACCTCTTGTTGCTCTTGGGTTGTCTCGCAGCCCGCCGCCTTCAGTGGCATGCTGGCTACGGTGAGTTATCAACTAGAGTATGTAAATGATAGTACGTTTTTCTATTAAAAGTCATTATTTATACTCACCGTTGATAACTCACCGGTCTTTATACCCCACCCACCTCCCTTCCTGCGAGTCTGAGAGCTACCTACGTCCACGCTCCAGGAGAAAGAAGTGACGCCACTGGGGATAAGCACTAGAGAGCGGCGATAGGGGAGGTAACTCTATTCTTCTTTAACTGTGTTATTTTGGTGATAAATTGAGAGAGATTCAATAGCTACGGTGAGTTATCAACGGTGAGTATAAATAATGACGTTTAATCAAAAACTTACTATTATCACATCATGTCAAACCTAAATTCACAGCACTTTGAAGAGTACGGAACACAGTGGATGTGTTTGATTTGCAGACTCGAGTGCCCAGTTTGCAAATCAAACGCTCTAAAGTAGTGGTAGAATATATACTCCCCGATTTTGCGAGAACAACTCGTGTTATGACGTCACATGCATTATTGATAGTGCAGATTCCCCCAAACGTTCCACACATCTCATTATATCATTATACATTATGACTTAAATGTTAATTTTTAAGACAGAGACACGTGCTTATATCTAGATAAGTTATATTTTTCAACGAAAAATTAAATTTCTTGTTTGTGGCTGAGACGAATTTTGATACTTTGTCAACACATGCTGTTGACAATTTATACTTGACTTGTGACACTATAATAAACTATATATGTATGTCTGTCCGTCGACGGCCTCGGGTTGTTAAATCAAACGTAACCTGTATAAGTAATGGAAGAGGGCGTGGCTGCTGTCTCAAAGTGAAAACATTGTTGATATATACACATTCTTATGTAAGCACTTCCTAAGTGTTGAGTTGTCAGCCTTGGATTGAAAACCTGTTAAATAATCACTTTGTAAGTAATCTGTTGACGTTGTTACAATTCATGTGTCCTTGTAATTGAAAAGTTGTACGAGCCAGCAAGTGTTTCCGCCAAACCTCCTTGACATCTCCCCTGAACACATTCCTCGGTGCATGTTCTCGGCATACGCCCTCAAACCTCATTACATCTGATGACAAGCACTTGCATGAAAACATGAATGAATCAGTCTTATCAGAATTAAAGCGAATTATTTCCTTTCAACTGCCTTCCATGAGGTTAAATGTTCTCTACAAATTTAATTGGCAGCAAATTAGTTATAACTTTGTAAGTCATACGTTAACATTACAGCAATTCATCGTTCATTTTAGGAAGTAATTTCAACTCTTTACGACAAAGCAAATGAGTTAATTATTCGGTTTCAACTAACTTACATGAGGTGAAATATTCTCCCCGTATTTAATCGAAAGGAGTTCAGTTATGACTTTGTAAGTCATACGTTAACATTACCACAATTCATCGTTCATTTTAGGAAGTAAATTAAAATGTTTACATGCAAGCAAATGAATAAATTAGTCTTATCAGAATTATAGTTAAACGTAATTATTCCTTTCAACTAAAATGTTTCCCTTCGTATTAAACGGAATGCAGTTAAATTATGACTTTTTAAGTAATATGTTGACATTATAGTAATTCGTGTGTTCTTTTAGAAAATAATTCGATGTGTAATGTGTACAAGCAATAAATATTTCCTCTAAATATCCTTGACCCGTCATGCATTCCTCAGTGCATGATTTCAGCATACGCCCGAGAACCTCATTACAACTGATGACAAGCTTTTGCAAGAAAAATCCGGAATATATCACTCTTATCAAACTTAAGAAGTTGTTTCCTTAAAACAAGTATCACGTGAAATGTTCATTACAGTAAAATATTTATTTTCAAGATCAACATAAATCAACAAACCTCACTTCAGCACTTAGTTGGTTAATGTTATACCATTAATTTATCTAATAAAACATTATATTATTTACTTACTTATTTATAACCAACGACATATGATCTTTCCACTGAAAAATGTGCATATTAATCAATCTACTAAACTAAATTGTTCTGTGCCCCAGGCAAAATTGAGAAATGTTTGATAAAATGAGATGTACATCTTAATTTAATGGTAAGATTATAAGATACATGTAAATGTCAATTTGTGAACGAAAGTCTTCATTATTGGGGATATTATTATTCAGTGACAAATTCTTCTTAGCATTCAATCTGGTCATCATGACCCCGTCTTCATAATATCATGTTCTTAACTGGAAATAATGTTTAATATGTAAACTGAAACATCTCAGACTATAGGAAATGTCAATACTTGATTACGTATTTAAATTGCTTTAGGGGAAGACGAAACGTATTTCAGAAATGTCAGATTCTTAATTTGTTATATAATATTATCCAAACGAGTTTTTAAAACTTAGATATCCTTGGAAACAGATGTATCTATATGTGACCTGAGAGGTGGAATAACTAAGGTCTCAGTATTACTCACTGTATGACTCACTCAGGCCAGCTGGAAACTCATAAAGTTTATTTTCTTGAAATCGGTTGAATATTAAATGATTATTTTACTATGCCAGACAATACATTTGTAGATTATGTCAAGATAATGGGTACTTGTAGAATATATATACTTTTCATGGTATATCCAATTAATTACCGTGTTCCTCCCCAAGAGGCATCATGCAGCAACTTTAATATTCCTGGCATCAAAGCCTAGTTAACTAGAACTAAATCCTTGCACATCAATATCTAAGGTTTGGGTGCAAATACCATATTGAAATTGGGTGTCTTATCACCAATTATTCCATATATGCAACATCTCAGGCTTCATCGCAATGCATAGCTACGGCGATATTCGAGCTTTCTCCCATCTTAGAAGCCGCCGTGAAGTAGTTTTGAAAGGTCTATACCAACACACCTCACAATGGTCTAGTTCATTCATTCTTCACATGTTTATACTTTAGAAACAACATTATTCGCTTAACAACTTGTTTATTTCATGTTGTACAAATGTCTTGTCTTGCGCCTCTTATGATACAGTGTCGAGTCTGAACTAATACAAATATTAAGGCTTAAGTAATATATTAGAATTGAGTTCACTTATTTAATCGTTACTGCATTCCATACAGTGTACTCTGGTAATAAGCAAACGCCCAGTGACTAAACTATGCATTCTTTGCATCATTGCATTTACCTTCGTCGTATAACTTTAGTGAAATCGATATACATTCAAAATTCTTTTAAAAAATTGATCACATCTTGGGTTAAAAGTGCAGTAGCATGTTTTTTCGCTGAAATAAGTCGATCAAATGTATTTAGAAAATAATGTCACCAATAGTAAAACACCCTTCTCTTCGGAAAATCAAGTTAAAAATGAGTGTATATGGTTCAATAAAGCCATGGGAATCGTTTTTGTAAATCGAAATGCATTTTTTGTTTTATTTACAACACAGTCATTACCACTACGGATAATTTGTTTGTGTAATAATATGTTTCACGTTAAAGTGTTACAATGTTACTTAAACAAGAACCTGCAAATGTACACATAAATTGATTAAATTCCCGTCAACCCCTTGCCGAGTTGGTCATGTATGGGCGATATATGTATGTAATCGAGGCGGTCAACACTTTACGTAATATTAAAAAAAATTAAAATTAAAAATTAAAAAAATGTTTCACCCTCCTAAGTAAATATAAATGACAAAAATCATTATATATGGGATTTTATAAAAAAAAATAAAATAAAAAAAAATAAAATCCAAAAAAATGTGCTACAGTCCCTTTAAAGTGACATGCAGATATGTAAGGTAAATGGATGTTTAGACCGTATCACAATAATACTATTATCAAACTACCTTAACATTGATATAACCCGAGCGAGAGCGAGATATATATATATACTACTGTGTATAGGCATGGGCGTCGTCAAGATAGTACAGTATGGGGGAAATATGGCCTATAGGCACCGAATGAAAACTATAAAACTCAATATGTTTGTTCTAAGTAATAAAAGGATGTAGTGGTCATTCAACCCAATAATGTATGTCAGCTATGTATGTGGTAGTTGGTAAATAGGCTAGGAGGTTTGTAGGTCTACTTATATTTACTCGCGTCCTTATTGTTTTCTAGTGCGTGCTTTCCGCCTTTACACGGTGTAATTGTGCCACTTGAGTTTTCAAGATATAGATCGTTTATAATTACGTGTTTCTTTTGATTGAATGAATTAATTTAATTTTGTAATAACAGTAGCATGCCATATTATAGAAAGCTATAAAATAGCTTTCTATTTTCAAAAAGAAAACTTATTTAATTAGATGTATATTCAAGGTAGGAAGAACAATCGTCAAAGAATCACTGTCAAAAGAAAATTACACACTTCCAAATGTTTAATTTATTGTAACATATGATATGAAGCAAGTTATGTCTTTTGTTTCACATGCAGTGTTACCAATATTAGCAGTTTTTTTATACCATCAAATACAAGTTTTAGACTCAACAGATTTCTCATTAGCAAAGATGGTTTAGTTAGATTACTTGTAACTGATTTCGTTAGTTAAAATCAAATCATCTTATTCCATGTACACGCAAAGGAATTGTTATCGTAAACAACTGAGATATTATATCTGCTGTCAATCAGTTTGTTTTCCTTGTAGCTTATTATCAATCTTCAAAATAGAAACCTTCATAGTAACGTGATGTACGACATGATTCAAGTAAGAACACGGTTGATCTCTTACACATCATAACATGTACATGTAAGTATAGACATAGAGAAGACATACATAATCCATTAAAAAATATGTCATGCTGTCATTTTACTGTTAAATATCTGATGCAAGATATATACAATTTAAACAATTCTTCATTACAGAGCTGAGGATATTTTGACTTGCAAACATATTTTAAACTTTCAAAAACTTTAATGTTTTCTCAAGGATATGGATGAGAAACTTAAGACACATAAGCATCAATAATAGTAAACCAACACAAGAACATAAACTTAAGTTCCAGAGGGGTGTTACATGATAAAGAGACCGATCTGTCAATGTTCTGTACAGAAGGCACGATTGCGGAACCCTGATGAGATTCGAACCTCTTGATTTGAATTCGAACCGCACCATTAACCAACGTATTCAACATTTATATCCCAAGTTCATTAACATTAAACATTTAACCAATATACACATTTTGATATATGAAACGATAAACGGGGGAAATTATCTGATTTAACAACATTGTATGAGAGAGGCATAACGAAGTGAGTGTAACATGATAATGTGATCGAGTTTACAGACTGGTTTGATGTCATCATATAAACATTTCATCCTGATTGTAACTGATAGCATGGACACCTGGACAAAACGAAAGAACGTCTGAGGTTATTCTATGTTTATGTTAATTTCTAAATCAATTGAAACTGAAAGGCGCTGTAGCACGTTTTTCTTACTGAAATAAAATGATGTCACGTAAAAGTAAATATGTTACACCAATGGCTAAATAATACTCCTGGATCAATAAAAAAAATAGTATCAAAACGACTGTACATTTTACGGTTAAGTCATGCAAGTCCATTTTCCTTTGAGCGGTCATTTTATGATGTTCACATTAAAATAGCGCTGGAAAATAGTTTAAGTGATCTGACTGACGTAGTGACGTACCGATACCTGACCACTCAAAGTAAAGTTTTAAATATGATACCATGATAGAAAATTCAACCAGCTTGCTGCCTGAACTCTCAAATTCGCATGAGACCTACAAATCTACTCCTTGTACTGAATAGTTCCACACCACTGTCGCTTTATACATCGCACCACTTTCTTTCCATACGGATAACCGATTTGTATGGATACGACTTACCTGGTCGTGTGATGAGATTTCTCTAACATAAATATATTGTATGAACTTTAAAAATAAATAACAAATTTGTGAAAACAAAATATGCAACAACGTGCTATACAGTACCTTTAATATATTGAACGATAGAAGTGAAAAACTATCTGATATATTGTCATGATTTGAACGAGTCACTTCACACAGACTATCTGCATGTCAATGTGAGTGTTACGTGATAATGTGACCGACTTTACAATCCTCAGCTGACTGGTTAAATGTCATCACATAAACATTTCATCCTGACTGTAACTGATAGCATGGACACCTGGTATAAAACGCTAGCATAAATGTTGGTGTACATTCCGTGGAATGCTAATTACCTTTCCTAGTTTTGATGCTGAGGTTTTGGAGGGTAGGGGGCATCAATAATATAAGATAAACATAGGAACACGAAGACATCTGTTTATATATTATCCTTATCTGCAGTAGAAAACATACACATTAGCATGTAGGTGATAACATTTATGAATGAAAAATATGATATGCAAAAACATTTTAAAGGCCCTGTAGCATCTTTTTACATATTGTTTTTTTTTCAAATTTCCCATTTAATATTAACGTTTATAAATTATATGGTTACGTTAAAGAGCAAAACACCTCATTACACGACCCATTGTGCCGTATAGATTGAATGCGGTTATCGGTATTGAAAGAAAATGTTGCAACCTATGAAGCGACAGTGGTGTGAAACTCTTCAGTGTGAGAGGTACATTTGAGATATGAGATATGAGTTAAGACATCAAGATGGTTGACCATTCAATCATGGTGCCACATTTTAAATTCTTATCTCGAGTGTTTAGTTATCGCTACATCAGTCAGATCACTTGAACTACCACTGAGAGGTCATTTTAGTGTGAACATCTTTAAATGACCGCTTAAAGAGTAATGGACTTGCATGGCTTAACCAAACCATCAACATTTGTGTTAGAACACTTTTTATTGATTGATTGTATTACTATTTAACTATTGGTAAAACTTGTTTCCCTTTTCGCGAGAGCACTTTGTTTCAGTAAGAACAGGGCGCTACAGTACCATTAAAAGGAGTCGTATTAAAATGTATCTTTGTTGATGCAGAAAGAAAGAACAGGGACATAACATGATAATTATGTTGGAAAGACTGCCTGTTTGCAGAGAAGCAGGATGGTATAATGGTTAGCGTACTGGCCTTCTGGGGTTCGAATCCCTGTGAAGATATCACTCATTATAACCTGAGTCAGACGCAGGAATTCGAAGTATGGACCTAAGTAGTCCCACAAAAATCTTAGTTAGGCCATCGAAAGAAAGCCTTTGAGAAGTAGTTCTACAAATTGTACGTTTTTAGCATAACATGCTATAAAATAGCTTGAAATTAATTTATTATCATAGTCGCTCACGATGCTTTTCTAAAACTTAAATACATTGAAAAAATAGTGAAAAGGAGCTTCTGTTTTCAAATTCCATTTCTCATGGTCTCCTTTCGAATGTTTGATAAAATGGAGATATGATATGAATAAAGAAAATGTAAGTGAGTGTAAGGCTAGTTGTATGCAGTTGAGAACATATCCATTAGCACGTGTGTGATAAGAATACAGAATGAACAAAATGTGACCACAGACCACAGGGATTTATTTTATAATAAATATTTTTAAATTGTCCTCTTAAAAGCATATGCGGTCGACAAGTGATTAAATAAAGATTTATTTATATCTTGTATTTTCAAATTGAATGCACTCACCACAAAATGCTTATGAGTGTTGAAATTGCAGTTTGTGTGAACGATTTACATGAATTATACCCCATATGTCCATGAACTTTGCTGCAAAATGCCAATAGAAACCCATTAATGATTGCATTGAAAGCCCACCAGCGTCGCAAAAGAGTATGTTATGGTCTGCACAAGCTTGTTGAATATTTGCTTGATTTACTGTAAAAAGAAATCCATTTGTCTATGCTTAAAAGTTCGTGGTTTAAGAGCCACTGAGTATTTTTCCTAATATTTTACTTGGCGTCCATACATAGACCACATGTGCTGATTTAAGTTTGACTTTTACTTGACTTGCATATTCATACCCTATCATGAAATATATGATAACTACTTGTTCTATTGAAATTCGAGCAGCAGAAACCGACATTAGGCCCCATTTAATATGCAAGGGAGTTATATGACCTTTTAAACAGTCCTAACTTATATCTGTCTTTTTGTCTGTTATACAGGTCAATTTTAGGAAATCAATGTTCAACAACAGACAGTTCTTCTCGATAAAATAACACTATTCTTAACGTTTGACATAATGAGATTCCAACAGCATATTTATATCTAGGAATTTTATGACATGTTAAGATGTTCAAACAGACAAATAGATAGTTATTCAATGTTAAACAGTTTTAAATGGAACATTGGACAGAATCAGTTTCAAAACGAAACATACCAATATACACACACACACACACACATCCAAATAATATAAGAGTGTGTACAATGTGTGTAAACCAATTCACACGACTTGGTCTGCAAGTAACCAAGTTAATATCTACCTCATTTGAAAAATAGCGTTCTCAATCAACAGTGAAAAATGAACCATATTATTAAAACATAAAACGTAAACATAAGAGCACTGATAATGCAGGTAAAGCACTTTCACAACAAACATACCAATATTCCCACAAACATCAAGGTACATAAATTTATAAGAGTGTTCAAAATTCTTTCGAAACAATGTACACGACGGTGTCTCCTAGTTACTCTTGACAGTGACAATATAATTCATTATAAAAATAGTGTTGTGTATATCAACCATATTAATAAAACATAACATTAAACACAAGAGCATTGATAGTACATATAAGTCAATACACAATATAGTTCAGCAGTCACATTACACACGTCAGCGAAAATTCTGTTTCCAATTTATTTAAGAAATCTTGAACAAACTCACTTGTGTAAGTAAAGCATGTTTCTGCACATATATAATCATAAGTTATCAGTGTGATTGCAAGTCATGTACAATGGTCTGAAAGTTGCATTTCACAAGGTTCTAAAATGTCGCTTTCCATTTCATGTTAGAAATCCTTTACAATTTCAGTTAAGCCCGTTTCCGCAGACATATCATCCTCGATAATCGAGGGTATACGTTCCGATAATCTACACTATAATAGTGTAGATTATCGGAACGTATACCCTGGATTATCGAGGATTCACACATATTATCATCAGTTATAAGTGTGATTAATACTCATGTAAAACAGATTTCTGAGACTTGCATTATTCAAGGCAGTAAATCGTATGTCGCCGTCTAATTCGCTTGTGTAATTCAACGGCAAATAAACTGGACACTACAGTTCAGTGTAACTTATCACGGCACATTAGTATCTACGTCATATTGTCAACGAAAGATAATTAAACTCTCACATTAGTTCATTATACAGTATAGTACGGAACTAAGTTCTAAATGACACACTATCACTTTGCGTGTCATTGCACTGTGCACAGCATTTAATTCTCACATTCGTTAAGTATACAGCATCATAAAGCTAATTAGCACAACCATTTCGCGTGTCACTTCCATGTGTGCCACATTATCCATCTGGGGACAATTTTATTCTCATATTAGTTAATTACATGGGTAACTTTCTTGGCGAGACATTACCGATTTAAGGACAATTTAACTCTTAAACAAGTTGATACTACAGGATCATACAGCAAATTAGGTCTGAAGGAGACACTATCATGTTCCGTGTCACTTCACTCTGAGCATCATTACTCTGCTAGGGACAATTATATTCTCATATTAGTTAACTGAAAGGTATCAGTTAGTTATATCATCTGTAAACCGCCCTATTCCGTACATCTCTAACAATACCATATCACGTAACATGTTATAAGTTAGGTAGTTTTCCCACCTGTGCAGAGCCATTTAGTGGTTATGTACAACCCTTTGCTTAAGGAAGTGGATTATAAAGCTATAACCTACCCAGGTACAAGGTATCTGATTTCAATCAGAAGGTCGTGTGTCGGAGGTAGCAGATAAGTAGGTACAACTGAGGAAAGAAACTGTTGATGTAAGGCGTTACTGATCGAGTGCTTGTGTACAAGTTGGTCTCGTTTGACTGGACTGTTCTTGTGGATATTTATACATCTGACTTACTGAATATTTAATTGAGCTGAATTTAGTTATTTTGTATTAGTTACACTACAGAAGACATTTTTTATCCGTTATGTGGATATATCTTATTATGTATATATCTAGTTTTAGGTACACTTTATTTTACACTTATGGTGATTGTATCATATATTGTTATAATCAATGTCTTTGGTGTATGATAGGCCAAAGTTTGCCGGACGATTGTATCACGTATGTACATCAACTCTGTGTCGAGAGACATCTGGAAAAAGCAGATTTTTCTTCCTCTTTTACTTCTATGAAAATTACATCAACAATGTCCAACTTTCAAATATAAAATAAAATATAATATCTCTTCTTTTATCACTTAAATTCCAACTTTAAAATGAGCTGTCTGGTCTATTTAAAGATTTGTTTGATTTGTAATAAAGAACCAGGCAACAGACTACAGGTACATGTATAGAGATACAACATAAAAGAATTAGTGATGTCTTTCATTCTTATTTCTTGAGATGTATGCAGATTAGTTTGACAACACCATGGAAAAATGGTTTCTGAAACACAGGAACATTTGTATGCATGACACTTGTGACGCAGGACCAACAAAACTCGTGACATAAAGCAAGGGGGTAGGGCACAGCATTCCTCAAAGACGAACGTTCATACTAGTTCAATCAATCAATCTTTTATTTCAGTAGAAAGGCCTACGGCCCACGTACAAAATCAACAAATCAAAGAGTTGCTTGTAGTCAAATAAAGGAATTTCGAACAATCAAGGCATCTTTCACATAATTTGAAATAGCTATACTAGTTTAACCTTAAGAACACCTTTCTCTAAACCGTGCCCACCCTTGAAAGTCTAGAGTTTGACCATTTGCAATATTTGATTGAATGGTCATTGTGAAAAGAAATTCTAGAGATGTCTACGTTGTATCACTCAATATAATGACAGTTTTAAAAAGCACGTGTTCAGAGACTCTATCAGGCTATTTAGCTCGACACATGAATCACATTGAAGAGCAAGTCTAGATGTAGATGTGCACTTCTGAAATTTCTCATTTCTCAGAGGCTGCTATGCAAAATTTTATAAAATCGTCATGTTTAAGGATATATGATTAAAGGTTGCAGAGACTTAGTGTTGCGCCCGTCCAGGAAGAGCAATGCATTATTGGTTTGTGTCAAATTTGAAGTAGTCTTTGGTTCGAATAGTAAAAGTCTCGGCAATGTACACACCAGGCATGGTTCAATGTTCCTCGCCTCGAAGATTTCATCCAAATGGATAATCACGACGCGTTCGTTCTTCCTTCAATAATTCTAGCAGGCGTGATATAATACAGTAATTAAGTATTTTTTAAAGCAGTTTTGATCACACCAAATCGCATCAGACAGAAGGACTGTCGCTCTTGCATAATGTGTGAATTTTCAATATTTTGCCATGACATTTACCGCTCAAAATGTCGACCTTTGAAACGTGATACTGCCAACTTTAAAATATACACCTCATAGCCATATATTATAACTATACTTTAATTTTCAAATTTCATGCCCCAGAATAAATAATTCAAACATTTTATTCAGGCATAAAATCACTCTGGTCTGTAGAAAGAACAAATTTTAATCAAAGCTTATGCTTAAGCTTAATCTGTCTACATGTCAAATGACTCTGTCACAGAAACTTCATGTCTGTCTGTGTGTCTGACAGCTGTCACGTGACACGTGTTGACAGACAGGCGCGGCACGAGACATGCTCGTGACAAGGGACGTCACTCTGACAATCCTTATAACAAGATGTGGACATCATTCATCAGATCATTAAACATGAGGAGTATATGGGTCGTAATTATTTTAAAAGATCATTCAGAAGTAGGTCGTGACGTCGTGTATGTCTTGTTATTTTTCAAATATATGTAGGTCATAAGGAAGCTTATATCTTTAGAGAAAATATTAGGTTATTGGACCATGCCTTTACGAGGTAATTAACCATTGAGTTATAGACAATTATATATAATTAACAAATATTAAAAAATAGTAAACATTCCTCAATTACTTACCTTCTCATTTGCTAAAATGTAGATCACCGAAGCTTATTTTAGATCTCTGGTCTTATTTTTAAAATGACATTTTAATTTTAAAATATCAGTTTACTATTTTTTAAAAGTGTACAATTTTCGTAAGGACATTTTATAAATAGCTTCTAAAATGTAAGCTTTCTAGTCTTGTTGTATACTTACTTTGGCTTTTATCTGATAGACGGATTTGATTTTCAAATTACGTGACAAATTACTGAGTTGGTAGACATTTGACTTAAATTACTTTGGTTTGGACTTTTCATCAGAATTCTTATATTCTTTCCAAATTCATTTATCCATGGTTATATACATTTCAACTAAATTAGGATACTCAGTAACACAGAAGCAATTACAAGAATACCATCTTGAAAACTTCTAAAAACAACATTCGAAGTACCAACATTATCTCAGTAACTATATGAACGATATTAAGACAATATTTAGAACACTATTCAAATAAAATATTTACATGCTTGACTTACCAGTGTCAATATAAGGGCTAAGGAACATGTCAAAATTAGCAAACAAATCTGTCCAATTTTATTCTTGTGTATTGACATATTCTTTGGATGTTTACTTTCTATCACCCAGAATTAAAAGGGAAAGCAACGGGGTTAATGGAATTGTGCCTCTGTATATGTAAATGTTGGTCTTGATAAAGAATCCATGTTCTTTCAGATGAATATGTTTTATGGTTAGTTCGTCGTTTCAGGGTGTGAGAACCATAGGTGTATATATATGTATATATATACATATATAGTCATCGAACTTATGATTTTGTACGTGAACTACTTTTGCTTCTCGCATATCATCCCACTCCAAGTGACAAATATTGAACTCTTTACCATAATGTTACAATACCAAATAACACAACACCATATTGATTTTTCTATTTGGCTTATACACACACACATATACTTTCATCCTTATACACAATATATATATATATATATAAATATATATATATATATATATTTCAAAATACCCCATATCTGTGGTCTTCAATATGTTATCGATCGTAAAGATTATTGTTAAATATCTGAATATATTACATGTGTATTTAATACTTTATGTCAAGGATCATTGTTGCATATTACAATATACATGCACATTTGATACATAAGTATCAATGGAAGCGGGCGTGGTTACTGCTGTTCTCAAAGTGTGAACATTTACACTTTCTAATGTAAGCACTGGGAATTGTCAGCCTAGACGAAAAACTTTTAAATAATCACTGTGTAGAAAACTGTTGACATTATGATAATTCACGAGCCATTGCAATGGGAATGTAATTGAAAAGTTGTTCAACCAAGCATATGTTTCCTCTAAACCTCCTTGACATCTACCCTTAACGCATTTCTCAGTGAATGTTTTCAGCATACGCCCGCCAACCTCATTACAACTGATGACAGGCATTTGCATGGAAAAAATAAAACAAATTAATCCTGTCAAATCCAGGAAATGTTTAAAAGGAAAGTTAAATTTTGAATAAATTATTTGGAGCAAAGTTCATACCATAGAATAATTTCCCAACATTGTTTTTAATCAAAGGAGTAATTCAGGGTTGTGATATAATGCTTTCTGATCAAGAGAACTGGGGTCGAATCGAACTGTTCAGAACAGAAAACTGTGTTATATGCAGTTAGTGTTATGTTATGCTCTAAAGAGACAATCAGTGCGTTGTTGGAGTCACATCAAACGTTATCTGTTTAGCACATGGGAATGAATGACTGACTGACGACAAAGGTGCATCACTATTACTAAACAAACAGAAGAATATGAAATTTAGAGGTGGTGTTGCGTAAAAAAGAGACTAAGTGAATTAAAGGGAGGGTTCTGTCGCCATCTTGATTGTTGTGCATTACCTGATATGAAAAAACTCTAAAATGTACCTACCGTATTCGCCGTAATAGAAGCCCTGGGCGTTTAAAAAATTGGCGTTTATTAAAATGACTTTTAAAAAATCGTAAAAAGGGGGCATGTATTTGAAAAAATGTCTGTGGATGTCCAAAAGAAAAAGAAACATCGATTTTATTTCAGATTTTTAATCAAAATAAGTGTATCAAATAAATGTAAAGAAGAGTTAAATGTAGTTGTGGGACATCTTCCAAGAGAGTTGAGCAAGACATTTTCCATGGCGGTCGAATAGAATGTGTAGTGACTGATCGTTACAGACATTCGACAGTCGCCGGGGGACTGGAAATACCATGTACCTTACACTTTACTGGACATAAGAGTGAAACATCAGTAAGGTAAGTCGATACAAAAGGGGGGCGTTTATTTTCCGCGAGTCAAAAATGGCTTAGGGGGGCGTTTATTAGGAGAGGGCGTTTATTAGGATGAATACGGTAATTGTACAATTTATTAATAATAAAAGAAATACACATGTCATACAACTTACAAACAGTTTGCTGTTATGCTGTAGCGAAGTTTTCCCAACTCACAGTGCCGATGAATGGCTTCTGATCTAACTGTTTTTATTTTGCAACTAATGAGCGCTTGTGTTCATCAAGTTGTGAAATATAAAGTCATCAAAATATTACCTTGATTAGTTTCTTTTAATCTTTTTAATCGTGTATTAATAACAAAAATGTGTAAACAGGAATATCTTCTCGAATTTCGTTTCCACAAAAATACACCGATAGAACCCTCCTTTCAAGTTATGTTTCTCAATCAATTGAAACTGTTTAACATATAAAACGACAGAAGTGGAAACTAGTGACACGGCAGCGGTGAATCACTACATGCAAACTCCACATGACGAAGTGAGTGTTACGTGATAATGTGACCAACTTTACATTCCTCAGCTGACTGGTTTGATGTCATCATATAAACATTTCATCCTGCTTGTAACTGATAGCATGGACACCTGGTATAAAACGCTAGCATAAATGTTGGTGTACATTCCGTTGAATGCTAATTACCTTTCCTAGTTTTGATGCTGAGGTTTTGGAGGGTAGGGGGCATCAATAATATAAGATAAACATAGGAACACGAAGACATCTGTTTATGTATTATCCTTATCTGCAGTAGAAAACATACACATTAGCATGTAGGTGATAACATTTATGAATGAAAAATATGACCGTAAATATGCAAAAACATTTTTTTTCTGAATGAAAAAATATGACAAATTTCCGAACAATTAAGAAATAGATTTCATAATGTGTTTGTTCATTGGCTTATAAACGGTTTGAAAGGTGCAAGTTAAACTGGTATAAATGCCGTCGATCATGCGCTAAGCATGTGATAGAGCCTGTGATAACAGCGTCATAATTCTGCAATGATACAGTGATAAAGTAGTACCGCGGGTTATTTTATGTAAACGTCAGGTTATGAAGGTTATCCCTTTCAGAAATCAATCTTGTGTTTATGAGAATGTATACAGGTCACGTGACCTTGTTTAATCCAATCAGCATAGAGCATATCGCTTAAATATCAAGGTCTGAATTTATATAATGTTAAATGGTGTCTTATAAAAAAAAAAGTCAGATCACTTATGATGCAGGAAGGATGAAAGGCGACATCACATAAATGGTTATAATGTTGGAAAGACGACCCAAGGAGCACAGTGATGTAGTGGTTAGTGTGCTTGCCTCTCCACTAGAGGTTCGGGTTCCAATCCCTGTGAAGACACCAAACATTTGTGACCCGAGTCACATACTGTGTTGTGTTCCTTCATCCACACTGCACTCAGCTGTTTTAATGGGTACCTGAGCACCGGAATTTTTAGTACGAAACTGAAACGTCGCGCGAAGAACTTAGTAAGGGCATCGAAAGTGCAATCCCTTCAAGATAGTACTACAAATTGTACTCTTTTATCACATCCGTCCACCTTTATTATCATAGTCTCTTGTTATATGCAAATCCAACACTTAGACTCTGAAAACAAATATTGAAAGAAGCCGCTGTTTTCAAATCTCATTTTTAATAGTCTCCTTTTCATTATTTAATAACTGATGATATCTTTAGAATAAATACTTTTTGTCAGAGCCTGAGTGTAGGGCTATTTATATGCAGTTGATGACATATCCATTAGCACGTATGTGATATAAGATACGGAATGAACAAAATGTGACCACAGATATGCAAAGATTTATTTTTAATTATTTTTAAATTTTCATCTGAAATCCAATACTGTCGACAACTGATTATATAAATTGCATAATGTCATTGCTTTTTTTAATTGGAATGCACTCACCACAAAATGTTTATGAGTGCTAAAACTGCAGTTTGTTTGAACGATTTACGTGATTTATACCCCATATGTCCATGAACATTGCTGCAACATGCCAGTAGAAATCCATTAATGATTGCATTGAAAGCCCACCAGCGTCGCAAAAGAGTATGTTATGGTTTGCTTAAGCATGTTGAATATATGTTTGATTTACTGTAAAAGGAAATCTATTTGTCTATGCTTCAAAGTGTGTGGTTAAAGAGTCATTGAGCATGTTTGGTGATTTTTTATTTGGCGTGCCAATATACCACATTCGCTGATTCGAGTTTCACTTTCACCTGACATGCATATTCCTACCCTATCGTCACATTAGGATAATTACTTGTTTCCAATGAACGTTTAGTGACATACCTTGTGCAGAAACCGCAATTACATGTCCAACATAGTAGTTATATACCTTTTAAACAGTACCAACCTATATCTGTATGTTTTACTGTTATAAACTAGGTAAGTTTCCATGTTGACCAATTGACGCGCGCCATTGTCTTGATTTCAATATATCATTCCCATTCACTGAACAACAGTTTTAAAGTAAGGAATATTTCCTAAACGGTATGACAAGTGTTTTACTGGTGACACAAGGCAGAATGAAGGGTAAGGTAGTTAGTCTTAATACCGAGGTGATGTGGGGTGAGTTAGTTTAACGCCGCTTTCAAGAATATTTCACTTATATCGCGGCTGCTAGTACTACGGCAGGGAGAAATCCCGCAACGCCATGTGGCTATGCATTCCTTGAAACCTGCGAGCATCGGCTGGAACTAGTGAACCATGGGTGGTGCTACGCTGAAATTCAGTGTAGCATTGCACCCAAACCTTACTGCGTGTAGAATAGTTCTCTACTGCAGACAAAGTTGCCGTGCTCCTGGCGGGATTCGAACCCCAGACCTCTTGATCCGAAGCCGACCGCGCTAACCACTGCGCTATCCCGCCCCCTCTTAATATACTGAAAGATGGCACTTCATAATATGTTATTCTTAATTTTACACGAGCTCGATCTACTATGGAAAATCAAGTTTATAGTTAGTTCTTATTATTTAATATAATGACATTTTTTGTGATTGTTCAGAGACTTTGTCAGATTAATTAGCTCGAAACGTGATCCATTCTTGAATTCGTCAGCATTTCTTTGCCAGCATGTAGCAGTGTACAGTATCTGGACAAATAATAATTTTAACAAAAGATATCAGTTATACATGCTGACATCTTTGAAATAAAACAAAATTCAATGTCCAATTTCGATCAATGATTTTTTAAAACTTCTTTCTTGGTAATTATGTAGATCACCAAATCTTATTTGTGTACATCTGTGATCTTAATTCTAAAAAGGCATCTTAAGCATACTAACGTCTCTTAAATTGTCATTTCTCAAAAATTCCATAAAGGATTTTTATAAATAGCCTCTGAAAGGTAAGCTTCAAGTATTGTTATGCACTAGACTTGTCTTTCATCTGATGCAAAGGTTTTGTTGTCAAATTACCTGACACAATTGCTGATCTGGCACTATAAACACTTGACTTAAAATTCTTCTGTTTGGACTACATCTGAATTCTTATATTTATTTGAACATTTATTTATACGTGGCTATATACATTTCAACTTAAGTATGATATTGCAGGACAAGAGCCATAACAATATTAACATCTGGAACACTACAAAGGACAACATTCGAAAAGAACCAACAAGTTTTGAACAATATCAAGTCAATGTTCAGAACACTTTTGAAATAAAAACAGGAGATGTTCATGATTCTGGGATATTTACATGCTTGACTTACCAATGTCAACATGAGGGCTAAAGAACATGTCAAAATTTAGCAAACACATCTCTCCTTTTTTTATCCTTACATGTATGTATTGAAATATTCTTTAGCTGTTTACCTTCTATCACGTAGAATTTAAAGGGGAAGCAACGGGGTTAATGGAATTGGGCCTCTGGCAATGTCAATGTTGGTCGTCTTGATAAAGAATCCATGTTGTTTCAGATGAATGTTGCACATGGTTAGTTGGTCATGTCATTACTTTTGCTTCTGCATATTATTGCGCTCCAAGTGACAAATGTTGAGCTTTCTACCATAATGTTACAATAACAAATAACATAACAGCATATTGTTTTTTTCCTGCTTATATGGATACATATATAACAAATTAACCGATATAACGAACCATTTAAGTCTCGGCTACGGTCCTTTCAAAATATCAAGAAAGTTACCATTTTGTGAATAACATAACAACATGAAATCTATTATGAAGTTCCATTGATTTCGTCATACCTATTCTCTATAGTACACGTCAATCAAAATGTTGATGCCTCCTACTAATAATAGTTTAAAACTAGGATTGCCACAGGCAATACTTAGGTCTTCAAGACTTCTGCTTGACCTAGAACTCCATGTTGGACTCTCCGTTATGCACCAGTTTCTCTGCTTTAAAATGAGATATCGAACATGTCTCTATCTTCAGTAGTTATTTTACAAAAATTATCCAAAGACAATGACCCTCTTAAAATGTAACAATCGCTTATTAATGGACCCCTACATGATCTTTCTCATAATTAAGATGAAATGGTGAATATTTTCATACTAAGGTGTAACAAAGGAAATGTTGTGCTTTAATTTCCATTTAAGTAGATGTATTCATCACTAAGATTGCATACATATCTAATGCGTTATATTCTTCTGAATATTCAAGAAAATAATCAAAAATGCTCAAATGTTGACCCCTAGATAACGTTTGCGATGTTCGGAGCTTAACTATCAACTATTTGATGAAAGGGTTCAACAGAAACGTTGTTGTTCTTTGAATTGTGCATCCGAAGATGTAAATACAATTTCAATATCTTAATTAGTTAAGCAGTTATGATCATTTGAACTTTGTTGAAAATGGCGATTTCTGAAAAATGTCAATCTTCTATGACTTGTCAGATGTAGAGCATGACAGATACATGATTGAAGGTTATTGTACTTGATAAATGGCACCTCTTCTTCAAAATAAGGTATTAAACATTAGTGTATCTTTCGTGGTTTACGATAAACAATTCTACAAAGAAAGTAACACTCAAAAAGATTCAAAATCACAAAATTTTACTTTTTTGGGAATATGTTCAAATTGTGCCGAAACTATCAACTTTTATATTATAATGATATGTTATGGAATTGTTAAGTTGGTTATGATTAAGAGATTGCCATAAATAACATTGTCATAACTTTATTCTAGACTGAGTGATGTCACTTTGAACAAGGAGCCGAAAAATGAACATTTAAAAAATATATATGAATTGCCATGAATTAGGAGAAGATTTTCAAAGACGAATACCCTCAAAACCGCGAAAGTTTACAAAATTTTCAGTTTTTTCGAAATAGCAAAAAATCTATTATTACGGCCGAAAATCGCTATAGGCCTAATCGATGGGGAATGTTCTTGCCCACATTTTGGTGAAAGTTTTATGAAAATATATTGATTAGTTCCCGAGCTATAAAGGTTTAAAGTTTCAAATTCAAGGGGCGATAACTCGCGAAGGAAGTCGAAAATCTAAAATCGGGCTTCGTAGTGCACTAGGGAAGGTCATAGACTATAATCACTGAAAATGTCATGAAAATCGGTCAAGCGGTTAAGCAGGAATCCTTCGCACAAAAAAGGTCAAATAATAATTAAAAAAAAATAAAAATAAAAAAAACACGATAATAACAATAGGTCTTCCAGACATAGTCTTGAAGACCTAATAACTCGGTTTAAATGGATTTAAGTGTAAGGATACAATCTACTGCCACTTTCTAAGGTTTTCGATTTGGGATAGTTAAATCACGAAATCATTGTGAATATACAATTCGGTGAAACCTGCAAGTATCATTTGGAACTAGAGAACATTGGTTTGTACAATACAATGCAACATTTAAACCTTACGACATTTTCTATACAAAAATATGCCGTGCTCTGACTCGATGTGACCCCGGTCCTCTTGATAGAAGCTGAAATCATTATATCACTACGCTACATCATTTCTTGGATTAAAAACCATATTGGTAAATTATTCTTTCAGATGAACATTGCAGCCCAGAGTTGAACATGAAATTGAACTCTGCTTTTAAAAAAATCCTGGATTTGATAGGATTAATTTGTTTTGTTGTTTCAATGCAAAATTCTGTCATTAGTTGTGATGAGGTTGACGGGCGTATGCTGAAAACATGCACTGAGAAATGCGTTAAGGTTAGATGTCAAGGAGGTTTAGAGGAAACATATGCTTGGTTGAACAACTTTTCAATTACATTCTCATTGCAATGGCTCGTGAATTATCATAATGTCAACAGTTTTCTACACAGTGATTATTTAAAAGTTTTTCATCTAGGCTGACAATTCCCAGTGCTTACATTAGAAAGTGTAAATGTTCACACTTTGAGAACAGCAGTAACCACGCCCGCTGCCTTCCATTGATACTTATGTATCAAATGCACATGTAGTAGTGTACTTTGATTGTACATCACAGGCAGCGAGAATCAACACATTTACTCGGTTTATTAAAATCTTCTAGAATAAATCATAAGTGCGGTGACTATATAATTTATGTATGTATTTATTTATTGATTAAATTTATTAAATAAGTAAATAATTAGGTAGGCATTGAAATTGGAGTTGTTTCGGCAAAATCTAGACTTGAATTTCAAAGAATATTTTGCTCCTTCTTAGGATGAAAATAACAACTGACAGACACTGAGTCAGAGTAGTGTATATAAGATGCAGATACAAAGTATATATCTAGCTGTGACCTGCGAGGTGGAATGACGAAGGTCTCAGCATCAGTCACTGTATGACTCACTCTGGCCAGCTGGAAACTCGAAACTTCCTGGTAGCCCTCTTCATAAATTGATGGAAGGGGATTAAATTCAACATTGCATTTTGTGAACCTTGAAGACATGAGTATGGCACACATTTTCAAATTGGATTTAGGTTTTAATATTTCATTATTATTTCAAATAGCTTTATAACTTATTTACATATAGTTTATCTAAGGTTATTCAGGTCAATGTGTTACTTTAAACTTGTATATAGGGTAATAGGTATGTAGGTCTACTTATACTCGCATCCTTATTGATTTGTAGTGTGTGGCTTCCGCCTTTGCATAGGTCTCGATGATTATCTTGATCTTTTATAATTACTTTATTCCCTGGATTGCATGGCTTTAGTAGTATTCGTAATATCGGCAAATATCTTGCTTTTATCAGAATAGACAGAGCATCTGATTAGCTTTAAAATCAAGGCAGCAATCAAACATAACTCATATCAAAGACTCTCCTCGACAGATAACAATAAGATGTTAATGAGTAGAGTCTACATACCCAACCATCTTACTTTAAACAGATATATAGAGATTATTAACCAAGTGTGTTTCCGTATCATTAATATCATATTCTCGGAATAAAAATTGTATTATGTGAGCCTAAGTACATTAGTTTTTATTCCAAATATATGATATTAATGATACGGAAACACGAGGTTAATAATCTCTTTATTTGTCATTATTAAAATAAGCGTGTTTTTGTGGTAAAAGTGGAAAGAGAATTGACCTAGTTTTAGCGGAATAATATCACAGACGGTACATCAAAGTGATGGTCACGGCATCGGCTGTGAAATGCCTAGAAATAGTTCTTAATTAAAACAATTTAAAAACGCATGTGCGCGATTCTTTCAAAAACCAACAATTTGTCCCTGGTTCCTTGTTCATGGAGATAGTTTCAATCAGTTCATAAGCATCTATCTAAAGCACTCATAAATTTAAAAAAATTGGTTACGTTGCTTGAACAAGGGAAGTAACTCTAGTTTCAACGTTTTGGAAGCTGCGTTGCAGGGTGGATTCGGATTGCTGCATAGCAGTATCTTTCACACTTAAACAGTAGTTATTTGTGGGGTGGGGTTGTTTTTTTCGTTCATGACAAGAAGTACCTATTAATGTACCTAATACTGTATGTTCATTTTGTACGCAGGACACTGCAGCAACTTGATGATGCTGTTGGTCAATAGCGCACTGACGTTTTGAATGATTTTTAAAACAAATCTACAATTATCTTGAGTTTGTTAAAACTATAAATGCACTGTACCAAGGATACTGTACCATATCAGATGATTTGGTGTTTTCGAATATACATTCATTCAAGTGGAAATACGCGGGTAAATTCCCGGTTACACTTTTCAATGATTCGTAAACAGTTTTAGGATTCGCATGAACAGGGTGGAATTTTGCGAAAATAGTGTATTTTACCTTTGACCTGTTTTGCATATTTATCAGATTTGGATATCAAGTTTATTAGATTGCTTTATTGCATCGATAACACCCTCCATTATATGATAAACATACATATACACCACTGGGCAAAAGAAACGCTTAGTCTTTCATCGTCCTACCCCATGACTGTGTAAAAGATAAGAGCCTATACAGTCTAGATCTCTATTCAGCAATCTGGATATATGTAACTGAAAGTATTAAAAACATATCATGAAAAGGATGAAGGTACAGTAATTATAAAAATTAAATAAACTAAATTTTAGTCTATCATTTTCAACACAGTACAACCTGTTCAGTACTGATTAAGAGTAAGATTTCAAACGTGACCTTTTCATGCTAATGCTTGTGCAAGTAATCTATATTCTGGAGTGTAAGTGCATCATCATTACGTTATGATCATATTTAATTTTACACGTTTGAGCATAAGAAGTAATTGAGGTTTTTTGCTTTCTGTCTAATGAATTATGCATAAATCAAGGCGTGAATTGTCACTCAAATCTATTTCAAAATTATTGTGCAAGATCAGTTTTGTAAGTAAAATACAGCATAACACATATATAACCACAATGATGACAATGATTTGGACAATGATAATTCATTCTAAGGCAAATTAGTTTTGCATGACAAACTCTACCATCAGCCTCTACCTAAAGGAACATCATCTAATGACAATTAGAGTATCATATCCATATAAGTTAACTAATTGCACCAATTAGACATATCACCTGCAAGCTGTCATATTTCGTAAATATACAACACGATGTCATTTTAAATTCTTAACTTCCTTTGGAAGTTACCAGGTATTTTTCCACACAGCTTCATAATTATAAAGCATTTTATCACTACCATTTTACCTGTCGCTTCACTGACTGCAATATTAACCACCTTTGGAAAATGTTATTCTCATATTAGTTAACTAAAGGATATCAATTAGTTATATGACCTGTAGACAGCTCTCATCTCTAAAATTACCATATCACGTTACATGTTACAAGTTTGCAGGTAGTTTTCCCACCTGTGCAGAGCCATTTAGTGGTTATGTACAACCCTTTGCTTAAGGAAGTGGATTATAAAGCTATAACCTACCCAGGTACAAGGTATCTGATTTCAATCAGAAGGCCGGGTGTCGGAGGTAGCAGATAAGTAGGTACAACTGAGGAAAGAAACTTTTGATGTACGCTATATTCGCTGGCATCATATCTAGGTTACCTGTTACAGTTATTTTCTCACCTGTATGAGAATGTGGCTATGCTTGATTCGTTTGAGCGGCGTATACACCGACCACGTGTCCGGCGTACAGCGTTCAGGTTCAGGAAGACGTCGTCATCCCTCAAACTAGCTTCAATAAACATGACATTTATATCATACAAGTACTTTTTGGAATTATTTCAAAACATGTGTTAATATTTTATTACCGTGTGATGCATTATCTTAAAGAACCAGTAATAGTTTAAAATAAATCAGTCCACTATCTAATTGTCAAAAGCAAATTCATGTACAAAATAGACATGGAATGTCGCAAGGATAACATTTGCCCGCCGTTACACGCCGCCCTCGCTGGTCATTTCCAACCGACGCATTCGGAGTACGCTGGGTTCCACTCAAGTATTTTGCTGGTTGCGCCGGGTAGTTCGCCGGGTCCCGAATCAAGCATAGCCATTAAGTACATGTCAACCATTTACCTAAGCAAGTGAATTATACCCCTATAACCAACCAATGAACATGGTATCTGAGGAGTGTTCAGAACCGCGAGTACTCGCTTTGCGTGTACGCGCGTACCCGCCAACGGTTCCTTAACGGAAACTGAGGTCGCGAGTACTTCCCAAGATAATTTCAGAATATCCATCACCGTTTAGGAGAAAAAAATAGGTACCTTGCACATAGCAATCGACCAAATTTCGATTGAGGGGGTAATAAAAGAGAACAAAAAATGAGGTAATCAAACTTTGTGACACGCGACTCCATCTTGGATGTTGTATACTCGCTTAGCGAGGCTGCTCCAAAGTGTTCACGCGTGTATTCGCGAGTACGCGCGAATTCGTTGCCGTTCAGAAGCGGGTACTCGCGAATACTCGCGAGTACTCGCGGTTCTGAACGCGCATCTGATTTCAGTCAGAATGTCTTGTGTCGGAGGTAGAAGACAGTTTGGTGCAGCTTAGGGAAGGGAACTTTTGATGTATAGCCAGATGTGTACAAGTCGGTCAACAAGTTACTTAGCCGTCTCCTGAAGGGAATGTTTCCTGTGGCTTACCAGACAAGAACAATGTTTTGGTGGCGCTTCATGCATCTGAAACATTGAATAATTTCAATGTTCTGGCTTACAGCTATTGTTTCAGTAGACAAACGCGTTTAGTCAATGAAATGAAAATTTCATTAAACAATTAAATTTGAAAATAAAATGTAAGGAAGTCTCTATTGTCTCTTTATTTTCAACTTAGATAGCGCTTTCCAATCTGGTTTAGACCTTATTTTGCTTGTATGTATTTCAATGGTCTAGATGCATCCTACAGTTATAGAAGCAAATAGTGGTTCAACCTAAAAGGGTAACTTGTTATATGAGTTTAATCTAATTTCGTGTATGAGGTTTCTTGGGGGACAGTGAAGTTTAATGTGACTGTTGAAAAAAGACAATTGTTTGATTGAGATTAAATGCACGGGTAGTTAGCAGTTGATACTAACTGTATTGTATGGACGAAGATTTTCAAAATGTCTTAGTCTTAATCAAGATATGTATATTGTTTTGGTGTTGAACTACAGCCTATAGTATTTCCTAGAAACTCTTAAAGAAAGCTCTGAAAGGCACTCGCAAAAAAAACAAATGTTAACAATTTTGGTTTCGGACTGATAGAGATGTTTAAAAACTGTAACGGAAGATTTGGAAATAATAAGTATGTAGGCGAAGTGACCTTTCTTTGATTGATATCGTTATACCCTCACCAATGTGTCTACCATTATTTTGCGAATTTGATGTCATCAATTTCTCACCTCTTAACTCAGATGTACATTATCCTCTTCCCTTTCCACGTAGTTGCCCCATGAGTCCTCAAGGTAATTAAAGTCACACAGTAAATCCATCCCACAGCGAAAATAGTCAAAGCAAACCAAAACAGTATTATCCCTCTAAGTCAGAAGTTTTCCGTAGCAATTTAGATAAAGAAAAAATTGCAACACAACTTGAACCCCCACATGACAGTAAGGCTGACCCACTTACGGTCGATCACTTTAAAAGCGGCTTATCGGCTGGTGAATGCTGCACTTGATGTTTGATGTAAGGTGTGTTCGCTCGAATGTACGATAACGCAGTCCTGGTTGCGAAAAGGATTTTTGACCATCGACAATATGTTCATTTTGAATACTGTTTTAGAAATACTCAATTTATCTAGACGTAAACTGTTATTGTGTGTTCGTTGATTTAACTAAAGCATATGATACCCCATTGCGCGGTTGTGGTATGAAATGCTACGATATGGTATTAAAGGCAAATTCTTAACTCTTTTTAGAAATATGTACACAAATATTAAATCATCTGTTATTGCTGGAAATGAAATGTCACATTTCTTCCAATGCAAAAATAAGGTTTTAGGAACATTGATGTTAACAGATTAATTTTTCATTTTTTTATCATTTGATTACAAATGATCCGGTTTTAGTATAGAAGGCAACTATTTCCAAAACAAAGTTACACATGTATGTTATAATAACTAAAAGGTTCTATATTGTTTGAAAATAAGATACTTGACAAGTTTGTCAAAGCTGTTACCAAAGATAAAGCTTCACAACATAAGTCTTTAATATGTCTACATGTCCAATGACTCTGTCACAGAAACGTCATGTATGTCTGTGTGTCTGACAGCTGTCACGTGACACGTGTTGACGGACAGGTGCGGCACGAGGCTTGCTCGTGACAGGGGACGTCACTCTGACAATCCATAACAAGATGGGGCTGCTCAAGATAATTGGAGATGAAAGACGCGTATGTCTCGTTATAATATTAATTAAAAAGATCATTAGGAAAATTACCCTGGTTGTTATGTAAGTGGAGAATGTTTTATTGGACAAGCCATCACAAGATATGACGCTTGTTTAAGTAGATCTTCAGACGTGAAAATCATGTATGTCTCGTTCTTGTTAAATAGATCATTAGCAACTTTGAAGTCATTATATGTATTACGCTGAGGTAATTAGTTGATAATTAATACAAAGTTACAAAAGATAAAAAAAATAGTTCATGATAACCTTGAAGAAGATGATTGGTCCGTCCTTGTGTAAAACTGAATCACAGTGAATGATATTAATAAAAGAATGTTACAAATAGACGAATGTTTAATCAAATTAACTAATATGAGGGTTTAATTTTCCCTAAATGTTTTTCCTAAGTCAGAGGCTAAAAAGTAGAGTATCGCATGTTTAACCAAGTTTTCATAGAGTGTTGTTACAGTTTCGTTGTCGAAATCATTGTCAATCATCTGAATACTTTACTAGTGTAGGTATAACATTCCTGAAAAAAATCCAAATTTGAAATATTTTATTAAAAATGGAGCTTTTCAGATCTAAGCTTTCTAGTTCTGTTATAGATTTGCTTTGGCTTTGATTAGATATAAGGGCTTGATAAATTACCTCATGGAGTGTAGTCATGTGACTTATAATAATGACGCATGATACTCTCCAGTGTCAATAATAAAGAAGAAGAAAGGGGAAATATTATTTCGACACATAATGGCAATATCACAGCATCCGGGCATCTGGCTTACGAGACACATTAAACATTAACATTTACAGTAAAATTTGTAGAGAAGACAGTGCTATTTATTAACTTCTTTATTTAACAAAGGCGACGTTTTGGTGTAGATAAAACTAATTAGATTCGCCTCGAGATCTGAAAATCCCCTTTCTCATAGGCTCCTTTTCAAAATGTAATAACATAGTGATACTTTACGAATAAATACTTGGTTCAGAGTCTGAGAGTAAGACTATGTTATCAAGCATATGTGAAAGATGATAAAGCAGCAATATGTAAACAGGAATATGGAAAATGATAATATTGACTCTCAAACAGTTGATAAATCTCTACACATACACGCATCATAAATCCTTCAACTAACATCCCTAAAACTCAAAACGCCATATATATTGCAAACACTAAATAAATTACTTTCAACACAAAGTAACTTTCATTCACCACTCATGTACATTACAGTAAGTCACAATTAGTACAACTCACAGACATAGGGACTTAACCGCTGATCTTTCGTTTGTAAACAAGTGTGCCTGCGTTGTATGGGTAATTAGTTAAAGATGTTAACCTAGATCAGGGCTCAAGTACTTGAAACAGAACAAATAAATCTACTATTCACAATGTATTGGTTGCAACTATAGGTATATGTGGTTTAAGGTATCATAAGAATTCTTATAATTCATGTGAAATTCACTTAACTTTATTTTTATTTGTTTAATGCACTTCAAATTAATTAAAAAGGGTTTTCTTGTGTTATGTTAAAGGGAATGGGAGTGATTATTTTATATTCATAACGTCACATTCATTCTGTTCATTTGAAATAGATTTTTGAAAGGCGCTGTGGCATATTTTTGGCATATTATGTTTTCTCAAATTTTCCATTTATTATTACAGTTTATACAATATATCGGTACGTTGATGGGTAAAACATCTCATTACACGACCCTATATAAGCCATATCCATAGAAAACTGCTATCGGTATTCGAAGTAAATGTGGGACCTATAAAGAGACAGTGGTGTGGAACTCTTCATGGTAAGAGGTAAATTTGTAGGTCTCGTGAGAATTTGAGAGTTCACAAAGCAAGATGGTTGACCATTTCATCAGTGTATCATATTCAACTCCACTCTCAAGTGTTTAGGTATCGCTGCACAAGTAAGATCACTTAAACTACCTTCGAGCGGCGATTTCGATGGGAAATGGAAATGGCTTAAGCGAACCATGTACACACGTTTAAGAACTCATTTTATTAATTAATGAGTATTATTTAGCCATTCGTAACAGTTCTTTTATATTTTGGTGAGAACACCTTATTTCAGTAAGAAAATCGTGCTACAGGAACCGAAAAAATAGAATTAGAAGTTTGTATTGGATATGCAAACATGGTGCTTCATATAAACAAGTTGTCAATCTTCTTTGAGAATCCTGCAAAATGTTTCAGTATTAAAACTTTAACAGTTGTAAGCATAAATATGTACAAACACAAAATGGCGGATAATCTGCTTGAACCCTCTCTTTAATGACATCAGCCATGTCACAGTTACACAAGTTGACATGTACAAAGTGGCTGTCCTGATGTCCGCCTGTGTGTTGTCAGAATGGCGACTCATGACAAGGCAGTAACTGATATTGGCTTAATTTTTATGTAAGTAATATATCATTTGCGAAATAAAGATATATGCGCAGTGGTTCATCAGATCGTTAATTGAGATAACTTTCTAACTAGGTTTTAGATAGATATATATCGATGGGAAAACATCATCGAAAATATAATATTATAATAATTAATATCATATTCGATATTTCTTAATCTGCAAAGCCGTTTAAGACGGAAAATCACTATTACTGAACGTGCTACTGTTAAAAGAAGAAGACGATAAGTTGTAACCAGTATTTGTCACTTGCAGATTCAACAAAGGAATGCCCCAATATCGAGAAGTATCTCCAAGAATATGCTGAAAAGTATCATGGATTAGAAAACCATAATACAATCTCAAACATTATATCGAAAATCATTTTAAAAAGTATATCTATGTAGTCGCTATATCCGTTTTTTCAAAGTATCTGAGTTCGTTATAGCCAAGATAACTTGAGACTTGAATGTATGTATGTTGTTGGAGTTCCATTTGTGTTATCTCATCGAGACGTACTTACTGTTGCCGAAAATTACCATTTTAATGCTAGTTCCTTCATATGAGGTGCAAGTCGCGTTTTTAAAGAGGCAGTAGCACGTTTTTTCGCTCAAATAAGCTGATGAAATGTATTTGAAAAATAATGTCACCAATATATAGTAAAACAACCTTCTTTCTTCGAAGTTAAAAAGTGAGTGTACATGGTTCGGTAAAGCCATGGGAATCGTTTTCTTAATTCGAAATAATAAAATGACCGTCATGCAATTTTTGCTTTATACGCAACACCGTTATTACCACTACGGATAATTGGTTTGTGTAATAAGAGGTTTACCCTTTAAATTAAATATAAATGATCTAGCATAATATACGGGAAATTTGAAAAAAAGTAAAATTTGCAAAAACGTGCTACAGCCACTTTAAAATCAAAATCCGGACAATGAACCGCGGCTGGCGTGCGTCAATTAGTCAAAGTTTTTTGGAAACTTTTCAATACCAATATAGAGGAAGAACAGATGTCAGTTGGTTGCTCAATAGAAAATATTGTCCTTTAAAAAGGGACGGTGTTGCTCGATTTTTATTGAAAACTAGCAGTATCATGCATTTGACTATTGGTTATGAATATGCAAGTAGGGTGAAATTATGTGACCACATATGGCCAAATAAAAGATTATAAAATAGATTAAGTCTGTTAGTCTCATGTAAGAGTTATAAACTAATTTACACTTCTATGAAATAATATTATAGTAATCTCAATGCAACTGGAATGTTTTATCGTACAAACATTAGACTTGGTTTACAGAAGGCCATGCTATCTGATGGTGAAGTATATACGGTGAAATTATAAAAGACAGACCCGAGTCAGGCTAGTGTATTAAGATGCAGATATCCATGGAAACACATTTATCTAGCTGTGACCTGAGAGGTGGAATGACGAAGGTCTCAGCATCACTCACTGTATGACTCAGTCTGTATGGCCAGCTGGAAACTCAAAAAGGTTTTTAACCTATTTCTTAAAACCATGGATGTTCTCTTTAGTAATAATGTAATTAAATTATCCATTGCATTTGTTGGGCATTGGATATACCGTATTTCATCACGTTACGGTTAGTATTAATTTAATAGAACTCTTGAATTAACACGAGTTGTGTTATTGTATTATCTCTCTGGGTTTTTTAAGTATTAAATATTTCAGTACTTGCCCTCGTGTTTTCACTTTAGATTATAAATTAATGGTAAGGTAAATAGTTTGAATGTGTTTAATGCTGCTATCAAGAGTAGTTTCATTTATATCCGCACCGCTGCTAGTATTATTGCATGGAGAAAGTCCGTTAACCCATTATAGGAATGCAATGTAGTGAAACCTGCGAGCATCACCTGGAAGTTGCGAACCATGTGTAGCACTGCGTTGAAATCCAGTGTAGCATTGCAGCCAAACCTTACTGCAGATAGAACAGTGCTCTACAGCAGACAAGGCTGTCGAGTCACTGGTCTCTTAACACGAAACCGAACGCGCTAGCCAAATCAAATAATTTATTAAGATTAATAAAACAAACAGTGTAATAATTCGGCACAGCCGGTTAATAGAACTGGACTCTTATTTGAGGATATATGGTAAATCTTTTGTTCGCGCAATCATATCATGTATCTGTTGTAACTAATTAAGTAATTGATGTTCCTCATATATTAGATAATAAGTGATGCTTTTCAATCTGATTCATCAACGTATTTCATTTCCCTATTCAAATCATTGAGACACGATTTGCGATCATCAATGCCATCCATCTTCCAACGTTATTATATTATGCATTCAGTGACCGCAGTATCAATTATTTATTAATGCATCTGTGATTAAATTGCATTAATATAGTTAATTAATGGTATTGTGTATATATAATGTGAACTACGACTCTGTAGGTAAACTTGTCAACCATAAATGTCAAAGCAACCAATCAAACTTTATGTCAGTACTTAAAATGCCACATGCCTTTAGTTCATTCATGGGTAAATCACTTTACACATCAGTATCTGCTATAATAATACTCTTTCTAAATAACATTGAATAATAAATACACGTTGCAGGATTCTGTTACATAATCGAGTGTTGGTATTTGTTAACAATGACAGTAGTTTTGTTACATTTGCAATTGGGTAGTCTCGTCCGTAAACTTTTATAAATAGGATATAACAGATAGTTACAAGAAATGTAGTTCATCTTAAACATCAATCATATTACAAACTAAGTTTATTCTGTTTTATCTTGCAATATCTGCATACCTGCCAGTTTCAACAAAATGATGAATCATACATGTATATGTCAACTTTTGCTTCATTTCTTTCCTATAGACCAATTCCTTATATTGCTAAGACCACCCTTTGCTGAAATATTGATTTAGCATCTCATTAGATTGCTCAGGGGGTGCTTCGTCAGTCACTTTCAAAGGTTGCATCTTCCGATTGTCTCGAAATATATTATGATATCATTTTGTAAAAACTTAATGCAGTCAGTCTCTGAGTGACATTTTTTTAGGAAACATATAGTTAATGAAAATAAATAAATAAAGGTTTTCTGCGACCTCTTAATTTGCATATATAGAGTTGCTATGACTTTCAATATAAATATCTGGGCCACAGGTTAATACAGTCCAAGAAAAATACCGTTTGTAAAACTTTACATTACTGCAATGGTCATGACGCATATAAAACAGTCAAACTATTCTCTCAACGATTGAAACAATTCCTTAATTTGGTCTTTTGTACGGACCATTTTCCAGTGTATAAACGAAAAGATAGCCAGTGCAACAACAGTATTCCTAGATCTTGAATTCGCAACAGATTCTGAAAAATTAACAAACTTTACGAAAAGAAACGGACTTAAAATGCACCCTTGACGTATACCAGTTAATGCTGTTTTATATGTATCCACTCACTGGTATTTGAACTGTAAGTATATCGAAATGAAGTAAGGCGAAACTAAAAATCTACTTAACTTCAAATCTAGATTCTGCTGAAAACAACACTATAACTACTTTGTTTCGTTCGCTCGATTACAAGCGGTGTAAGGTTTGTTAGCAAAGCGAGTGAAACACGGTAGCTCAGTTTCCAGCATGGGTGTACATGTATAATGCTAATTGAAAATGTAGATATCCATGACCGACACCACTGTCCACTTTCCTAATCTGGATCTAGTTTGACCGATAGCCCTCCGCTTAAAAGGGGCCAATGGCAGATCGCTGACCATCCCGTGTATTTCAACGAGGGCTAGCCAGTATATGTCGTGTCATTCGATTACTTTGAATCAAAATGTATTTAGCTTGCCCACATTCTAGATTGTAGACTAAAATTTAGTCTGTGGAATTTTTACTTTTTCTTCACACTTTTTATTATATATTTTAGTACTTTCAGTTTCATGACTTTTGTGTATTCATTTATCTAGCTTTGCTGAATAAAGATCTGTATTAAAGGCTCTTATTTTGTACACAGTCATGGGGCAGGACTATCTAGATTGCAATGAGTAAGTCTACATATCTGAACACATACATTCTGAACACGACAATTCTAGAATATAAAAATAAAGGAAAATGGACGTGTGATTTCAGTGGGCTATAAAATAATAAAATATGATAGTTACAACTTAGTCTCAGTAAGCAACATGGGAATGCAACACTCTATAGATGAAAGAACTGACCACCGTGAAAGGATGACCATCTTTTTTGTTAAATATTATAGTTTATTTGTATGTACATTTATATGTTTAGTAGGCCATGGCTTACGCCACAACCCTGCCACACCGCCAATTTCTATTGTTGTAAAGAGACGAAACTCCATAGTTTTTTATTCGATGTATTTCGTCACTCTCATAGGAATGGCGTTTACCTATCTAATGCTCTTGGATGTAAGTAATACATACTTTTTCATTTGTCGTAACTTATATTACTGCCACAATAACTGTCATATTACGACACATTTCACTGCAAAATGTGTTAGCCGATTCAGGAAATATTACGACATTAAAGTCTCAAACACTATAAGTTACATGTATGACAGAGATCAGGGGGAGGCTTCGGAAGTAGACGGATGCCCTTCAATATACCTATCAATATGTATGTTGTATATATGTAATATTGATTTTAACAGTGTCTCATAAGCCAAACAATGGCTGGTTGTTCAACATATTTTAAATCTTACCACGTGTATATCCATGTACATGTTTAAAGGGACTGAAGCACGTGTTTTTGCAAATTTTATTTTTTTAATTTCCCATTTATAATTTAAGTTATATTTACTTTGGAGGGTAAACATTTTATTACACAATCCATTTATCCGTAGTGGTAATAACGGTGTTGTGTACAAAGCAACAATTGCATGGCGGCCATTTTAATGTGAACACATTTTATTATTACGAATTACTAAACGATTCCCATGGCTTTACCGAACCAAGTACACTCATTTTTAACTTGATTTTCCGAAGAGAGAAGGGTGTTTTACTCTTGGTGGAATTGTTTTTCCAATACATTTCATCGACTTATTTCAGCGAAAAAACGTGCTACTGTCTGCCTGTACGTGAATGGGATGCTCTAGAAACTTGGTCTCAGCCCCTCGCACGCTTTAGTAGTTCTCAGAGGGGAATCGGAACTAGTGGCCGCCATGTGCAAGATAGCCTATCTAAATTAGTCACTGACAGTATGTATGTGAAGATTGAAGAAACTTACACTATGATAACATCAGCTCACAGCTGATAGACGTCCATTACAAAACACTATTCAATTATTTCTTATCGCCTTTGTACGCGTGTGCTGCTATCAAAGAGACGTTTAAAAATTAAAGCGAGTCTCACTAACAAAGCAATTAATGCAGGTACGTATTAAGTCACTTAGACGGGTGGCTGGCTGGGCGATCGTCACCGCATACCGCACATTCCGATCTACAAGAGAAAACTCTTTTAGTCTACAGAAAATTGCAACACAAAATAGCGCAATGTGTTGGTTCAGAAAACAGACAAAGTTTGTGCGACACGGCCACAGCGAGCCGGTATTAAAGTTTCTCACCCAAGCCTGACGCCGCGACAAAGACGACAACGCAGGTAGCGGCGAAAGGCATACTCTGTAAATGCGAATCTTTATAAATAGAAGGTATGTACAAAATTTGACCCTTTTCATAGCATTTTGCGTAACGTAACATTCAATCATAGCGACGAAAGGCCTGAAAAAGATGTCATAGTGAATGCAACGCTTAATCTGAACACACATCGTCGGCATCAGTGTGGGGCTGATGTGTGTGAGTGTGAGTAAGTGTGGCCTATACCTACAGTGAGGATCAGGGGGAGATCTGTTCCAATATGAGAGGGGGCTCGACCGGTCCGGTTAACAGTCACTCACCAGTGGGGGAGAGCCTCTCTTTCTCTCGCGTGGCTCGGAGATATATGGACGGGCCAAGCGACTATTATGTCCAATAACGAGCCAGACCTGCGATAAATCGCTCTGGTCACATCCAGGCTACAAGACCGTTGATAAGACAGCAAACATTTCTTATAAAAGCTTGCGGGGGAATGCTTCGTTGGTGTAGTGCCTTAGTCCGCAGCGAGAATTAAAGAGCCGTCGAATGACAGTCCTAAAGTATACACGGCCGCAGTACAGCGACTCCTGGGTACACTGTCTCGTTTGTTGGCTGTGACAGCAGACGACAAATTGTCTCCAGCCCGCGTCTTAATTGGTTGCGGCGGGGTGAGGACTGCGCCTCCTACCCAGGCAGTCTCGTGCGCCGGGCAGGACGGAGTGGCCGAGCAGACGACACGGCCAGCAGACGACACCTGTAGCAGACGATACAACACACGGGCTGTTTTCATTGACTTCTGACCACGTTCAGATCGCTCTTTGAACTCAGTACGAGGGGAATACGGAGCTTGAGGACTCAGTGTCCTGCTTTAAAGGAGTAAACATTGTTTTGAGCAGAGTGGCTCATTTCAGCGGATTTAACCCTGTTTTATGACTGTCAGAGGATTGATTTAGAGCCCAGGTACATGATTCAATATTTGTGATGCCTCGTAAAATAATATGTATCATTTCATAGGACTAATTGACCAGAGTTCTGACTTGTCTTGGAAATCATGCAAACATCAGCGCAGATCAAAGAACCCGAGTTATTTATTTTCCCTTTCTGTGTGATCTCGTAGCTCTCGATTCGGCTGATAAACTGGATTAATTCCATCTGTTTCTTAATGTTTCAACCTCGGGGAAGAAAAACAACCAGGGCCACTTTTTGCATCGCGGGGTGGCCTCTCAACGGAGTGT